>OY796663.1:16554653-17167653 GCA_963680705.1 Rhagium mordax
CATACCACTTTTATTACACCATTGGAAGGGTCTTTTGATTTCGAGTGTTTTTTCTCGATATTTATTCGTTAAAAAGTTATGACGTAATATTTGCCCCCTGAAACGGGTTTTTCGCTCTCTTTAATGGGCTATAGCTCCCTTAGGAAGCACATTTGGACATATGTTTGTATGAACTTTTATTCTTATTTTCGCATGTAGAATTAGCTCCAGAATTTCTTGATAGCAATTTAATAACATGGATATATCATCCATAATAATAGGTATATCACCCATACAGGGTGTTTCTAAATTATTGTCCAGAAGTTCTGGAGCTAATTCTACATGTAAAAATAAGAATAAAAGTTCATACAAACATATGTCCAAATATGCTTCCTAAGGGAGCTACAGCCTCTTAAAGAGAGCGAAAAACCCGTTTCAGGGAGCAAATATTATATCGTAACTTTTTAACGAATAAATATCGAGAAAAATAGAATATAGAAAAAAAACTCGAAATCAAAAGACCCTTTCAATGGTGTAATAAAAGTGGTATGTTGCTGGAAAAAAAATTTGTAGCGTCGCGACGCCTAGCGCCCTGCACATTTATGTTATATTTATATCCTAGTTGTTAGTAACAGTCGGTAAGAATATAATACTTTTTACAGAAAATAGTTTCCTTTAGCCGTTTACGAGAAAAACGCATTTCACCTGACAAAAGAATCACCCTGTACCTACACATAAAAAGGAAATTATTTTAAAATCCCAGTTTTTTACAATCATGTCCTCCCGGTGATTTCTGTGTTATACTAGTTGGCCGATACAGTTCTATGACCGGTATGTATTACAGTCTACTTTGATGAACTCTTAGCCAAACTTTTTTGGCCAAATACATTTTTGTAAAAATGCTGCATTTCTTGGTGCAAAGTTGTTCTAGTTTGTTCCAGTATTGAGATTTTTGAAAATTTTTGGACAGATCTTTTCGAAAAACTTTATTCAACTGTGACAATGTTAAAAAATCAAAAATATTTATCAGTGTATTAATTAAAAAATATTTATTTGCAGAATTTGCCATTTTTTTGGTATATGGAAATTTCTTTGACCTGTATTTATTTTAGGGAAATGTTTTTGATTTTTGAGAGTTGAATGAAGTTTTTTCGAAAAGTTCTGTTCAAAAAAATCAATACTGGAACAAACTAGAACAACTTTGCACCAAGAAATGCAGCATTTTTTTTACAAAATATTTATTTGGCCAAAAAAGTATGGCTAAGAGTTCATCAAAGTGTACTGTAATACATGGCTTAAGTTAAAATTATTATTTTGACAGTATTTCTGGGAAAAGAAAAATGTTTAAAAATATAGTTCATAATTTATGCGTTAAAACGGTGGAAAATTTCATTTTTCGAATTAAGCAACTAAATTTAACATTTAGATGTAACTTTGCATTATAAACAACTTTTTCAAATAACATTTTTCGATATCTTTAAAATTAAGAGTAGTTTATTCTTGAAAATTTAAATAATTTGATTTTCCGACCTAAGCGTCCGGACTAACACAAACTTTAGTAGACACTTACTCGTTTGAGACCATGCACAAACTTTTATCAAGTATAAAATTTTTCTGAAAGTCAACAACAAAATAATTTCCCATATGGTGCAGACTTTTTGGCACTGTAGTACAATTTTTGTAGTCAGGAAATTATAAGGATTTCGAAAATATAATATATAGGGTGTTCCATCAAAACCCCTAAGTTTATAGAGTTTTGCTATTTTGCGATTGTCACTTGTTTGTTTTAGTGACAGATTATTAAAATTTAGAAAAAATACTGCAAGTTTTGTATATAAAATTTTTCTGTATTCCATCAAATAAATTCTGTAGGGGGGGTGGCTAATTATAAGGGAAAACCCTGTACCTGAGTTACTTAATTCGTTAAATTGTTTAGTTTACTGTTTCGTTTCATTTTGTTTGGTTTTTAAAAATGTTTTATGGTACTTAAATAAATGAATTGTTTTTCTCTCTTATTTAGTGGCTTTTAGAATTAACAATTATTTGAAAATTTTTGGTTGTCATGGTAACCATACGTTATTGGGAGTCATTTTTCGGACTAATTCGTTGTACGTTTTTGAAAATTCATTTTCTTATAACTTTTTTATTATTAAATAATATTTCAATGAAATTTTGATAATCCAGTGGTGAAGATTTTCGACATCGAAAAATAATCAGAGAATGCCTTAAAAATGAAAATTAATTTATGAAAATTTGTGCCGAAGTAGAATGCTCTATGTATAAAAAAAAATGCGAATCGGTTGAAAAACATGGATCTTCCAGAGGTGCTCCTATTTCAAATGGATCACACTGTATATTTAACTTACATTATCCATTAATTTAGAATTCTTAATATTATATTAACTCTTAATATTAAAATTTAAAAACTGTTTTATTAACTGTTTATACTTCACCTTTGGCAATTTTTATTGTACACTACCCACCTTGGAATTTTATTATAAAATTTTTTATCACAATATTTAAAACCACAATCTCTAGTTTTGTGTATTCTTTTCTCTTGCAATGACTTTTTGTTAAAAATGCTTGCTTTTCTTAAAAAAATAAATTAATATTTATTATTAGTAATGTTAAATTTTACTGTGTTTGAAATATTAAAAATTGAAAGTAGGTATAGTTAATATTAGTTAATGAACTAAATTAATACGTATTCTTATTGGGTTGATTTTAGAGGATATCAGGTAGAATAAATATTTATGTATATATAGATTTAAGCTTTATTGACCTACAAATTTATGAAGACAAATAGTCAATAATAACAATAAACAATGAAATTTATTCAACGAGGACAATAATCTTATATATACCACAATAATTGAGAAATCTAGTAAACAAGGGAGAAATCTATTAAATTACTGAATATAAAAGATAAGAAAAAAAATGTGCATTAAAAATTTAATATTTATTATCTGTCCCCACAGTTAGAAGGGATAAAAGGGTAAACTTTTTTATTTCTCATTTTACACGGAAAACTTATTCTTCATAAATAGTTTTGCTTTTGTTAAAATTATGATTGCCATGTAAGTTAATATATCATGTACACGGTTCAGTAATAAAAAAATCTGAAAATAATGTAAGAGTAAACCACTTTTAATTTTAACGATATGAAAATTCCAAATTCCAATTTGTGGATAAATCTGCCTAATTCGACTTTTCACAATAGTTATTATATATTAGTATTAATAATGAAGTAGAAAATGATGGTCAGTAAAATGACAAATCGAGGATAAATAAATGTCACTGTCAACCACAAGCCAACTCCTCAGTTATACAGTTTTTAATTTTTATGCCACTTGATACTTCCGTAAAATTTTTTAAAAAGTCGAATTAGGCATATTTATCCACAAATTGGAATTCTGACAAATTTTAATTCTAAGCAACTTTTCATACCGTTATAATTGAACATAGTTTACTCTTAAATAATTTTCAGATTTTTTATTTTCTGAACACCCTGTACCTACATGATATGTTAACTTACTCCATGGCAATCATATTTTTTAACAAAATCAAAACTTTATATGAAGAATCAGTTTTCCACGTAAAATGAGAAATAAAAGTTTACCATCTTATACACTCTAACTGTGGACATACTGTATATGGAATATGTGACAGCGACCTACTTACTTTGCTAAAATTACAAAAAACAATACTTATTCCACTAAAATAGAAAATAGTAATAACATAAGATAGCAAACACAAAATTTAAGTGATAGAGAAGTGAAGAGAATATTTAAATACAAAAATATTAAGGCATACAAGAAATTAACGCACAATTTTTAATTTTCCAGTATAAATGTTGTATACAACAGCCTTAATTGACGTCCATGGTTTACCTCCAAAAATATCGGGATAAGTCTCGACAAGTTTATCAACTTCATGCCTCTTAGGAGCCCGTTTGTTTTTAATGTTCTCTGCAAAATACGATGCAATGATCTTTTTCTCATTGCTACTCCAAGAGATTTTTTGTTTTTGTACAACCCTTTTATTTATTTTATGTTCTTTATTTAAACGGTTCTCTTCAATTTGAACTGGCTCATTTTCCGTCGGATTTTGGCTCTCAGATTCATCATACTCTTGGGCAAGCTGTTCCATCGTCGTTTTGTCGTTTATCAAATCTAAGTCGATATTAATGTCATCAAGGTGCATCCCCTTAAATTGCTCTGCTCCCCCATGCGACATTAGAAGTAGAAGTTTGGATACTTTTGCCGTTTGGTACAAGCTATCCGGCAATCTATAAAAATTACAATGAGTATTCAAAGTGTGCCCCATAAAATTAGATAACTGTTCTAAATCTTTTTTTGAAAAATTAAGTAACTGTGTTACAGTGGCAAGGTGTTTCCTTAAATTTGTTGCAGTAATACTTTGAACGTTTTGTATACCACATTTTTTTACGTATTTCTGTAAAGTCTTCGTGCCATCAAGAAAATTTGTCCCAGCAGTGTGAAAAACATAATCGTTATTTGTAGTAAACTTGTCTCGAATTCCAATTAAAAAATCAAAATTCTTCCTCATATCAGGGGAGAGCAAGACAGGTACACCTCGGCCTCTTTTGCCTCTAATTACAAAACGACTGTATGATTTTAAAAGTATTTTTTCAGTTTCTGTTAGGCAGCTTTGAAATTCCCCCTGTTTATTTACATCTAAATCAATAGAGTTGTACGTTTGAATTTTGACTTGTGCAACTTCCGCCGGTCTCCTCCTGTTCAACAGAATTATTTGACAATAAAGTACTTCTTTTAAGCTGTTGTACGCTGATTGGTCGTTTATGTTTTCTTGCAACTTATCATAACTTTCTTGGGCCATTTTTTCTAAAAAGTCATTTAATTTTTTCAAATCTGCAGTAAGGGGTACCAGTTCATTTTTATTCCATGTCTTCTCATTTAAATTCGATGCAGCTTGTGCCGATATTTCGTTAGACCACTGTGATTCTATAAGGGTTTTCAAAATATTTGCTTCTTTTCTTTGTTCGTTGGTATTCGGAATTTGTACCAGATGAATAAAAGCTAGGTCACAGCATTTTTTTAAAAGTGTTCCAAAGTTCATGGCCAAAGTTGGAGAATGATATGTATCTGTCTCATGATTATAACAAGCTATTTCATTAACTTGATCAATGATGAGCTTGAAATGACGTGGACGGAGTAAATCAATTAGGTCCTTAATTGATTCATTTTTCATTCGGGCCAATCGCAGCAGCTTCGCTAACCGTCTCATATCTTGCCTTACTACGTCTAAATTTCCCTTGCTCCTCCGACCTTTTAAGTAAGAGTACCCATAGTTGCATATAAGGAAATCTTTTTTAACAATCATGTTAATTTCATCAGCTCTCATCCGCGGCCACAGTACTTTTTTCAGTAGCGTATCGTGCTTTATTAAACTACCCAACAACAGTGTGGTATGACCATCACTTTGTGAGGTTTGTCGCTTATTTTTGCCTGAATCGGAATTTTTAGGGCAACGCTTTGTATGCCTAAACAGAAACCGTTTTTTATAAAATCCAAGGCAATGTGCACAAGGAAGATAATCGTCCGTCGATTTTCCGCTAGTACTAGTACTAGGAACTCTTTTGACTGGTCGGAGTTGGGTGTTGGTTCTGTTTTGAACAAAGTTTCCTTGCTTTCTTAAAAAAGATAAAGCTTCTCTTCTTTGCCGTGAATTTGAAGGGAATGACAAAATTCGTTGGGTATCAAGTTCAGCTGAATGCCAAGTAAATAAATGCCTAGCAAAGTGGAATACATCTTTATCGCAAAATAAACAGAAATCCTTCTTATCTTTATAATTTTTTCTTTTTATCTGTTCAACGTGCACCTGTAATAAAAATAAATTTGAAAAAAAAATAGTATTCTGTTGCCGTTATATCGAGTAACATAAAACAATATGTTACATCAATGGTTTTGAAAAAAATCGGTCACGGAGTTTTTTATTTAAGTAGTTAAATAAAACAAGACCAAAAGCTTTATAGTCATGAATAAAAAATAATATTTAAAAAAGTGAAATTTATAACGAAGACTGAAGATGAATCGGACTTTAAACTTAAAACGAAACACATTTTAATTTCAAAAATCTCACCTCGCTTTCAACTAGTTTTTCTAAATTATTCTGTTGATCAACCGCAACTTCCATTTGAGTATCAAAATTTTGCGAAATTATGGGAACGTCAATATTTGATTTCGGTTCTGAATGCTGAAAAAGAACATTTTGAAGTATTATTCTAATTATAGTACAGCGGATTAGCTAACCTATTGTGCACTTTTTGATAAAAGCACCAAATTTGGCACAGAGGTAGACCGATGTAATATGAACAATTTTGGATGTGGAGCCATCGGCCAACTGCCCCCTGGCGGTCGTGGCGGCCATTTTCCAAAATGGCTGCCAGTGGACACCCGAAAGACAACAGAAGTTAGATAAAATTTGCTGCTGAAGGTTTTAGTGAATGTTTATTGAATGTTTTGAATGAGAGATAGTTCGTAAGTTATATACAGGGTGTCCCAAATTGCTTGATTTTGGCTGGTTTTCCTATTTCCAGACCAGGTAGAGAAAAACTGACATATGAGTCTAGAGCTCGATTTTTGTGAAACGTCGATTGGTGAAAACCACATTTCGATATCTCTAGCCGTTTCCGAGATATCGGCAAAAATTGACATTTTACAGATTCCGAAAAACTTTTTTTAATGTTAAAAAATGTAATTTTTAAAGAGAAATGTGTTATATTGGCAGCAAGGATGACTAGACATATCTTGGCATATATATTTTTAGAAAGCTTATATTTTTTTCCTATTTTCTAAAGTCAAATCCAACTATGGTTTCCACAAAGTTAGCTTTGATATCAAACAATCGAAAAGCGATATATTTTTTTTGACAAATGCACCTTATTCTACGTCAAAAAGTGCCTGTAGAAAGTTTTTACTGTTTGAAAAATATCCACAAATAAAAAAGTTGACAGTTTTTCGGAATCTGTAAAATGTCAATTTTTGCCGATATCTTGGAAACGGCTAGAGATATCGAAATGTGGTTTTCACCAATCGGCGTTTTACAAATATCGACCTCTAGACTCATATGTCAGTTTTTCTCTACCTGGTCTAGAAATAGGAAAACCAGCCAAAATCAAGCAATTTGGGACACCCTGTACAGGGTGAGTCAATAGTGCGTATTTCTTTTGTATCCCCTGTCTCGTTAGAGATAGAGGCATGGTTCAAAATTTTAATTAAATTGTGAGAAAAAGTACATTTTTTTAAATTATTATCAATTATACAGGGCGATCCGTAAAGTGGTAGATGAAAGAATATACATATATTTTTTAAAATGGAATTAGCCAATTTTTTTATTATGTTTGAATACCACTATGATGGCCTATTCAGCGGTAAAATATTTTTAAAATTTGTTGGATGGTTAATGAAATAAAAAATATTTTTACGGAAAGTTGATGTTTGCAGGTATCATTTTGAAAATTGGTTTTGGACTTATTTTTGGAGAGTAATTTTTTTTCTTTGACATGGTAGTAGTGTATGCCATTAACTATTAGCTGATGTAAAAAATATTTCTTTCATACAAGGTGTTCATAAGCGCACTGCTAACTTATAAATATTCAAACTACCAAAATTCTACTCTTTCAAATGGAACGCCTATATATTTTTGTAAAAAATTGTGTAATTTTAATTTCTCTGCAATTTTGATATGATATGTCCTATACCTAAAATGAATAATTTTCTAGATGTAGTTGTTTAGGTGTAAATAGGTATGTTTTATTCAGAAAAGTCAACGTACCTACCTTTGAAATTATTTCATAGAAACGAAGACATTTAATTTCAGTTACTTTCAATTTTCTTTAGTTTTCACTAAAAAATGAATTTTACGAAACATGAATTAATGACAGAAATTGTTTTTTGGCCTCCAGAACTTACGCTCAAAAGTATTCTCACAGAACCCATCCACAAGAAGCATCTTCCAAAAGTTTAAAAACAGATTTGAAGAAATAGGTGACATTTCTTATAAAAAAGTCCATCGTAGAAAAAGTACTACAAATGAAGATAACGACTTTTTTATAGGATATCTCACCTGTTTCTTCAAATCCGTTTTTTTAACTTTTGGAAGATGCTTCTTGTGGATGGGTTCTGTGAGGATACTTTTGAGCGTAAATTCTGGTGGCCAAAAAACAATTTCTGTCACTTTCACCAAGGGTATACATCATACCAATTAATTCCTGCTTCGTAAAATTCATTTTTTAGTGAAAACTAGGAGGTTTGCAACAATATTGAAAATATCTAAAATTAAATGACGTTAAATGTCTTTGTTTCTATGAAATAATTTCAAAGGAAATATTACACAATTTTTCTACATCAGCTAATAGTTAAAGTATGGCATACACTACCACCATGTCAAAGAAAAAAATTACTCTCCAAAAATAAGTCCAAAATCAATTTTCAAATTGATACCTACAAACGTCAGTTTTCCATAAAAATATTTTTTATTTCATTAACCATCCAACAAATTTTAAAAATATTTTAGAGCTGAATAGGCCATCATAGTGGTATTCAAATATAATAAAAAAAATGGGTCATTCCATTTAAAAAATATACAGTGTGTCTCACTTTTCACCACTACACCCCAATATCTAGGCCATTTGTTGATCGATTTAGATCAAATTTGGTATACTTCTTTTCTTTCAGATTGTGTTTAAAAGTTATTAATAAAAAATGTTTTCAAAATTAAATACGCCTACTATGATCAAAAGATATTGGCAAAAATTATGAATTTATATTAGCGATTGAGATAGGGTTTTTGTTTTTACAGATTCTTGTTTTTACAGATTCTTGTTCAGCATGACCTAAAACGCCTGTATACACAAAAAAAAAGTAATAAAAATCTAAGATTTCAAAAATAATCACCCTACTATTCCAGTTATTTATTAATAAAAGTTGAGTTATTTGATATTTTCTAAAAAAAGTGTCCTAATGCTTAATTAGCGTCATTATATCACCCAACTACCAAGTTATGTAAATATCCGACAATAAATAACTGGAATAGTAGGGTGATTATTATTGAAATCTTAGGTTTTTATTACTTTTTTTTTTGTGAAGGAATGAATATTTTTTAACGAAATTTGGTATACAGGCGTTTTAGGTCATGCTGAACAAGAATCCCTATCTCAATCGCTAATATAAATTCCTAATTTTTGCCAATTTCTTTTGATCATAGTAGGCGTATTTAATTTTGAAAAAATTTTTTATTAATAACTTTTTAAACACAATCTGAAAGAAAAGAAGTATACCAAATTTGATCTAAATCGATCAACAAATGGCCTAGATATTGGGGCGTTGTGGTGAAAAGTGAGACACACTGTATATTCTTTCATCTACCACTTTAACGGATCGCCCTGTATAATTGATAATAATTAAAAAAAAATGTACTTTTTCTCACAATTTAATTAAAATTTTGAACCATGTCTCTATCTCTAAGGAGACAGGAGATATAGAAGAAATACGCACTATTGACTCACCCTGTATATAACCTACAAACTATCTCTCATTCAAAACATTCAATAAACATTCACTAATACCTTCAGCAGCAAATCTAACTTCTGTTGTCTTTCATGTGTCCACTGGCAGCAACTTTGGAAAATGGCCGCCAGGGGGCAGTTGGCCGATGGCTCCACATCCAAAATTGTTCATATTACATCGGTCTACCTCTGTGCCATATTTGGTGCTTTTATCAAAAAGTGCACAATATGTTGAAATATCCTATGCTGCCGCACTATTAGCAATAAATTACTTAATCCCACTCCTTCATCAAAAATATCTTATTTACCTTGTCTTCCGCCTCCAAAGGAAAATAGTTAGGATTGCTGCTCCTATTATCATTACTTATATCCGATTTAGTTTCAGAATCCTAAAAAAATAAATATTTTTCAAAAATATTGCTTTTTTTGAATAAGCACATATTTACCTCGTCTTCGGTTTCCGAAGGAAAATAGTTAGGGTCATTAATACTATCATCATTGCTGCTTTCATAACTTGTTCCTGCAATTATCTCCGGTGACCTAGTTTCGGCAAATTCTTTTGATTGTTCCTGTTGATCAGTTTCGATTGTAGCCTCTCCTTTTATTTGATAAGCCGAAATTTCCCGAAGAACTGTGGGTAAAAACACTGGAATGAAAATATCCGGTTTGGGTTCTGAATCCTAAAAAAAATAAAAGTTTTTAAAAAGTATTTCCACTATTATTTAAATAATTAAACCCATTGCATTTCCTGAATAAGAATATATATTTACCTCGTCTTCAGTGTCTGAAGGAAAATTGTAGGGATCTTTTTTACTAGTATTGCAGCTACCATGACTTGTCTCTGAAACGACCTGCGATGAATTTGTTCCATTATCAAAGTTAAACAATATACTAGCTTCGCCGTAATTTTTTCTAATTTCTGTTGCATTTTCAATTGCATTTTTTTCTTCTTTAGGTACTGTAGCTGATGGAATAATGACTACATTCGATATAATGTTTACATTTTTTGAGGCATCTTCATACGCAATGGCCAGATTTGGTTTGGTTCCTGATTCCTAAAAGATAATATTATAGCTTGATTAATTAACACCTGTTTCTTTCTTTCCTTATTTGGAATTTATTACCACATTCTTGAATATTTTGAAGTCCTTGATAATCTAGAAAATATCTGGCTTTTTTTTTAAATAACCTTTACTTACGCCTTACGCCTCTGACTTTACGTCAAAGGAACAGTTAAATGTTGGTTTACAGTAGCAGAATATAAATAAAATAAAGATAAAATAATGATATTTCGCAGACGTTTCGAAAACTCAACTGTTTTCTTCCTAAGTGCTAAGATTCTTTTTTATATGTATAAATCGTGAAATTACGCAATATTTTCACGTTACTTTAAAAAAAAATTCAGGTTATCCGGGAATTCAAAGTATTCAAGAATATGGTAATAAGTACCAAATAAGAAGAGAAAGAAAATTAAACGATGCCACAAATAACTTTTAGACAACATTAGTTAACACCTTTTTAAACAATTTCAACTAAAATTGCTTAAACAGAAGCGTACTGACCGATGTTGACTGTAGTCGGGTAACGAAATAAGCATAGCCCATAAGAACCTAGAAAAAATTCCGAATTTTCTGAAATTTTCAGGAAATGTTCTATATTATATTATTATTATTATTATATATTATTATTTATTATATTAAATCCACCTTGTGCGTTAGCCGCCATATTGTAAAAATGGTAATCAAGCATAGCAATAGAAAATATTTATTATCTCACTTGTTTTTCAATAAATTTTGAAAATTCGAGAAAGAAAATAACCACATAATACCATAGCATATGACGACATTTTTATTCATTTTTAAAACGAACCGTTAACGTATTTTATATTGAAAAATATTTAGACATTAGTTCTTCTTAAGCGATTTCCCTCAATTTGCTTGAAAATTAAAAATAATTTTGAAAAATGTCTCAAATTAAATTTGTAGAAAAAACAATTCTAAATAATGCAGTTTTTTCAGGAAATGTTCTATATTATATTATTATTATTATTATATATTATTATATATTATTATTTATTATATTAAATCCACCTTGTGCGTTAGCCGCCATATTGTAAAAATGGTATCAAGCATAGCAATAGAAAATATTTATTATCTCACTTGTTTTTCAATAAATTTTGAAAATTCGAGAAAGAAAATAACCACATAATACCATAGCATATGACGACATTTTTATTCATTTTTAAAACGAACCGTTAACGTATTTTATATTGAAAAATATTTAGACATTAGTTCTTCCTAAGCGATTTCCCTCAATTTGCTTGAAAATTAAAAATAATTTTGAAAAATGTCTCAAATTAAATTTGTAGAGAAAACAATTCTAAATAATGCAGTTTTTTCAGATTTGTGATTGTTCAAAAATTAACGGAGTCATGAATTTTTAAAGATAAACAGCGCGCGAGTTTTACTTTATACCTATGCAGTTTACGGCTAGGTCAGAGTGTTTGCTTAACGTGTTCGTGTTTACGTTGACAAATTTCCGAATTTGATTCGAGATAGTTTTATTTATATTTGGATTATTAGTTCTACTAATATTTTACATTGAATATACAGTATGTCCCCGGATTGAGTTTACAAGAGGGAAAACTTCTTTAATTTTGATATTAAGAAATATACTTGTCAGCACTTAACTATGTACGCAGCAAATATTCAAAAAATAAAAATTTGTTTCTTCATAAAAAGTTTTCCTTCAGTTAAATAAGAATGCCACTGATAAAAATAACATTTCATGTACCCTGTACATGAAATGTTATGTTATTAACAAGCAATAATGTGAAAATAATACAAGAATAAAGTACCCTGATGTTTAGTTTTATGCAAAAATGTCAAAGGAATACAGTATTTTAATTGTTTTAAATCCACGAAATCCGTGATGGAAACGTCGACGGACAGTTTTTTTAATTATCACTTAAAAATGGTGATCCATATAGGGTAATTATTATAATTTCAGTGTCCGAACCGTCAAAATGTCAAGTTATTGATCATGTTAACAATAATTGAATATTAAAAGTATAAAATTTTTATATTCCCACTAAGCTATGGTCGGATCACCATTTTTAAGTGAAAATAAAAAAATATATATCCGTCGACGTTTTTATCACGTATTTGGTAGTTTTAAAACAATCAGAATCTTTTATTTCTTTGACATTTTTGTATAAAGCTAAAAATCAGCATATAGTGGAGTCAATAGAGGTTGAAAATATGCATTGTTTCGGAATAATTACGGGAAGCTTCGATTTTCCTAAAACCTTTTGATATCACTTTTACATAGCTTAAAATAAAAAGTTATAAACATATAATTGTGAGGAAATTGTTTATTAATTATTTAAACAAAAAAACTTTTCTTTTTAATCAAAATTATTATAAGTTGAGTAAGTTTAAGGCAATTTAATTCTAATTGACATATTAGGGGTTTTCGAGGTCGCTAAAACAGATTATGATGTCAAAAAAAGTTTAGTCAAAATGGCTGATCCAATATGGCCTACTTTTCGATAAAAATTTCATTAATAATTACTACAAGTATTATTTTTCTTGGGTATATCGGTCATATACAGTAAATTCACTTTTCAACCAAAGCACTTTGTGAGTGAATAGGAGAGAATAAAGCGAGAGCGCTAACATTCTGAGATCGACATGCAGTCACGCATGTGTAGTGCTCTCGCTTTACTGCTATCTCCTATTCACTCACAAACTGCTTTGGTTCAAAAGTGAATTTACTGTATATAAACAAATTTATTTATTTTTTTTTTTTCTAACGTTTCGGTTTATTTATAACCATCATCAGAGAATTATTATTTTGTGTTTGCTTGATCTTAATTTAAACTACATTTTTTAATGTGATGTATTGAGTGTCTTAAAGGCACTTTAAGACACTCAATACATCACATTAAAAAATGTAGTTTAAATTAAGATCAAGCAAACACAAAATAATAATTCTCTGATGATGGTTATAAATAAACCGAAACGTTAGAAAAAAAATAATAAATAAATTTGTTTATATATATGACCGATATACCCAAGAAAAATAATACTTGTATTAATATCAACGGTCAAGAAAAAACCTAGAATATATATCTATATATTAATAATTACGTAACTAGATAAATTTTAAACAAATTGCGCTCAGATCAACTTATTCAATATGGTATTGGTCTCAAAAAAATAATATACGTATCTCGATACAAAAAGTAAAAATGGTTTACACAAAATAAAAGATTTTTATTAAACACAATACATATTCAAATTATATTGAACGATATAAATTAATTTTTAAATTAGACCCAGACCCAGAGCGTGCGGGGAAGATGATGCTATCTCTTTCTGTTATTCAGGCATTATAATTTGACTCATGGCCCTGTACCACGTGAATATTTTGAATATGTTTTCGATATTTTAAACAGGATAAAAATTTTAGAAACATTAATATCGAGTCGATTTACCGAAAAATACTTATTAGTTTCAATATTTCGTAAAAAGTGTAAGTTTATACTGGATGGGGCGTTTAAGTTGACAATCGCAAATTAGAAAAAAGTGTTTCAGACATGAGTTCCATCATTTCAAAGCGGGATCTAATGGCTATAAGTTTTTTAAATATGGTGAAGGTCAACTTCGTTTTTTTTTAATGTAAACCTCTATTTTCATTGCTTAATTACTCACAAACAATGAGTTGAATTAGAAAAATGGTAGTAACAAAAGCTGTTTATTTTTTAGCGCTAAATATGAATCTGTAAAAAAATAGGGATTTATATTAAAAGAAACAAAATTGACCTTCAAATGGCCGCTTCCCGGAATTTTTCCGAAGTGAAAACTTCTATTTACTCCACTAATACTTGACTCTGTGTTTTAAGAATCAAATGTTTCGTAATACCAAAAATAATTAAATTTTCCCTCTTGTAAAACGGCGACATACTCTATATTATTATATTATTATAATATAGTGTTAGTAAAATAATAATTAACAAAATTTTTCTTTTTAGGGGAAACTTCTTGGTTGAAATTTGATCTAGTGTTATTTAGTTTCCATTCTTATTATTTTTTTTCCCTAGAGATGCCTTTTATTCTTTTTACATCTAATATTAATAATATCTATTTCTTGGTTAATATTATTTGATAGAGTGTTCTAGTTTTGGATTTCTTTCTGATTATTTGTTTAGGTTTCTGGAAATTCCTTCAAATTTTTTACATATAATATTAATCGGACCTGCGTGTTTAAAAAATGGAAGACCGTTGGTGTATATTTTACTGTTAAGAAGCGTTTAAATACTCATCTCATGGTGCTACATACAAAATGTAGGAAATAATACACACATACATCAAACTACAGTGCAGCAGTATAGTGCTGCTACATCTGAGGTACAGGGTGTTCATTTTTATTTTTACACCCCCCTTAACTTTGTTAGTTTTGGAAAAAGAAAAAAGTGTAAAGACAGAAGTTTTAGTTATTTTTGCGTAGATTTTAAATACGATATCAGAAAAACAATTGCTAAAAACACTTATAATACAAACTTGTATTTTTTTTATAGTAACACGCTGTATGTATGTAAATAGTTCAAAAACCGCAAAAGATAAAACAGTGTTATATATTTTTGAGAAGCTATTTTCATGCTCTTCCGTATTCCGCAAATACATACAGCATGTTATCAAACAAAAAGCACAAGTTTGTATTATAACTTTTTTTGGCCTTACTGAATTGTTTCTCTGATATCATATTTAAAATCTACGTAAAAATAACTAAAACCTCTGTCTTTACACTGTTTTTGTATTTCCAAAAATAACAAAGTTAAGGGGGGGTGTAAAGATATAAATGATCAGCCGTACCTGAGTTGGATCAGAAATCTTTTAGGTTTGGAACTGAGAATAAATTCGATTTTAAAGAAAATTGCGTTTTTGTAAGAGGTACATTTTATATACTTTACGCGCACGCGCTTATCTTTGAAAATTCATAACTCCCTTAATTTTTCAATAATCACAAATCTGAAAAAAACTGTATTATTCAGAAATGTTACCTCTACAAATTTTATTCAAGATGTTTTTCAATATTTTTCTTAATTTTCTAGTTTGAGAAAATTCTCTTAGAAAGAGCTAATGTCTAATTATAGTTCAATATAAGGCATGTTAAAGGGTCTTTCAAAAATGTAATAAAAATGTCGTCATCTGATAGTACCTATAGGTATGGATATTTTCTTTTTTGAATTCTTAAAATTAGTTAAAAAACAAGTAAGATAATAAATATTTTCTATTGCTATGTTTGGTCACCATTATTTCAATATGGTGGCTAACGCTCAAAGTGGATTTTTTGAGACTTTTAATATAGCAATATATTACTAATAAAGACAATTTCCTGAAACTTTCAGAAAGTTTGGAATTTTTTCGAGGTTCCAAATTTCCTTGCCCGACTACTGTGAAATTCTTCATGAAAGGGTTACTCAAGTAAGTGTTGAAGATATTAGTGTGACTTTTGTTCAGAAACTCTTTGATTGAAATGCTCTATACATAAAATGTTAAATAATTAGAATGTATAAAAAATTAATGAATTAATATGAGTATACTTAATAGAATACGAAAATACAAAAATATTTACCTACCTGATGTTTATTATCCGAAGAAACATTGTTTGGAAAATAATTTCTCGGAGATGTGAGCTCCGACACACTTATTTTATTTTGTTTGGCTAAACACATAATTTTTCTCGTTCTAAGGGACATGATTGTATAAAAACCGAGATAATAACGCACTCTAACGCACCCACTAATATCAATCACTGAGGTCCAAAAGATTTATTTACTCGGTATATCTTACCCTAAAGAGAGAACAACACAGACTGTTAGTTTAATAAACTATCACGTGTTGATTGCCAAACAAATTCTAAACCCCTAATCAACATTTTTTACTTACACATTGTGATTTTTCTCTGAACATTTGGTCTATTTATTTTTTAAGAATAAGAGGCTGAAATAAAGTAAAGGTCAATGGTTACAATGGTTAAACTTCTTGCACATGTTTCTCACAGACAAAACATTTTTATTGTTGTCAAGTGTTTGTTACCATTTTACAGAAAGACCGAGGCACTTGGGTATTTAAATTTTAAAGGAATATAATATATCACTATTAAGCTGTATTTCTATAGTTTGATATTTTTGGCATAAACTAACGCAAATAATAATAAATCTTGCAAATATATGCCAGTATTATAAAAATATAACGTATAAATTTTTATTTTTTCCTGACCGTTGAATTTAAATACTAGTTAGATTTTCTTGGGAATATCGGTCACAATTATAAACAATTTTATTTTCTAACGTTTCGGTTTTTATTAACCATCATCAGAGAAAATTTATTTTTCATTTGTTTGTTTGAAATATTTAACACTTGCCTTTAACACTCGAAGCAGCGTACCAACAATAAAAAATGTAATAGTATTTGTTAAATATTTCAAATAAACAAATGAAAAATAAATTTTCTCTGATGATTGTTAATAAAAACCGAAACGTTAGAAAATAAAATTGTTTCCTAATTCCTTTCGTTTTCAAGATAGATCGTGTTAAAAAATTTTTTTAAATATTATTTATTTCTTATTTCTCAATTTCTTTTCGTTTTTTTTTCAACGTTTTTTCACAATGAAAAATTTTCCCCTCGATTTTTCATTTTGGGGGTTTATGAAAAATGAAGTATATTCCGAAGAAATAAACAATGAAGAGCATTTATGGAACAGAGTTATTGCTGATCGGTTTCGTAATAATCCCGGGATATTTCAGAGATGTCGTCAATCAATTTGGTTTCCATTGTTTCATTAGTTATTTAAGAGAACATGGATATTTTATTAAATTAAATCGAAAGTAAATTTTTCATTGTGAAAAAACGTTGAAAAAAACGAAAAGAAATTGAGAAATAAGAAAAAAAATAATATTTTTAAAAAATTTTTAACACGCTCTATCCCGAAAACGAAAGGAATTAGGACCTAAGTGTATACGAACTTTTTTCATTATTTTACGCTCCTCTACCTTGTGGCATTATGCATTGCACTTTTTTCATGGTCACCCTGTATATGAAGACAGTAGAAGGCTAGTTTTGCTTTCCCAAAAAATTAATATTTTAATATCTACCGGAGCAAACATATGACATATTTATATGGTTCAAATCAGAAAAACGTATAGAATCCGAAAATATAAAAAAATACAGGGTGTTCCATTTACAAAAAACATAACTTGTATCGGTAGATCGCAAATACGATGTTCAATTGTCAAAATGGGATTTTTAAACCCTTAACATGTCCTACAACTTTTACTTGAAACTTTTTTCTCTAAAATTACAAATTAAAAAGTTATCGGGGTGATCATTTTCGGTGGAAAACCCCGTACATACATATTGTACTTGATTAAGCTGAAATCGGAATTAGGTATATGTATTCCGAGAAAAATATGAAACTCTGAGAAAATATGTTTTCGACGACATTTTTGAAAAAAGTTTCCAACAATATTTATTTACAATAAATCAAGTGAGAAATCATTGGTTACCAATAACTTTTCAAATTAATATTATTTTTCGCATTTTGACTGATAATATGCTATTTTACTAAATTCAAAATCGTTTAATAAAGTGGCACTTTGCCATATGAAAATGTCACTTTACTAATATAGTAATGTTAATAAAAAACGGTTTGACAGAAAATATTTCATATATACCTTCTCGTGTTTGTCCTTCGATTTTTAAAGAAAGTAAGCTCAAAGTTGCTTCTCGAGCGGCATTTAAAATTTTCTAAATTGTTTTCAGTAGCAAGATTCATTTTTATAATTAATAATAACTTAAAATCAATTTGACTCACAAAAATTATATGTAGGTACTTAACTGTTATTATATAAATAAAGCCGTGTCAGTTACTATATTACGGAAATACTATGACATTTTTTAAATTTCAAATTTTGTAATGCTTTTATACAGTCTATCACTATTTGCTTCCATATCACTAACCATAGGTGATATGGAATCGCCCAAGTAACCTACATATGCAGGTAAAGTATGTACACTTACCAATGAATCACTCTGTATATATGTTGTATCTTATATTTTACTGTTTTTTATTTATTCCAAATTTCGTGAACAATATTATTTATACCAGCAGCATCTGCAATCTGCATGGTTATCAATCAGGTTAGCCATGAATGAAAAACAATTAATTTGACACTTATGCCTTACAGAAGCGTCAAATTAATTGTTTTTCATCCATGGCTAACCTGATTGATACGCATGCAGATGCTGGTGGTATAAATAATATTGTTCACGAATATTGTCTAAAAGTTATTTGTGGCATCTTTCTGTATTTTCTTTCTGTTCTTATTTGGGATTTACGGCCACACTTCTGAACATTACCCAGATAATCTGAAAAATATCTGGATTATTTAAAAAATAACCTTTACGCCTGTGACTTTACGTCAAAGGAACAGTTAAAGGTTGGTTTTTTGACATAAAATATAATTAAAATAAAATAAAAACAATGATGTTTTTACACAAGAGAAAGACTACTTAGCATTGAAAAAGGAAACAGATTAAGTTTCCGAAACGTCTGCAAAACATCATTGTTTTTATTTTATTTTAATTATATTTTATGTCAAAAAACCAACCTTTAACTGTTCCTTTGACGTAAAGTCACAGGCGTAAAGGTTATTTTTTAAATAATCCAGATATTTTTCAGATTATCTGGGTAATGTTCAGAAGTGTGGCCGTAAATCCCAAATAAGAACAGAAAGAAAATTGTTCACGAAATTTGCAATAAATAAAAAACAGTAAAAGATAAGATACAACATATACAGGGTGTTTGGGTAAAAGTATTCAGAAATCCAAAGGCATGTAGTACTCATCAAAATAAGCCAAAAAGTTGATATAAACTTTGTTCCAAAAACGGTCCTTTTAAGGGGCTTCTAAAAAAGATGTTTTTGTCACATATTTCGAGAACCGATCAATATATTTTAATGAAATTTTCTATGGTAGAATACTTTTTTGTGCTTAACAAAATGGTAAACCTTAAATTTCAAAATTCTTCAGGGGCGTTCCTACATGGGGGTGTGTCAGGAATGTCGCCCCCTTATTTTCTCTGCACTTAATTTTTTCACTATTCTGATAAAAAATTTCAAAATTTCAAGCAATTTTACTTTAAAAAGATCCTCTTTCTAAAACTTCATAAATTGAACCGTCTTTGAGATAAATGAATTTGAAATTTAGTATGCACAATATGCACATCTGCAAAATACCAATGCTTTTTAAATAATTTTATTTAGTTTCATTTCTAATACAAAATGATGTATACTATAGAAAAGTATTCTACCATAGCAAATTTTATTAGTTAATTTGATCGGTTCTCGAAATATGTACGAAAATGATCTTTTTTCTTTTTTAGAAGCCCCTTAAAGGGGCTACAGCCCCCTTAGGAACCATTTTTGGAACAAAGTTTATATGAACTTTTTGGCTTATTTTGATGAGTACTACGTGCCTTTGGATTTCTGAATACCTTTACCCAAACACCCTGTGTATATATATTTAAAATCACAAAAAACACAGATTTAAAAAATGTAAAAAATATAGGGTGTTCCATTTAAAAAAATGTAAGTTAGGTTTGTCCCGCTTTTAAGGAACACCCTGTATATTCTTTGCAGGTGTTTTAAATGAGTTCATTTGATTCACTACAACTTTTATTTGAAACATTTTTTCCTAACTCGAAAAATAAACAAAATATAGGGGTGGGCCTTTTCGTTGGATAACCCGGTACACTTGCAGGTAATAAACAAATTACTGGTTACTGCTAATGACTTTTCAGCAATTATTTTATAGAGAATAACTTTTTCTCGAAAAATTATTAATAATAGGACTTGCCGGATTAGTTTAAGTCCATCCGGGGGGACACACGATATAAATATAATAAAATTGAATTACAGATTAATAAATATTTAAAATAAATGCAACTGTTTGACAACTGAGTTTAACTGATTTAAAGCTCAAATAAATTAAATTTTTTGTGTATTTTGTCAACTATTATTTTTAGTAATGCATTATTTTTGTAATGGTAGCTATACAAGTAATCCATGTAGGAGCTACGGCGTTACTAATGCTTTTGTACGGAAACCTCATTTTTTTTAAACATTTTTGAATTCTATGTAAATTCTAGGCATATTTGATGTAACTACCTCACAAATTCGACTGTTTCCAAAATATTGAAAATTTTACTATTTTAATGTTTATCTTAGTTTTTTGTTCTCTAAGAAAGTCGACCTCAGATATCATTAAAATGGCCTGGAAGTAAAAATTTTCTCATAAACCGCAAACTGATATTTAAATTGAAAAGGGAAAATTAAGATAGAAATGTCTGCCATATGTCAGAAAATAATTTCTAATGCACACCTTTTAAAAATAAACAAGATAGTGCTCTTTCAAATAAATAGCAAGTTATTAACAAAAAAAAATGGATATTAATTTCAAACCTCAAACCTAAAAAAATATTATTATTTACTCTAGCCTTTTAGAATTTAACTATCCAAAATGTGTCCATATCGTTTACGAAAAGGTACTCGCACTTAAGAATAATACAAATTCTCTATGCTGAGTTATGACCCCTGAAAATAAAGGCAAGCAGGTAGCTTATAGTTTAGTGTAAAATTGGCAACGTTGAAATGGTTCAGGATATGTCATTGAATTATGTATTACCGTATACAGTGGCTCAGGTTAATCTTATTAGTATACTGATTCAGGATTGCATCATAAATATGTATATATACAGCTATGTTTATTTATAAAAATATGAAAGTATACTTTACAAAATAGGTTGTCCGACCCCATACATACGCCAATATATACAAATATTTCTTATCTACCTCTTCTATAAATAGGTGGTTCAGGATAGTATGGATTATCTGGTGATTCAGGATTGATAGAATGATGTATATATATATATATATATATATATATATATATAGAGAGCGTGGTCTTAGGTGAACAATAGTGAACATGTTTAGCTGTAGTATTCTCTATTTTTATTATAATTGTATTAAAATTATCATATATATACCCATATATTGTAAATATTTAACTTTAATGTAATGTAATATAATCTTTAATATAAGTCTTAAGTAGTGTTTTTCATTATAAATAAATGTTTTGAAAAATAGACACCTACTGCTACTTTCTAATAATAAAAATATATATATATATATATATATATATATATATATATATATATATATATATATATATATATATATATATATATAATTTTAGATATGTTATTAATTTAAATCGATAAAATAATTTCATTTTTGTTACCATTTTCAAATATAAGAGAACATTTGTACAATAGTCAATAAACTGAGCAAAAAAAAAATATGATGGGACCTAAACAATTTGACAAAATAATCAACCGTTTTAATTCTTTTTCGTCGCAATTACATGTGGTGTATTTATTTATTTTATTATAAATATCATAAACAATATGAATGAAATTGAGCGAATAACAAGTATACATTACTGAAGTGACAAGAAATATGAGTTGACCATTTTTTCGAAATCTATTTACAGGAAGAGACTTAAACGCATCAGCCAAACTATTGTAAGTATTCACAACATTGTATATGAAGGACCGTTTAAATGGCTTTATGATATTTAGGCAAAGAGAGTGTATTGGAATGTCTTAAATTACTAGAATGAATAGTATATCTAAATATTAATTGGTCTCTAACAGCAAGTACTTGATTAACGTAAATAATTTCACACCCTCATAACTTTTGCTATTATAATCTTTCAATAAAATTCACATGTATCTAAATGTTGGCATGTTGCAATCGTTGTCTTCTCGATGAAGTAATGAACAGATTAAATAGCACAATCTTTGTATTAGATTAGAATTAAATAAGGGATACTATTTACAAGGTAAGTAATATATTAAAATTTCACTTTTAAAATTTATTATAAACTTATTTATAATATAATAACGTAAAAACATTGTAGATTTGTTAAATAATTAATTATGGGGTAACATAGAAACATGTAGAGTAGATAATAAGTATATGGGGGAAATTTTAACATTAATTTAATAAGATGACACATTTTTATACCTATATAATTTTAGGTTTCCTCTCGCAACAAATTCATAGTATATGTTTTAGACACTCCTTAATTTGTTTTCAATATAATTTATGTGTACATCCCAACGAAGATGGCAGTCAATAAAAAATGCCCAAGTATTTAACACTTTCAACGGAATTTATTTGGAATTGTGGGATATCATTTGTAATTTGCAAGGAACAATTTACTGTCAAACCAGTTTTAATATCCTTATAGTTTTATTTATTACATATTACATCTCATGATACTGAATTCATATTAAATTAAAAATAAATAAATAACATATGAGTAACAACAAATTGTTTTTCCAAATTTTATTGTATTTCTAAATATTTACACATTATGAAATATAATTTAACCCTTTAACGGGCAAAATTTTCCTAAAGATATTTTATACAAAAAACGTCAATAATGCATTCTGCGGGGCACAATAAAAGATAATATGCGGCTAGTAGTTTACTTTTTATGTTTTTTTCTCCTTATATTTGACGGTAAACCGTTTTACCAGAGACCATTTCGGACTAAATATGTGACTAATGTTCTCTGGTACTAACGGTATACCATCACTTCAGATATTTCAAACACAATCAGATTACAAAATAATACACACAATATCTTCCGAACTGATTTATTAACTAAAAGAAACGAAATATTTTGTATGTAATATTACACGAAAATATAAATATAAATGTGAACAAAATATAAAAGAAAAAAAAGAACTCCATAACTATATTGAATAAACAAACAAAAGCTGACCAAACTAATCAGTATGGTAGAGACCAAAACATTCTACACATAAAGCCACTTTGCAGTCATTGCACATATAATTACTTCGTTTTTGAAGACCATGTTTACTGCACTCCTGACATCTTCTTTTTGTGGTTTTCACTGGAAAATGTGAAATATTTCCAAAAAATTTTTTCTTACTAATAGTGGCCCGGGTTTTTTTCTATACGTAAAGTTTCCGATTAACTGATCTGCCAGAAGACTTCGAAAATTTAGATGACTCATTGGTTTCTTTCTTGTATTATTATTTTTAAGGATTTCTTTGTATAATATATAAGCATTGACAATGCTAGAATCAACAAAGTAATATAGGAGTTTCAACCACCACCTTCTACTTTTCCAACTTACGCAGTACGTTGCAAGTCTTTGGTCAAATCGATCGACACCTCCCATAAATTTGTTGTAATCAACAATAGAACTAGGGCATCCTACAGTCTCTCGTTCACCAGATTTGTTTGTTCGAAGAACATGCCCCTTTTCTGCGGCATTGTGCATATTACTGCAAACTGTAACAGACTTAGTTCCCCTGTCCTTCCACTTCACAATAGATATCTCTTCACAAACTGCAAAATCCGAGTGGCCCATTGCAATCTTTTTATCTTCAATCAATTTTCCCTTAGGAAAATGCTTCCTCGTTTGGCGAATAGTTCCGCATCCAAACAGTGATCTGTCTGCTAATTTTTTCATAAGTGGAATTGTTGTGAAAAAATTATCAAAATAAGCGCAAAACCCTTTGTTTTGATAATTTGCAAGTAATTTCAAAACTACTCGTTCCCCTAGTGTGTCAGGTCCAGCCTCCTCTTTTCCTTGGTATATGTCGAAAGCACATAAGTATCCTGTCTCAGAACACGCCAGAGCCCACACTTTGAAGCCCCTTTTTATTGGCTTCATAGGCATGTATTGCTTCAGGCTCGTACGGCCTTTGAAACCAATCATGCTCTTATCTATTGCTACGTTTCTACTTGGAGTAAAAGATTCATAATAAACTTCAGAGAGATGTGTGATCAATGGACGGATTTTGTAGAGTTTGTCAAAATCACGCGTTCCCCGAGCAGGCATTTTCTCATTATCGTTTAGATGTAAACATCTGAGTACTTTTAAAAATCTCTTTATCGGGAAAACTTCTGTTATTCTTTCGTTGTGAAAGTTACGATCACGTGACCAATATAGTCTCAACGAAGGCAGATGGTTGAGTCCCATTACAATAAGTACTCCTAAAAAAGCTTTCAATTCTTCTACGGTAAGTTGTAAATTTATTTTGTTCTGTTCTGCATATAAATTTGACTGTTCAACAAAGTGCGCCAAAAAATTCTGCGTAAACATGATTTCAAAAAAATCATAAGGTTGTTCAGAATTTACCTAAAAAATTCACTTATTACTTATGTTTAATGCTTGAAAAATAAATAATCATACCTGTACCCTAGGACCCGTCTCTTCAGAAAAATTAAAATTTATATATCTCGTAGGAGCCACAGGAGTCTTTGTCCATGCAGAAAACTCATCAATTGGTTCCTCTGCTTCACTCAATTCATCGTCACTAAAAGATAATAATGTCTGTTGTAAAGGGGCTGGAGAATCTGGCGTATAAGTTTTGTCGGCAATTGAATCATCGGAATCATAATAAGTAAAGTCAGCAGGAAGATCACATTTAGCTCTTTTTCTTGTTGTTCTTGGGGTGAAATTGTTAGATGGACTCTGGGCTGCCGATGATGGACTATCTATAGATAAAATGGATGAAGAGGGAGTGTTAGAAGATCTTGTGTGCAAGTCAAATTGGTCATCTGCATCAGAATCCCCCCCAATATCGGAGTTTTCTGCCTGTTCTTCAGTTATGTCCGCCAGCTGGATTAATTCCTCTTCAGTGAGAGGTTTCTTCCAATACCATTTACCTGATCGTTGATCCATTGTTCTATAAAAAGACAGAATTTGGTATTTATGTATATTTTTTGAACATCAATTATACGGTATGTCCTGTATTTGTTGGATTAGAATTTTTCTAAACCAATAAAATATATAGAAATAGAAAATGAAAAATAGTATGTAATCCGTCCCCAATATTATCAAAAATACGGACCTGTAATTTTTCTAAACATCTGTTTATTTTTAAAATCAAATTATTTAAATAAAAGAGGAAACATAAAAATTCAATAGTAACAATTAGTGAATTTTATGATTTTTTATTATCGTTATTATATCACAAAATAATTTTTTATCATAAAAAACCATACCTTCAAAAGCGAAAATGGAAATATTTTCCTAGCGCAAAAAAAGATAGATGAAATCGTGGTAGTTATGTTATTCAAAGGTATATGTGAAGCACCTGCCACAATATAAACCTTGAACGAAGCATAGAACTTAGGAAAAAAATATTGTCAAAATTCAATAAAAATTCATAGCGAAATATTCCTGTTTACAAAATGCATATTTTTGCAAAAAACCATGACTAAGGACCTTAAAATTTTGAGTTATACTTACTAAGTATACATTTTTAGATAATACTTACCAATTGATTTTTACAAAATCCAGTCTCATTCATAAATATAAATCAAAATATAGATGAAAACACTAAAAACCTTTAATTTTTTTGCCGTTAAGGATCACTGGTACACACGTTGTACCACTGTTTAGCACATGTCCACACCTGCCCAAGTATTATCATCAACTGAGGAAGCAAAACATTTCAAATTGAAATATAATGGCGTTTGCCATGCGCGCAATATGATTTTAAGGTCAATCTAACGAATTAATGAGGTGGTATTACATGTATACCAAAGAACGCTAAAGGGTTAATTACATTATGGATTGCAAAAGTTGCAGACTTCTATATGTGTAATTTGGTACATTGGCAATCCGCAACATTTGCAATTACAGTCCTCCATACTATTATCAAGAATCGATATAGTTTTGTGATTGCTTCTATGCTGGTGTTCCCCAGGTACTCTCCGCGAATATGCGATATAGCATATTTCGCATATTCTAAATTCCTCACCATAATACACCGAATATATACTAACAAATGCGGAACTAACGCAGTACCTGGGGTCCATTGGAGTCGACATCATGTTGCTTATATATTTCTCTTTTTCATGTACAGCTCCATATGCATCACACTCGATGCCCTCATCTTCTCCATCTAACCCCCCCACGTTGATAGGATCCTGTATTTCATCAGCGGGGTTTTGTTCTACGTCGGCTGGGATTTGCACATCTTCCGCGGGGTTTTGTCCGTCTGCAGCAAGGTTATGTACATCTACAGCGGCAGGCTCGCCTATCCAACCATCTCCTTCTGCATCAACCTGGGATAACCAATCCAAAAATCGATAGCCTTCCATTGTTTACTGATGTTTAATCAGAATTTGCTTCTTCTTTTATATTTTGTGGCATGCTCCCCGCTACATTCGATGAACGTCAACATTTAAGTGGGGGTCTCAGGAACAATACAGTCAAATTTAAAACTATATCGGGGTGTATGTAAAACTTACAAAGCCATTTTAAGACACAAAGGATATAGAAAGAGCCAAATAAATAATGTTTTCTTTTACTTACAATAGTTTAAACACCCATATTTTTTTCTTGAAAACTATTAAATTATATTTTTTTTATTAAAAGTAAAAGAAAACACCCACATATACATTTTACAACAATAAAGGATATAGTAGTAGATTCTAGATAAAAGTCTTAAATTTTAAGTTGTCACTAATAAAATGGTCGTTTTTGTCGATTAAATTGTGATTTTTATAAAGCGAATTATCAAAAATCTAAAACTATAGAATCATCCTTTATGTCTAAAGTTACAAAGAGAAGTTTTAAAATATTCTGTATTATTGGAAGCGATACATTTTAGGAGTAAAGTTTATAACAAACCATATTAATTCATCTAGTTCTAGCAATAAACGAATTTATCAACAAATGAATTAAATCGTTCTATATAATAATGGTTCATTTGCCAAAAGATTAACACAAAACAAAGAATATATAAAATCGAAATCACAAATAAACAAGCCTTTTCCACATAATATGTATGTAAAATAGTTGACTGTGAAATTACAAAGAAATAAATACGAATAAAAACATGTTTTAACATTACAAAGGACATAACATAATAATACTATTTACAAGGTAAGTAATATATTAAAATTTCACTTTAAAATTTATTATAAACTTATTTGTAATGTAATAACGTAAAACATTGTAGATTTGTTAAAAGTTCACACATGCAGGCATGATGATGCATATTTAACTTATAACGCATTAGATGGCTCGGTTCAGAATGACTTAATTGCATTATACCACTCCAATTACCTCCATCACAGAATGCCACATCAATATGACCCTAGTATTTTGTGTTTTGTTCGGAAACTAAGCGTTTTCCTGGCCCGAGTTTACAGGAACTTTTTTTTTTTTTCATATTTTCTAAAGTTCTATCACATCGTAAAGTTTGGTTCATATATACAAATACAATTACTATAAGTTGAAACCCGTACCTAGGCGCTTGTTAATTCTTATCGCCTCAACTATATCATGAGTCCCATTCTAATACTTCTTCATTTTCAGTGTTGTAACAAATAATCATTCTAGCAACTAATTCCACGACCGGGAATCTAAATGGCGAGACAATTGATTTTACTGGTCAATCTTGTGTTTTCCTTTTATGATATTTGTAAGACATTACTGTAAAATATTGTTTGTAGGAAGCACCACTTTTGGAGTGGGGGGGTCAATTTGCTTTATATAATGCGCTACACTACTCTTGTTCGTCAATTCTACAAATATTGATATCATGGGTACTTCTCAAGAAAACTGCATTTCCTCCAGCACTGATTCAATGTTACTAACCTGGTCAATGTCTAATGGAATTTCATACTTTGGAGATGGTCCAGATAGTGGTTGGTGGGAACGATCACCTCCATCGTATTCTATAGGAAGATCCAAGTGAGGACCAGGAAGTCCAAGATGCCCCTCCAGATAGTAGCATTGACAGACCTATAACACCGCCATCTTCATCGTATTGGATAGATGAGGATTTAGGTCAGGATCTGGAAGATCAAGATAACTCCCCAGACAGCAGCACTGATAGACCAACATCACCATCAGCATGGTCAATGGAAACGGTGTTCTACGATCCAGACGGCCAACCATCACCGGACCAGAGTCATTGGTCAGATTATCAGCTCTTAATAGGATGCGATGAGGAAGCGGATTAGACATATACATATAAATTAATTGTACATGATTTTTAATATGTAGTTTTAGATGATGCACTGCAAATAATTTAATAAATAATTTTAGCTAATAAATTAATTGTAAATCATTTAATAAATAGTTTACTTAATAAACTCAAACAATACTGCAGTAAATTGCAGTTATTTCCTTAAATGAATATTCTCATATGATTTTTTCTCGAACTCAAGCTTATAATAAATTTGGTTCTATTCATAAAATACATGCCTCTAATGTGATCAAATACATCCAATAACTCTACTATTATGACGACACTGTAAATAAATAATACATAGGACACGTAGAATAGTATAGACTATTATTATCAAATATCATTTATGTATGGAGTCCATAATTTTATAATTTATGTGCAGGGTAGTTCTTTATATTGTGATCAACATCGGAAAGTATAGAAAGTATGCCTTTTTAATGGAACACCCCGTATATATTTTTAGAAAGTGTACCATTTTAATGGAACGCCCTATATGTTTTTGCATATTTTGAATGACCATTTTTAGTTGATTCCAAAAATGTTATAATATGTTGGTATGTGCTCGAGTTGTTCTTAAAACAGTCCTTCTTGTGTAAAACAGTTTGCATAGAATGTTGGTTGCCTTCAACGCTAAAATCTTTGTCCCCGTATTCTGAAATTGTCATAATTAGAAATTGTGGTACACGCTTGTAAATAAATTGAGACAACTATCGTTTGTTATACATGAAATGACGACTGATTTTATTTTCAGATAGGTACCACCGTTCGTTGTCTTACATGAGCCGAGGCGTACGTACACTTTATTCAAAACCCATTGTCTGTCGAACAAATCTATAAACTTCACAACACTTATTTTCAATGGTTTTGTTCTCTTATGGCCATGTTTCATGCAATTTGACATGCCTTTTAACTATTTGTTTCGAGAATTTATGCGACAGGAAATAAATATGTTTTTTTTTTTGTGTATTGCCGACCTATTGTCCATCATCTTTAGTTGGTTCATCTGTAATTATTACCAATAAACCGTCTGATTTGTAGATCTATTATAATCACGAGGCATTTTTTTTTTTTAATTAAGCTATGGGAAAATAAAGTTTTGCAAAAAAATGATCTGATCGTTAAACAAATACCGTTATAAATGTATCTTAACGTATCTTATCTAATCAATCTCGTGGGAAAGGTTGATCGAAAGACAGGAATTCCATTTGATAACAATCAATATTTACTGACTATAGTGTCTTCCTTAATGTCCCTTTTACAAAGGAAAAAATATTTTATGGGCCTTGTACTAGCAGGTGATTTTTGTGGATTTATTTCGCCTATTTATTATACAGTTAACAAACATTGATGCTTTGTTGAATGGTGTAACTACCTGCCCTTATATTTTAGTATACAAGCGTATACATTGCAATTACAGAAATCTAATTATAATAAGGTATTTTTAGCTATGTAATAAAAATAGGAAATAAATTGAATGTAATCTTTTAATGTGTATTTTATTTGAATCCCTCCTTATGTCATCTAGTTTACAAGACAATCTTTCAATGGCAGATTTAATGTCTTCTATCAGACTTCATGTTTGAGTTGAATAATAAAATGGATCGTGATTAACTATATCATAAATTATCATAGCTTCTTTATGGAACTGAATTTTTAACTAGGTTTCATTAAATAGTTTTACAGACGGTTGAAGAGAGCCACCCCCATTATTCTGTAAAACAGATTAAAAGAGGCATATAATTATCCAGAGCTTTATTAAAGCATCGCTGTAATTTCCGTTAAAATATTGCTTTTTAATGCATTATCAAAGTAGTCATCGTTTCCGCTTGCTTTTGTTAAAACGCCGTCAAGTTGGACGTATACCGATCTGTAAATATATCTTAAGATATAATGCTTTTCTATAAGGTAATAAACCATAGAATTTCGAGAAATTGCACCTAGTCTAATTAGAGCGCAATATAGTGTGCCATCATTTCAGTGTTTCAAACAACAAAAAAAATTTTGCATGTTTCTTTAACACCCTGTATCTCGGAACTATGTGTTGCCGGCCCACATTTACATATGAACTTTTTTCATATTATTTTGGTAGTTTATCACACCATAAAGTTTGATCTACTAAGTGTCTATGTTTATTTTCTCAAAAATGTAATTGTGTATTTAAAATAAAACTGTTTAATTATACTATGGTATTTTTAGTTGTGTAATAAAATAGGAAATAAAATTATTGTAATCTTTTAATGTGTATTTTATTTGAATCCCTCCTTATGTCATCTAGTTTACAAGACAATCTTTCAATGGCAGATTTAATGTCTTCTATCAGACTTCATGTTTGAGTTGAATGGTTTTTTTTGTGTATTGCCGACCTATTGTCCATCATCTTTTACACATCAATTACCTGCAATTATTATCAGTAGTTCTTTATAGAGCAACATTGGAATGTATAGAAAGTGTGTCTTTTAATGGAGCACCCCATATATATTTTTTAGAACGTATGTTTGATCTGTACAATTCGGGGCACCCTGTATGTTAAAATTTGTAAATCAATGAAAATTTTATTATTGTTTATTTAAGCTGAAAGATCTTGACCGTGTCCTTTTGTTATTTTTTTAACTATTTGTTTCGAGAATTTATGCGACAGTAAATAAATATGCTTTTGTGTAAGCAAATTTCTAATGTTTCAGGTATGGGAAATAAAATACAGTTTTGCGCAATGGTCTGGGTAGTTAAACCAAACCGATATAAATTTCTATTTCTTATCTATTTCGTTAATCTCCTAGGAAAGTCGCATCAACTATTTACCAACAAATGCAGGGTTGTTCATTTGATAGCGATCAATATTTACTGGCTATAATGTCTTCTTTAATGTTGCCCCTTTTTACAAAAGAAAAAATATCTACAGGATTGACCGCCCCCACTACTTGGAATACACGTACACTAATTATAATGCAACTACAAAAATTACGAGTGTACCACTGCAATTACTTGCTAATCAATCTAATTACCGTACAACCCTCTAATTACCTACATTGCAATTATACTAGTCTAATTACAGCGTAATAAACTTTCATTTCTCCAATTGATGTACTAATTAATATATAATTGTATCAATTCAATTAGATATATTGCAATTATACTAGTTTAATTGCAATAATCCAATTACTTTCATTTCTCGCAACAATTGGGTTTTTTAATTAACCCCCTCCAGACTATATAAAATAGTGTAATTAACGCGCAAATAGTCTAATTACACATTTACAAATTACTAATTACGCAATTACAGCGCAATAATTCAATTACTTTCATTTCTCAGCGCAATAATCCGATTACTTAACGCGCAAATAGTCTAATTACACATTTACAAATTACTAATTACGCAATTACATTAGAGCGTAATAATTCAATTACTTTCAATTCTCAGCGCAATAATCCAATAATTACACATTTACAAATTACTAATTACGCAATTACATTAGAGCGCAATAATTCAATTACTTTCATTTCTCAGTGCAATAATCCGATTACTTAACGCGCAAATAGTCTAATTACACATTTACAAATTACTAATTACGCAATTACATTAGAGCGTAATAATTCAATTACTTTCAATTCTCAGCGCAATAATCCAATAATTACACATTTACAAATTACTAATTACGCAATTACATTAGAGCGCAATAATTCAATTACTTTCATTTCTCAGCGCAATAATCCAATAATTACACATTTACAAATTACTAATTACGCAATTACATTAGAGCGTAATAATTCAATTACTTTCAATTCTCAGCGCAATAATCCAATAATTACACATTTACAAATTACTAATTACGCAATTACATTAGAGCGCAATAATTCAATTACTTTCATTTCTCAGCGCAATAATCCGATTACTTAACGCGCAAATAGTCTAATTACACATTTACAAATTACTAATTACGCAATTACATTAGAGCGCAATAATTCAATTACTTTCATTTCTCAGCGCAATAATCCGATTACTTTCATTTCTCGCGACAATTGGGTTTTAATTATCCCCCCTCCAGACTAATTACATTAGTGTAATTAATGCGCAAATAGTCTAATTACACAATTACACAATTACACAATTACACAATTACACAATTACACAATTACACAATTACAAATTACTAATTACGCAATTACAAATTACCTCCTCCCCTCTCTAATTGCCCCCCACCCCAGTCTAATTACCTCCCAGGGAGGGCCGGGTCCGGTATTACTTATCTACTACCGCAAAATTCTATTTATTTAGCAAGAAATTTAAAATACGAAAGATTGAAGGCGTATTTGGTAATGTGTAATAAATAAAATTTAAATAAAAAATAAAAGCCGTGGATATTCGTCTGAGAATCGGATAAGTAACGTCTGAAAGTTGGTTTTATTTACACTTAAGAGACAAACTCGCTCAGAATAATAAAAGAAAAATATTTAGAGAAAAGACGGTTTTAACAAAATTCGAGGAACGGATTAGTAAAATAAAATTTTAAGAAGAAGCATTTTTTACTTTTATTATAATTTAAAAAAGTAGATCCAACAGCCAACTGGATTTGACTTGAATTATTTCATTGCCATTTCATCCACTATTTATCGCAAAAAATAACTTAAACATTTCTTATGAAGACTAATTTAATTCTAATATGAGACGACTGTTAACCCAAATAAATAAATAGTTCACGATAACGACTGACAATTTTTACAGTTTGAGAATCGCTGAATTTATTGAAAACATAGATTATTTATATCTCTCTTCAGTGGTATGTTGCATATTTCCGTCTCAATGGAGGTGAGAGAGAAGCTCGGTAGACATACGTGAACAACGTTTTCGGGCTATTGCTTTAACTTTGTGTGCAACAGAAAATGAAATCGTACGCGCAATATCAACTCGTACAGATGCCAAGTTAAAATATACTCGACTTTAGAGGTGAATTTTTATTCGAAGCAACTTTAATTTTGCATTGCCCCGTAATGGCTAATGAAATAAATATATTATGAAAACACAATTTTTTAAATAAAAATTTGAAAGAAATGAAATCCAAAGAAGTCAGAAATCCATAGAGGTAAATTTTTAATAAGAAAATAATAAAAATAAATTTTACTATTTACGTCAAAGTTTTTAGTCTTATTCCTCTAATGTCCTAAAAAGACATAAATACTCTTTTCAGAGCTTATTTGCAAACTATCTACATTTAACTGATAAAATGGTCAGTATTACGAATGTAGAAAGCAAATAATTTAATATTGCAATAAGCCTCACCAGAGGATTAATCCAAAAAAGGACTCCTTCTGTTATCAGGCAGCGCACGTCACCATCCCATGGACCGGTTTCTGGCTTATTAGCCTTCATCAGCATGGTACAGGTAACGCACACTGTGTTTCTTATGTCCGTTTTTGGAGAGTTGACTTGAGACCAAAGCAGATAAATTTTTAATATAACAGTAATGATTAACTATTTCATTGTTTTCATTTTCACCAGAAAAAAGTAGTAGATTAATATGAATATTTTTTCTATCCTTACTAAAATGTAAGGGGCCAGTTACTTCATGAATGTTTTTACCATCCTTAAAAACTAAATCTAAACCATATACATTAATCGACACATTATTTTTTAGTTCGAAATGTCTTTTAATTTCACTGGAAACTGCATACCTGAAAAATCGAACACTGTTTTAAAGTCTGGATATGATGTGATGTTATTGGGATCGCCACGGTGTAGTCTACACTGCATATGCGAAACAAAAGTCATCATTGTTTTTTATATTCACCACTGCATTTTTTCGCGCAATAGATGTAGGAAGTGGTAGATATGATGATGCTTGAAGTGGATTGTGTTTGTTGATATTAACTTCTAGATGTAGAATATTTACCAAAATCCACCCTAAAATAGAAATATAATTTATGTATAATTTAAATACAGTAGGGAGGAATATTGAACATACCCGAATCGCGTTCAGTAAATTCATCAGCTTTTTTGTCAATTATACCAAATAAATCTTCATAGATATCGTTGATAATTTCCTGACTTTGAACAACAGGAGAGTAGTAAAGAGAAAAAAGCTCAAAATTGATTTTAATTAGTTTATGTTTGGTTAGTTACCTCAATTACTCTTAATACTTTCTCCTTAATTTCATCACGAAAACTCTTGATATTAACATGAAACTTTAGTGTTGATACTTTATAAGATATTTTCTTTCTGTTCTTATTTGGGATTTACGGCCACACTTCTGAACATTACCCAGATAATCTGAAAAATATCTGGATTATTTAAAAAATAATCTTTACGCCTGTGACTTTACGTCAAAGGAACAGTTAAAGGTTGTTTTATTGACATAAAATATAATTAAAATAAAATAAAAACAATGATGATTTGCAGACGTTTCGGAAACTTGCTCTGTTTCCTTTCTCAATGCTAAATAGTCTTTCTCTTGTGTAATTCGTGAAATTACAATTTTAATGTTTATATCATAACCATAGATACTTACTACGCTCACAAAAAGGAAGATGCCACAAATAACTTTTAGACAATATTTATAAGATATTATTCGACACTTAAAAGTACTTCTCATAATATTCACTCCATCTTGAGATAATTGACAGCTATTAGCTTTGTGACGATTGGTTCTTAAGTGTGCATTCCACAGGTTAGTATCTACGTCTATATTACAATTATCACAATATCTCGATAGATTTGTATACCCCTTAACTCAGATGTTCTAACTTTTTTTCTGGATGGTCCAGAAGAAAAGAATTGTGAGTCAACTAAAAACATAGTATGCTTCAGAATTATAATTATTATTTATATGTATAACTCACCATCAATTATATATTCATCAGAATTATTGATGATAGTATTCCTAAGACATTTTTCTTTAAGATGTCTAACTGCATTGTGTTTACGCGAAAATTCAGATAAGCAAAGTGTACATATGAAGGACATATTGGATACTAACGAAAAAACATATTGACATTGGTTAAAACAGTGGGACCATGGGAAAGTTATCAATACCCCACCACGAATAATTTAAACTAAAAAACAGGAGTAAAAAAGGAAACTAATAATATAACAGGTGGAGTCTTGTTATTCTTTGTTTTCGGGAGTAAAACATATGCTTGCACAATTTAACAACAGATTACTACGTCTTTCTAAATTTTGTTTAATGGTCCCAAGACTATGCTCTGTTACATTTTTATAAAACATCTGCCCTATATTAAAATAACTGTATACCAATGATTTAAGTGATGCACAAGTGCGTTGCACTTCTGTAGAAGTTAATGACGTCTTGGCTTTTGCTTTTAAAAATGTGCCAAGTTTTTTCTTATTGGGAAGACCATCTTTATATTTATTTGAATGACTCGAATAATATCCATTGTTAAATCACCTTCATCGGTAGATTGTTGATCCTCAGTTTGAACAATCTGTAAATGATCTTGTTGAGAAGATGTAGGTTTAATAGATGGACTACAAGTTCATATACCTCCATCTCACCAACAGTTTCATTAAGTATCCTATCTACAATGGTTACCATCTGCCTAGAATAACTCTGTTTTTTGACAGATGGTACACTGTTATTATCATTTACAGATTGTTCAATAGATATTGGCGAATAATTTGATATATTACATGCTTTTACTGCATTACTGCAAGTATCAAAACTTGAATTGAGTGTTAATATGTTATTAACCTCACCACCGTATAACTTCTCTTTATTTATATGTATAACTCGCCTTCAATTATATATTCATCAGAATTATTGATGAAAGTATTCCTAAGACATTTTTCTTTAAGATGTCTAACTGCATTGTGTTTACGCGAAAATTCAGATAAGCAAAGTGTACATATGAAGGACATATTGGATACTAACGAAAAAACATATTGACATTGGTTAAAACAGTGGGACCATGGGAAGGTTATCAATACCCCACCACGAAAAATTTAAACTAAAAAACAGGAGTAAAAAAGGAAACTAATAATATAACAGGTGGAGTCTTGTTATTCTTTGTTTTCGGGAGTAAAACATATGCTTGCACAATTTAACAACAGATTACTGTCTTTCTAAATTTTGTTTAATGGTCCCAACAAGACTATGCTCTGTTACATTTTTATAAAACATCTGCCCTATATTAAAATAACTGTATACCAATGATTTCAGTGATGCACAAGTGCGTCGCACTTCTGTAGAAGTTAATGACGTCTTGGCTTTTGCTTTTAAAAATGTGCCAAGTTTTTTCTTATTGGGCCGACCATCTTTATATTTATTTGAATGACTCGAATAATATCCATTGTTAAATCACCTTCATCGGTAGATTGTTGATCCTCAGTTTGAACAATCTGTAAATGATCTTGTTGAGAAGATGTAGGTTTAACAGATGGACTTTCTACAAGTTCATATACCTCCATCTCACCAACAGTTTCATTAAGTGTCCTATCTACAATGATTACCATCCGCCTAGAATAGCTCTGTTTTTTGACAGATGGTACACTGTTATTATCATTTACAGATTGTTCAATAGATATTGGCGAATAATTTGATATATTACATGCTTTTACTGCATTACTGCAAGTATCAAAACTTGAATTGAGTGTTAATATGTTATTAACCTCACCACCGTATAACTTCTCAAATTCTGCCGGTTGCTGTTTCCTTAACAATGAATACTCAATTCATTCAGTAAACTATCTAAATCAGCGTCAAGTTTTGATATTTGTAGTAGCGTATTTTCCCCATCAACAGTTTGTACAATAACCAACGTTTCAACTGCCCCCTGTATACAGTTAGATGTTGGTTGCACGTCCAGTGTTGGTGGGGTTAGAGACTTGTCAAAAATTTCGTTATAATATTGTGTCCAGTCAACATTTTGGACATCGAACGAAACAGCTTTCAAATTTTCATCACTGTCTAACTTTATTTTTTTACATGAAATTTCGGTATCTAAATTTAAATCGCTGAAGTCAATTGTCGAACAGAAGTCATTGTAATAATTTTGGGTGGAATTTTGATATGTTTCACACAAACTACCTATTAATTCAGGGGTTGATGATACTTCTGGCAAGCTGAAATTTTGCACTGTGTGTGTTTCACTGGTATTACCATCACATTTATCAAAAAATGCCGCCAATTCTGTAGGATTGATAGCACATATATGACAAGACATCAAGTCGTGGTACTTACAAGCATATGTTAGATCAAAGGTTGTTAAATCAATAACAGGTGTGGTAAGGTCAACAGTATTCATAACTTTACTTTAACTTCTTTAACGAAACAAACACTTTCACAATGCAGAAAACATTGACGGAATAACCACGACACGGAGTATATAGTACCTACCTACTCCACCCAAACTGGTTTTGCTGGTTTGGCAACAACACTTGTCTGGTGGTTTTTTTTTTCTGGCGGCTTTTTTTTTCTCGTGACCTTTTTTTTCTCTGGCGACTTTTTTTTTTGGCGACTTTTGTGTGCGCGCGCAGACTACAATTTAACACTACTGCAGATGATGACAGTCAGTCAGATGGCGTCAGTGCAATCGTCATTTATTACTGAAGAAAACTGGGATTCAGATTGTCATACAACATACAATCACCTACAGGGTATTCTGGAGAAAGACATCATCCGTACTCCACCCTTTGGAGGAAACAGACAATCTAAATACGAGTTTCGTCAGGCTAAAAGGAAGAGACATCAAACTTTAAGTCGCATTCGTCAAGTACAACAACCTCTTCCAATGTCAGTGGAGTGTGCAGAAACTGGGATTAGCAGTATTCTACAAATAAGTAACAAGATGGCATTACATTCCTTATTGAATAAAATTTTTGAAGGAGAAGCTTCCCTTCGTGATTGGAAATACTTCGCGGAAACACTAACTGTTATGACATGGGAAGACTTCAATAATTTTCAATGTACTTTAACTCCTAGGGTGTGTAATTTTCTTTATAATCACTTTTCTTTTCAAATACCTACTCGTCCAAATTCACCAGAAGTAAAAAGAGAGGACTAAGGAAGTTTTTAATTTTATACTATTGTCTTTACAATTTTATAAATACTTATTTGTTCACTTTGTCATTTTTACTTGTATACTTTTTGTGTATTTCAATGTATTGAATCAACATCTCAACTTGAAAAATAAAATTATTATTTGTCTATCTGTTTATTTATTCCATAATTATCTATTTCATAAATATCTATTTATTTCTAACATAAATATAAGGATTTATTTGCATTTTCTAAAAGAATTGTAGATACAGTTTTTGCTATAATCACATCTTAAATGTATTGTGGGCCAAATTACTTAAGCTACACCCTGTAATGTCTTCCAAGTTAATCAAGCAACAACGTTCCAGTCTAGCATTAAAATTACCAACGGAGACTGCATTAAACTGCATGTTACGAATGAAAACGGGTTTCAAACCACTCTTTAAAGACGGCTTGTGAATTTACTTTTATTTTATAAATATCTATTTATTTCTAACATAAATTAGTGGTTTTTAAATAAAATTATATTTCTTTTTACATCACATCTCTTTATTAAAATATTATTTTGTCTTTGCAGAGACTTTCTATAACATCGGTGAATTTATTTTTTGGTTAACAAGTGTATCCAGAAAATTAATTTTTCTAGTATATTAAACATGTAAAATAATTTTATGCAACCAGAAGCAGAACGTGCATATATCTCGAGGGGTACATATGAGAGGGCTTAAAAAAAACTGACCATAATTTAACGTGGCAACAAAGAAAATTTGATTTCGGAGACCTCAATTAATGATTTGCAACTGAGTTATTTCGGGGACCTAATACAGGATAGTACCTAGCGAATGGACTATATGCAACGATGTTCTACGTCAAGATGTAACTAACAACTGAAATAGGTGGGTGTGGTCACTAAATTAGTGGATGTGGAAAGTGGGTGTAGTAGTAGTAGTAGTAGACGAATAAGAAAAGTGGTGGGGGAGGATTATTTTGCACTGGCAGCTTCTCTCTACTGATATACCAGACAATATTTTTCTGGTACAAATTCATTTAAATTGTCTTTCATCAGAGGCACCACTCTTAGGTAAAAATACTGAATTTTCCTGAAGCTCTAGCAACACAGTCTGTCCAAATTTCGTTTTTACTAATTTAGCTTCTAATATTGGTACTGGTTTATCAACTACTAAATCAGTGAACTTAATATTAGGTTTGGTCTCTAAAAGCGACACCTTATTAAATTGATAAAAATCCATCTAGAACAATATTATTTTATTTTTAAAATAAACGCAAACTGCCGCGTGGTTGTCAAGTAATTAAATCCGAAAATGTAATTTTACAATAATATCAATTATCATTCATTTTTAGTATTTCTTTAGTTTTTTTTTTATAAAAAATTAAATATTACAATCAATTCTGAGTTTAATTTTATTTCTAGGAACAAATTTTTCATAAATTGGAAATGAATTACAAAGGAGATAATAAAACTTAAAAAGAATGAAATTAAATACAACGAAAGAAACATAATTAAATTGTATTTAGCAACAAAACATTAAATATTATGTTCTATCAAACCTCCCTGAGCTGTAATGCATGCTACGATTCGTTTTCTTTTATTGTTAATAACTTTCCGGAGGGTTAAAGGTGTAATATGACCGCAAGCTTGCCTAATCCGGTTTACTAGTTCTTCTCTATTTCGAGGCTGCGATTTGTAGACCTCATTTTTTAAAATAGTCCAAGGGTGTGAGGTCAGGTGACCTCGGGGGCCAATTAATTAAAGGGCTATTCCTTCCGATCCATCTCCGGGGAAAGTTGTAATTTAGCCAATTCCGTACCCTCATTGCATTGTGTATTGGGGCACCATCAAATTGAAATATTAGATTGTTGTATACAATGAGTGGCAATCTTTCAATTTCATTTGTAAATTCATTTTCAAAAAAATGTAAGAAACGTTCCGCATTTAAATTTCCCTCAAAGAAATATGGCCCAATCAAACGTTCATTTAAAATACCGCACCACACATTCACCTTTTGATAATATTGGCGTCGACAGTTTATAACCCAATGAGGGTTATCAACGGACCAAATGCGAGTGTTCTGAGAGCTTACTGTACCATTAGTTATAAACTTTGCCTGATCTGAAAAACAGAATTAAAAAAAAAAAATTGCTCTGCTTCACCAACGTGATGCCTCACACGTTTTTCTTTTTCATTGCACACTTTGCCAGTTCTATTAAATAAATGATTAATTCGCCACATTTTCAGATGACCTATTGGTGGCCGGTCTGGATGCCGATAATTAAATTCTGTTGCAGCGTCCCTTGATGATTTGACATTATCACCCACTAATCTTATTATTTTAACTTTTTCGGCAATTATTAGTACAAACCAGAATTGCAAAACGCACAAACAGCAGCTAAATAACTAGAAATTACTAGACAACCACCTGACAGTTGGGGTCTGTTTCAAACAAAATTCTCACAGCACGCTATTCAAAACGCAAAAACCCATTCAAATGATTTTTGCGGACTTAAAAATTTTTTCAATCAAAATATCAATATTTTTTTATTTTGATGAAATTTTGGGCAATTTTGAACAACTTTCATTAGTAAAATTTTTCGATAAAAAGATACCTAATATGTTTTTTGATTTTCTCCGTTTATTATGGTATCGCAGGTGGCTTTGCATTATTAGGGGGAGAATGATATTCCGGCCTTAAGTTGGTCCTATTGTGACCTATCTTTGAGTGAAATTTGGTTCAAATCGATCTCTACCATGATACGTAATATTAGGAGATGATATGCTGAGTTCTTCAAATTTCTCTCTTGAAATATTCTCATACAATATTGTTTAAATGTTATTTGTGGCATTTCATAAATTATTATTATTCATAAAAATACTTGTCGAAAGTGCTTACTATAATGTTGATCACTTTGTTAATAGATTAACTATATAAATATAAACCTTTTTATAATTGATTCTTATATGTGTGATGCTTAGTATTTTGTGTATGTAACTTTAGCTATAATTTTATATTTTATTTATATGTATGTAGATGTATGTATCTACGTAAATGTTTATCTATGTCTTTGTTCGTATATGTATCTATGTTAATATTTATTTATTTTTGTATTATAAATATGACTTATCCTATATCATGCATCGTGATCCAAAGGATTAATAAACTATTATTATTATTATTATTATTATTATTATTTCTTTCCTTTTCTTTTTTGGGATTTATTACCATATTCCTTGATTCCTATCAAAAAAATTCGATTTATCTAAAAAATATTCAAATTAACCAGTTTAAACCGACTCGGTGGCGTAGTGGGCTAAAGCGTGAGTGGCAGACATGGCTCTGGCTACACTGCTGGCACCGGCAAATGGCAATGTCGGTGGGTATGGATGTTTGTCTGCGTTTTTTCAAATGTGTAGCCCCCTTCCGGACAGCCTTTGGCTTTGGATTTGGGGGTTGTCTAATTTCTGTGGTGTGTTTTATGTTTTTTAAAACTGGGAAATAACCTCTACGCCTTTGACGTAATGTCAGAGGATCAGTTAGAGGGTGTTTTTTGACCACTAATAGTGTTTCGTTCTTAGCTTATTTTAATTTTAGTTTTTTGTTTTGTTTATTAGCAATAGTAAGTATATTTTTTATAAATTTCGAAATTTGTGTTTCGCGTGTATCATGTATACAGAGACCATAAGTTAGTCCCATCCTTTTTCACGCAAGAAAAGAAGAACTATAGAAATTGACGAGAGCTACGTTACTATGTTCCGGAGCAATACAGCTAAATCGTTCATAGGTGATACCTCATTGATATATTCATTAAAACCATATTTTCGATTTACCCTTTTTTGACCGTTATTATTGTGTGCAAGTGTATGGTATGATTCTGGCCATAAAATCGAAGTGCTTCCGCTGCTTCTTAAAGGTAAGACTACTTTGAAATTCTGTATACCGACATAATCACATATCGCAATTAATAGAGATAATCAAATTTGAACATTAAAGGTTCAAAACAAATAGGAATTAAATTAATACAAAAATACTGCGCTGACGTTTCGGAAACTATATCCGTTTCATTTTTCAAAGTTTAGGTTTTAGATTTTTATGTAACGTTTAGAATAACACGGCATAAAATAAAAATTCATTCATTCAATTCATCATTTCCATAGCTACTTACCATAGAAACCATATAAACAATTTTTATTTTATGCCGTGTTATTCTACACGTTACATAAAAATTTAAAACCTAAACTTTGAAAAAGGAAACGGATACAGTTTCCGAAACGTCAGCGCAGTATTTTTGTATTAATTTAATTCCTATTAGTTGTCAAAAAACACCCTCTAACTGATGCTCTGACATTACGTCAAAGGCGTAGAGGTTATTTCCCAGTTTTAAACTGATTAATTTAAATATTTTTTAGTTAAATCGAATTTTTTGGATAGGAATCAAGGAATGTGGTAATAAATCCCAAAAAAGAAAAGGAAAGAAATTCTCATACAATTTGAGAATGGCGAGAATGGCATTTTTTAAATCATAATTGATATCAGGCATTTTATCGAATTAATATATCGATGTGCAAAGCGGAAATATAGCACGGTAACTGTAGAATTGAATTATTGTAATCGGTAGAAATACCAGGAAGTTCTTTACAATGCAAGACTAAAAATAAAACACGTTTTCATTTCTAAGAATACACTGTCAATCCTCACAATTATTTTACCGATCAAGTTTATTTATATCCACACCGTACTCGCCACCCAATTTAAAATCAGACAGCCACTAAAATAACCAATCTCAGCGGGAGACCAACGACACAAATTCCTCACTCCTGCACCGATCATGATGGTACCCCCCTGCCAGCTTACTACCATCAGCTCTTCAGATCTAAATACATTGACCACAAGCCATCCTAAAGAACTCTTCTACGACCCCCTACCAACAACAACAATCACCACAAGCTATCCTCTATCCCTCACACACAAAAACTCTTCAACGACCCCCTACCAACAGACCGCACTCCAATCACCACAACCAACGGTCATTGCCGTCAAACACCACAAGAACTATTCAAAGACCCCCTTACAACAATCCGCGGCCGCTCTCGATGGCTACATACCATCCACTTCAAAAGTGTCCTTTGCTTCAAAAGTGACACAAGTCAAAAAAGTTTGTTTTCCAGAAATAGGGAAAAACTATTTCCAACCTAAGAAAATTTTAGAGGAGTCAAAAAACAACTGTCAGACAGGATATTATCTTAAAGTAAACGATTGTCATTTTAGTAATTTCATGTTCACAACCCTTATAAAATCACCCTTTTGACTTGTGACTTTTTTTTTTCTGATCTACACAGAACTGAATTATTTTAAGTTGTGACAGTTTTGATGATTTTTTTTAGACAAACATTGTGATGTGACATTTTTGGTGATTTAATTAGAGTAGCAAAATTATTTTTTTAGAGTTGTGACGGTTCCTGATACTGAGTTATTACACTTAATTTCAGGAAGATTAAGAAAGTCAAAAACGAATCTTTGTGAAAAAATAGTTTTCTTTAATGTTACCATATAACAAAGTCAGCAGTAAGAAAAGTACAAAAAATGTTCAATACTGAATAAGGAATTATAAACCAAAACATTTTCACACAAAAATGGAATTGAACAGATTAGCGTAACCCGAAAACATTTTTGTAAAACGAATCATAATAATGTTTTTTAATTGTATTTTTCTCACATAGAGATTGTAGGGCTTTCTTTTTTTCATCAGTTAAAGGAAATTTCTTTGAATAAGCTGGAACTAATTGCACAGAATTTAAATCTTCTTGAGGTCTTGTTCTCTTTACAATGACTTTTTTACAAGCTTTTATTTAACTTGCAATGTTTGTATGTCAGTTTGTTTGTTTGATTGTTTAGGTCAAATCTTGCAACTGAATTTTAAAATAGTTATCACCAACCGATTGAGCTGAAATTTTGCATACACGTTTAGTTTGGATGACAATGCATGTTTAGCTAAGTGACGTCATTCTAAATCCAATATGGCGGACTAGTTATTTTTTATGCACCCCCATGATATGGGTATCAATTAAAAGGGTTTGCTGAGAAGAATACGAAATATAAAATGACGTCACAATAAATTCAATATGGCGGACGCCGCGAGATGGCGGACTAGTTATTTTTTATGCACCCCATAATATGGGTATCAATTAAAAGGGTTTGCTGAGAAGAATACGCAATATAAAATGACATCACACTAAATTCAATATGACGGACGCCACAAGATGGCTGACAAAATTTTCTTATCTACCATTATAATATGGGTATCAAATGAAAGGGTTTGCTGAGAAGAATACGAAAAGAAAACGAAAAAAACTAAAAAATAAAAAATAAATTAATAGTAAAAAAACATTTTTAAAAACAAGCTTTTATTTAAATGCTCTAAAAAGAAGAAAATAAACTTAAAATTAAATCAAACCCATCAATTTATTACATTATACAATTTATATGATATAAAAGCTTGTCGCGAGATTTGCCTGGGTAAATAAACAAGAATACAATATTAAACTCTCGCGACAAGCTTTTATATCATATAAATTGTATAACGTAATAAATTGATGGTTTTGAGTTAATTTTAAGTTTATTTTCTTCTTTTTAGAGCATTTAAATAAAAGCTTGTTTTTATAAATGTTTTTTTACTATTAATTTTTAAATTCTGTGTCTTCGTATGACGTTTTATAAAAGAATGCACGTGGGTGCTCCTTTTCGACTCTGAGCACTTCAATATCTTGCCACTTGACTTTAATTCTATCGGTGTCTAAGGAAAAGTTATTGCCCCATTCTTCCTTCTTCAAATCAAAAAAGTCCGTATAAGTCAATTCGTGTACCTGATACGGAGGACCATTATTTTTTGCTGTTCGGATCAGCGTAGCATACTGATCTGGTATGTATATTGGACCGGATTTGAGGTGCCTTTTTACCTGTTTCTCTATGACACTGTGCACATTATCACCCTCATTTTGAGAGTGCCCACAAATTAGGAATTTGTGCTCAATACTACGGACATTGAATTTATATAATGCATATCCGTATGCAGCAAGTAAATATTTATTTTTCTGTTGACCAGAACAGTTATCCGAATAGAAAATAATATTAACATCTGGTTTGTTTACCTGTACTACTAAAATTCCGATATAATTAAGAACACAGCTGCCAATTTCCACGGCACCACGTTTCCCTTCTGTTTCGTTCCAGAAGTAACATTCCATATTCTTGGTATTCAAATCACTTATGGTAAAGTTAAAACAGTTTAGTTTACTTGTGTAATAAAAAGAAGAAACCAAGCCTTTTGGTACTGGCAGTACGGCTTGCAGATCGTATACAGCAACGCACGTACCATTCTGTTTTTTTAAGTGTGTTAACATCCTAGAAAAATGAAAAATAAATATATTACCCCTCTAAACAGATTCCACTGTCTGCACTCTCACTCTCTGAACTATAAGAAAATAATGTTATGTTTCCATCATTATTGTCTACGTCTTATTTACTTATTTTTGTTTGTAAAAATTATTAGTTTATGTTGTATGATATCGGCGTGGTTTTAATTTTCATACCATTATAGTTTCGACACTCTACACTTCCTTTCCCTCACTCCTTTCCTGATATTGCTTTTTTATACCTTATCCGTAAAAAACACGAATCGACGAAAAGAAGGGAGTCTTGCGATTTTATATAGAACAATTACAAGCTTGGTATGAGCCGGTGATTTTTCGATTACGAGTGTCCTGTGCCTTAGTGTTACAATTGCTGGATTTTTAAGATTTCATGTAGACTGGTGCACCAGAGGAAAGCTATTCAAAAGAAAAAGGACAGTGATTTGCCCGTATACCATTTTTTCCTTCCAATATTGGTAAGTCGGACCTATACATATTTTTATTCTGTTGAAATTATATCAATAACTGAAACAATTCTCATTCGACACGCGTATGTACATTGTGGTAAATTCCCGATTGCAGTCCACTTTTTTTACTTACACACCAAGAATATTTTATTAACCTTATAAGTTATAAACAAATGTGTTAGCGTAAAAAATAAACGAAATTAAAAATTATTACCTCGTCTCCATCTCGCTATCGCTGTAGCTGTAATTAAAAACAATGTAAAATTGCTATGAACAAGTAAATGTTGGAACTTACTCGGCCCAATGGTAAACGTGCCGACATTGTGGGGGGCATGGTCCCGAATGATTAGAGTCCTCGCTGAAAGAAGAATTTTAATTTAGATAAGAATAAAGAAAAATATTCTCCATTCATACTCATCCGCCGACACTTCCACAACATCGTCATCAAAACTAAAAAAAAAAACAAAAACAAAACGATAACAGTAGAGTAAATAAAAAAAAAAATAATATATTACCCCTCGAGGCATACCTCGGCGCCCACGTGGCTGGGCCCCGCCGGGGGTTGTAACTCGTCGAAAAACAAAACGTTAAGAACATAATAAATAAAATTAATAATATATTATACATATCGCTAAAAAAAAACAATAAAATGAATTAGCATTGCATATATTGAAGACATATTACTACCTGTTTAAAATACCCATAGCAGGATGGAGAGGTGCTGGTGACTCAGGTCGGTATCTAATAAAATATATATTTTACTTTTGAATAAATACACGATAAATGCTGTATCCCTGTTACTGTCCAACGCATCAGCACTGAAAATAAAAATTCAGATAAAAAATATTATTCAAAGGTACTTATTCGGTTCCACTTGGGCCACGATATCGCTAAAAGGAATAAAACGAATTAGCTTCACATATTATATTGTAGACAAATTTTTTACTACCTGTCCGAAATCTCTATATCAGGGTGCACTGATGCTGGGGGTCGAAATCTAATAAAAAAATATATAACTTTTGGATAAATACGTGATAAGTGCCACATACCCAGGCCAGGAACTTTCAAAACACGTAGAACTGAAAATAAATAAAATTTAGGCTTTGAATAATATTAATTTAACACTCACTTTTCCCAAATTCATTCGATGCATATAACAATGAAAACATAGGCACTACATTTGCAAAAGTGAAAGTGGAGGGGGTGTCAAGTGCCTCCATACCTACTATTATATAGAAAAAATAAAACGTTTATTTTTTCTATATAATAGTCTCTAAACTCTCTAAAACATATTTATTGCAATCAGGAAGCAATTTTATTTTTTGCAATCATGCGGGCTACCTGGATCTGATCCCTTCCGGTCTGCCGATAAGGTCCGACCTCGGGTTGCTTGTTTGTCACAAAGTCCTTTTGAGGTGCGTATTCATACAGAGAACGAATGCGATAGAATTCGGTCGAATGGATTCAGGATTCGCCCGAAATTGTTCAGTGATTGGTAAAAATTTGCTTTGTGTCCACATACGTGCGAAAGAATGCTTTCGCAGTCAATCGTTTATTTTCTTGGGTATATACAACTATTTATAATAAATAAGCTTTGTGTTAAAAAAAATGGCGTCGAAGGAGGACTTCATTATTGAAAATGCAGCGTATGTTATTATTAGTGAAGCGTCTGAATAAGCTTTCAAGGCAGAAAAGGAAAAGTCGCAGGTGGATGACTTCCTTATTCAAAAGTAGAATTTGGTACAGAAGGACAGACTGAATGAATGAATGAATGACCTAATAGCCGAAATGGGATATGGTCTCTTTCAAAATTTTTGCAGAAAGAAGTCTACTGAGTTGTTGAATCAAATTACTCCTAAAATTGCAAAACAAGATACGTCATTTAGAGAAGCAATACCGTCAACAAAGGTTAATGGTTTCTTTGCTACCGGAGACTCATTTACACGTTCCGTTGGTGGTCGATCGTAGTACATGCTTGATCAATTTGATGGTGAAGGCGACGCAATGGGACTATAGGTGCTTTGAAAGACTGATGCACAGCCCACTCTACTACTAGCCATGCTGAGAGAAATATGGCAACCATGCATACGGCCGGTCGGTCGGTCTTGTGCGACTAGTTTGACTTTATGTGTGAAGTAACTAACACGTTTAGATAATTTCACGTCGTTTTTGTGTATTTCCACAGTATTCAAACGATTATTGCATTGTGTAATATATCGTAGTTATGTTATTTGTGTAAAGAGTGGTTTGTGACATATTTGGATTATTTCACAATTTGTGTAAGAAAACAGTGAATATTTAATTTGTGCTTGCAGTTTTACCTGTGTGTTTTCCCTCCAGAACAACTAAGGCTGTATTTTGTGTGTATATAAGTGTAAAGGAGTGAGTGAGGTTTGTAGAGATTCATTCTATAGGATACATGATACATATTATATCAGGTAAGTGAAAAACATTGTGTAAAATGTCCTCCAGATGCGTCGTTCCCGGCTGCAAGTCAAATTATGATACATCCTTGAGGGATGAAACCGGCACGACAAGCTCGACTACGAAGTATAAGTCGATATTTCGTTTTCCAAAAGATGAGGCACTGCGAAAAAAATGGATATTGGCTGTACCCAGAAAAAACTGGTCTCCTACACAGTATTCCGCGGTTTGTAGTATGCATTTTTTAGAAACTGATATTGTGAGGTACGACAAATGGTTACAACCTGATGGAACAATCCAAAACATTTTGATACGGCCTAAATTAAATAAAAATGCAGTACCCTCAATATTTCCAAATTTACCTTCATATTTAACAAAACATATGCCAGTTTCTAGAAAAAATCCAGAGGAAAGACGCAAAAAAATTATTGAGAATCACGAAAATTTGACCAAGAATTTTGAAAATTCTGATATGATTGAGAGCTTTGAACATCTGACTATTTCTCACCAGAACTATATTTCATTGTCTAATTGTTGGAATACCAAGTTAGTTGGGTCTAAATTTTACTTTTATACACTGGATTTTGATGATTCCATTTTATCTCTAAAAAATCAAATTATAATTGATAGCGAATTAAATATTAAAGTTTACTTGGGGGGCAATCAACTTTCATTCAATGACCTAAAATGGGTTCTTCCCTTTGATATGCAATTAAGTAGATGGTCTCAGCTGGAAAATTTATTGTCTAGGTACAAAATAAGGAATGACAGCAATGAAAATGTTGACAATATATCTTTGGATTTTTATCTCGAAAATGGTTTGAAAAATATGAATAAAGCATTAGATTTAGCATGTCATGATAATGAATTCCTGTATGCTAAAAATCTTGAAATAATAATTGATCAATTAAAACAAATGGTCAGTAAAAAAAGTAAGTATTCTTCGGTTACCATAATCATGTCATTTATGTTTTATTCACAGTCTCCCAGTACCTATGATCTCATGCGAAATTATTTCATTTTACCCTGTAAAAGGTATCTTCAGCACCTTTCTTCCAAAATGGACGTGTCACCCGGTAACAACGATAATAATGAACATTATTTGTTAAATATTTCTAGTGGGTTGTCAGCTAGAGAAAGAGTTGTTGTTTTACTCATAGATGAGATATATATTACGGCTAGAATGGATTACAGATCAAAAAATATTGTTGGATTGGCTTTCAATAAGAATGACCTCGCTAAAACTGTTCTTGCTTATATGATATGTTCTGCTTTCGGTAATTTTTGTGAAATTGTGAAGTTATTGCCAGTTCTAAATATAACTGGCATTGAGATGGTGCCTATTACTGAGCAAGTTGTAACATTGATCCAAAAGTGTGGTTTTGAAATTTTGTGCATTATCACTGACAATCACCGAATAAATCGATCTATGTTTAACAAATTATCGGGAAATTCAACTAGTTTTCCCAATCCATGCTTGCCAAATAAAAAAATTTTCTTGACATATGATTTTGTACACATTTTCAAAAATATTAGGGGAAATTGGCTCAATTTAAAAAATATCGATAATACATTCACTTATCCTGATTATGAAACCGGTGCGGTTAGGTACGCGAAATTTCAGCAAATCAGAGACGTGTATGAAAATGAGAAATCACATGTTATAAAAAAGGCTTACAAATTAAATCATAAGTCATTGTATCCATCCAATCTCGAAAGGCAAAAAGTTTATTTGGTCGATAATGTATTTCATCATTCTACTATTGCTGCCATGAAAGATTTCGGCTATCATGAGACGGCAGAATTCTTACAAATTATTCGAAATTGGTGGGATATTGTCAATAATACAAGTCTCTACAAGGGTATAATATTAAGAAACGATTGGTGCACACCTATCACGAGTATCAACGACACTAAAATAGAATTTTTGAGGAAATTTCTGGATTGGTTGGACCAATGGAAAAACCTTGAAATGAACGGCAATTTGACTAATGAAACTCACAACGCGCTGCGCCAGAGTACAATTGTGATTTTAGATTTAATTCAGTATTCATTTGCAAATTTCGAGATTTCGTATTTTCTTCCTGGAAAGTTCACCACAGAAAAGTTAGAAAAAAGGTTTGGGAATTATAGATTATTATGTGGGTGTAATTATAATGTGTCCTTCGATGAAGTGTTAAATGCAGAAAAAAAAATTCGTGTGAAACATATTTTAAAAAAAAATAAGTCCTTTTCTTTCACAGAAATTCAATCAAAGTTTCAAAATTGTTCTGACACAAATGGTCTTAAGTACGAAGATCCCTCAATTAATGTTGATGAATTCCTTCAAATATTAGATTCAAACTATTTATCCGAGTGTGACGTCGATGAATCTGCAAAAACATATGTTTCGGGATACGGATCTCATGCAGTTTCAAAGAAGCTGAATTGTGATATTTGCCTGTCGATAATTGCACAAGAAAAGGGACAATTTGTTGGTAACGAATATTTTGATTACTTGCAGCGAGGCGGTCTATCAGTCCCAACATGTAGTGTTAGTGTGGTATTTTTTCATATGTATGCAATTCTGGAATCCATTATTAATAACCCTTCTGTAGAAAGCGCTTTTCTGAAAACCGATAATCAAAAAATGATTTTAGGCAAACTCACAATACTTAGTCTTCGTTCAGACAATTTTTATGTAGAATTTTTTCAAACTTGCCATTGTGGCAGAGAGTATAAAGATTTATTATTTATGCTTTGTTCAGTATTTTCCAATATATTATTAAATGATTATGTCAAAAATAGAAATGATAACAGACACAGTGCTGCAAGTAATTCTAATGCATCTTCCTCCAAAAAGAGAAAACTCAATATTTTTAAATAGATTTTAATTCACGTCCATGTTCAACTTGTGTATGTAAGTATGTATTAATAATTATTACTATTTGATTGTTATTATTTAATGGTGATAAGTAAGTATAATAAATTATTGTTTATAACTTCAGCCAACTTTTGTAAAAATATAAATTGTCACTGACAAACTAGATCCCTCGATAAAACGCAGTGACGATTTTAGGCAAACTTAAATGTTTGCCTCTTAATATAAATTATAATAACACATTATATTATTTGTTATAGAGCAGAAACAGCCAAAAAGCGAAGGTAAATTTATAAAACCGAGTAGATATAAAACATTTTGTTTCTGTAGATGGGTTCTCCTGCGGAGTGCATATTCAACTAACCGGACTTCTCTGTAAGCAAGATGCGGTGTTGCCACAATTCTCAGCATGGCTAGTAGTAGAGTGGGCTGTGACTGATGATTATTCATTATGCCTGATTAATGAGTCTATTGCAGAAAGTGTAGGAGTAGGTGTTGTGTTCGGAATAAAAGTATAGGTTTGTTGCCTGGTGTGTTCATAGTTATAACAGTTGTTTGAAGTAGAAATGGATGAGGACACCTGTGGCTCGTAACGACCCATATCAGCGTTAAACAGAATATCTCCAATTAGGTGTTCAATTACACTTTTTGTATGGGAGCTGTATTTTCTGTGTTTTGACGCCACTGCCACGTGCTCCTCATAAATCGGCTTTCGTCTCATAACTTTTGCTTTGCAACAGTATCTTCTAGTATTTCTTAAGCTTGTTCTGATCTAGTATATCTGCTATTTGCAGCCATTAATTTGTTTTTTTTTGGGTGACTTATTAAACTTAAACTTATTTGCTTTTGGGTGTTCTGTATACTACTGATTCTGTTACTTGTGTGTCTTCAGGCTGCTTACTAGAATCTTGGACGATGACATCATTAGTTGCTTTTTTTTCTCGACCCTTAATGCTTGACTGAAATGATGCCTGAAAATAGTATATTTCAATTCAGAAAATAGGCTTTTCCCGTGCGCGCGTGACAAATTCCCGTGAGAGGCGTAGCCGAACACGGGAAGTCATGCAAGTACGGGAAAAGCATTTATGGACGTGTAATGAACGATATTTTTCATTATACCTCTCTGAAAACAAAAACAAGGCAAAAAATCTACCCATTTTTAGACACTTTTATTTTTAAATATGAACGAACAAAATTTAATTTTTATTAAACTAGGTTAGGCGGCGCCAGACCCTACGGGTCTGGCTTGCCTAACCTATCTCTGCGAGGCTGACCCTATATATCAGTTGTTTTATCTCGGGGTTTCTAGTTGAAAATCCGGGACTTGAGGTTTCGTTGTCAGGATCTGCTATTTTTTTTTGAGGTTTAAATAAACGAACTCCTCACCAACCCCCTAGCGGGGGTTGGTTCGCATGGAGGGTGGGGTGGATTTGGATGAGTCGAAAAAGTTGAAGGAGCGAAAGACTCGTGCCTACGGCACTCGTCTAATGGGTGTATAACAAAAGAAATTAGTTGTGTTATCTCGGGGTTTCTATACTTGGGCCAAAAAGAGTAGTCAGTAGAGCCAGGGGCGTACGGATTTACGAATTTCATAAATTCCATAATTCGAACAAATGAAAGCGGATTGTGTTAATTATGCAAGAGTATGAGTTACCATGTCTTAAATTTTAAATAATATGCTTACATCTGGCAACATTATCTCCACGAATTAGGTATAGCAACGCAGTTGAACAATGCACATCCTTTGCGTTGCAGCATATGTGACGCCACTGAATGCGCTATCTAAGCCCTCTCGACGACCTTTATAATAGTCGAACAAATTATTGGGTACTAGGGCGGCACGTTCAAGCATGTACTTTATTTGGTTGACTATACCAATTAAACATAATGACCTAGTTGTGGTTTTCATCTCTGGTAGGCGGAGAAAACTGGATATATTTCTCTGAATTATATGGGATTATATGGTAAAACGAGCTGCCGCTTCTGTATTCCATAACAGCTAAATCCTTTGAAGAATTGCCGGTAAGTTTTTTGCTCTACTGACTACTCTTTTTGGCCCGAGTATAGTTGAAAGTCGGTTGTTTTAATTTCGGGAAAAAGTAGAGTCCGACATGGGGTCGCGGGGTCTTGGAGTTGGGAAAATTTAGGATTTTGGGATTAAAATTTGAGAAAAAAAAAATTCAGAGACCCTGCGGGGCTCTATTTAAGAGTAGGTTGTAGCCGATAGGATGGATGGGTTGAATTAAGTAATTAAAGAATTTGCCCCGGCGGGTTCTTCCCCGATGGGGCAAGCGATTCGGCGCGAAATCAAGAAAATATGAATTATGTGATTAAAGAATTGGCCCCGGCGGGTTCTTGCACGATGGGGCAAGCGATTCGGCGCGAAATCAAGAAAATATGAATTATGTGATTAAAGAATTTGCCCCGGCGGGTTCTTCCCCGATGGGGCAAGCGATTCGGCGCGAAATCGAGAAAATATTTGACAGCTGTCATAGCGACGTTTTTTCGAAAAACAATTTTATGTCAAAATGACGTTTTCTCGAAAAAGTTTTTTTTTGGCAGCTGTCAAAAAACTGTCAAAGTGACGTTTAAATGTCAAAGTGAAAGAGGGGCGCCATCTACGAACCGAGAACGGTTTCGGGTCGGCGAGGACGTCCGGATCCCGAAACCGCGATCGGTTCCGTCCTGGGGCCGATATTAAGGAAACGTCAAATTCGAACCATAACCTCAAAGTTTTATCGCGACGCACTGTAGATTTCGAGATAACCTAAAAGCGGCATTTTGACGGTTCGTTGACGTGGAAATTTCAAATAGTTTCGTCTAGAAACGAATCGGGATTGGTCGTGCGCGCGCATCCGGCGGCCATTGGTCTCGTATCTCCTTTTAATTTCCCAAATTTTACAAACCTCTTCGACACGGTGCTATCGAATCGCCGATAATGTGCATTCAAACATTGAGCTATTATGTGTTAAAATTAATTTTGTTCCTAAACCACTCTATATATTTATAGTATATTTACCACCATCCTTGAATTTTAATGTATATGATTCTTTGTTTGAGTACTTGGAAACACTAAATTGTGTAACAGATAATAAATTTCTAATATTGGGCGATTTCAATATTGCAAATAATGATAATATTTTACATAGGGTTCTTAATTTTTGCGAATTAGTAAATTGCGAACAATATAATAACATACCAAATAATATGCACAGAAAATTAGATTACGTCTTATCAAATCAATGTTGCAATGTAGTTAAAGACAGTCCATTGGTGAATGAAGATCCCTATCACCCCAGTTTAAATGTTCAATTAGAAATAAATTACAAACTCAGTGAATGTAAAACCAATAGCAAGTATTACTTTAATTTCAAGAAAGCAGATTTTCCCAGAATGTACGAATTATTAAGCAATGCAAATTGGGGAATTCTTAATTCCTATATAGATGTGAATAATGCAGTAGATAAATTTTATGATTTAATTTATGAAATCTTTGATATTTGTGTTCCTAAAACAAGTGCAAGAAATGGCAAATATCCTCCATGGTTCACAAATGAAATTATTAGTGATATAAAATCTAAAGAGAGAAATTTGAAGCTTTTTAAGAAAACCAATTTAGACCAGTGCCGTATGGACTACACATTTTTAAGGGCCAAAATAAAGAAAGACATAAAAATAGCATATAATGATTATGTAAAGTCAGTAGAAAATAGTATTCAGCATAATGTTAATGAATTTTGGAATTTCGTACGTAGCAAAAAAAGCAGTAAAAAAAATGTTCCTTCCGAAATGGTTTTTAATGGCAATCAAATTAAAGGCGGAGTAGCTATTGCACAGGCTTTTGCTGAGCATTTTGAATCCGTTTATCAAGTATCTCAAATCACTGAATTTGAAAATATAAATATAATCAATGACCTTGACATTTTAAATATCCAGAATATATCACAGGAGGCAATCATTAAAGCCATAGACAAACTCAAACCGAAAAAGTCAATGGGATCAGATAATGTGCCGAGCTATGTGATTAAAGGTTGTAAGGATATACTAGCTGAACCTTTACGAATTATTTTTAATCTCTCATTGAAAAATAAGAAGTTCCCTGATAAGTTCAAAATTGCTCGTGTCACTCCAGTTTTCAAAAACGGTAATTGTCGGGACGTTACTAATTATCGCCCCATTGCTATTCTTTCCAACATATCTAAAGTATTTGAGCTTGTGTTATATGACTATATATTGCAATGTTATTCACTAACGTACCATATAAAATGACCTAATTAGAAATACCATGTAAAAATCAAAATTAAAATAAAAATTAAATTCTTAAAACATAAATAAATAAAAATATTACCACCCTGTACAAGAATACTTACAGTAAAGTCAAAAAGGATATTATAAAATAACTCTAGATCATCCTCGAACAGGAGAAAGTTAGCTACCACAAAATAAACTCATCATGGACTCAACGCAGCAAAAACCTCCAACGCTGGAACGTTGTAGATCCTAAAAAAGTAAACTATCAGTAAAATTTACAAAGTATTATCACATAAAACAAACAAAGGATAGAAAACTACAAGATAAACATGAAAAATGCTAGTTTAGACGAAAAAAATGTACAATATGTCAACAAAAGCACAAAAAACTTGTAAAAATATGACTTGTCACATGTGTAATTAAAGTTTAAGGAAATATTAGTAAGATAACTGTGTAAATAGATAATAAGTAACTAAAATAGACTTGATATAGTGAAAATTCAGTTCCTAAAATAAAGTGCATAAGTGAAAGAAAAATAAATTAAAAAAATGTGACGGTAGAACGGTAGATCAAAATTCATCCCAACGTAATACTATGAAATGGACATCCAAACGTAGCAAATAAATTAAAGAACGAGAAAACAAGCAAGAAACCTGAAAGAGAATCAAGATAAAAGGGAAATTTCAAAAATAAACTGAAAAATACAATACAGAAAATGACAGTTGGCTATGAGTTGACATAAATATTGCAAATTTACAAGAAAATTTAACTTACCTAGCAACGAACAAAAGCAGGAGAGTTGTTGATTCGATAATTTGAGGCATCCTCACGCCAGTTTTAGCTCCTGAAAATATTAGAAAAATTACCAGAAAATCGCTGAAATATTGAGAACAATAATATTCAGAAGTGTGCAGAGGTTAAGTTACACAGAATATCACAGAGACCAAGCCACAGGAGAGGCATGAAGTAAGAAAAATACGTAAAAACCCAGGTACTTACCATAAGCTATCTTAAATTAGAAGCTGGAAATTTTCACAGCCAACTACCAGTAATTTAAGTGCATAAACATAAAACAGCACTGAGGTCAACGACCAAATTTCATGTACTGTCAAATTTAAAAAGACATTGCGAATCCCACGGGGAATTTCGGTATTAAACCAAACGTTAACGAACTTTTTTAAATTTAAGAATAGATTTAGTAAATAATTCATACTGTTTATGTTAAAAGTTTTGACTATCAAGTTTAATTATTAATTTAAGAATTGTTTGAGAGACAGTAAGTCAAATATTGTAAACTGTGTAGTATGATAATAAATTCAATATTGTGCCGACATCTGTTATATCTGATGAGAACTAAAGTAGCATAATTCAAAGAATCTGACTATAAAATCCTTTAAAGGCCGCAACCCTAAGTACAGCCTAAAAGATATGTGAGTAGACAACTAATAAGACATAAATTTCTTAAAATCATATATTTACAATTTGACAAAGTTTTAATAATAAAATTATAATTCAAATATAAAATAAATCACTAGAAAAGCCAAGGGAGGTAAGTTTTTCCTGGTCGAACTTCATCTAGAGTACTAAAAAAGAGAAACAGGGTTTAAAAACAAGAACCCAAGTAAGCATTCTTGTAAAATATAAAAAAAACACATGGTATTTGTAATTAAAATCAATTAATTAGTATTATAAAGTGCTATAAGGTGTCTGAAAGATTTGCAGTATAAGTAGATTAAAGTGTGGTAAGTAAAATAAAAGAATTTTCTAAAAATAATTAAATAATAAAATATTCTGAATAAAAAACTATTTACATTTCATAAAAAGCATAAATAAATAGGCGATCCCACCTGAGAATATGAGCAAACATGCAAATTAAAAACGTGCAATAATAAAATTGAAACAAAGCATTCTAAAATAAAATAAAATAATTTTTTTAAAAACCCACAACCGAAATATTCAAAGTAGAAAATCAAATAAAATCCTTATGATATAGGCCCATCAACCGTGACTGGCAAAATAAAATATCATAACAAAAATTGGCGCTCCAACGTACGTGGCACGTTTTCAGAATTTAACAATTCAATTTAGTAGTTAATGGACTTAAGATCAGGTAAGAAAGTTGGAAAAATGGTTAACACAGAAGAAGAAATACAAAACACATCCACACAACAAGCGGGAGATACCACAGACACGACACCACAAACAGATACAAACATGCTCACAAGGTTAATGGCAATGATGACAGACATGAACCAAAATGTACAAGGGATCAACAAAAAGATAGAAGAAAACGCTCAAGACATGAATAATAGATTGGAACAAAACGCTCAAGAAATGAACCAAAACGCCCAAGACATGAATAATAGATTGGAACAAAACGCTCAAGAAATGAACCAGAATGTACAAGGCATAAATCAAAATGTACAAGAAATCAAAGAGAAGGTGGAAAATTTGGAAGGAAAACTTGACAGAATTCACAGAGAAGTAAGAGAAGAAGTGGATCAACAAATCAAAGAAGCAAGAAAAGAAATACGAGGAGAAATACAACAAGGAGTGGAATCTTTAGTAGAAGAAGGTTTCTCAGTAATAACCAAACAACTGGACGAACAAACGAAGAGTTTCGAAGAATGTTTAAAGGAACAGGACGATAGAATCACACAAAACTCGCAGAAGATTAAAAATTTCACACCAATAACATACACACACGCACAGACACACAGTGCTACAGAAATATCCTTCGGAGACTCAAAATTGCATCCGAAAATTTACATGACACGTTTCAAACAGTACATCAATAATCTACCAGGCATAACAAACATAAAAACAATCATACAAGACTCGTTAAAAGGGGAAGCTGAAATATGGTACCAAATGATTGAAGACAGGTATGAAACGATCGAAGAATTTGAGACGTTATTTTTAAAACAATACTGGGGAGAATATACTCAACAGAAAATACGATTTAACCTTTTCAATGGACGTTACTACGAAAATACCAGCCTATCGAGGGAGAAATACATCCTAAGAAAAATATACAACATCAGATACCTAGAACCAAAATTTACAGAGCCAGAAATGGTAACTTATCTAGCTAGACACTTCAGAGACGACATAAGGAACGTTATTGTCACACAGAGGATAAACACATTAGATGGATTAATAGAATACCTACGAGAAATAGACGATTATACTTCCAAACAAAGGGACAATCGACAAAATTATTCCAAAAATGACAATAGATACAAGAAGTACGAAGGACAAAACAGGAATGAAAACGAAAATGAAAATAGAGGTTTCAAAAATGGACAAAAATACGAAAAGAAGCAAAATTGGGAGGACAAACGTGAGAGAACAGACGATTCTAAGAAGTACTACGAGGGACAGAACCGAAATTATGACGATTCCAAGAAATACTACGATGGACAGAACCGAAATTACAACAATAATGGAAATAAATATGGACACAACTATGAAAGGAAACGAAATTGGGATGATAAACAGGGTCAAACATACGCACAGGTCACAAACATAAACAAAAAACAAGAAAACACGAATCAATCAGACACAAATCAGGACATGAACAAAATTCAAACAACAGCCCAAATACACACCCACTCACAAAACCAGGATTTTTAGATAGGACGGTTTTAAACACTTCTTACCAGCATATGAGGGAGTTTATAGACATTGGCAATGAAAATGGACAAACGATAGAAATTAAAATCAGTAATTTACCAATCATAGAAATAAAATTTCAAAATATCACTTTAAATGCATTAATCGATACGGGGGCAGAATTAAGCCTTATTAATGAAAATATTGTAAATGAATATTTAAGTAATTTCAAAAATAATATAATGAGAATTTCAAAAGTTTCATTGATAGATGCTGGGGGAAAAAAATTTGCAAATTGTAACAAAGTGCTAAATGCTACATTTACGGTTCAAAATGAAAAAATTCAAGCAGAATTTGTGATCATGGGAAATATGAATTTTGATGTTATTATCGGAGAAGACATTTTGACAAAAATTAGAGCGAAAATAGATATGGGGGAAAGAAACGTGAATATAAAAGGTAAAACGGTACCTATAATAAAAAGAAATAATAATGAAATTAAGAATATGAATGACAAACGAGTCAAAGAAATAAATAAGGGGGAAAATATGTACAAAATAAACAACTACAATTCGCTAAATAAATTAGAGTTAAATTGTCCAACTAAATATAACGACATAGTTCATGATCTCATAATAAAATATAATTCATTGACAAATTATGTACCGCGAATAGCAAAAGGCTACACTCATTCATTAAATGTTGATCAAAATAAACCTTTTAAATGTAAAACCTATCCAATTCCATATCATTATCGAAACCAAGTAAATTTAGAACTCCAAAATATGATAAAAGCAAATGTTATAGAACCGGCAAGGACGGACTATATAAACCCACTTGTAGTAGTAAGAAAAAAGGATTCCACGATTAGATTGTGCCTAGACGCTAGGAAATTAAACGAGATAACGAAATCACAATTCGATTCACCACAGGGCATTGACACAATGTTAGCATATATCGGAAAAAAGACAATATTCACGAAATTAGATTTGAAAAATTCATTTTGGTTAATTCCACTAGTAGTAGAATCGAGAAAATACACTGGTTTCATGGTTGACGGACACGTATACCAATTTAAAGTGGTACCTTTTGGGTTGCAATCGGCATCATCTGCCTTAGTAAGAGCCATGCAACAGATCTTGGATAAGTACGAAAAATTTTGCTTTCATTACGTGGACGACATACTTATATTTTCGGAAAACGATGAACAACACTTGAATCACTTAAATACCATAATGAACGCGTTAGATGTCGCAGGTTTAAAATTAAACTTAGAAAAATGCCAATTCTATCAAAACAATGTCAAATATTTAGGATACCAAGTAGCAAAAGAGGGTATAAGTATCGATAAAGAGAGACTAGACGAAATTAAAAATTATCCCAAACCAAAAAATTTAAAAATGCTAAGAGGATTTCTGGGTATGTTAAACTACTACAAGAAATTCATTCCAAACATCTCAGAAATGGAGGTACCATTGATAGAACTCCTTAGAAAAGAGACGAAATGGACATGGGACGAACGCAGACAGACAGCTTTTGACAGACTAAAGACCAGTTTTCATAAAAACTTATTATTATACAGTCCTGATTTTGCAATACCATTCATACTCCGAACAGACGCATCAGACCACTCAATAGCCGCGGAACTAAGCCAAATACAATCAGGAACAGAAATTCCGATATGTTTTATCTCACGAATTTTAAAACCGTACGAGGTAAGATATGCTGTTTGTGAAAAAGAAATGGCCGCGATAGTTTTTGCTATAACCAAATTAAAATTTTACCTAACTTCATCACGATTCATTCTAGAAACAGACCATCAAGCTTTAGCATCTCTAATGAACAATCGCTTTGCAAACAACCGAATTTACCGTTGGTCGCTACTGATTCAGGAATTTTCATTCGACATAAAACATAGGCCAGGTAAAGACAACGTAACAGCAGACGCACTGACAAGAAATACATTACCAAACATACAAAATCCACACCAATTTACCATAGCACTAAACAGACTAACCATGACAGACGGACCTTTTACAGAGACAAACATACTACGAAGCCAAGAAAAATTAACACACCTTAGACGCATACTACAGACGAAAGACATGTACAGAGGACATATTTTAAAGAACAACATCATAATAAAATTAATAAACGACGACGAACTATACGTAATCGACACCGACCTGACCGAACGAATAATACAAAACCTACACATTACATACGGACACATAGGAGTACGAAAAACCTGGTTAGTGTTCAGAGAAAACTTTTACGCAGAAAAAGATTTACAAATAATAAAAACCATCATAAATAGTTGCCACATTTGTTGTCTAGGAAAAACCAAAAATCATAAAAATAAAAATAATGTAAGCAGTATAGTCACCAATGAACCTCTTAAAATAGTAGCAATAGACTACGTGAGTAACTTAATAAAAACCCACAAGGGATATAAACACGTTTTAGTAGTCATAGATTGTTTTTCAAAGTACACAAAAATTTACCCAACTAGGAGATGTAACACGAAAACGACAATAGCCATATTAGAAAATTACTGCAGAGAAATAGGGAAACCACAAAAATTTTTGACAGACAACGCAACTTACTTCAACAATGACAGATTCACTCAACACTGGACACAACGAGACATAGACGTAATTTTCACAAGCATACGACACCCACAAGCAAACCCAGCAGAAAGATACATCCAAGAAGTATTAAGATTTCTGAGAATCGCGACACAAGACAGACATACGGACTGGATAAGACACATACCTACCGTAGAACACTTTTTAAACCACACACCCAGTACAGTTACACAAATTGCACCCATAACCGTAATTTTTGGAGTTAAACCACAAAGACCTTGGTCGAATGACTCAGAGTTGAACTTAGAGGCTATACAAAACAAAGCCAGGAAACGTATACAAGATAACGCTGAAAGGTATTGTAAAAGGGAGAATGCCAAAATTAAGCGAGGGTTAAAATTTGACTTAGGCGACTACGTGATCGTAAAACGTTTAAAAGTAACAAATAATCGTAGAGGGATTTGTGCAAAACTAATGTATCCGTACGAAGGACCATACGTCATAAGTAAAATAATAAATTTATGCACATATGAATTAAAATATCCAAACAGTGAACTTATACGAGGAAAATTCCACATTGAATTACTATTCCCATATACAGCAGATAACCTGAAACAAAGTGAGAATTTAGACATTAGCGAATAATATTCCATGAAAGTTTTAGATGAATAAAAATTTTGAAAAAAAAATTAAAAATTTATTATTAATCAGCGAGGGAATGCAATGTTATTCACTAACGTACCATATAAAATGACCTAATTAGAAATACCATGTAAAAATCAAAATTAAAATGAAAATTAAATTCTTAAAACATAAATAAATAAAAATATTACCACCCTGTACAAGAATACTTACAGTAAAGTCAAAAAGGATATTATAAAATAACTCTAGATCATCCTCGAACAGGAGAAAGTTAGCTACCACAAAATAAACTCATCATGGACTCAACGCAGCAAAAACCTCCAACGCTGGAACGTTGTAGATCCTAAAAAAGTAAACTATCAGTAAAATTTACAAAGTATTATCACATAAAACAAACAAAGGATAGAAAACTACAAGATAAACATGAAATATGCTAGTTTAGACGAAAAAAATGTACAATATGTCAACAAAAGCACAAAAAACTTGTAAAAATATGACTTGTCACATGTGTAATTAAAGTTTAAGGAAATATTAGTAAGATAACTGTGTAAATAGATAATAAGTAACTAAAATAGACTTGATATAGTGAAAATTCAGTTCCTAAAATAAAGTGCATAAGTGAAAGAAAAATAAATTAAAAAAATGTGACGGTAGAACGGTAGATCAAAATTCATCCCAACGTAATACTATGAAATGGACATCCAAACGTAGCAAATAAATTAAAGAACGAGAAAACAAGCAAGAAACCTGAAAGAGAATCAAGATAAAAGGGAAATTTCAAAAATAAACTGAAAAATACAATACAGAAAATGACAGTTGGCTATGAGTTGACATAAATATTGCAAATTTACAAGAAAATTTAACTTACCTAGCAACGAACAAAAGCAGGAGAGTTGTTGATTCGATAATTTGAGGCATCCTCACGCCAGTTTTAGCTCCTGAAAATATTAGAAAAATTACCAGAAAATCGCTGAAATATTGAGAACAATAATATTCAGAAGTGTGCAGAGGTTAAGTTACACAGAATATCACAGAGACCAAGCCACAGGAGAGGCATGAAGTAAGAAAAATACGTAAAAACCCAGGTACTTACCATAAGCTATCTTAAATTAGAAGCTGGAAATTTTCACAGCCAACTACCAGTAATTTAAGTGCATAAACATAAAACAGCACTGAGGTCAACGACCAAATTTCATGTACTGTCAAATTTAAAAAGACATTGCGAATCCCACGGGGAATTTCGGTATTAAACCAAACGTTAACGAACTTTTTTAAATTTAAGAATAGATTTAGTAAATAATTCATACTGTTTATGTTAAAAGTTTTGACTATCAAGTTTAATTATTAATTTAAGAATTGTTTGAGAGACAGTAAGTCAAATATTGTAAACTGTGTAGTATGATAATAAATTCAATATTGTGCCGACATCTGTTATATCTGATGAGAACTAAAGTAGCATAATTCAAAGAATCTGACTATAAAATCCTTTAAAGGCCGCAACCCTAAGTACAGCCTAAAAGATATGTGAGTAGACAACTAATAAGACATAAATTTCTTAAAATCATATATTTACAATTTGACAAAGTTTTAATAATAAAATTATAATTCAAATATAAAATAAATCACTAGAAAAGCCAAGGGAGGTAAGTTTTTCCTGGTCGAACTTCATCTAGAGTACTAAAAAAGAGAAACAGGGTTTAAAAACAAGAACCCAAGTAAGCATTCTTGTAAAATATAAAAAAAACACATGGTATTTGTAATTAAAATCAATTAATTAGTATTATAAAGTGCTATAAGGTGTCTGAAAGATTTGCAGTATAAGTAGATTAAAGTGTGGTAAGTAAAATAAAAGAATTTTCCAAAAATAATTAAATAATAAAATATTCTGAATAAAAAACTATTTACATTTCATAAAAAGCATAAATAAATAGGCGATCCCACCTGAGAATATGAGCAAACATGCAAATTAAAAACGTGCAATAATAAAATTGAAACAAAGCATTCTAAAATAAAATAAAATAATTTTTTTAAAAACCCACAACCGAAATATTCAAAGTAGAAAATCAAATAAAATCCTTATGATATAGGCCCATCAACCGTGACTGGCAAAATAAAATATCATAACAATATACACTCACGTGGAGAATAAATTGTCCAATTTTCAGCACGGCTTCAGGAAAAAAAGATCATCTTGTACTAATTTAATAAGTTTTATTGACTTCACAATTGATGCCTTGGCAAATAATAATCAAGTTGACGTTATCTATACTGATTTTGCCAAGGCATTTGACAAAGTCGACCATCATGTAGTTATAAATAAGTTAAGACAATTTGCGTTTTCCTGTGACTTATTACAATTAATTTTTTCGTATTTATCTAATCGAGTGCAATTTGTTAGAATAAATAATTATGAATCAAAAAATTACTTTGCAAGCTCTGGTGTCCCTCAGGGGTCACATTTGGGACCCCTAATATTTTTATTGTTTATAAATGATATTATTAACTCAGTCGAATCGTGTAAAATTCTACTTTTTGCAGATGATATAAAAATGTATAAAACCATTCGTAATTGCAATGACTCTTTGTTAATGCAGCGTGATATTAATAATATATTTAGATGGTCTGTAGATAACCGTTTACCGTTTAACATACAAAAGTGTAAAGTCATGACCTTTTCTCCTAATAAACAAACCATAGATATTTGCTATTTAATGGACAGTTTGATATTGGAAAGAGTGGAAATAAAAACTGATCTAGGTATAAAATTTGAATCAATTTTGTCATTTAATGAACATGTACTTTATATTACTAATCTGGCTTACAGAAATCTTGGCTTTGTAATTCGCAATTCCAAATCCTTTAAAAATATTAAAACCCTATCAACATTGTATCTGAGTTTTGTTCGATCTAGGCTTGAATATTGTTCTATAGTTTGGTGTCCGTTTTATATAAAGTATATACAAGCTCTAGAGAATATACAAAAGAAATTTGTGAAACATTCAACTTTCATCCTGAATGGGGTATATAGTAGTAACTCACAATATTTGAACAAAATATCAAATTATAATTTAATGACACTTTACAACAGGCGGGTATATTATAGCATAGTTTATTTATATAAAGTAATAAACAATTTAACTCTAGACCCAGACACCCTAGAAAAGATTTGCATTGGAGTCCCTAATTTAAAGACAAGGTCTAATAGGACATTTCATTTACCCATATTGAGGAAGAATTATGTAATGAGATCACCTATTTTTACCATGATGATTAATTATAACAATCTTCAACAACATTGTGATATCTTTGGTGATAAGTTTCAAACGTTTGTAAAAAAATTGAAACACGCATTGCACGAAGTTTCAAACAGCATTGATATTTTTTGTTGATGTATTTATATTGTGTTAAGTAGATAGGGCGAGTTGTTTTGTTCGCCGGTTGATCCGTCGGATGTGTTTTGTCTCTATCTTAACCTCGGAGATGAACGAGATACAACATATCTGATGGATCGACCGGTGAATGAGGCAATTCGACCATAACTCTCAAGTTCTTTCTTATACTTGTGTGGTGTTTAACTTGTACTTGTATTTATGATTAATTTAATTTTGTTATTTGTATGTAGGATAGTTTTAATACTGTATCTTTTATTGTTTTTTTTTTCTGAATGTAATTTATACAACTGTCTGTAATTGGGATATTCATCCTGTAGACATGTTTACTAAATAAATAAATAAATAAATAATTTTTAAAATACTCGGCGGATCGCCACGAAAGTCCGCTATTCGATGGTCCCGACGCGAAAACGTCCATAACGCACGGCGCTGCACGGTCAAACGCGTTAAGAAAAAAGCCTTTAGCGCCGCAGAATACGCGAAAAATCGGCTATAAATTAGAGTGAGGAAGCCTTGTCAGATTTTAATAGTATTAGACTAGGTTAGGCGGCGCCAGACCCTACGGGTCTGGCTTGCCTAACCTATCTCTGCGAGGCTGACCCTATATATCAGTTGTTTTATCTCGGGGTTTCTAGTTGAAAATCCGGGACTTGAGGTTTCGTTGTCAGGGTCTGCTATTTTTTTTGAGGTTTAAATAAACGAACTCCTCACCAACCCCCTGGCGGGGGTTGGTTCGAATGGAGGGTGGGGTGGATTTGGATGAGTCAAAAAAGTTGAAGGAGCGAAAGACTCGTGCCTACGGCACTCGTCTAATCGGTGTATAACAAACGAAATCAGTTGTTTTATCTCGGGGTTTCTAGTTGAAAGACGTTATTGAAATTTCGGGAAAGAAGTAGAGTCCGACATGGGGTCGCGGGGTCGGGGAGTTGGAAAAAATTCAGGATTTTATGATTAAAATTTGAAAAAAAAATTTAAAAAATTTTAGAGCCCCTGCGGCTGTCGGCTGTCAAAATTATATTTTTCGAAAAAAAAAAATTTTTTGACGGCTGTCACAGTGACGTTTTTCGAAAAAAACGATTAAAGAATTGGCCCCGGCGGGTTCTGCCCGGATTCCGAAACTGAGAAAAAAATTTGGCGGCTGTCAAAATGACGTTTTTCGAAAAAATTTTTTTTTGACGGCTGTCAAAATGACGTTTTTCGAAAAATAATTTTTTTTTGACGGCTGTCAAAATGACGTTTGCGAAAAAAAAATTTTTTTGACGGCTGTCACTGACGTTTTTCGAAAAAAACGATTAAAGAATTGGCCCCGGCGGGTTCTGCCCGGATTCCGAAACCGTCAAATGAATTAAGTGATTAAGGAATTGGCCCCGGCGGGTTCTGCTCGGATTCCGAAACTGAGAAAAAATTTGGTTTTAGAAAAAAAAATTTTTTGTGACGGCTGTCGAAGTGACGTTTTTCGAAAAAAAAGTTTAAAGAATTGACCCAGGCGGGTTCTACCCGGATTCCGAAACCGTGAAAAAATTTGGTTTTCGAAAAAAAAATTTTTTTGACGGCTGTCAAAGTGACGTTTTTTCAAAAGAAATTTTTTTTTTGATAGCTGTCAAAGTGACGTAAGTGATTAAAGAATTAGCCCCGGGCGGGTTCTGCCCGGATTCCGATATCGAGAAAAAAATTTGACAGCTGTCAAAGTTAAGTGATTAAAGAATTAACCCCGGGCGGGTTCTGCCCGGAATCCGATATCGAGAAAAAAATTTGACAGCTGTCAAAGTTAAGTGAATAAAGAATTAGCCCCGGGCGGGTTCTGCCCGGATTCCGAAACCGAAAAAAAATTTGACAACTGGCAGTGACGGTTTTCGAAAAAAAATTTTGTTGACAGCTGTCAAAATGACGTTTTTCGAAAAGAAAATTTTTTTTTACGGCTGTGAATGTGACGTTTTTCGAAAAAAAAAGATTAAAGAATTTGCCCCGGCGGGTTCTGCCCGGATTCCGAAACTGAGAAAAAATTTGACAACTGTCAAAGTGACGTTTTTCGAAAAAAATAAAATTTTTGTGAGCTGTCAAAAAAAAAATTTTGGACAGCCGTCAAAGTGACGTTAAATGTCAAAGTAACGGTCGCCCGGAGACGTCCGCTACCGATCCCCCGTCGAAAACCGCGCGAAAATCGCTTCGAAAACGGCCGTTCCAGTGCAATTTTAAGGAAACGCTTCTGATTGGTCGAAAAAAATTTCCAATATTTAACTGTCAAAATCGATTTCGGAAGGAAGCGTCCGATCGGAAATTCGAAAACGGTTTAGGAATCGTGGAGTCGTCCCGAGTCCGAAAATGCCATCGTTTTTCACCTAGCATCGAAAATGACAAAGCTTAATTTTAGCCTAAAGACATACGTCTTCGAAAACGTATGTTGTACTTATAAGTTCGGACGGACTACGCGCATCTGGCGAGCGCCGCGTATCGATCCGCAAAGAAATTCACAGTTCGGCCGCGGATGAATATTTTTCGACGAAATTTTCAGGGATCCGAAAGGAAGGTCGTGTCTAGCTCTCCTAAAAATCCGGTCGAAAAAATCCTCCGGACACCGGAGCCATTAAGCCCGGAATAGTGCCGTTTTTCGCGATAATCGACCTTATTAAAAAATTCGTATCTCGGCAAATAACGGAGATGGCCAAAAAATGAGAAAACGAATTTTTCGTTTGTCCTTCCTCTTGCGTTCGGTCCGGGTCCGAAGTCCCCGGATCGAAATCTGAGGGCGCTATCGAAAAAAGACGAATAGCATGTCGGAAGAAAATGAGAAAATGTTAAAAATAGCCAAACTTTGAACGGCTATATCTCGCTTGTGGGGCCGAAAATCGCAAAAATAATTTTCCACTTGCACCTAACCAACTTTTCTTCTAGTTTTCAAAAAAAAAAATACGGCGCCGCTCCATCTCTAAAGACCTTCGAGCTATGAGGTGAAGTCGAGGCGCGTGTTTGGCAAATTTGGCAGATTTTCGACGAAATCGACCGCGCGAACATCGACCTAGGAAAAATTAATATCTCGGCGGCCGATGGATATTGAGCGACGAAATTTTAGGTGAGCTTGTAGGAAGGTCGTGTCTAGCTCTCCTGAACATCCGGTCGAAAAAATCCTCCAGACTCCGGAGCTATTAAGCCCGGAATAGTACCGAAAACGACCTTTTTGAAAAATTCGCATCTCGGCAAATAACGGAGATATCGAAAAAACGAAACGACAAAGTATTTCGTCTGTCCTTCCTCTTTCTATCGCTCCGGGTCCGGAGTCCCCGGATCGAAATTTGAGGGTGCGGTCGAAATAGAACGGGGTACGTGTCGGAAAATAGTCGAAAATTGCCAATCTTCGAACGCTCATATCTCGCTTAGGGAGCCGAAAATCGAAAAAATTAATCGAGACAGGGGTTTTTGTAAACCCCACGTAATTTTCAAAAAAAAATACGGCGCCGTTCTATCTCTAAAGACGGCCGAGTTATAAGCCCCGGAAGGGCAGCGTGTTTCGCGATTCTCGCCCACCCAAAAAACACGAAATTTTCAAATACTCTTTCCAAACGAAAAAAAGCTTTCGGACCTCGTTTCTTTCGCGAAACCTAAGCCTAAGCCTCTAACTTAACGCCGCATCGTGGATGCGCGGGTCGCGCTGCGGTTTTAGAGGCAGGAGCTCCGCACGAAAAGTGGCATTTTTGACTTTTTTGACGTTTACCGAAAAATTTCGTCGCAAAATCGGGGCAAATTTGTCTGTCGAAAAATCATCTTGCATCTCTATCCGAGTCTGTCGAAAACGAAAATAGGTTCCGACGCGGCCCCACGAAACCTCCAATAACTCCGTTAATACTCAATAGATCGTGATAGAATATAGCCTAACCGATTTTCCCGACCCGTTCGCGTAGGAAAGGTTCGCCGCTGCGCGGCTCACCTTCCCCGCAAAAAAGCCTTTGGCGCCGCAAAGTACATAAAGTTTTAGACGGAGAAGACCTGCTCACCGTTTATAACATTGTAATGATACAGTTATATTACAATTTGTGTTGTAAAAATGCAACCCTTTAGCAAGCACTTCATTTTGTAGAATTGTAGTTGATGAAGTCGAAGGTACTACATTAATATTCATTTCTTGGTCTTTCCCATTTCTGGTATTGACGTTGTGTTTTCTATTCTTGAATGACTGAACAATTTACGAGAAACTTCGATCTTTCTGTTTACCAATTCTTCGATGTAGCCTTCAGCCACAGTCGAGAAACGCCAACCTCCATGTCTTTTTAGAGTAAGCAAATCCCATCCGCCTTCGACCAACATAGATGCTGAAGATCGTCTTAAACCGTGTCCAGTATATTCTTCAGGATTTTTTAGGTTCAGGTATTCAGCAATCTGTTTGTTGTACCACTTATAGTATGGCAACCTACATGTTGAGCATAACATCTACCATTGCGATACGCTATAAGTAATCTTCTACTATTCATATTTGTGGGTCTTAGATTAATATATTTACGATAAAAACTGGACATCCTTCCTTCGTAATTGTGAAACTTCTTGATTTATGAGTTTTGCCATCTCGAAGAAATACTACCAAAAAACGGCCATTATCTTCCACGTCTTCCAAAGTTAAACGAATCAAGTCATCTCTTCGGCATGCACCGAAAATACCAAGTATTAAAATTACTTTAGTTAATAACCACTTTTCATCTGGTGCTTCAAGTATAAATTTGGCGACTTGGTCTGCAGTTAATATTTTGGACTTTCTCGGTGTATAACCAACACTTTGCCGTTTGAGAAATGCAGTAGTTTTTGGCAAATTACTGACATTCACATTTTCTTTCACTGCCAGACAACTTTTTAACATCGAAAAACGACTCCATAAAGTTGAAGCTTTCATGGATTTGGCTTTTTCGGACAAATAAACGAGAAGGGTATCATTACTTACTTAACTGTGGTAACTTCTTTTTGCTGGCGCCACTTGCAACATAGACGGTACTCATCTTCATATCTCTTACAAGATTTCATGGGCAGTAATTCTGCACTGATTTCTGCCGCTTCTAATGATATTTGTTCTTCTGGAGAAATCATTTTCAAAATATTTTGAATATTCGAAAAACTGTCACAATACAAGCGTTGTTTTGGGTTGCTAAGGAAACTAAACAATCATTGTTTGTATTAGGAACTTTCAATAGCATATTTTATTACGACTGGCAAGTAGGCGGCTAATATCATTTGCGCACAGGAAAATTTTTCCCGTGCGGCCGCACGGGAAAACCCCATTTTCGGTGCGCTAAATAGTTATGTAAACATAGTGTTTTCAGAGAGGTATAATGAAAAAAAAATTTTCAGTCGACTCAATTTCATTTGTGACACGACACGAACGAATTCGAGGTCGTTGAGGAAGAATTCGATAGAAATTTTGATAGTGCCTGTCCAGCATTAAAATTTTCAATGTGATTTAGTAAGCTACAACCAGTTGGACTTAGGAGTGTGGAATCAAGCACTTTAACCCTAGCGAAATTTCCGCTCCTTACAAAGACATTACCGAAGATGCTGATGAAAATGAAAACTAAAATAAGTATATAAGGGAACATACAGAAGAGGATGAGGACACGTTGAATTTGACTTTCAATTATCAAGAGGATGTACTGAAAGAAAATGAAGCAAATAACGAGTACATGCAGCAAGTGTGATTTGTTCAAGAAACAAAACAAATGGTTACTCGACAAAGAGAACAGTTCATTAATTTTATTACTTTATTTGTAAGGACTATTAAGTAATTTTAAGTTTATTTGTAAAATGTTTGCTTTTGTTTTTTTTGTAAATTAAAATGTTTATCTTAGAAAAAAAAGCAAAGAAAGTGAATTGTAAAAAAAACTAAAAGCTTCTTTCAATTTATTTCCCAAATTACAAATTCATACTTAAGCATATCCCCAGATAACACTAGTACTTTCTAAACATATGTATTCAGGCAGTTTATGTGCTTAACGAACACTTGCAAACATTACTTCCCCAGAATGTCCGTGTCCAGGCGGCCATAAGCCGGCCGTTATATACTTTCCTATAACTACTGCAATTACCTTAGAAGTGCTGCTTAATTGCTACATTTATTTGAATGGTAAGTATTTCATCGATACATCCAAGGCACTACTGCTATTGCCTTAGAAGTGCTGTTTAATTTCTATATTTATTTTAATGGTACGTATACTGCTCCCAATTTGAAGTGGGACACTCGAAAAATGGTCACAATTCAAAATGCCGTAAAATCCTTAAAACTTTTCAGATTTCGACGGAACAGGCACTATTTTAAAAATAATTCTTTGACTTTCATTATAAGCAAACCAACAGACCAAAATATTAAATGCAAATTACTCTACAGTGTTCAATGCATCCATGTCATTTTGCAAAAGTTTGACATTGTGTACGGACTTAATGGGACATACTGTATATTTTGTTTTAATGATATCTTGTAGCCTGGAGTGTCGTGATAAAATCGTTTTTCAGGATCGATTGTTTATAGAAGTGATATTAAATATCTAAAAAGTTCCCACCACACAGGGGTGTGCCTCACCCCATTTTCACCCCCTAATAGTGACACGCCGCTGGTTTTTTGTCAATATCTTAATATGACTGGTCGAGATGGTAGAGTACCTGCCTCTCACCCAAAAGTCCCGGGTTCGAATCCCGGTCGTAGCAATGGAAAATACTGTGAGAGGGATTTTTCCATTATACACGGATATTGGATGTGTGTCCCTTGTCTTTAAATGTGTAGCCCCCTCCCGCACAAGGCTCAGCCTTCTGGGATAAAGGGGGTCGTAATTACATGTGGTGTATTTATTTATTTATTTATTATCTCTTAAACGCGTTATTCTACGACAAATTTGTAAGTATAAAAGATTTCGAAGAAAATGTTCCCTATAAAATTCTCTATAAAAAATGTCCAATGAGTTGTGAACGAATTTCTATTAGTTTCCGAGTTATTAACGCACAAAGTCAAAGTTAGTTAAAAACACGCGTTAAAAACATATAACGGCTGATCGAAAGTTACAGTACACGTATTTTGGTTCAATTTCTTAGTTTCTTCAGCGGCGTAGCTTTGAACAGTGTATATTGTATTATAATTTGTAGGAGGGTGATTGACAATAGGCAGGGCAAGAATTTGTGATTTTTTATAGGGCAGAGTACGAGTTACACTATCCATAGAACCTTGCCACGCTGGAAAAGACGACTTTTCTGACAATTTTCCAAATATCCAAAGAAAGTCATGATTAGAAGGATTTGAAACACGATTAAAAGCTACTTCAGAGTAGACATTTCTTAAAGCAATTCCTTCTACGTCAATGTTTGATCGTTGAAAAGTCTGCATTTCTATTTTTCTTGCACTAGCGATTTACTTAGACGAAGAAATAGTAGTGGATTTGGTAATTTGCTGTTCTTTTACGGAATCGTAAGGAGTAATGTAATGTGTCATCGTTTTTATATTGAAGTCTGCATTGTCAAATACAAATTGAGAAAAAGAATGTCTCTCGATTTCTCGTTTCCATGACTTTACAGCTGATTCTTCGAATATCGAAATGTCGCTGTGAGATGAGCAAAAACCTAAATTTGAAACGGCCTCAACTATATTTCTTGAAGCAACTTTACGAAGCAAATAAATTCCCAACCCTAGCAATATAGGGGACGTAAATGAACGAGGTCTTGTCGCAGATATTATGGAGTGAGCAATTGCATTGCATTTTCGTTCTATTCCTTGTATTTTACCTTTTTTATTTTTGACAATAATTGTATTTAAGTAGAAGGACACTTAACGTCTCAGGAATTAAATCTCTGACCCCTCTGTAAAATTAGATAAATCCGGGTATTCAGTATTATTGTAAGCACTGGTTCTGATATCCTCACGAATAATAGTTGCTGCTGCACTCACAATTCTCATTCGTTCATCATTTTCATTACTTGCCCTTTCGTTATACCAACTATTAATAAGCTTTAACCCAGAGCCCCGAAAGCAGACTACCGTTGGTCTCTTTCTAGCTGTTGCGAAGCCATCTCCGTATTCCTCCATTAGCTTCTTTTGTAATGTTTTTATTGACATCGTCGAAGAACCCAAGTTTTCTTGAACCTTACGCTATAATTCAAGAAGAGTAAATTGACACTCATCAGAATTATCAATATATTCACATAGTTTTTCAAACTATTTCGAAATTTCATCATCTTGTGGGCGTCCGAGTCTACGAGTTGATGGAGAATTTGTCAAAAATTAGCATAACACTCTTTATGGTAACGCGCTTCAGCTGCCACCAAGCAAAGGACACTGTTTACACGTCCTAGCTATGACTTCACTTAATTCGTCCTTTGTTTGCGCGCAATGTTGCAAAATTTTGTCTTTAAAGGTAAGCGTTCGAACTTCGTTTACAACTTTCTCGGCTATTAATATTTTTTTTTCGCCCAGCTGAAACATTACATTCTTCGCCGCAAAACATACAGTTCTGAAGAAAGTCAAATTTTTCCAGTGATCTAAAAGTTTTTTCATCTTTGCTGGTACTTGCAAGTTCCTTCACGCAACGTTCTTTCCTTTATGTACTCGCGCCTGCATAGTTTATGAACTGTTATACTGTCAACTGTTCCAAGCTGTACAGTGTACATGCTTCCCATCCTTACGCGCTTTACTAACCTTAATTAAATTGAACAAACCTCTTGTTACACATTAGAAAGCGTCTTTTCGCAAATAAAACAATTTTGGAGTGGCTCCATACTAATCAAATTTCTATAAGCTGATTTGTCTTTTAAAACAATAACGAATTTATAAAGCGTAACCAAAACGTATAATAATTAAAAAGTGCGACGCAGCCGACAATCGTATCAAAGATCATTATTGCTCTAAACAAGCAGGTGTAGTTAGTAAAATTACCCCCGCCGTGCAAATAGAGATGTCGTAGTGCAATAATACCGCACGTGCTATTACCCATGAAATATAAATATGTATCATCCAAAAACAATTTCTATTATTAATTATTTACCAAGATATGAGCAATGTGCATTCTAAAATGTTGTAAATCCGTATTTTCATGATCCGTATTTAACTACCCTTTATTTTGTGCGTTAATAAGTCGAAAACTAATAGAAATTCGTTCACAATTCATTGGACATTTTATATAGAGAATTTTATAATTTTTTTCTTATACTTGCAAATTTGTCGTAGAATAACGCGTTTATGAGATATTGGCAAAAAACCAGCGCCGCGTCACTTATGGGGGTAAAAATGGGGTGAAGCACACCTCTGGGTGGTGGGAACTTTTTAGATATTTAATGTCACTCCTATAAACAATTGATCCTGAAAATATAATTTGGTTATAAATTTTTTCTTCTATATGGCCATTTTTTGTCTAATTTCCGTGAACTAATAAGGCACTTACAAATTATATAAAAACTGCTGTTTACGTTAAATGGTACTACACCAGAGGAAAATAATTGACAGATATAGTAAGTTGCAATTTATTTTTCTCTGGCGGCCTGCCATTTGGTGCAAACTGCAATTTTATGACTTAAACTACATTTTATATAAAAAGTTCAGTTTAAATAAAAATCATTTAATGTTTTTCAACATATGTATTATTAATTGGTAAGTTATTTTCAACATATAGGTAGATTAACCCTTTCACGGGCACAACATAATTTTTCATGAAATTCGATAATTTGTGTCATAGTTACTATTATACAAGTACATTTTCAGTTTTAATAATCTCCCGATGATGCCAACTTGGTTGGCGAAACGCGCGTCGAGTGTGTGCAAAAGTGTTTTGGTGTGTGTGGAAAACTACTCCAAGTGTAAATACAGGGTGATTCAGAAAACATAATCACCCCCGTTTTCTCGAGATCTATTGCAGATAGCGAGTTGCGGTAAAATCCAATGGAGATTCAGTATTTAATTTGGGACAGATTTCATGTGCCGCCAAAATAATTTCACTAAAATTCTGCATACAGGGACGTCACAAAATTTTGACAAAAATTTTTTTTCATCACACGGTATTTAGTGATGGGTCATTGAAGAGAACTTTAAATGCTCTATTGACTGAAAAAATTATTTGAAAATTTTAAGTGGTTCAATTTTTATGGCCAGAAACGTTAACTTTCAGGTCAATAAATTGTGTGCATAATACATTTATAACAGATGTTGAAAAGAACCATTTTTCATTTAAACATAACCGTAAACGTTTCATCATGGATCGATTTGTAGCTCTTTCAAGAATATCAGGAGTTAACGATCTGCATGAAATTTCAATTTTCTCTATCAATTCATCGAGGTTTTGAGGTTTAGGAAGCTTATCGTATACAAGGGATTTCAAGTAACCCCATAAAAAATAATCCAGGACTGTCAAATCCGGCGACCGTGGCGGCCATCAAATAGGCCCATTATTTCCTATCCACGTTTCAAATCGTTGGCCGAGGTAACGTGAAACGGTATTAGCTGTATGTGCAGCTGCGCCATCATGTTGGAATATCACATTACGTCGTTGGTTAATGGCAACAGCATTATTCAAATATTCTTCGAATCTCGTACTTAGAAACTCCAAATAGTTTACCTGGTTTAAATTATGTTCATAAAAGAATGTCCCAAATTGTCGATTATCCCACACCATACATTTATCGAAAACCGCCTTAGGCTACTTACAGGACGGATGCGATGAGGATTTTCGACAGCCCAATGGTGCAAATTGTGGTAATTTGTAATTCCATCTTGATCAAATTTGGATTCATCTGTCCAACAAATGTGCTTTAAAAATCTTGGATCATTTTCGGTGAAATCTAGTAGTGTTCGATAAAAATTAATTCTTCTTTCTTGATCTCCTTCGTACAGTTGTTGGACTCGAGTGTAAGAGTATGAATGCATCTTGCTATTTTTAAGAATTCTTTGAATAGATGAATAAGATACAGGAATATTTTGCGCAATTTTTCTTATCGATATGCCTGGATCAGCAACTACTGATGCTAACACAGCTGCAGTGTTTGCTTCATTCGTTGCTCTCTTGTTAATTTTCGTTTTTTTTTTACTCACTTCGAAATTGCCATATTGGTATTGGCGTAAAGTAGCCTCTAAGCGAGTAAAAATTGATCTTGACGGTTGTTGCCTATTCGGAAATCTGACAGCATACGCTCTTGTGGCGGCTTTGGCATTTTTTCTACACTCCACATAGATCTTGAACATGTCGGTTTTTTCATTATTACTGTACACTACCATTTCTTTTGTAATTTTTTATCGCCGCGTACACCAATGTACTCTGACAATTATGTCAGCTAGCAGGTACATACATTTTAGTTATCATGTTACATACAGAAAATCTAGTTATCCAAATCTTAGATTCTTCAAACTAATAGACTGTTAATAAGTTATTATTTATTTATGTATTATGCACACAATTTATTGTGTTACATTTATTCGTGTGTTATTGATTGTTTGCTGTTATTTGTTCTGGTATTAGGATCTTTAGAAGTTATTTTTAATTATTATTTGATTTTGTGGTAGGGTTTCTGATTTTATTGTTTTGCTCGGGTTTATTTAATTTTTAAACATTAAGAAAATACATGTTTCCTAATCAAACCCCCGCATTTTTTGATAATATGCTAGTTTCTGTGAGAAAAAAATTATCCGTATGACTGCCAATAAATTAAAGATAAGAATTCATGTTTTTTAATACAAACCTGAAAGTTAACGTTTCTGGCCATAAAAATTGAACCACTTAAAATTTCCAAATAATTTCTTCAGAGTCAATAGAGCATTTAAAGTTCTCTTCAATGACCCATCACTAAATACCGTGTGATGAAAAAAAAATTTTGTCAAAATTTTGTGACGTCCCTGTATGCAGAATTTTAGTGAAATTATTTTGGCGGCACATGAAATCTGTCCCAAATTAAATACTGAATCCATTGGATTTTACCGCAACTCGCTATCTGCAATAGATCTCGAAAAAACGGGGGATGATTATGTTTTCTGAACCACCCTGTATACAAGTACAGTTGTAATCGCTGCTAGTTATTTTTTTTTCAAATGTTTTTTATTTATTTGAGGTGGGAATTATATTTCCTACTGCCTTTAACCTTTTAAGGTCCACATATATTAGGAGCAGATATAAAGGTTGTATATATTTTAAAATTGCTTAAAAATATCAAAAATATACCATCTACAATTTATTTATTTTTTATTTTGCAAAAAAATACAGTTTGTTCCTATGCAGGTACATTGAACAAATAAACAAGAACTAACGATGGAAATCAACAAAACAGTTTCTTAACTTAGTTATACAAAGGTAAACTTGTCACTTCATACAGAAAAAAAAGATTTTTTTACCACATCCGGGCTTCTTGCATCGTTGCCTTACTTGTTTCTCAAATGGAAAATGGGAAATTTGGTCCGTCCGCACATCAAACTGTGGTACTGGTTTTGTGGGTCCCTTTCTCCTTTTTATTTGGAAATCTCTTTCCACTGATCCACTGGGCCTTCCTCTCTTTTTAGGATCATTTCCTTTACCCAGAAGACAAAGAGCTTCGGTTACTTCGGGTCTAAAACCTAACGAATCAAAAATATCTTTTTTTTTTGCAAGCCTTGGTCCTCCATATCTTTTCTGTATCTTATCCAAGATGTTACTAACGCTACATCAGTAGAGTGGAAAAATATTCTCAGGTACCATCTTCTAGTTCTCAACGAAATTCTATAGTAAGATAATATTCCATCAAGAAGATCTACTCCTCCCATAAACGAATTATACCGCTTTATCATGTTTGGACGATTCACGATAACTCTAGTTTTGCTTTTTCTGTCAAACCGCGAAACAGTGTCTATTGGCTTGGATCCGCTAAATGTGCTAATAAGACAGACACTTTTGTTATCAAACCATTTGAGTACTCTTATATTCACATCGTTGATTTTCGACTCATATTCTTCGTAAGTACCTCTACCAGATTTTCTCATACCTTTGTCGCTTGAAAATTGAATTCCAGGAATTCGATCCTTTCTAATTGTTCCTAAACAATATAAGTGTGAATGTGAATACCGATATCAGCACCAATACATAAAATATACAGGCCTTTAGGCACGCCGCTGACCTGACCTGAAGTACTACATGACACTAGATCCAGAAATCTTTTACTGCCTGATTCTCATAGAACAACTATGTACCAGAAAAGTTTTCTTTACCAAGGTTGCAAATTATACAATTCCCTAGACGAAGATATTCGAGCTTCTGGTAGTATACATATTTTTAAACGAAAAATGAAAAAATTGTTGCTAGGCAAAAATTGCTACACTCTTGATGAATTTTTTTAATAGTTTATTCTCTACATTTTTTACATTTTACATTTTATACGACATAATATATGTAGTTTTTCTATAATATATATTCTTTTATATGTGACGGGTACAAATTAATCTGTACATTTTTTTTATATATTTATTATACCTAATGTTTAATATGTTACTTTGCAGTGTTTTTTGCACTATTTATTTGTACTGCTATTTTTAAATATTTGTGACGTTTTCTTCATTGACTTTTTGTATACTTTTGTGTATATATCTGCACAGTGGAGAAATAAATATATTTTTTTTTTTTTCCCCCGTTTCGGAACGAAAGTGCTGGACAGTCTCCCTGTGGCCTCCGACACCACACAGCGAGAGCGCCAGCGATAATCTACAGCAACTCCCCACATCCCGCAGGGTTAGTCACTGTAGATTCCAGACTCGTGTGCTCTAAGTAGACGAAGGGATCCCAGGATGACCGCTTTCTGCATTTGACCAGCCAACCATTCTGCCGATGTTTGGCAGACAGGCATGGTCTTCAATGCGGAGAGCAGCGTTGGCTTTATACCTCCGAGTACACCGATTATCAGGACGACCATTTTGACAGAGTAGCCTGGGTATAGCACTTGGAGCTCGTACCGGAGATCTCTGTATTTAGTCCGTTTCTCCTCCTCCTTCAAGGCGATGTTTGTCTCAGCAGGTGCTGAGAACTCGATGACATACATCACCTTGGTCTGATGGTCGAGGAGGACTATGTCAGGCTTATTGGCGTGAATTCGCCTGACGGTCGGGAACGAGTAGTTCCAGTAAATCCGGCATTTCTCGTTCTCGACAACGGACTCGATATCTCCGGGGACGTAAGGCAGCACTGGTGTTTGGTCTATCTGGTACGAGTGCCGTAGATGGTAGTATAGCACTCGTAAAGCCGCGTTATGTCGTTGGATGTAGACCGAAGTCGCATAAATCGGGCATGCAGATAATAAATGCATGAGCGACTCCGGCGCCTGCCGACAGGTCCTGCAGTTGATATCAGGTACCTCTACACCCATCACGCGACTGCGATAGACCAATGTGTTAATAACACCATCTTGGCAGGCCACAATATATCCCTCGGTCTCCGACTTCAGCCCCGCTGACCTTAAAAATGCGAAGGCCAGCTCTGTCGATAAACCCAGTGCTTCTATGTTGTTATAGAAAACACCGTGCAGGGGTTTATCGACGTGCTGCCTGAACAGATTTCTCTGTTCGGCAGCTTTGATGTGGGCTGTCAGACGATTAGGCGGAAGCTCAGTGACTGAGTCACCTCGCCGGCCTTCTCGCCTGTAGTTGAACACGAGACCGAGTTCATCTGCGGCCCTCTGTGCTGCCCTAAACAATAAAGCGCCAACTCCCACAGTTTCATGATCTCTCACTAACTGTAGGAGTGGGTCCGAGCTCCTGATGACATTACATGCCATACTCAGTGCCACTCTGCCATGCATGCACTCCAGACTCAAGAGTCCTCGGCCCCCCCCGTTGACGTGGGAGGTACACACGAGGAACGGACGATCTAGGATGAATACTCCTATGAATATTCATCATCTTGCGGGTATTCCTGTCCAATTGACGCAGCTCATCTACTTCCCATTTGACTACGCCAAAGGAGTAGAGCAGAATCGGAACGGCAAGCATATTAGTGGCAGACACCTTGTTCTTCCCCGAAAGTTCTGATGACTAGATCTTTCGGAGTCGGTGTCTGTACTTGCCACGGAGAGAATCCTTTATTTGGTTCACATCCTGGATGTGGCGTTGTTCCACACCCAGGTATGTGTAGGTCTCTCCGGCATCCAAATGTCGTAGGATGCTTCCGTCTGCGAGCTGCGCATCTTCGTGGAATTCCCCGCATCGTCCTCTCTTGAGGTGGACGACTGCGCATTTGTCCAACCCAAACTCTATTCCAATTGCCCGCGTGTATTCCTCGACCACCCTGAAAGCATTTTGAAGTTCTCGCTCTCCGGAGGTATAGAGTTTAAGGTCATCCATATAAAATAGATGGGTGACCTTATGCCTCCGGTTGCTGGGTGGCCCACACTGATACCCGCGGGTCTGGCGGAGTCCAACAGATAGCGGCAGCAGTGAGATGCAGAAGAGGAGCGGACTCAAAGAGTCACCCTGAAACACTCCTCTCTTAAATGTCACCAACTCTGTCGAAACTCGCTCGGCACCGGATGTTATGGTGAAGCGAGTTCTCCAAAGCAGATCCCCCTTTTTGGGGATTAGCACAGTTCGCCCCTCGACAACCCAGTCCGAAATTTGCTGCCCCTCGTTCAACCATGAGTTGAAAACTCGGGCCAGATGGCGGTGGGTGGAAGGAAACTTCTTCCACCACCAGTTATTTATACCATCCGGACCCGGGGCAGCGAAGTTCTTGGTTCCAACAAGTGCTTGTTGAACCTCTTCCGTACTGATTGCCGGGCACACTTCGTCTGGCTCTTCTAAGACCCTACGACAGAGAGCCTTGAAGTGTGCTATAGCTGGAGTGTCATTATCGAATGGACTCGCGACTTCGTAGATTCCTTTCCAGAAGGCTTCGACATTATCAACAGTTGGCGGATTTTCGACAACACGCTGTGGCTCTTGAAACAGGCGAGACGGGTTTGTTTGAAACAATTTGTTTTGTTCAAAACTCCGCATTCGCCTGACCAAAGTTTTCTTAATAGCCATAAGCGCTCGAATCCTATCTAGACAGTGCTGCTTGATGGTCTGCAGCACTGTGCGATTTAGAGTGTGGTATTGGCGTCTCAGTCCGGCTGCCACTCGCCGGACCTTCGGTGTAAATGATCTACCTGCGACTATATAATCCACCACACTCTGGATTCGAGAAGCGTGTTGCCTTGCTGATCGAATTTTCGCTTCGATCTTCTGTACGCGCCGCTTAGCTTTCTCGACCCTATCATCTGCGCTTACCAGGCGCTGTTGTGGGACGAGTTGCTTGGCGGCAGCGTACACCGCGCTGTTGATCTGCCAGATGTTGGCATCTTCTGGAAGCTCCTCACTAATCAACGAATCCATTCGTGCCAGGTCTTGTGGCTTTGGGTTAACCCTGGTGTTAAGGTTAACCCTCGTCCTTAAAGCGGCGTCGGTGTATTCAGGAGGATGTTCCTCGTCAGCTGGTATTTGCCGCGGTGGAAGTGCGGCAGGCACTTCCTCACGCTGACGAGGTGCCCTTACGTAATACCTCATTTACATTCAGCCACTGCCGCTGCTACTCGCGCTGCCCGCTGTCCTGCACTGAAATACTTCTGCGGTAGCCTCGAAGCGAGTGTGTGTTCACATTCAGCCTTACTTCTGTTCAACTCGCACTACTCGCAGCAATGGCGGACGTAGAAGTTGTTGCAGCGACAGCGCTATGTCTGCTCAGTGTATATAACTATTTAAGTGTTTTGAAAAGAAATCGAATAAAAAAAAGATGCCGTCGCCAAAGGAGATGGTGGATGATAGCAATTCATCGTAATAGAACGACGTAAGTACTACAAATTCGTGTACACTTTTGTATAGTATGTTATTCTATACAGTTCAGTTATCCTGTACCAGCGGAGTTATGTGGGAATACTGTGAATAATGAACTTTTTTTTTGTTACAGAAGCAGTATGGATAATTTTTTCAAGGAGCTGACTTGTGAGGATTCTGCCGAGTTTTATAACTTTTGCAGAATGTCCCCTAGAGATTTCGAATTTTTGCTAAATAACATTGAACCTATGATAAAGAAAAACCAAACTAGACTACGAATACCCATACCACCAAAAATACGTTTGGCAATAACTTTACGATATTTAGCAACGGGGGATAGTTATCGAAGTCTCCACTACTTATTCAAGGTTTCCACACCAGCCATTTCGAAAATTGTTCCTGAAGTATGCAAAGCTATCAAATTTTTTTTGAAGGATCAAATTAAGTTAAGTTATAAAAGTAGAAATCTAATTACAAAATATGCATTTAATGTCTAATTTGGAAATAGAACAGTAATCGTTAGACATATAATTTAATACAAACTATCTTCGGAAGCGTTCCAGTATGCTGTTTCAATGATATCCATTTGGTTTTGAGGTGCATCATTTGTTTCCGGGATACTGATCTGTGTTGAAGAATCTGACACCGTGGTTGCATGACATGAAGATCAGGTTCTGGAGATTCTAGAATGACATTCATTGGAGACTGTATTGAAATTTGGTAATCGGAATATCTTGATTGCGACGACTGAGATGAATAGGCACTTGATGGTCGTTCAACGGGCCAAGGATTTTGTAAAAGCAAGCCATCTATTTGGTACATGACCCTTGCTCGCATTGACTCCGGATATTTTCGCAACCTTTTTGCTAAAAGTTTCGCATATATGTCGCACTCATCTTCATCATTTATATAATTTCTTTTTTCTCTCAATACATGGTTCAAAGTGTCCAAAATATTTTATTTTGTGCTTCATCTGTGTTGACGCTTGCTTTTTTATTGGTTTTGATTGGTTTGGTGTGTGATCGCGATGAGACTGGCTGTGATGGCGATGAGACTGGCTGTGATGGCGATGAGACTGGCTGTGATGGCGATGAGACTGGCTGTGATGGCGATGAGACTGGCTGTGATGGCGATGAGACTGGCTGTGATGGTGATGAAAATGGCATTTCGACAGTTTGTTGAGACTGACTTGGCGTTGGCGGTGGTGCTGGCATATCTTCACTATGTAAAGTCTGAAAGAAATGTATATCATTATTAGTGTTTCATGTTTTGCATATTTATTATATTGTATATTTTTTATATTTTATTATTTTGTATATTTTTTATTAATGTTTAATATATAATTTTATATGTTTTATTTGTTTCAGTTACCACAAACACCAGAGGAATGGTTACTCATAGAAGAGGGATTTAGAAATAAGTTTCCACGATGCGTTGGAGCTATAGATGGGAAGCACGTTGTAATTAATTGCCCAGCACACAGTGGCTCAAAATATTATAACTTTAAGGGCACACATAGCATCGTACTAATGGCTTTAGTTGATAGTGAATACCGTTTTATTTTTGCTGACATCGGTGGCCAGGGGCGCATTAGTGATGGAGGAATTTTTCAACATTGTTTACTTTGGCAAAAAATTGACACAGATACTATTAATTTGCCACCAGATTCCCCATTACCCGGAAGAGAAACAAATGTGCCCTATGTATTTCTTGGTGATGGAGCTTTTGCATTACATAAACATATAATGAAACCTTTCCCTGGTAATCATAATATTGCCACAATGGAACGTACTTTCAATTACAAACTTTCAAGTTCTCGTGTCATTGTTGAAAATGTCTTCGGTGTTTTAACTACTGTTTTTCGAATTTTTAAAAAACCAATCGAAATTGACATAGAAAATGTACCACTAATAACTCAGACCTGTATTTTGTTACATAATTTCTTAAGAAGTAGTAAATCTTCTCGAAACATATACACTCCCCCAGGAACTTTTGATTCCGTAGTTGACGGAGTACGTGTGGATGGCTCTTGGCGACAAATACGAACCAACCCAGAGACTTCAGCTATTAGGTCAATACCACATGTGGCAAGACGTTCGCCAAGAAACATTTGCGAAATTCGAAATGAATTTGGTCATTATTTCCATAATTTCAATACAGGGGATGATGTTTAGTAATTACCTAATAAATAATAGTAACAACAATAATAAGTGTTTTTAATAGATGAATGAACTTACCCTTGTCTTCCGTGTTTATAGTCTCCTCAACGTCATAAATTGATCCCAAAAAGCTCTCCATAATTTCAAAAGCAAACCATACTGGCAGGTATACATCGTCAGCACCTGCTCCAGAACGAATGGAATTTTGTTTTTTCTTTAATAGAGGTCGAAACGTGGCCATGAGTGACTTCTTCTTTGATTTCAAGTCTTCTATTGGAGTATTATCCAAGTTATTACTGATGCGATTCCACGCATCGTGTACTTTATGTTTCAACTTATGACTTTTATTCGATAGATCCCATATCACTCGCTCAATTGCATAAAGTTCCAAGAACTTAATTATTTTGTCATTACTCCACTCCGGCTGCGGCGTAGATGGTGGCATTATAAATTATCCACAGAGTAAATATGTTGATTTTACAAAACACAAAGTAAAATCACAACAGACTGTCACAAAACACACGCGCTCGACGACCAGCAGCAAGTGAGCGAGAAGGCTGAATGTAAACACTCACTCGCGCTCGCGCTGCCTGTCCTTTGACTTCCGCATGAAAAACCGACAATTGAGGGAGCGCCGGGCAATAGCAACAGCATGAGCAGTGGCAGCGCAAGGGACGTGTTTACATTCTCACGCTTCCCACTTCCCTGCTCACTTCCCTGCTCAATTGGGCTGAGTGTAAACGTGGCATAACCTGTTCGGCGCAGGAAGGATACTTGGTCTCTCAGATGTTGCTGAGAGAAGGCGCGATACTCCGGGTGCATATCGCACCACAACCGGTGTAATCGCGTCATGTAACCCCTGCGCGCAGGTTCGCTGCCCTCATGGCAGTTGAGCAGGTCATCCCGTAGTTCCTTCGTCCACCTAAAGCGTCCTTGTGCAATTGCAGGGTCGTCATTGAGAAGACCGTCCGGTAAGGCCCCTCCCACCTGTCTTTGACCCCCATCCGAATGGGGTCGATTGTGAGGGGCCTGTCCTCTGTCTTGGTCTAGAACCAGAGGTTTTGGGATTACAGGGTGGTTAGCCCTGAAATCCCACGTCCGACATTTGTCAGAGAGGGTTGCCCCTCCCTGTCCAGGGTGCACCGCGAGGAGGTTGCCGGTCCGCATTTCGCACCCCTTTTTTATTATTATTATTATTATTATTATTATCTGACAGGACTTGGGCTCAATTACAAGTGCCAATTGTTACAAGGTATCTACATCGAGATCCACATCTTGTTGTCTAGCTTCACGATAGAGTGCTTACGGATGTTTTCCATAGTTTTTCCAAACGCGTCGTTATTCATAAACTTAACTCTTTAACGCGCAAAATTATCTAGAAAAGTTTTGCTTGAATACTTTATAATAATCGATTACAAGGGATTCAAGTAATGCATAAAATTGGTTTTTGTGAATTGGACTTTTTGATTCTTTGCAAAATGCTGGTAAACCGTTTTACCAGCGAGCGGTCAGGACCAAATATTTCATGAATGTTCTCTGGTATATCTGGTATACCAGCAATTTACACAATGTGTTTTTCTTGTTCTACAATGCAGATGTGGTATCAAAAATAAAAAACAAAATATGACGGTTACATTTTATTTGAAAAAATTGAAATTATTAAAATTCTCTTTTACTCATTTATTAAAAAATCCTTATTATAAATTTTGGTGATACGGCACAAAACAGTCAATACAGAGGGCTACTTTGCATGTAATGCACATAAAACTGATTCTTTTCTGTACTCCTTTGTTACTGCAATGTTTGCACCGTCTCAGTGGTCCTTTATGGAAGGTGCTCGATATTTATAAAACGAGCACCTCCTACGGGAAGACCCGATTTTTTTTCTAGCCGAAAAATAACCTATCAGCTGGTTTGCCAATTTCGACCTGTAAACCAAATGACTCATGGGTTTTTTTCGGGGTTTATCCCTTTTTAGTGTTTATATAGAATAAAGGAGTTAACGATGGCTGCATGAACAAAGTAATAGAAAAGCTTCATTCACCTCCTTCTGCTTTTCCATGCTATGCTGTATGCAGCCATTCGTTGATGCGATCAACCCCCCCCCCATATACAGGGTGACACACTTAAGATGAAGACATCCCTGTATTTAATTTATTTTTAGAAGTAGAGATTTGAATTTCGGTACAGAAGTAGAACTTCAAGAGCTGCATTTCTTATATTACTCAACTCAAATGTCAGATGTAACTCCAGCCTCCCAAAGGGGTGTCTTCATCTTAAGTGTCACACTGTATTTATTGTAGTCCAAAATTGAATGTGGACATACAATATTTTGCCTTTCACCAGCCTTATCAGTTCTAAGAACTTGACCACACTCAGCAGCGTGATGCATATTACTACAAACTGTTACAGCCTTGGTGCCCCGATCTTTCCACTTCGTAACGGAAACTTCGCCACACACCGCAAAATCAAATTGGCTCATTAACAGTTTCTTGTCCTCTATCAACTTTTCTTTAGGGAAGTGCTTTCTATTCTGCCGAATTGTACCACAACCAAACAACCCATGGTTAGTTACTATTCGAAATATTATCTGAAGTTAAATCGACTGTGTTAGAACTTAAGTTTGGCTCGCAGTCGCAAGTTTTAGACACAGGCGCATTTTTGGTATAACAGTGTATCGTTCTCTAATAGCTTCAGGTGCCTTTGTGCAATTCTGTATGTGAGTTTTCATCCTCGTAGAATTTTTTGCATACTCCCCTTACAACATTTACTAATAACGCGCGAGGAATTATGAGAGCTAAACTACGCGGCAATTGAACTTGAACACCTTGAATTTTGGAAAGTTTTTCAAAGTATGTAACTCACAAACTAATAGATCGATTTTGCTCAAATTTTGACAGGTGTGTGATTGTTTTTTGGCCTTTTAATTTTCAGTTAGCGATCCATTTTCACCTTCTTGCTCCAAGATACAGAGTCAAGAAAATGTTCGTGTTTTTTGACAAAATTTTAAGAGACTCCCATTTTGCATGTAGAGAGGTTAGGTAGATATTCGATGTATAGTAAAGAAGAGTACCTTAGTACCTCGGGACGTTCTTGAGTTTTTGTAGATATCATGGCCCACTACAATGATAAAGATATTTTTCTGATTTTCGATAAAATTTTTCAGAAACATACACGTCGCAACAAGGGCGACTGTGTGTTACAACGGAGACCCCATATGATTATTTTTTAATTATACCGAGTGTTAGAATTTTAATAATCTATCGTAAATGTCAAAATATGGCAACATTATAAAATAAATACCATGCAATTCAGTTAACTACACACTTTTAAGGTAATGTTTATGACTTTAATAGGTCTTAATTTACGCGAATATTATTAAAAATATTAACTCTAGAACACACTTAGAATAATATTATACAAGGTGAAAATATTTATGTTACAATTTAACAATATAACTCAATAATAATACGGTAAATATAAACTTCAGGAAAAAGAACAAAAACAACAAGAAAATTAATACTTCGTAGGCGCACCTCGATTTCTAATTACATCTGCCACTTTTCTGAGCATACTGTCTATAAGCACTCTCATAAAGTTTTGGGGAGTATCTTCCCACTCTTGTCTTATCGCATTTACTAATTCATTCAGATCGTCAAACCCATTTTGTCGTTTATTCAGTTTTAACTTCATTCTGCTCCATACATGTTCAATTGGATTCATATCAGGTGACTTTGCAGGTCACTCCATTCTCTCGATATTGTTTTCCCTAATAAATTCGGTAACAATTCGAGCTCGATGTGGACGAGCATTATCATCGACCAACATGAAATCATTACCGAAATTGTTTGCATAGGGAGTTACAATATCTCTCACACACAAATCCCGGTACCTTTCTGCATTCATACTTTCCCTCATTAAAACTACCAAATCAGTCCTACCATTCCGATTAATACCACCCCAAATTGTGACTCCGCCTCCACCAAAAGCCTCTCTGACTTCATACATTCCTCTCTATACCTTTCACCGGTTTCCCTCCATACCGACAAACGCCCATCATTTCGGTATAACGTGAATCTGGATTCATCAGCAAACAAACATCTCTGCCATTCAGGTACTCCCCAGTGCATGTGATTGTTGGCCTAGTTTCTTCGAGCAGCACGATGGGCTTGTTTTAACAGTGGGCACGCTACTCGTCTTCTAGCTCTTAAATTCCTCTCATGGAGCCGTCTTCGAATGGTTGTTGTCGAGGCTGCGATTCCAACTAATGCCATAACTTGAGCGGAATTCAGCGTCCTGTTTCTGCGCACTGCTAAAACAATTGTCATCTCGAACTGAGGTAATTCTTTCTCGACCACCTCCGTATCTATACGCAGAGTTGCCGGTATTGATAAGCCGGTCCAAGACATTTTTAATGGTTGATGGAGCTTTAGCATAAATTTCGGCTATTTTTCTAAAAGAGTTGCCTTTTTGGTTTAGCCTGAAATAAACTTCTAAAATTAACATTTTATGTAAATTTTAGGTTGTATTATCCTACCTTATAATGTTTTCCATCTCATTAACGGTTAATAGTGATCGTACCATTTTGTTTATTAAAATAAATAATAATTAAATCATATAAGCAAGTGAATCTTGGCAAGAAGTCAAAATTTTATTGTTGACACTTAAGATTTGCCAGCATGGTAACACTACTTATTTTTTGTTTTACCAACGCTAACTTTGTTTTCACGATTTAACTATAGAAAGTTATATGTTTTGAATACGAGCTGAAATATGGTAGACTGAATGGTTAACGTTTAATATTTTTGAAAATTACTACTAATGTATTATTTTCTTGTAAATGCTTATCAGATAAACACTCGGTATAATTAAAAAATAATCATATGGGGTATCCGCTGTATACCTACACAAAACAATTTTTCAGAATTTCTTCACAATTTTTCAGAAAATCAGAAAAATATCTTTATCATTGTAGTGGGCCATGATATCTACAAAAACTCAAAAACGTCCTGAGGTACTAAGGTACTTTTCTTTACTATACATCGAATGTCTACCTAACCCCTCTACATGCAAAATGGGAGTCTCTTAAAATTTTGTCAAAAAACACGAACATTTTCTTGACCATAATCTAGCAAGTAGGTGAAAATGGATCGCTAACTGAAAAGTAAAAGGCCAAACGAACAATCACACACCTGTCAAAATTTGAGCAAAATCGATGTATATTAGTTTTTGAGTTACATACTTTGAAAAACTATCCAAAATTCAAGGTGTTCGAGTTCAGTTGCCGCGTAGTTTATTTTCATTTGCATCCTGCAAATAGTTCAACACAGCAGTTTTCGTTTTTACCATGCTGGATGTAAAATACATACGAAAATAATAACATGTTCAAATTCAACTATAAAAATCCTTACCTTAATGAAATAATTTCACCTAGTTAAAGTAACTACTTTATCTAGAATATCCAACGTACAATAATTTGAAAATGGTTAAAGGCAGAGTTATCATATGGTATATTTTTGAAATCAGAATAAAATGATCTTCATAAAAATGTCATAATATACAAGGCACTGTGTTTTTGATGGAATATTAAAACAATTCAGTTATAACCCTGCAACTTAAAGTAGGGATGCGCGATGTATCTAAAACATCGATGTTGACATCATATGATATATCGAAACCAAGACATCGATGTGATAAAAATATCGGTCCGAAGACATCGATTTTCTTAAACATCGATGTTTTCAACAATAAAAGTGTAATATCGAGTCTACTCAAAATAATGAAAATATATTTTAGAAATAAATATATAATATTTATTCTTATTCAGGTACCTACACAAAAAATTATATTATAGTATTATACTCCAAGTATAAAAAATAAAATTAAATTAAAATAATGATTTAAAACACAGAGTATAGAAACAAAGAAATAACATGTTAAACAACACAAAAATAAAAGAATCTTGAAAATAGAACTTGTTCATTAAAAAAAATATCTCGTGGACTACTTTGAAGAAATCATAATTTTGACAAGCGTTTTCCTTTAAGTCTATTTCTTTGCTGGGTTAGCACTTGTCCTGCCTTTGAGAAAAGTCTTTCTGAGGGAACTGATGTCGCTACCATGCTAAGATATTTTAGTGCAATCTTGGATAAAGTAGGAAATATACATTCCATGTTCTTCCAGAGCTCCAACGGATTTTCTGTAAATTTTCTGACAGGGCATTGAAGGTACTGAGTAATTTCGGCAGAAACTTTGGCTTTTTGTTCTTCACGATGAGAGACATAAGAGCAAGCACTACTAACATTTTCTACTATTTTGTGATGTTCGCTCCAAAGATTGAATTTTTCATCTTCTAAAAAGAAAGTATTGACATTTGAATATTTCTCTATATTAATAATATATAAATTAATATAAACATACCTTGAACATCGAGAATATTTATATCCTCCGAATCTGCTTCATTAACTTCTAGAGTTCGACATTATTAAACTTTGTAATCTGGTAATAATTTTAGAGCAAGCATTTTGAAAATGTAGTTTTTTAAATCTTGGATCTAAAATCGTAGATAGAGCCATTAAATGCACGTCTTCGATGTGACCAAATCGACGCATCAGTTCTGAATCTAATTCATCTTTCAAGTTCGATCCTATTTCCGACTGACATTTACTTAATGATATTTTTTTGGCAAGACAATGCATCATAGGTATAATTTTACTAGAAGCCACATAACTTTGTCCACATAACTCCTTGGTGGCGGCTTCCAAGGGCAGTAGCAATCCGACAACTTCTATGTTGAATTTCCAAAGCTGTAACCATTGATGGAGCAGTAACATGTCTATTAACTATTTCATTGATGTGGATGCTCTTAGCTTAAGGAATCGTTCCAACATATAGTACCTAGAAGAGTTCCAGCGTGTTGGAACTTCCTGTATTAACTTATGAGGTGTTAGTTTTCTAAGTTCATCACTTGCCAAAACACTTTGTTAGAACCATGTTACAATACGTTTCACTTTATTTACTAGGCTAGTTAAATTTCGAACGTTCTCCACGGACCTTTCAACCACTAAATTTAATGTATGTGCACAGCAGGGTATATGCACATTTTTGCCGAAAGCAATTCCTACCGCCTTCACAAAATTTGCTCTGCTGCCTGTTACAACTGTAGTTATATTCTCCTTTTGTATATCCCATAAATTACAGGTTTCTGCTAACTTTTGCGCTAGATAATCTGCCGTATGTCGTTCTTCAAGATCATATGCGCCCAAGGTAACTGAGTTTGCATCGTATCACTCCAAACATCGGTGGTTATGGTTATATCTTTTAATGCTAACTCTGCTTTTATTTTAATGGATGCTAATTCATATTTAGCATCTAATTTGCGAGTAAATGTATCACTTCTTGGCAGCTTATTCTGAGGACTTAATGTTTTTATTAAATATGACGAAACCTTCATTTTCAACTATTTTAAATTGCTGCATATCATGAATAAAATAGCATCAGTAATCGCATACAATTTTTTGCCTCCATCTTCCATCCAAGATAAAATGTTCAAAAAACTTTGTTTGATGCGTGGTTGATATGATGAACTCTTACTACTTCTACTTGCCACAGATTGGTTCTTGTCGTCATCATCGACATCATCGTGTTTTTGTATTGATGTTGATGGCCCGGCACTGGTGCCACTGCCACTGGTTTGCCGTGATGGGCCTGCGCTGCCTGCAGAAGCCGAAATTTCTGACGAATCCATGTCCTCTTCGTTTTCGGTGAGATCGGTGAGGTGAACCTGATCTGATTCTTTACTTTTGTCCTGTCCTGTTTTTAATTTATAGGCTTTATCTGGTTTTCGAATTAACATTTTATGTAACCGAACAATATGGCTTATTAAATTTGTCGTATTTCCCGAGGTTTTATGTTTCTTGTCGCAATAATACCAAGTTGCAGTGCCATCATTATTTTTGAAAAAATGTTTCCACACATCACTCTTAATAGGTGCCATTATATAACAATTTATCCACATACTAAACTGCCTGTACTGTACTCTGTACTGGACGAACGATTAGGAGACACCTAGATTTTCAATATCCAATTCCAATATGCACGAAACAGTTTTTATTTCAAATAAAAAAGGAATTCTACCCAACTTTTCTTTTCATGCATATTCGTTACAGTTTACTTTCAGTAGAGATTTTCTAGTTCTGCTAATGGTCGCTAGATGGACACACAAAATAATGGACAAATCGTCGCCTTCCGGAGAAAATTGCGTAACTTCTTCTTACCAAACTTTACAGGAGTTGCAAAAAACTGTTTTAAAACGAAACTATGAATCTTTAATAATTGTTATTTTATAATTGCCCAACATATTTCTCACGAGTTGAATATTTTATTTAATAAAATTTTAAAAACTAAATTAATGACAGGAGTTACGCAATTTTCGTTGTTACCAATATGGAGATACATAATTTTCTTGGGTTATGAAAACTGATGCATATAATTAAGTATTTATTTTATATTAACAAATACAATAAAATACAAACAAGGAATATCGTGTAGGTATATTTTTCAATCATGGGGAAGATTATTATAAAAGTCATGATAATCTGGTAGCAAACTTTTCTTTTAAATTTGGAGGTGTCCATATTTCTCTTTTTTCAGTTTTCGCCTTTCCTGGTAACGGTTTTCCAAATTGTCCATTGTGCGAGGTGGCATTAATTTGGTTCACTGATTTAGAAGTTCCCATGAATCAGGGTGTCGCAACTTGTAAAATATTTTTCCAGAGATATCATATTTTAGAGCACGAATCTTATTAACTGTATCTCTGCCTGGTCGAATAGATTTATAATAGCCAAGATCATCAAATTTCTTAAAAAAATCAGGTTTAAGGTATTTTACTTCGTACGGTCTTGGGTCTCTTCTTACAGTTTTGCAAGCACGCACATAATCGGCTGGGATATTGATTTTCTGATTGCGAACTTTTTTTCGATTCTGGAGTGCATAGAATCTACCTCCATTTGAGTAGTCCCTTTTCGAGAAATTTTTGAATAATGGTGACTCTATGGAGCATTGTTGCATTGACCAGAGCATTTGCCAAGATGGAGTTTCGATTCTGTCCTGTGCAGACATCACTAAATTATGATTTCTTTTTCGTCATTGGGTAGAAAAGGAATAACATTATTTTCTAAAAAGTATACCAATATCGAAGAGAACTCATTTGAAGAAAGGCCACCTTCTGCCTCTTGCTACAAAATACAAAACCCATCTTGTGTTTTTAAATTAAACTGAGTGAAGTTGCGCACCAATTGTTTGGTCTTATAATAAATACATTGAGCTAAGGGTAGATTTCAGACAGAAGGACTGCTTGAAGATCCATTGTGAACACTGCTGTAGCAGATTGTTTATTGTTGTTTTTTCTTCCCTAGCTTCTTTTTTCATCTCTTGATGTACATCATACTCTTCCTGGCAAGTTCTTCTTAGGAATATAAATAGAAAGATTTGCTTTACTGAACTCTTTAAAGAAAATGGTTCTAGATACAGGTTGTATGTTGTTTTCGTGACAGTAATTACGTTTATAGAAGTTGAATAATTCATTTGTTGAACTCCACATTGGCTCCAAATACAGTTTACTGCTGGATGCCCTGCAGTAGTGCGTTTCAATTTTCGGAGGTGAGTCAAAAAATTCTTTTAGTTTTAGGTTTCTGTTTTCGTAAATTCTTTTTCTACTTTCCCTTCTTTTGTCTTTAGATTTTTTTCCGTTTCTTCAAATTGATCTGTTTTCACCCAGTTCAGGACAGTAGATTCTTTCATAACTAAGGTTTTTAAAAACATTTGTTTGACTCGAACTTCTACATTTTCTATTTTTAGGTAATATTTTAAAGAAATATTTCTCCTACTGGTCTCTTCTAATCCCCTTCTTCTCTCTACTTTTTGAATTTTGACCAAACTTTGAATATAAACTTTCCTTTCCAACCAGTTCATGTGCTTCCAAAATATATTGAAAACATTTTCTGTTAGTTGGCTTTATTTCATTCTATTTTTGTCGACTTGCTTCACTTTAAATATTCACGTTTTTGCAAGTAAATTGCGAAAAATGTAACCAACTCGTCAAATCCTGCCAATATTAACTGTTTACATGTTAAATACAGAGTTACCCATTTTTCCCAGGGCAAGACAGATGAACAGAAGATACGTAGATTTCTTTTATGAGATTTGAATTGTAACGAACTGTTTTGGGATTTCCGCATTTTGCTTACATATTAGTTAACATGGATCTACGAGATGGCACCAAAATCTCAATTTCGTAAAAATGTGGAGTTACGTGATTTTCTTCGTAAGGCGACGAAATGACAAATGGATAATTCGATAATTATAATAATGAATTACTATAGCATTATTGGCAATTGGCATTAAAAAACATCGTAAAAAAACATCGATGCTGTCTTATAATATTGGAAAAAAAATAAAATCGATGTAAATATCTAATATCGTAAGCAAAATATCGATGTTTAATGAATATCGATGAACATCGCGCGGTTTTTGGTATCTGCAATAATAACAGTAAGGGGTGGATAATTATAATTTATAATAAATAACTCTGTACCTAGCTGTGCATCAAAAATGGAGTGGAGTGGTAAGTTATTAAAATTTGTTTTTATCTTTTAGACTTAATAATAATTTTAGTACAATATAAATAATAATAGCTTAGTGATAATCGAATATTGTTTTTGTTTTTTCTTTTTGTTGTTGTAAATAGTAAATTTAACTGACTAATCTAGCTAATAAGGGCTATTATTTGGATATTTAATAAACAATTCCACACGTCATTAGGTGCGGAATTGTTTATTAAATATTCTAAAACTAGGAAATATTTTTAATTATATCTAAATTCGTGTAAAAGAAATAATTACATCTCAAACTAATAATAATCTATGATTTTCAGATCAAATCGAGCTAATAGCAATTGTAGTAGCGCCATTTTTGCCTCAAACGAAAACTTAATTTTTATTTTCATATTACCTACCTAATTCCTAATTTACAATTTTAGAACGATTTGGTGGTATTAATGAGTCCGCCACCACCGGCGGCTGCCCTGTTCAGGAAGGTGGATTTACCATCGGGGGAGCGCTGGGTGGTCTATTTGACCATAGAACCCTGGACCACGCTGTGGCACCAGCGACTTGAGTGGTACATATTATATTATTATAATAATAATAATAATAATAAATCGATTTATTTCCAATAGACCATTACAATGGTATAGGACAAGTCAAAGGTCAGAAATGTACAGTTTAATAGGTATAGAACTTAAAACTAGTTTAAAATTTAGTTCTAGTTATAATGCAGCATACATCGTAACACAAAAATATACGAAAAAAATAATTTAAACATAAGAACACTAAACAAATAAAATATAAGATATAAAAACAACAATATGAATTTAGATATTCTGAAACAGTGTAAAAACTATTAATTAATAAGAAATTAAAAGTTTTTTCCTTAAATTCCCTAATATTATTTAAGGACTTTAGACTATTAGGCAACTTATTATAACATTTTATACCCATATATTTAGGTGATTTTTCATAAAGTGATAAATTGTGTGCCAGTGTGGTTAAAAACTGATTATACCTAGTATTATACTCGTGAAAATCATTATTGGAAACAAATAGAGACTCGTTATTTTTTACATATATTAATATTTCCAAAATGTATATACATGCTAATGGCAGAATATTAAGCTCTTTAAATAATGGTCTACATGACTGCGTACTTTTAATACCAACTATGGTTCGAACTGCCCTCTTCTGTATTTTGAATATTCTATTAAATTGACTTGAATTTCCCCAAAATATAATGCCATAACGTAGGCGAGACAAGATGTGAGCAAAATAAAAAGTACAAACTATAGACCTGTTTGTAACTTGTTTTAGTCTGTATAATGCAAAACATAAAAGAAGATATTTTGTTACATAATGAGTCAGCATGTTTTTCCCAATTTAGCGTGTTGTCAATATACAGTGCGTTCACAATGAAAGGAATAAATTCAATATAATCTGAACCACGTGGTTGTGCCAAAAACGCTCGGACACGTCGATTTGTAATTTTGAATTGGCACATTTTGAGTTATACGGCAAGTCAATGTCACTTCCGGTTTTTCCGGAAGTGACATTAACTTTGTTATTTTAAATGCAACACCCTGTATTTTTGTACTGATTTGTATAGACGATAAAAAGACGTTTCCAAAAATGTAGTTAACACGTTTTTATTATGAAACGTTTTTGTATTATTTACAAACTTACTGTAGCAACTGTCTTAAAAATTCCTAAATTATTAAATGTTCAATGTGTTGCATATTTTGAGTCACACGGCAAGTCAATGTCACTTCAAGTTTTTCTGGAATGTCACTTCCGGTTTTTCCGGAAGTGACATCAACTTTGTCATTTTAAACGTAACACCCAGTATTTTTGTACTGATTTGTATAGACGATAAAAAGACGTTTCCAAAGATGTGGTAAACACGTTTTTATTATGAATAATTACTTTTTGTATTATTTACAAATTTACTGCACTAACTGTCTAAAAAATTCCTAAGTTAATAAATGTTCAATATGTTGCCCGTTTACGTGATTGCATTTTTGAATTCGAATAATTATGTCTCTTTGGATATTGCGAAACATTTCTGGTGATATTAGTCGGATTTCTTGGCGTATTCTCTCTTTTAAGTCATTAAGATTGTTAGGTCGGTTCACATAAACTTTGGATTTTAAATAACCCCATAAGAAAAAATCCAAGGGAGTTAGATCAGGTGACCTCGGCGGCCACTCAATCGGTCCCCTTCTACCAATCCATCTATTGGGAAAGGTTGCACCTAGAAATTGACGAACTGCGATCGCATATTGGGGAGGTGCCCCGTCTTGTTACGGTCAGGATGATTTTCACTAAATAATTTACATAGCTGCTGATGAATACGAACTCAATTACCAAAACCAATCATTATAAGCACCTCAATTCGATCTTTTTCCGTTAAATTCATTTTTTAGGTAAATAAATGTCACTTGAACTTACAGCACTAAAAAACTTATAGTAAGCGTGAATAAATTTTTTAAGTTGTCAAAAAATAATTGTGAAGTGACATTTATTTACCGAAAAAATGAATTTAACAGAAAAAGATCGAATTGAGGTGCTTATGATGATTGGTTTCGGTGATAGAGTTCGTACTCAACAGCAGGTAGGTATGTAACTTATTTAATGAAAATCATCCTGACCGTCCACCGATTAGCCAATCTGTCGTGAGTAAAATTGAAAAAAAATTTAGAGAGTTTGGCCACGTTAGAGATTTACCTAAAGGCCGAGCAAAAAAGGTACTTGAAGATGTTAAGTTAAATGTCCTTCTACACGTTCAAGAAAATCCCCATGTGACGGTTAGAGAACTCTCAAGAGAATATGAATTGTCAACGGGATCAGTATCAAAAATTCTTCGAGCAGCTAAGTACCATCCTTATAAAGTACACCTGGTGCATGAATTGTCGGAAGACGACTTTGATCGAAGAATGCAATTCTGCGAGCAAATACAAGAAATGCACAATGAAAATTTGAATTTAATAGAGCAAATTCTTTTTTCTGATGAAGCCACTTTCTGTTTAAGTGGTCATGTAAATAGACAGAATTGCAGATACTGGGCGACAGAAAATCCCCATTGGATGCAAGAGGTTCACACACAATATCCTCAGAAAATTAATGTATGGGCAGGAATTATTGGCAATCGAATTATTGGGCCTTATTTCTTTGAAGGAACACTAAACGGAGAACGCTATTTAGAGTTTCTTCAATTTGAACCTATTCCTGCTTTAGCTGTTCTTTTTCCCAACCCACAAGACCCTGACGTACCAAGTGAGACAATTTGGTTTCAACAAGACGGAGCATCTCCCCACTATGCGATCGCAGTTCGTCAATTTCTAGGTGCAACCTTTCCCAATAGATGGATTGGTAGAAGGGGACCGATTGAGTGGCCGCCGAGGTCACCTGATCTAACTCCCTTGGATTTTTTCTTATGGGGTTATTTAAAATCCAAAGTTTATGTGAACCGACCTAACAATCTTAATGACTTAAAAGAGAGAATACGCCAAGAAATCCGACTAATATCACCAGAAATGTTTCGCAATATCCAAAGAGACATAATTATTCGAATTCAAAAATGCATTCACGTAAACGGGCAACATATTGAACATTTATTAACTTAGGAATTTTTTAGACAGTTAGTGCAGTAAATTTGTAAATAATACAAAAAGTAATTATTCATAATAAAAACGTGTTTACCACATCTTTGGAAACGTCTTTTTATCGTCTATACAAATCAGTACAAAAATACTGGGTGTTACGTTTAAAATAACAAAGTTGATGTCACTTCCGGAAAAACCGGAAGTGACATTCCAGAAAAACCGGAAGTGACATTGACTTGCCGTGTGACTAAAAATATGCAACACATTGAACATTTAATAATTTAGGAATTTTTAAGACAGTTGCTACAGTAAGTTTGTAAATAATACAAAAACGTTTCATAATAAAAACGTGTTAACTACATTTTTGGAAACGTCTTTTTATCGTCTATACAAATCAGTACAAAAATACAGGGTGTTGTATTTAAAATAACAAAGTTGATGTCACTTCCGGAAAAACCGGAAGTGACATTGACTTGCCGTATAACTCAAAATGTGCCAATTCAAAATTACAAATCGACGTGTCCGAGCGTTTTTGGCACAACCACGTGGTTCAGATTATATTGAATTTATTCCTTTCATTGTGAACGCACTGTATATTCCCAGGAATTTCGTGTTGTCTACTTGCTCAATGGATTTTTTTTCAATTTTTAAAAGATAACTTGTATTTATTGCATTTGTTCTTGGCGTAAAATTGATAAAAAATGTTTTGGGCGTATTCAAATGTAGTCTTGGAGTATTAAACCATTCTGCAAATCTATCTATCATATTTTGCAAGGACTTTATAAGAGTATCTATTGAAGAACCCGACATTAGGTAAGTATTATCATCAGCAAACATTGTTAGATTATTGTGCATATCAATGCAAGGTAAATCATTAACAAATATTAGAAAGAGCAAAGGCCCTAACACAGATCCTTGTGGTACACCGATATTTATATCCTTCACATTCGATCTCACACCAGCAATTTCAACTATTTGCTTCCGAGCAGACAAGTAAGATAGTAACCAGGTATGAATCTTTCCTCTCAGTCCATATTTAAAAAGTTTTTCACTAAGCAATACATGATTAACTAAGTCAAAAGCCTTACTTAGGTCCATGAAAATGCCAACGCATTTTTTATTATTATTTAAGTTTTCATACAAGTTCATAACAAATTGTAAAATTGCAGAATGTGTATCTTTGCCCTTCCTAAAACCATGCTGGCAATTGCTTATAATATTGTTCTTGGTGGAAAATACGATAATTTTATCAAAAACAATTTTTTCCAATATTTTCGACAATGTACACAAAAGAGAGATAGGTCTATAATTTTCCATTAGTAATTTAAAAGAGAGATAGGTCTATAATTTTCCATTAGTAATTTATCGCCTTTCTTATGTAAAGGAATAACTTTGGCTATTTTGAATATTTCAGGAAAAATCCCCTTCTCTAACGAGTAATTTATAAGAAAAGTCAAAGGATATACTAAATAGTTAACGCTTATTTTTAACAAATTAGATGATAATTCATCAATTCCACATGAATTTGAATTTTTTAAACCCATTATGGCATTATATACGGCATTTTCAGTAACAGGGTCAATAAACATACTAGGATATTCTCTTGTTGGATTAAATGTTATGTTTTTTTGTGTATTATGCTTTGCATTTATTTTTAATGGCAAATTTACAAAAAAGTCATTGAAACTGTCAGCAATTAATTTTGGCTCTTTTATCAATAAATCATTAGATTTAATTTCATAGCTGTTTGTATTTTCATTTTTTCCTACTGATTTATTAATTAATTTCCAAACTTCTTTATTTTTATTCATAGCATTCAGAATAACTTTTTCATTTTGTAGTTTCTTTGCTGCCAGAATTACCTTTTTGTAAATTTTTTTATATCTTGCATAATATTCTTTATCTGCATCATTTCTCGTTTGGATCATTATTTTATGTAGACATTTTAATTTACGAGAAGAGATTATAATTCCACGAGTTAACCAGGGTTTATTATTGTTATTGTTATGTTTTAACTTTATGATTGGGAATGCAATTTCAAAGTAATGTTTTAAAATATTTGAAAATAATTCAAAGCCTTCATCGACACTCTGGCAATTATAAACATCAACCCAGGATTCTCGGCTTAAGTAACTTAGAAATGTATTATAAGAATACTCATTAAATACTCTGGTATACACATTGCCAGATTTTTCAGGTTTGTAGCAGTCATAGTTCAAAATTTGTGCCGTGTGATCCGATACACCATTTTCTATTACACTACATGAAAGGTTGCAGTTCTCGCTATTTAAATTTGTGCAGATATAATCTATTGAAGTAGAGGAATTAGCAGTGTATCTTGTTGGTTCATTTATAATGAAATTTATGTTATATGTACCTATAATATCTACTAAGCTATTACGAGCGTCCGACTGTGATAAAAAATCTATATTAAAATCTCCACATAATATAACATTATATCATATTTTGTAACATATTTTGTATATTGTAGCTACATACGATTTTTTCTTTCTTTTCATGTTTCTTTTTGTGGATCTGCATCTCTCGTTCATTAAACAAAATTATATATTATATCACCTTTCTGTGCATTATTTCTTCAAAATAAATGGTAAAAGGCAGAGTTATCATATGGGATATTTTTGAAATCAGAAAAAAATAATCTTCATAAAATTGTAATAATATACATTTAAAACAATAATTTATTTTGTATCTTTTAACTTCCGTACGTCACTGTGTTTTTGATGGAATATTAAAACAATTCAGTTATAAACCTGCAACTTAAAGCGTTTTTTGTATCTGCAATAATACGAGTAATAAAGGGTGGATAATTATAATTTATAATAAATAACTCTGTACCTAGCTGTGCATCAAAAATGGAGTGGAGTGGTAAGTTATCAAAAATTTGTTTTTATCTTTTAGACTTAATAATAATTTTACTACAATATAAATAATAATAGCTTAGTGATAATCGAATATTGTTTTTGTTTTTTTTCTTTTTGTTGTTGTAAATAGTATATTTAACTGACTAATCTAGCTAATAAGGGCTATTATTAGGATATTTAATAAACAATTCCACACGTCATTAGGTGCGGAATTGTTTATTAAATATTCTAAAACTAGGAAATATTTCTAATTATAATTAATTACATCTAATTAATTACTAATAATAATAATAATAATAATTACTAATTAATTACATCTCAAACTAATAATAATCTATGATTTTCAGATCAAACCGAGCTATAGCAATTGTAGTAGCGCCATTTTTGCATCAAACGATTTTAAGACGAAAACTTAATTTTTATTTTCATATTACCTAATTCCTAATTTACAATTTTAGAACGATTTGGTGGTATTAATGGGTCCGCGCCACCGGCGGCTGCCCTGTTCAGGGAGGTGGATTTACCGTCGGGGGAGCGCTGGGTGGTCTATGTGACCATAGAACCCTGGGCCACGCTGTGGCACCAGCGACTTGAGTGATATGTACGTATTATATTATTATAACATATTTTGTATATTGTAGCTACATACGATTTTTTCTTTCTTTTTGTGGATCTGCATCTCTCGTTCACTAAACAAAATTATATATTATATCACCTCTCAGTGCATTCTTTCTTTAGAATAAAAATGGTTAAAGGCAGAGTTATCATGGTATATTTTTGAAATCAGAATAAAATAATCTTCATAAAATTGTAATAATACACATTTAAAACAATAATTTATTTTGTATCTTTTAACTTCCGTACGTCACTGTGTTTCTGATGGAATATTAAAACAATTCAGTTATAAACCTGCAACTTAAAGCGTTTTTTGTATCTGCAATAATACCAGTAATAAGGGGTGGATAATTATAATTTATAATAAATAACTCTGTACCTAGCTGTGCATCAAAAATGGAGTGGAGTGGTAAGTCATTAAAATTTGTTTTTATCTTTTAGAATTAATAATAATTTTAGTACAATATAAATAATAATAGCTTAGTGATAATCGAATGTTGTTTTTGTTTTTTTTTTTCTTGTTGTAAATAGTAAATTTAACTAACTAATCTAGCTAATAAGGGTTATTATTAAATACCCTAAAACTAGGAAATATTTTTAATTATTTCTAAATTCGTGTAGAAAGAAATAATTGCGTCTCAAACTAATTATAACCTATGATTTTCAGATGAAGCCGCGCTAATAGCGAATATAGTAACGCCACTTTTGCCTCAAACGATTTTAAGATGAAAACTTAATTTTTATTTTCATGTTACCTATTCCTAATTTACAATTTTAGAACGATTTGGTGGTATTAATGAGTCCGCCACCACCACCGGCGGCTGCCCTGTTCAGGGAGGTGGATTTATCGTCGGGGGAGCGCTGTGTGGTCTATGTGACCATAGAAAATAAACCGAGGATTATCACCCCCTGGGCCACGCTGTGGCTCCAGCGACTTGAGTGGTATGTACATATTATATTATTATAACATATTATTTTGTATATTGTAGCTACATACGATTTTTTCTTTCTTTTCATGTTCCTTTTTGTGGATGTGCATCTCTCCTTCACTAAACAAAATTATATATTATATCGCCTTTCTGTGCATTCTTTCTTCAGAATGAAAATGGTTAAAGGCATAGTTATCATATGGTATATTTTTGAAATCAGAATAAAATAATCTTCATAAAAATGTAATAATATACAGGGCGTTCCATTTAAAACAATAATTTATTTTGTATCTTTTAACTTCCGTACGTCAGTGTGTTTTTGATGGTATAATAAAACAATTCAGTTATAACCCTACAACTTAAAGCGTTTTTTGTATCTGCAATGATAACAGTAATAAGGGGTGGATAATCATAATTTATAATAAATAACTCTGTACCTACCTGTGCATAAAAAATGGAGTGGAGTAGTAAGTTATTAAAATTTGTTTTTATCTTTTAGACTTAATAATAATTTTAGTACAATATAAATAATAATAGCTTAGTGATAATCGAATATTGTTTTTGTTTTTTTCTTTTTGTTGTTGTAAATAGTAAATTTAACTGACTAATCTAGCTAATAAGGGTTGTTATTAAATATCCTAAAACTAGGAAATATGTTTAATTGTTTTAAATTCGTGTAAAAAAATAATTACATCTCAAACTAATAATCTACGATTTTCAGATCAAGCCGAGCTAATAGCGAATATAGTAACGCCATTCTTGCCTCAAACGATTTTAAGATGAAGACTTAATTTTTATTTTCATATTACCTAATTCCTAATTTACAATTTTAGAACGATTTGGTGGTATTAATGAGTCCGCCACCACCACCGGCGGCTGCCCTGTTCAGGGAGGTGGATTTATCGTCGGGGGAGCGCTGTGTGGTCTATGTGACCATAGAAAATAAACCGAGGATTATCACCCCCTGGGCCACGCTGTGGCTCCAGCGACTTGAGTGGTATGTACATATTATTTTGTATATTGTAGCTACATACGATTTTTTCTTTCTTTTCATGTTCCCTTTTGTGGATCTGCCAGCATATCTCGTTCACTAAACAAAATTATATATTATATCACCTTTCTGTGCATTCTTTTTTCAGAATAAAAATGGTTAAAGGAGTTATCATATGGTATATTTTTGAAATCGGAATAAAATGATCTTCATAAAAATGTAATAATATACAGGGCGTTCCATTTAAAACAAAACAATTCAGTTATAACCCTACAACTTAAAGCGTTTTTTGTATCTGCATTAATAACAGTAATAAGGGGTGGATAATTTTATTATAATTTATAGTAAATAACTCTGTACCTAGCTGAGCATCAAAAATGGAGTGGAGTGGTAAGTTATTAAAATTTGTTTTTATCTTTTAGAATTAATAATAATTTTAGTACAATATAAATAATAGTTTAGTGATAATAGAATATTGTTTTTGTTTTTTTCTTTTTGTTGTTGTAAATAGTAAATTTAACTGACTAATCTAGCTAATAAGGGATATTAGGATATTCCACACGTAATGACGTGTGGAATTGTTTATTAAATATCCTAAAACTAGGAAATATTTTTAATTACTTCTAAATTCGTGTAAAAGAAATAATTACATCTCAAACTTATAATAATCTATGATTTTCAGATCAAGCCGAGCTAATAGCGAATGTAGTAGCGCCATTTTTGCCTCAAACGATTTTAAGATGAAAACTTATTTTCATATTACCTAATTCCTAATTTACAATTTTAGAACGATTTGCTGGTATTAATGAGTCCGCCACCACCGGCTGCTGCCCTGTTCAGGGAGGTGTATTTACCGTCGGGGGAGCGCTGGGTGGTCTATGTGACCATAGAAGATGACCCGAGGATTATCACCCCCTACATACGATTTTTTCTTTCTTTTCATGTTCCTTTTTGAGGATCCGTATCTCTCGTTCACTAAACAAAATTATATATTGTATCACCCTTCTTCATAATAAAAACCCTCAATTTTGATTCTGTGTGTTTTATTTATTATTATAAGTTATTTAGTATTATAAGTAAGTCAAAAAAAGGGCCCATTCACGATGAGACGTACCTCGCCGCATGCGGCGATGCACAGTCTCACGTGAAACGGTGTCAATAAGTACACGAGGCACACACACTGAGGCCGCCTCATGTTACCGCTAGAATTCAGTCTATTTGTCAACGTTCATTATGGCGTGTTCCTATCGACTTTCCAACGAACAAAGTGTTGCAATTGGTGTTGCCGTTGGCTTCTTTGATGAGGAAAAGAAAAGGCCAAAAAAGAAATGGTTAATTATCTGTTTTATTGTATTTAATAGAACAAAACAAATTAACGTGACTACTAACCTTTATCTTTTCCTGTTTAATCACTCTTTTACAATAATATTAACCGGCTCTATTCTATGTGGCGATGATACCGAGCCGAGCCATTCACAATGGAACATGTTGAGACTTGTCTCGCCGTAGGTCTCCGCCTACCGCCGAAGTCGATCTCAATGATACCGTCTCAGCGATGCATGAGAGAGCTGATACAACAACATTTACAATGAGATCTGCCTCTGAGACCTGTGTATCACCGCATGCGGCGAGATACGTCTCATCGTGAATGGGCCCTTTAAAGCCATATCTAAAAGACTCATTGTGTTTTATTAGTGTGTTAGTGAAAAACAAGTGTTCCATATCTAATTTCTGCTGTTTTTTCATAATAAGATATTTTAAGGGTCTGTATCAGGTGCAAGTCTCGATTTTACCACACCCCGCACAGGTCAGTTTGACATGATGCAGTCAAACGGATACTACCGCGACTGTAGGTTGCAAGCAAGCAAGGTATGGACAGATATGCACTTTTTGTTTTTCAAATAAATTAATTTACAGCACCAAGAGTTGGGGAAAATTAATTTAAAAGGTAGAAGCAATGAATAAAGCCGGAAAGTTAGTAAATTTGGCTAGAAAAATATATAAAATGCATGCAATTTTTGAAGAAAAAAATAACTCTCCGAACATATTTTAGATTAATCTGATAAAAATTGCATTCAAATCGGATAAGTTTTAAACGAGATATTCGAAAACTACGATTTAAGTGGGTATACAGGGTGATTCACGCAAACCGTTCATTAGAAGTATAGGGACTTGAAGCGATAATTTAATTCTGAAAATTGTCACCGAATTATTAGCAAAACTTGTCTTATACTCTCTGAATAAAAAATAAGTTAAAAATATAATTGTTTGAATATCCATTTCCATTATTTTCCATTACTGATAACCTTTACCAAACTTATTTATAAAATCGTGTTTGATAGATAGAATAATAATTGCAACAAATGTCATTTTTACAGCCAACTATTATAAGAGCAACATAACTTCGTTTGATAGATGCTAATAATTGCTACAAATATCATTTCCACAGCCGACTATTATAAGAGCAACACATACCTCGATGTATTTCGCGCAGTAAAATACAAAATTAACAATAACTCAAAAACTATAAAAGATGAGCATAGGGAACCTTAATACATATTGGTGCAGAATGAAATTCTACATCAGAAACTGTAAAAATATACAGGGTGTTCCATTTAAAAAAAATATACTTTTTGACGTTTGAAGTTTGCCAAAGTTGGCAGTAAATTCTGACCACCCTGTAAGCAATTAGGTTAATTTGAAAGCATGATTAGGAAGCTTAAGGGTTCCACTATTCGTGTTGTGTAAATGGTAACTTTCACTTTCATTATGTTAGAGACAGCAAATTTCAAACTACTCGATGTCAAAACAAAAATTACCAGAAAAGTCAATATATCTCGAGTAGGGTTAGATTTAGGGATAGGGTAGTATGATCAAAGTTCTATTAAAATGACTAAAAATGCAGTAAAAAATATATCATTCCATTTAAAATAACGAAGTTGATGCTAACTTCCGGTATAAGCGAAAGTGCAATGAACTTGAAAATATTTTTAATGAAAAGAGCATAAAAAACTATGTAAGTAGCCAAATTTTCAGAATTAAATTATCGCTACAACTCCCTATACTTCTAATGAACGGTTTGCGTGATATCACCCTGTATATGACTCTTAAGGTAAATGGTTTTTTAATTTATTATACAGATTGCGAAAGTACTCATCTTGACATAGGAAACCTTAAAATATATACGATGTGAAGTGCCGCTGCCTATAAACAAATACTTTACTACTCGTACATTTTCGTCTGGTCGTCGGATGCTCGTCTGCATAAGTTATCACTTATCGACTGCGCACGCAATCTAACTAAACAAAACTAAGCGGCAAATTTAGGTCCTATGTCAAGATGAGTACTTTCGCAATCTGTATGTGTTCACCGTCCATTAAAATTCTAATTCCATAAACAAGATAATTATTTATAACAAAGAAGCATTTCTGAGACTTTAACTTTACTATTCAAAATTAATTTTTCTAAAATACATTAATGGCATTAGTGATTATTTTTCATATTTCTCTACAGGTAAATATTCTGAAAATAATGCGTAAACTTATGAAATTAGATGGTCTAATTTTTATGAAACTAGCAAGCTACTTAACTTACCTATTTATCTACTTCAAAGTGGTTTAATTCTTAGCTAACAATTCTTAGGAACTAATATTAAATAATGGAATAAGTGTTCTGGAATAATAAACCTTTCCTCAGAATAAGATATTTTAAGGTAAGTATTTATTTTTTAAATATCCCCTATATAATAATAATAAGTGTCTTTATATAGCCTGGCGGGGTGTCAGCTACAGTAGCTGTTATTAATCCCAACTAGGGTTCCACAAAATACAAATATAAGTTTTACATAAAAAAAAAACAATAGATAAAAATATGAAACAACAATATAAGAGCAATAACGCAAATGATTATAAATTGAAATGTGATTGTAACCTGAAATATGATTTGTTACGTGTTTTATTATAATCCCTAAGTAACTGTAAACAATTGGGCTTTATGCTCTCGGCTTAGCTTCTGTGGAGACGGGAGAGGGTTATATATTAATAATATAGAAAAAGAAGGTACTACCGACAATAAATGGGCGCCAAGGAATTCTGAAATCAAGCCCAATACCTCAGATTATGAGAGAAATTGAATCCCTAAGATTACTCTCCAATTTATGTTTCTAATAAAACACCAGAAAATTTAACTTACTGAATAATGTATTACCACGAATAACATTCTATTTCACAGGTATTTAATTTTATTAATTTTATATACAGGCTGTCTATTTTACGAGGGCCAAACCAAATATCTCGCTTAATATCTATTGTTGAAGAATAAAGTTTTAGAAATAGTTTTCCCATTTTTTGTGAGCTATGTTTCAGTAAAAAGAAATTTGAAATCCATAGCCTACTTTGTGAGATATATTACAAAAACCTGAAAAGTAGGAAAACTACAAACGGTTTATAGCTTCCTTATTTGAAGAGATACGAAAAAAGTTGAAGGGATGATAGTTGACGGCAAAGACAATAAGAATAATAATATGTATCAAAAAATTCGAAAAACGCAGTTGGCTTTGACATACGCTCTTGTGCAAAACTTAAAACAACAAATCTCAAAGTAGGCCATGTCACCATTAATTCCGTTTATTTTTTCTCTTTCCAACGATATAAAACATGTCACAAAAATTTTAACTGATAGTGCCAATATTTAATATTTTACGAAATCCACAATTCATATCGTTAAATCGTAAAAATCAGCTATGCCATGATAGTAAAAATTCACTTTATAATAATTATAATTCAGTAATTATTTATTACAATTTAATACAAACTAACAAATGTCTCATAAATAAAAATAAAAGTACAAAATGAATATCCAAAAAAACGAAAAATTATGTACAGGGTTTTCCACCGAAAATGATCACCCCGATAACTTTTTAATTTGTAATTTTAGAAAAAAAAAGTCGAGTAAAAGTTGTAGGACATGTTAAGGGCTTAAAAATCACATTTTTAGAAAAACAATTGAACATCGTATTTACGATCTACCGATACAAGTTATGTTTTTTTAAATGGAACACCCTGTATTTTTTTATATTTTTGGATTCTATACGTTTTTCTGATTTCAACCGTATGAATATGTCATATGTTTGCTCCGGTAGTTTATTTTAAATAATATTTTGCTATCCCTTCGGCATCTTGTAACAAACTGCAACTACGCTGAAAGCTAGTTTTGCTTTCCCAAAAAATTAATATTTTAATAAATAAATAATTTTTCGTTTTTTTTTTTGATATTCATTTTGTACTTTTATTTTTATTTATGAGACATTTGTTAGTTTGTATTAAATTGTAATAAATAATTACTGAATTATAATTATTATAAAGTGAATTTTTACTATCATGGCATAGCTGATTTTTACGATTTAACGATATGAATTGTGGATTTCGTAAAATATTAAATATTGGCACTATCAGTTAAAATTTTTGTGACATGTTTTATATCGTTGGAAAGAGAAAAAATAAACGGAATTAATGGTGTCATGGCCTACTTTGAGATTTGTTGTTTTAAGTTTTGCACAAGAGCGTATGTCAAAGCCAACTGCGTTTTTCGAATTTTTTGATACATATTATTATTCTTATTGTCTTTGCCGTCAACTATCATCCCTTCAACTTTTTTCGTATCTCTTCAAATAAGGAAGCTATAACCGTTTGTAGTTTTCCTACTTTTCAGGTTTTTGTAATATATCTCACAAAGTAGGCTATGGATTTCAAATTTCTTTTTACTGAAACATAGCTCACAAAAAATGGGAAAACTATTTCTAAAACTTTATTCTTCAACAATAGATATTAAGCGAGATATTTGGTTTGGCCCTCGTAAAATAGACAGCCTGTATAAGTTGATGTTAGTGTCACTCAAATTAGCCCAGGGTCGATCTGAAGATTTATATAGGCAACCTTGAACAAATTAGAGACAAGCTGAAATTTGGTATATAAGTTTGTATTGGGGTCCTTAAAATACCACCAAACCCCACCGGTAATCCGCCGTGCCTATCACCCCTAAACAACCCCCGAAAGGGGTGAAAATCGGACTATTTCTAGTTATTTGGCAATATCTTAAAAACAAAGCTATATACGAAAAAATATGACGACAGAAAAATTAAAGAGTATAAAATTTCCTATAAAATTACGTTTGGCAGATATATTTTGCTTTACCAGTGGCGGAGTTATGATATTTTTAATAACTGGGTATTTTGTAAAAATACTCCCTAGCCATTACTTATTGGATTTTGACATTAAATATACATAACAATATATGTATATGAGTATTTTGGTAAATACATTTAATACATCCTTACGTCAATAAATTAGAAATAAAAAGCATACCAGTGGAGTAGGTACTATATTTCTAATTTCATACATTATTTTGTATTAGCTAATAGAACTTTAACATTTTATGTTCCTATTAAATGTAACAAAATAATTATTTTAAATATCCGTGGAATTTCTGTTAGAAATTGAGAGGAATTATTTTTATATTAATAATATTTAGGACATAATACCGCATAGCCCAGGGTCGATCTGAAGCTTTATATAGGAAACCATGAACAAATTAGAGACAAGCTGAAATTTGGTTATATAAGTTTGTATTGAGGTCCTTAAAATACCACCAAACCCCACCGGTAATCTGCCGTGCCTGTCACCCCTAAACAACCCCCGAAAGGGGTGAAAATCGGACTTTTTTTAGTTTTTTGGCAATATCTTAAAAACAAAGCTATATACGAAAAAATATGAAGACAGAAAAATTAAAGAGCATACAATTTCCTATAAAGTTACGTTTAGCAAATATATTTTGCTTTACCAGTGGTGGAGTTATCGTGTTGTAAATTCCAGTATATTTTAACAAAATACACATTTCCCACAAAATAATTGCGTTACATTAATATATTTTACGTCTTTTACATCAAAACAGATTAAAACTATAATAATACATAAAATATGAATTTTTTATGTAGTAAGTAGCACAGTTGCTTTTTCTTAAATAAACTAAAATACTTACAGGTTATGTTTTGTTACGTGTATTTGGCTAAAATACTCTAACAATCAAAATTTAAATGTATGAGCCCTTGGTTCGCTCAGCGGTTGCTTTAGGGCGTGGGAGAAAGTTTTATTAAAATTTTGGGCGCCAAGTAATTTATGTTTTTTTTCATACACTTAGGTTCTGTCCGACAAGAGACACAAAATTACTAAATTGACTCTGGGTTTGTTTCCAGCCAAATAAAAACAAGAAATAAGATTTAATACAATTTATTGGAGTAAAAAAAAATTGCTGTTATATTACGACAGTTAGACTATTAAATGGTGAATATCAATTACATACTATTTTAACACCTAGCTCTTGCAAGAGTAACTGAACTGGGAAAAGTATGTATAACAAAAAAAAATACACAGTCCGAGTTCAGGAGGAACAATTTTGGGGTAGATATTACTATATGTTGGTATTCTAATTAATAGCAAAATAGGCATTCATCGGTCATGAAAATATATATATGGTAGAAAACTAAATTTGCAAAGAAAAGTCTATACACATATGTACAGATAAATATATTAAATAAAATTCCCACAGTGGGGTACTTAATCAGTTTCCAGTGATGGGAGTCGCTCTGCGGTGTGCACGGGTCGAAGTCGCCTGGCCGTCAAGCCCTACTTAAATCGGTGGACACCCAGGGGCTCCTAGGTTTCGTTATTGAAGTAAAGGTTACTGCGATACCCAAATTACGTAATCACCCATTTTCTTGTAGGCAGCAAAAACTCTATAGAACGGGAATAGCCAGATAGATTCCAAAAAAAAACGCCTAAATGAAAAAGAGACACGCATAAACGCACAAAATATTCGAGATTTAAATTGAATGAATGAATTTATAACAATAATGATTATGAAAACCGTTAAAATATTGCGAATAGAAATATAAAATTTGTTATACGAACCTCTAGCACAGAATCCTAATTGCAGAGGCGTTTTCCAGCCAAAATGTGTCACCCAAAAATCCGTAAAATACGTTTCAAGTCGTAAATCAACTACTTATTTAACACTATTTACGACTTATATTGTGAATTTTATACTCATATCCGTCTTCAACGCGAAATATAATATTTGATACCAAACTCACAGGACACACATTTTAAGTAGACGAACAAATCAACGCTAATTCCTCTATCGAACCTAGCGGTGCGAAGGAAGTTTTTTTTCTTTTTCAGAAAAACAGAAATACGCCGACCGCGCCTCTATTTGCAAATATGTAAATTTAAATGCTCGAATGTATTTTAATTTTTGAATTTAAATATGAATATTGAAAATCTTATTTGATATTCGTATCATTCTCCCCTTACTTCAACAAAAAAAATATATATATATTTTTTTTAATCTAACTTTAGGTCTTTAATATGCCATGAACCGATTGGTCGGTGGTTATCAAAGGATTCAAGCTCATACACATTAGTACTAATTTTACGTCTAACTCTACATTTGACAAATTTTGGACCTAATTTGGAGGAATAATAATTAGCTGCGTCAGACAAACTATAATTCTTCTTCCAAACTATTTGCCCTACTTCGAGAGACATTGGCCTATGCCTTAAATTGTACCTGTCAGAACTTTGTTGATAACTCTTCTGTAAGCGATCTTTAACTTTGATACAAATATCTCTTAAAATTTTAACATGTTCCGCTAAGTTATGCCTATCTGAAAATTGTAATGGTGCATTACCCTGTAAGTTCTGAAAATCTCTATACATTTTGCCTGAGATAAAGGGGTCTCTTCCGAAATTTAAGTAAGCTGGACTATACCCTGTAGTTTCATGTACCGCGGTACGAAGTGCAAAACCTAATTTAGGCAGATTTTCATCCCAATCTCTCTGACTATCCTTTATATATGATCTTATCATGGTTTTAAGAGTTTTATTCACTCGCTCACACGGATTTGCCTGCGGGTGGTATGCAGCATTATAGACGAATTCGCAGTCATACGATTTTATCATTTTGCGGAACTGGTTACTAACATATTGCTTCCCATTGTCGCAAATAATTCTTTGGGGTACCCCGTAAATAAGAAAAACATCTTCCTCAAGGTGTTTAGTAACAGATGCGCTGGTAGCGGTTTTAAGAGGAAACAATAAGGAGTATTTTGTAAAGATATCGCAAACAACTAACACATAACGATTTCGTTTTTTAGACATCGGCAGAGGGCCTATTAAATCTGTACATATACATTGCCAAGGATAATCAATTATACGAGGTGTCATAACACCATGAGACACTTTTTGTTCGGGTTTTTGAGACTTACAAACCTCACAATTCCTCACATACCTAGCTATATCAACGTTCATTCGGGGCCAATAATATTGGGAAGAAATTCTTTTCATAGTTTTAAAGAACCCTAGATGGCCTGCTGAAGCTTCGTTGTGGTTTTCTAAGAGAACAGCTTGTCGCAACTTTTTAGGAACTACAATTTTCCAATCATACTCACTATGATACTGTTGATAACCCGAAATTACTAGTTTATAGATTTTATTATTTTCAATTTTAAATTTTGGATACTGATGAGGTTTTTCACAAATATTTTGAAACAACCTGGAATACCAATTGTCCTTATCAACTTCCGTAACATCTATAAAACAAACAGCTCTAGATAATGCGTCTGGTACAGAATGCATCGAACCTTTCCTGTGCTCTATAGTAAAGTCATAACCTTGAAGACGAAGTGCCCAGCGTACTAATCTTCCACTTGGATTTTTTAGATTGTGTAACCACTTTAGACTATAATGATCTGTGATGACTGTAAAATGAACCCCCTCGATGTACGGTCTGAATTTTTCCACCCCGTATATCAAAGCTAAACATTCAATTTCCGTTGTGCTATATTTCGATTCCTGTGCAGTCAATGACCGACTTGCATAAGCAATTACCTTTTCACCCTCGGGAAACTCTTGTGTCAATACACACCCAAGACCGACCTGACTAGCATCCGTCTGGATGGTGAAAGGAAGAGAAAAATCCGGACATGTCAAAATTGGTGCGGAAATTAAACATTGTTTGATGTCCAAAAAAGCTCTTTCAGCAGTATCATCCCAAACAAATGGTTGATTTTTCCTGGTTAATCGCGTTAAAGACGACACGCGAGTTGCAAAATTTTCCACGAATCGACGATACCAAGATATCAAACCAATAAACCTACGAACTTCTTTCGCTGTTCTTGGAATAGGATAATTGACCATGGACTCAATCTTCCCAGGATCGGGCCTTAAACCGTGCCTGTCAACAATATACCCTAAATATTTTAATTGGTTTTTGACAAATTCACATTTCTCCTTATTTACTGTTAAACCAGCCTTTAAAAGCCTTTCAAAAATTTTACCTAGCACTTCAAGATGAGTAGTAAAATCCGGCGTAACCACAATAATATCGTCGAGGTATACGAATACAAACGGTTCCAAATCTGCACCTAAATTATCTACTAATCGCTGAAAACAAGCTAGAGCATTTTGAAGTCCAAAAGGCATCCTGTTAAAATGAAAGAGCCCTCTTCCAGGAACTGTAAAAGCTGTCTTTTCCTTGGAATTTTCATCAAGTGGGATCTGCCAATAAGCACTCTTCAAATCGATAGATGATAATACTGTAGCACCCCTTAACCTATCTAGTATCATATTTATGTATGGAAGTGGATATGCATCTCGCCTCGTAACCTGATTGACTTTTCTAAAATCCACACAAAAGCGATATTCACCGTTCGACTTTTTAACCATAACAACTGGAGAGGACCAAGGTGAATTGGATGGTTCAATGACACCTAGCTTTAGCATCTCATCTACTTCATCGTTAATAATCTTCTGCATATAAGGAGAAACCTGATAATACCTTTGTTTTATAGGAGCAGCATCTCCTGTATCTATAGTATGAAATACGTTTTTCGCACAACCTAATGATTTACCCTGCCTAGAGAAAAAGTTTGATATTAATTCCTGTAAAACCAAAGATTGATCTGTCATCAAGGAATCTTGATACACCATAGACTGGACTGAAATTGGTTCACCCACTGTATACGAATTATTAGTTAGATGGGGTATAATATTCATATCCCTCCAAAAATCTACACCTAGAATAATATTCTCCTTTATACCTAAAACTACCAAAGCCTTAATTAACCTAAAATGATTATCTAACCTAATTGGTAACTGTACAACACCTAGAACTTCACAACTTGAACCATTCGCAACAGTCACAGAGGATATATTTTTTTCTAACTTTAAGCCAACATTTATTGCCTGAAGTTTGGACCAACCTAAACTCCCTATCACAGTTCGTGATGCTCCAGAATCTAATAGACCAACAAATGCTATACCATATATCTCTACAGTTAAATAAGGACGAGGATCACCTTCCTTAGTAGTAAACATGCTGCAAATACGCTGACGACGATATTCAGCACCTATAAAATCTAACCACGCTTTCCATGACTGTTCAGCCGGTTTCCTATGCTCGAAAGTCGCCGTCCGACTTACCGTCGACTTCCAGAGACGTTTTTTGAACAGTTATCACAAGAATACCTAGTGACGCCAACTTTACCACACCTAAAACAAAATTTACGTTCACGCCTTTTCCCGCAATTCGGAAATCTATGCCCTAATTCATTGCAATTCCAACACTTTTGACTATTCGAAGTGACCATTGGGTTGACAGAACTTACAGTTCGATTTCGATGGCGATTGCTAAAATTAGAAGGTCCAGGATCACCAGCTAAATCAGGTTCCAACGCACTAATATTGCCATTCGGTGAAGATCGAAATCGCGATGCTATTTCTCGATTTATTTCCCAATTCTTACACAGCTTCCTAAGTTCATCTACAGTTTGGATTTCTCCCTGGGAACCTAATTGATGAATATAGTACGGCAAAATATTTCTTTTCAGGATATACAGCTTCTCCGCTTCCGTGACTGGTTGACCTAACCTATTAAATAAATTTATCATACAAGCAAAATATGTGCCAATCGATTCATTTTGATTTTGATTGCGTGCTCGAATCAGCTCCCACAGTTTCTCGTTGTGATCATGCGGCAAGTATTCTTCCTTGAACAACCTAACAAACGTCTGCCATGTATCTACCTGTGAACGAATAGACGTATACCATATTAAAGCATCACCCTTTAAAAGATCAATAATGGAATTTTTTAAATCCTCTTCTGATGTATTGCGAGCTACCCTGTAAGTTTCAATTTTTTCAAGAAAAGCGCTAACACTCAAACCAGTTTTCTTCGCATCAAAAATAATCCCCCACTGACTGACCGGTGTACGATTTTGATGAATAATTACTGTAGAGGTAGTAGGTGGAGTACTGATCGACTGACCTTGGTCATCCCCTAAATGAACAACACTTGGACCTTGACCACAAGATCTGAAAGAAAAACATTTCCTATCTATTTGAACTTCGAGAGTTTCTAGTTGTTTTAATAAATTATTTATGCAGTCTCTCCATGTCTCTGCACCATCAAGATCGTCATCAACCTGTAACCTATTTAAACGCCCATACAAATGATGTAATACAGAAAAAATAAATTTCGCCTCCTCACTGTCAGCTCCTCCATTAAAAGTATCAAAATATTTTTCTAAATCTACAACCTTTTTGTTACAAATCTCAATTTCCCTTTCAATGTCTGGTTTAAATGACTCATGGCATACAACTTGACCGAAACCTTCATGTTGTTGTTTTTCTCTTAATAACCGGCGCATAGACCTTAAAGTTTCCGCTTTATACTCCAAAATACCGCGTACTGAAAGCTCATATTCGAGTTCGTCTTTCTTAAGATGATATAGATCCATATTTATTATAGCAATTAAAGTTAAACAATAAGATATTACAATACAGATTTAATTTTTCTGTCACTATTAATATATCAGATATCAAAAAAAAATCTATTAGAATAGATGTCCAAGATGTTCAGTTATCGAAATAACATACATGTAAATATTTATGTTTCCTAATAATACTTTATAAGTGGGTAAATACACAGCGAGGCGACAATAGCAAGCCGTATGAGTCCGTCAAAATAACCAAATGATGAAATTATGTGCATATAGCCCGCAAGCAAATTTTAGAATTCATTAAAGTTTATAAAACTCTTTGGTACCCCAGAAAAATCGTACGTCAGCAATACAAGGAAAATATTTCAAATTTGAAATCCCTATCTTACCGATTTTTTTTTTTTTTCGATATTTTTAAAATATACATGTATTACCAACAAATAGCAATCAACACATTCAATAAACAACAATACCTACTTAACTTATCAATAACATATAAATATAACACTTAGTTCCCCAGCAACATATAAATATAGAAATAAATTTAACAACGTTAAATAAATATAAACAAGTAAATTTGGTTCACCAACAACATATAAATATAGAAATAAATTTAACAACGTTAAATAAATATAAACAAGTAAATTTGGTTCACCAACAACATATAAATATAGAAATAAATTTAACAACGTTAAATAAATATAAACAAGTAAATTTAATTCGCCAACAACATATAAATATAGAAATAAATTTACCAACACTACATAAGTACAATCTAGTAACATAAAACGGCGTCCAATTATTTGTTACGTCATTAATTGATACATCTCAGTTTTTTTTTTTAATTTTAATTCATAAAAGAATATAAAAAAAATTATAGTGATAATTATTAATAAGGAAATTTTATGAGCATAAAATTTGTATAAGTAAATTAAATCGTTAGATAAATACTTGATAAATACTAGAGACAAAAAACGTATAATAAATTCCTGTGCCGAATTTGAAAATATGTTCCTTGATTTTATAAAGTATGGACTTAAGAAACAGTAACTGAATAAAATAAGCGGCACTTATAAAAATATACTTAAATAGCAAGTTTTAAAGTTACAAAAAAAACACGGCCTAAAAAGATGCCTACTACTTCAATACCGAATGTTCATAAATACCCACAGATTAACATTCCAAACTATAAAAACCGTTTATAAAAATATCTTTCAAATATCTTACCTATACCCAGATAATGAATTATTAAAATATACTGTATGATATACCTATATGAGTAATTTGACAAATTTTATATATTAAATTAATACCTACTCCCTACCTATGATGCCTTTATGTTACATTGAAAATTAATTCGTCACCATAACTGTCGTAAAAACTCTATAATAAAAATTGAAAGAAAATTAAAATTTTGCTATGCCCCACGTTGGGCGCCAAAATAACTGTTACGTGTATTTGGCTAAAATACTCTAACAATCAAAATTTAAATGTATGAGCCCTTGGTTCGCTCAGCGGTTGCTTTAGGGCGTGGGAGAAAGTTTTATTAAAATTTTGGGCGCCAAGTAATTTATGTTTTTTTTCATACACTTAGGTTCTGTCCGACAAGAGACACAAAATTACTAAATTGACTCTGGGTTTGTTTCCAGCCAAATAAAAACAAGAAATAAGATTTAATACAATTTATTGGAGTAAAAAAAAAATTGCTGTTATATTACGACAGTTAGACTATTAAATGGTGAATATCAATTACATACTATTTTAACACCTAGCTCTTGCAAGAGTAACTGAACTGGGAAAAGTATGTATAACAAAAAAAAATACACAGTCCGAGTTCAGGAGGAACAATTTTGGGGTAGATATTACTATATGTTGGTATTCTAATTAATAGCAAAATAGGCATTCATCGGTCATGAAAATATATATATGGTAGAAAACTAAATTTGCAAAGAAAAGTCTATACACATATGTACAGATAAATATATTAAATAAAATTCCCACAGTGGGGTACTTAATCAGTTTCCAGTGATGGGAGTCGCTCTGCGGTGTGCACGGGTCGAAGTCGCCTGGCCGTCAAGCCCTACTTAAATCGGTGGACACCCAGGGGCTCCTAGGTTTCGTTATTGAAGTAAAGGTTACTGCGATACCCAAATTACGTAATCACCCATTTTCTTGTAGGCAGCAAAAACTCTATAGAACGGGAATAGCCAGATAGATTCCAAAAAAAAACGCCTAAATGAAAAAGAGACACGCATAAACGCACAAAATATTCGAGATTTAAATTGAATGAATGAATTTATAACAATAATGATTATGAAAACCGTTAAAATATTGCGAATAGAAATATAAAATTTGTTATACGAACCTCTAGCACAGAATCCTAATTGCAGAGGCGTTTTCCAGCCAAAATGTGTCACCCAAAAATCCGTAAAATACGTTTCAAGTCGTAAATCAACTACTTATTTAACACTATTTACGACTTATATTGTGAATTTTATACTCATATCCGTCTTCAACGCGAAATATAATATTTGATACCAAACTCACAGGACACACATTTTAAGTAGACGAACAAATCAACGCTAATTCCTCTATCGAACCTAGCGGTGCGAAGGAAGTTTTTTTTCTTTTTCAGAAAAACAGAAATACGCCGACCGCGCCTCTATTTGCAAATATGTAAATTTAAATGCTCGAATGTATTTTAATTTTTGAATTTAAATATGAATATTGAAAATCTTATTTGATATTCGTATCAGTTTAAGTAAATGAATGTTTTTTTCTTCAAGCGTATTAAAATGTCTAAATTGTGCTACCAAAAACAGAATTAGAAATAGGACATTGTTTTACTAATAACAAAATGTTAATACAGAACGCCACCGTAGTGGAAATTTTTTTACTAGTAACATAATGTTAGTACGGAAAGCCACCAGAGCGGCCGGTGACGCGCTATCTACTAACCATCTGTCATATATTATGTCATTACTCATTAGTGGTTATGTTGATATTCGGAACAGGCGCCTGTCGCTGTGATGAGCTAATTTGAATAATTGTACATTTATAATAAATAAATAAAAAAATGTTTGCATTTTAATACGCTTGAAGAAAAAATAGTATATATTACAAGGAGTAGAACGCCTTGTTTTGTATTTCGCCCAGTTTGCAGCTTCGGCTTCGCCTCAGCTGCAAATCCTGGGCTCAACACAAAAAAAGAGTGCATTCTACTCCTAGTAATATAATATACTATTAATTACTTATCCAATATATTTTATCTGCATGTTGAGATGTCGACTTCCGCCTGTAAATCCTCAACTGCCCTATTAAAACAGGTTACGACATGAGCATGCACTTTTGCAACCACCTGGGTTCCTATTCTCGAAACAAGGGAATTTATTCTCATGAGAAAATGACGTCATTTTCTCTCTTTAATAGTAACTCAACCAATAGTAAATGTTAACTTACGTCATATTGACGTCATTTTCTCATGAGAATAAATTCCCTTGTTTCGAGAATAGGAACCCTGATGAACAGTTGCAAAAAATTTGTTTAAGGAACCCTTTGGGGTCTATATCTTGATCCATTTGGACTGGAGAGATTCCGAAATCACTAGAAATCCATCCCCAGTCCTGGAGTGGTAAGCTATTATTCAACCATGCTTGAACCTAAAAGTTAATCATACATGTAAATAAAATATGTATGTAGAGTTGCTGGATGAAATGTCCTATATGCATGGTACTGAGCTGCATTTATGATCGGTGGAAGTGAAGCCAGATTAAAATCTTTATTTAAATTTTGCTTTGCTACATACTGCTGGTAGAGTATGTATCTGACGTTATTCAAATCGGTACTTGTTCTATTTTTGACGTATACGGAAATAAAAAATGTCGAAATAAAGGTTCTCAATCTGTCTTTGGATATATTTGGATTGTAAAATTCTTCAAGAAGGTCAACCAACTTCTTCTTTTTCACAGTATTGACCAAATTAATTTTTCCCCTGGTAAACAGGCCAGATGTAGTATCACATTCGGAAATGGCGTGCATGGCAATAATAATAATATTAATAAACATCTTTATTGATGGGCGAAGTTTAGTACAAAATACTATTCTTACACTTTATTTATTTATTTATTTAACATTTATTAAAGGTCCCAACTTATGCTGCAACTTTGAAGTATTAGTAATTTTATTTGGTTTCGAACTTCCTCCTGGGCGTAGCATATACAAATTTTGTTTAGCGTAATGGAGTCGTATCGAGAATATACGAAGAGAGCATACATACAGGGGCGAATGGCGACGCGGAAAACTACTCAGTTGCCTTGACATGCGGTATATGTCCTTAATATTATTAATATAAAAATAATTCCCCTCAATTTGTAACAGAAATTCACGGATATTTAAAATAATTATTTTGTTACATTTAATAGGCACGTAAAATGTTAAAGTTCTATTAGCTAATACAAAATAATGTATGAAATTAAAATATAGTAATCCACTGGTATGTTTTTTGTTTCTAATTTATTGATGTAAGAATGTATTAAATGTATTTACCAAAATATCCATATACATTGTTGTATATTTAATGTCAAAATCCAATAAGTAAAGGCTAGAGAATATTTTAACAAAATACCCAATTATTAGAAATATCATAACTCCGCCACTGGTAAAGCAAAATATATCTGCTAAACGCAATTTTATAGGAAATTTTATGCCCTTTAATTTTTCTATCTTCATATTTTTTCGTATATAGCTTTGTTTTTAAGATATTGCCAAATAACTAGAAAAAGTCCGATTTTTACCCCTTTCGGGGGTTGTTTAGGGGTGACAGGCACGGCGGATTACCGGTGGGGTTTGGTGGTATTTTAAGGACCCCAATACAAACTTATATGCCAAATTTCAGCTTGTCTCTAATTTGTTCATGGTTTGACTGGATCGACCCTGGGCTAAATAGAAATTGACAATAATTAAATATTATAGATGATTCGAGCTCGCGCGAGAGTGGAGACGCCTGGACGTGTTCGAATTTTATAAAGACAACATTCACTGCGGAACAACGTCCAGAATCTCTCACATGACTTAAACTAACTAAAGCTATGTTCTTATAGTAATATAATGTAACGCTATAAATATTAAATTACTCCAAAATAACGGTTATGATATTGTCCACAATTAAGTACTATCTAAAATAACGAAAATCCGCAATGCGGTACTTAGCCTCGTGCTGGACTGCTGGGGCGTCGGGACGCTGCTGTGGTCCGATGACTCTATTGGTAAGGGCCTAAACACCAATATGCCTCCACTATCTTCTGCCCAGATGTCTTAACGACTTAGAAGAGCGACTAAAAATCGTTCTACCCCTGGCGGTTTCTGCAAAACTACCCCGGCAGCTTATTTGATTAAAGAATAAAATTTTGATCTCCGATAGAAACGCCTAAAAAAAGGAGATTAACCCTGTTTATATGGAACTACGTCCTGTCGCAATAAATGCTAAAAACTCACCTCCAATCATCACAATTCCCTAAATGACATGGAGACGTTTTGTTCTACGCTCGGCGGCAAATATTTCTACCCTCCACTTGGAGATAACTAGATGACGTATTTCTTATACAACGATGCCAAACACCACAACACTATCATCTATAAATCAACTCGTGTGAATAATATCCGTAACTAACGATTTTCTTTCTAAATTACACACCTTAATAACAATTTGTCACCATAGCCATATACTTAAAGACAGTTACTTTTCACCGGCCAAGTTTCTTTTTTAACTTTTTTCCGCCTTTTTTTTTGTTCTACGTTCCACATGATTATTTCTCATTTCCAACGCTAGAGACCAACACTAAGCAGAGCCCTGATCAAAATTATTGAAATTATTAGCCCGGGTGATTAGCGCGCATCTCGGATTTATCGCTAAATATTAATTACAACGTAACATTCCCTTTACTTCCCAAAAAAAAAATGGCTGACCGATCCCTCCTTAGAATGTTTTTTTTTAAATCTACTTTGATGTCCTTAATATGCCAGGAACCTAAGGAACGACCATTTTCAATATCCGCCAGCTCATACACGTTTGTCGACAGCTTTTTTATAACTTTACACTTTATGAATTTCGGTGCTAATTTGGCCTGGAAGTATCCAGCAGCATCCGACAAGTGCTTATTACGTTTCCATACAATTTGACCGATATTCAGAGTGAGTGGACGCCGCCGTAGGTTATACCGTGCCGCACTAGAATCATAAGCTTTATCGAGTTTTGCTTTAATCTCAGAACATAATTCTTGAATTTCTCCAATATGCGCAGCTAACTGATTTCGAGTAGCGAATTCTATCGGATCATCATCCGAGATATCGTTATGCATACGGTGCATTTTTCCCGACAGGTATACTTCGCGGCCGAAATTCAAGTAAACAGGACTGTACCCGGTAACCTCGTGAACTGCCGTCCTTAACGCGTAACCTATCTTAGGCAGTTGTGTGTCCCATTCTCGGTGATCTTTAGTCAAATAGGATCTGATCATAGTTTTTAGAACTCCCGTTCAGTGGGATTTACGTGAGGGCTATACTGAGCGTTAAATACGATACGACAGTCATACGATTCGCACAATTTTCTGAAAGCTCCGGACACGTATTGTTTGCCATTATCACAAACCAACCGCTCTGGTACGCCGTATAACAAAAAGACGTCTTTCTCTAAATATTTCACGCATGGCGCACTGGTAGCGGATTTCAACGGACATAAGAGAGTATATTTTGTAAAAAGATCTGTAACGACTAAAGCGAAGCGGTTTCGTTTATAAGACATTGGTAATGGACCGATCAAATCGGTAGCTATCACCTCCCATGGTTTAGATATTTCCCTGCGACTCATAACACCATGAGGAGCTTTCTGCTCTGGTTTCTGGGCCTTACAAATTTCGCATTTGCGGACGTACTGTAAAATATCGCTATTCATGCCGGGCTAATAGTACAGATGAGAGATTCGCTTTTTAGTTTTAAAATAACCCGCGTGTCCAGAAATCGGTTCGTCATGATTTTCCACCATAACTGCTTGACGGAGATTCTTGGGAATAACCAATTTCCAATCCGACTCGTCATCTAACGTAGGTCTACCGAAATTGACAAATTTGTATATATTTTTTCCCTCTAACCGACCATTTGGGATATTTGGTCGGGGACAACATAATATTGGACCGTAATTTTACATACCATTGATCTCGATCCTCCGAGGTGACTTCAACCAATGATACCGCTCGAGATAGGGCGTCTGGGACCACATGAGACGATCCCTTGCGATGGATGACCTCAAAGTCATACCCTTGTAATCTTAACGACCACCTGGCTAACCGGCCGGATGGATTTTGAAGCTTATATAACCACCTTAATGATGAATGGTCTGTAATAACCGAGAATTTAACACCTTCAACGTATGGACGAAATTTTTCGATACTCCAGATTAAAGCCAAGCACTCTAGTTCCGTGGGCGAATAGCGAGACTCCCGAGGAGTTAACGTCCTACTGGCATATGAGATAACCTTTTCTCCATCATTAAAATCTTGGGTGAGAACACAACCCAATCCGACTTGTGAGGCATCGCATTGTAGAGTGAATTCTTTCGAATAATCCGGGCACGACAATATAGGAGCCGAAATTAATAACTGTTTCATATTCTGAAAAGCTGTTTCACATTCGGGGGACCAATTAAATTTAGCATTTTTCCGCGTCAATTTAGTTAAGGCTGATACACGGGACAAAAAATTTGGTATGAAACGTCTATACCACGATACCATCCCAATAAAGCGACGAACATCTTTCACGCATTTCGGAACCGGGTAATTGACCATACAATCTACTTTGCCTGGGTCTGTATTCAGCCTGTCCTTGGTGACCAGATACCCTGAATATTTTAATTCCGATTTAAGGAACTCACATTTTTCGTGATTAACCGTAAGTCCGGAATCTAACAGCTTGCCGAGAACCGAGTCTATTACCTTTACATGAGTCTCGAAATCTGGAGTGGCGATAATGATGTCATCCAGATAGACGAATACAAAAGCTTCCAATTCCGAGCCCAATACGTTATCTACGTAACGTTGCCAGGTAGCTGCACTATTGTGTAAGCCGAAGGGCATTCTCGTAAACTGATACAAGCCACGATTAGGGACGGTAAACGCTGTTTTTTCCTTACTCGACTCCTCAAGCTTGATCTGGTGATAGGCACTTTTTATATCGATCGAGGAAAAATACCGAGCGTTACTTAGGCGATCTAGAATGCTACTAACATAAGGGAGACGGTACGCATCCCGAAGGGTCACTTGATTAATTTTCCTAAAGTCGATACAAAATCTATAGTCACCGGTAGACTTTTTAACCATAACCACGGGACTGGCCCATGTTGACTTTGACGGCTCAATAACGCCCTGTGCCAATATCTCGTCTATCTCCTTATCAATTCGTTGAATATAAGGCGACACCGGATAATATCGCTGCTTGATCGGAAGGCTGGTTCCCGTATCTACTACATGACGAACACCCTTTGCGCAACCGAGTCCTTTACCCATTTTATCAAAATAAGACGTTATCACCTTGCCTAAAGATTCTTCTTGTTCACGCGTGATATAGTTCTCCGGAGAAATTTGTGCGATCGTAGAAACCGTTCCTTTAACATTACCAAATTCCCAGGTGTTATCTTTAAATGACGAAATAATATTCATATCTCGCCAAAAGTCTATCCCGAAAATTATTTCCTCCTTAATATCTAATACTACCAAACATTTGATTAACCTAACCTTAGAATTTAAAATTATTGGTAAATTTACTACACCTAAAACGTCACATGGATCACCGTTTGCCAAGCAAACTGACTGGCAACATTTATCTAAACTTAATTTTAGTTTACTTAATTTTTGCCATCCCATTGTACCCACTATGGTCTGAGAGGCTCCCGAGTCCAGTAAACCAACAAATGCGGTATCATAAATAAAAACATGCAAATACGGGCGAGGATCTGAACCGCGAGTAGAAAATAAGGCGTTAATGCGTGTTTTCTGATATTCTCCCCTCACAAAATTTTTCCAAGAGTCCCATGAACCATCTACCGGTTTGTTGAAACAATCTACCTCCGAGACCGCCGACCGGATTGACGTTGATCTCTTGGTTCGTTTTTTGGGTGACACTCACAATTATACTTAGTGACATTTGGCGCCCCGCAGCGGAAACAAAACTTTTTCATCCTTGGATTAGGACATTTAGAAAAATTGTGACCTTCGGTCTCACAATTCCAACATTTCAAACTAGCAATACTTCTTAAAGGAAGGGTCCCACGATTAATTGGAGGTGAGTCGTGCCTATTACTATCATGGGCTAAGTCTGGCTCGAGAAAACAAACTTTATTTACAGGCTTGGATATATTGGCTAAGTCACGAGAAATCTCCAATTTCTTACATTTGTCCACCAAATCTTGGACATTTTGCTTCGCTAGATTTTTGTGGAAGTCTATTAAACATGTTAATTACGCACGCGAAATATTCTCTTACCCGCTCGTATGGCTTTTGTTCTCGTTGCCGAATTTCATCCCACAGATTGCTCTGATAGTCATGCCCTAAATACTCGGTCCGAAATTCTTCAATAAATTGACCCCAAGATGATATTTTATGCCTAACAGCCCTATACCATAACAACGCTTTATCACGGAGTAAATCCTCTACCGAATCAAACAACTCTTGCTCTGATACATGTCGCGATTTCTTATATTCCTCAACGCGTTCTAAAAAGGCGTTGACACTCATTTGGTTTACCCGTAAAAGAAATGTCCCATTTATATACTGGAGTCGAATTAAGCCCATAAACCGCTGGATTAACATTTGATGAAGCCAAAGCACAGCGATGCAAGGCCAGAAAACGGGGGAAAAAAAAAAAACATTTGATGAATTTTGAATAACTACAAGCCCGATTTCTTCAGTATTTGCCTGTGATTCGAGTTGGTCTTCCAGCTCCAGTAACTGCTTAAATAAATTAGCACAACTATCCCGAAATTCTCTATTTTCCTCGTCCTCCGGTATTGTTAACCTACTAAGTCTAGTAAATAAATGACGAATTTTCCCATCCACGTAACGCGCATCACCGGCTGCTCGGTTTAATTATTTCACGATTGTGCAGATAGTCTTCCAGAGAAACAATTTTTTCATTACAACTATTAAGTTCATCCCCAATATCCGGTTGAAATGACTCATGTTTTACAATCACTCCAAAGTCTTCGTTTTCAGACAAATCATTTAGTTTGGCGCGCATTGACCTAACCGTTTCCCCTGCAGTTTTCACTATGCCTCTGACTTTTAATTCGTAAATTGATTCGTCCCTTAACAAACGCGAGAAATCCATTTTAATATTTACCATATACCGCTTATATATTAATAATATAGAAAAAGAAGGTACTATCGACAATAAATGGGCGCCAAGGAATTCTGAAATCAAGCCCAATACCTCAGATTATGAGAGAAATTGAATCCCTAAGATTACTCTCTAATTTATATTTCTAATAAAACACCAGAAAATTTAACTTACTGAATAATGTATTACCACGAATAACATTCTATCTCACAGGTATTTAATTTTATATGTAAGTTGATGTTAGTGTCACTCAAATAGAAATTGACAATAATTAAATATTATAGATGATTCGAGCTCTCGCGAGAGTGGAGACGCCTGGACGTGTTCGAATTTTATAAAGACAACATTCACTGCGGAACAACGTCCAGAATCTCTCACATTATTTAAACTAACTAAAGCTATGTCCTTATAGTAAAATAATGTAACGCTATAAATATTAAATTACTCCAAAATAACGGTTATGATATTGTCCACAATTAAGTACTATCTAAAATAACGAAAATCCGCAATGCGGTACTTAGCCTCGTGCTGGACTGCTGGGGCGTCGGGACGCTGCTGTGGTCCGATGACTCTATTGGTAAGGGCCTAAACACCAATATGCCTCCACTATCTTCTGCCCAGATGTCTTAGCGACTTAGAAGAGCGACTAAAAATCGTTCTACCCCTGGCGGTTTCTGCAAAACTACCCCGGCAGCTTATTTGATTAAAGAATAAAATTTTGATCTCCGATAGAAACGCCTAAAAAAAAGGAGATTAACCCTGTTTATATGGAACTACGTCCTGTCGCAATAAATGCTAAAAACTCACCTCCAATCATCACAATTCCCTAAATGACATGGAGACGTTTTGTTCTACGCTCGGCGGCAAATATTTCTACCCTCCACTTGGAGATAACTAGATGACGTATTTCTTATACAACGATGCCAAACACCACAACACTATCATCTATTAATCAACTCGTGTGAATAATATCCGTAACTAACGATTTTCTTTCTAAATTACACACCTTAATAACAATTTGCCACCATAGACAGTTAAGGTAAGCGTTCACTTATCGGCATCGTACGGATCGCACGCATCGGCCGCATCGTATTATTTTCACGCAGTGCGTCCACTGATTCGGATTTGAGCCGGTATACGACTGCTATGCGTTGCGAAAGGTGCTAATATTAAATAATAAAATCAATGAGTTTGAGTGATAGTGAATCTGAAATGGTAATCATTAGCTGTTTGCTAATTGATGAGGAAGAAAAGAAAAAGAAAATCAAGAAAAGAAAAAGATTTTGGGTACATAATATATGCAGGAAAAGACTACATTATGGAGAATTTCATACATTGTTCCGTGATTTAGTAGACGATGACATAAAATTCTTTCAATACTTCCGTATGACATACGAAAAGTTCACAGTTCTCCTTGCTATATTGACACCAGATTTAACCAGAGAAAACACAAAATTCAGAGAGGCAGTAGGACCTACAGAAAGACTAGCGCTTTGTTTAAGGTATGTATTTATTTTGTATATTACATTAGAATTTAGGTATAAAATAGTTAGTAAATGTAACGAAACCCATCTGAATTACAATGAAGTGTAATAACCTTCTTGATTATCGTCTCTCTATTGAGAAATATATATGTAAGGATCAGTGCAAGTTGAGCTCTGATGGACTTGATTAGTAGTATCCGTCTGAACATTAGAAGGAAGTTGACAAGTCCTTGATAATGCAGTAGCAAGTCTCATCTCCACAGAATGTACCATTTGGAATAACTTTCCTTTGATTTGAACTTGATCATGCAAAGGAAATGTTTTGACAGTTCGCTAGCAGCTATCTGTTGAGTACACATTTTGTTTATGGTAGTTTTCTCTTTGTTTTTTAAAAAATTATCAAGAACCGATGCTGCAGAAGGTTCTTCTGAAACCTTTTTGCCTCCTTTGCGGCGCGTAGGCATGGGTGTCACGAGATGCAGACTTACCAGACAAATTGTCCGAATGTCTTGTACTAGAATTCCCTTCATCAAAATCAGTATTATCGACCTCCTCTTCAGCTTCAGACTCATATTCGTTTTGGAAAGTTGGCGGAGAAGATATGTTTGAGTATCGAGTTTCTTCATCAAAAAGATAAGGAACTAGAAATGTTAACTCTTTATCAAATTTTGGAGGCTTTATCTTTGATGCTGCCTGACCAGATTTTGTCTTTCGAAGTTGCAAAGCCTTGCGATGATTGTCACGCAGGCGTGTCCAACGTTCTCGACATACCTTATCTGAAACAATAATTTTTTACAGTAGGAAACAAGCACCATTTATCTTACTGTATGAGATTGCTCAATTATATTTAAATACTATGTTATATATCAAGGGACTAAAGTGGTTCATTTAATCCAGGGTGTGAAAGTTTAATAATTAATCATACGAGTGATAAAAAGAAACAGTTTAGTCCCGTGGTAGCATTTCATCCCGGAAGTGTAAAAAATAAACTTAATCCTTTATTTGGCAAAAAAATAAAGTTAACTAAAAAATAATAAATTAAAATATTGGCGTCTTTAAGGAAAACAATTGTTATAAAAAATAATTTATTACATATAAAATAATCAAAAATATTTAAATATATATTTTTTTAAATAAAGGGTTAAAGTTTATAAAAGTAAGGAACAATTTTAACGAAAAATATCTATTTCAGATATTTAGCTACTGGGAACTCATTTCGGTCACTGGCATTTAACTACCGCTTAGGAGAACGTACAGTACGAGAAATAGTATATTCATGCTGCGATGCTATTTGGAGAAAACCAATTGTTATGCCACAACCTGATGAAGCAATGTGGCTGGAAATAGAGCATGATTTTTGTACTAAATGGCATTTTCCAAACCTAATAGGAGCCATCGACGGCAAACACGTATTAATTCAAGCACCTCCTCATAGTGGGACACAATTTTTTTGTTACAAAAAAACCTTCAGTACTGTCTTACTTGCTTTATTTAGTAGATGCTAATTACAAGTTTATCGCTGTCGATGTAGGTGCATATGGGAAAAACTCCGATGGTTGTATATTCAAAAATTCAAGTTTAGGGAAAGGACTAAACAACAATACATTACACGTTCCTCCCGATAAGCATCTACCTGGAAGTGATGAAACCCTACCGTTCGTAATAATTGGAGACGAAGCTTTCCCATTGCGTACATTTTTAATGAGACCATATTCTAGAGATACAGTTCGCGGAAATGAAGAGAAAAAAGTATTCAATTATCGATTGAGTCGAGGGCGAAATGTTTCAGAAAATTGTTTTGGAATATTGGTAAAAAAATTCCGAATATTCGAACATAAGTTAAGCATGTCACACGAACATATAAATTCTGTTGTACTTGCTGCTTGTTGTTTACACAATTTTTTAAGGAATGACACTTGTCACTGGACAGAAAATGACTTAAATGTCTCTCCCTAATATGAGAGGATTGCAAAACTTAAATGGAATTGGTGGGAATGCGCCAGCCGATGCATTAGATGTTAGAAATGTTTTATGAATTATTTTAACTCGAATATAGGATCTGTACCATGGCAACTTAATAAAGTTCGAGTTGGGCGAAGACTTCTTACTTGACTACTTATTTCAGTTTCCATTGTAAAGTTCTTATAAAATAATAACATTCAGTGGTATTTTAATTATTATCTACTTAATGTACAATATAAACTAATAACTTAACTTGCCTGGTTTTTTTAAATTTTTCCAATCTCCTCCCAAATATTGTCTCTTCGCTGTTGGTTGCTGTAATCAGCATGTTGGAGGTTGTACAGTTCTTCGTAATTTTGTACGAGTGTAATTAACAAACCGTCGTCCATGATGACTGAAATCACAATAAATTGCGTTCTATGCGGTCGCGCCGTTCCGTTTACCATCGTTCACTACTCGGAATTCCTAATGACATCAGCCGCACGCATCGCACTCAACGGAAAAGTTGCTTAGCTGAGAATGCCGATCGGATTTACCGTTATCCGCTACGTACGATTCGATGTAATGAACGATGCTTCATTTAAACTGTAGGTCCACCTTCAAACCTGCCAATAACAAATTTTGAGCATTCGACATAATATGCCCCTTATCCTTCTTCCTACTGCATTTGTTTCTATGTCTCCAAAGTAACTTGGCAGAATAAAAACCTAGGCAGTTGCTATATCTTTGAAAGAATGGACTACTGGCATACAGGAAGGCTCTAATAAAACCGTACGTTCATCATAATTATTCATATCCGTTTTTATCATTTTGATGTTACATGTAAGTATCTATGTATTAAAATATGTAATGAATTTTTTAGTTTCTCATTGTTAAATTATAGTTCTTAATGCAAACATTGAATGTGCATACCACACATCAAGTTGCTCTAAATTGGTGGATGCTGCTAAAATGTTTTTAAACATTGATTTTTTTATCATCATATGTTGTCAAATCGTCTATGTCTTTGCTCACCATTTTCATGAAATGTGCACAACAAAGGTGCACAGTTATCCGGTTACGTAGAAGTTTTTTGTCTTGTATCTCTTGTAAACAAATTTTCATAATTTTTCTAAGTACTATTTCAGGGTTATTCTAATAAATGCCTTAACTATCGCATGCAGGTTGGCAACACTAAGGTCTATAATTCCAGAAAATAAAGGCCATTTACTATTTTCTTCATAAGAGTAACAAAAGTCATGGAAAAGCTTAAAAATGCTATTAGAATCATACCTTGTTGAGACCATGCCAAATATTGGAAAAACTCTTTTCAGTCTGTTAATACTTATCACCCCTCTATCAAATAATAATCGTTTTAATTCTTCATATGGTGTGAAAGGATGCCAACGGAAGTCCTGTCTCATCGATGTGGATAATATCCTGGCTCTTTCGATATTTCTTCTAATACATGTAATTGCTCTTTACTATATAATTTGACATTAAAAGGAAAAAAAATCTCTTTAAAGTACGTTCTATGGTTGGACTGAATTTTTTTGTCAGGATCAAATTATTTGACCCACCAATGCTAGAAGCCTCTGCTTCAGATCGGTCAAATAACTTTTCTAGACATCTTATTTCCGGTTTTTGGCCTGTTGGATTCTATTAATCTACGTTTTCTTCTTGTATTTCCTTTCCGCTTCTTCCAGACCTTAAATAAATGTTATTACATCTTAAACTTGAAAAATGTGAAATCAACGTTTAATTTATGTACATTTTGCCAATGCGCTGACGTTTTTTGAGATTCGTTACCAGTACTGTCTACCTTATCAGCAAACATTTGCCACGCTCCTTTTACTTGTGGAGCTTCACTAGGTGTTATGCGACCAAACCTAATTTGTTTGTTGCCTTTCACAAATTCGAGAAGCTCCTCATATGTGGCTGTTTTTGGCTGCTTTCTCTTTTTTTTAATTTTTAACTAATTGTTCACTATTTATAACACAATCGAATATAGCAACAATCATTGTCAATTGTCAAATATATCACAGATTTCCTTCCTTATCGATCTCCAACCTGGTTTTTTTCTGTCTTTAATTTTAAAGGTCTTGAAATGGTTTTAACCAAAATTTCATTGAAATATCGCCACTTAGTATTATAATGTTCCAAGTCCTACGATATCAAATTTGAGAAATGAATGTTTGAAGTTCAAGAAAAGATAATTTTCAAATATCAGATGTACAAATGTTATGATATTATCCAATCAATTCTTTGTTCATGACAGATCCTTTTAGAATAAGTTAAAAATGTATACTAAAAATGATATTCTTGCAATTTCAAAAACTAGTTGAATATAAAGGGTGGCCCATAATGTAGTGACACATTTTGAAGTCTAATAACTTTGCCTCTGAAAAACTTATAGGTAAGTTTTTGGTGTTGCTCGGTAGAAAAAATCAAAAGTTTTTTGTGTTGCAAAAAAATACTGGGTGTACCAAAGTATAAAACAATTTTAATCAAAATATGGAATTCAAGAAATTTAATAACAAGGGAAACTAACATAATAATAATAACTAGCCTAATTTTTAAAAATTGTGTCTAAAAGATGATGACCTCTTCTTGAACATTCTTCTACTCTAGACACCATATTTCGCACAGCATTATGCAACATTAATGGAAAAATATTCCGGATTTCTATTCGAATATTTTTTTTTAATTCGTCGATATTTTGCGGATTATTGATGTAAACCCTGGATTTTCAACAATAAAAGCGCAATGATTCTTTTTCGAAACTGGCAGTACGTTCTGTCTATTTGATAATTATAACAATTATAAATCTCTATGGTTACGCTTCAAAAAATAGTTGTATACAGAATGTAACTTTATAGTTATTTTTTGACTTGAATTTTTATACTTTGGTACACCGTGTATTTCTTTGCAACACAAAAAAACTTTTTGGGTTTTTCTATCGAACAACATCAAAAACTTACCTATAGGTATTTCAGAGGCCAAGTTATTAGACTTCAAAATGTGTCACTACATGTGCCACCCTTTAGAACAAATTCACGAATTTAGTACCATTTTGAAAATTTTATAGGATATAGAACAACAACATTGGATGTAGAACAACATAATTTATATAAATTTTAAAATTTTTATTGAATTTTGTAGTTTTTGTAGTATACAAAATAACAAAATATACTCATATTGTATTGATAACGGAATAAAATTTTTAATAAAACAAAAAATATGTAGTCACTTCTTTGAGCTCTTTACTTTTTTCTTAGTTCACTCCAGATCTTCTTGTCTTCTTTTTGTGATAAAATTTTCCTTATATTCAATTTTCAATATTGCTTTGTAAAAATCCTTTTCGTCGTCTGGAATATAATAATACATCTCTTTCAAATGCTTTTGTTTTAAATCGGATAGTTTTGGCGTAAAATTAATCTGTAGAATCATTTCTGGAAATATTAATCTCTCATCCTTCTCTCTATTCTTTTTCAGTTTTTCCAATTTTATTTCGTTAAATTCGCCCTCGAAAGCTTCCCTAAATTTTACATTAAATATACATTCTTTAACATACACTACATGTTTAATTCTGGTGTATGGTATTTTATTGTAGCTGAGTCTCAGATATTATTTGAAAATTTTTGTAATCTGTAGAGGTCATTTGCAAAACTTTAAATTTGAGTTTCCATGTAGTTGCAATCTTCAACATCAATCTAATTAATGTAAGTGGACTCCAAATATCGAAATTCTTTAAATATTTCTCAATGCAGCTATGAGCTGCGTCTACTTCCTGGACATGTCCATGTCCAGGTTCTCCAAATTTTTGTTTTATTATCTTACCATTAAGTGATTCAGATGAATTCAGAAAATGTAGTGCAAACGATATTTATTTTGAGATACACAACTATCAGACCACAAAATTATTTTTCTAACTGAGGATTATCATACCACACAACAAAATTTTAAGTAGAGCACATGCTATATGTACACCACTTCTGTCGCATGTCATTTTATGCCATATTGCATTATATAATATAAATATAAATATACTACATGTAATTACGACCCTCTTTATCCCAGAAGGCTCTAGAATAGCCTTGTGCGGGAGGGGGCTACACATTTAAAGACAAGAGACACACATCCAATATCCGTGTATAATGGAAAAATCCCTCTCACAGTATTGTCCATTGCCACGACCGGGAATCGAACCCGGGACTTTTGGGTGAGAGGCAGGAACGCTACCATCTCGACCATCAGTCATATATATACTACCTTAATTTTGTTAAAATGAGCAGTTAAGTTGTAGCATGATTTCCATTTTTTGAGAAATACCTAAAAATAGTCGTATCTATCAGTAGTTTAAATAACTATTTTATTCTTTACAGACAAGCTTACTACCTTGCTAATAATTACCATAGCCTACTTAGTAATGTTCTTACATTGCATTCATCTGACGCGGCCATTTTGTAAAAAATAAAAAATCGTTCATATCTCACTTATTTTTTGGAATTTTTGAAATATATGTTAGATTTTGATTTTCATTGATGACTTTTTAAAAAGTATTTATTTGTTTAATTGGAGTCAACATTGACTCTGAAGAAAATGTAGTTTATAATTGAATATGTTTATTGTAACATGGTGAGTAGAATACTGGTGTTACCAGGATTCGACAGAGAATTTATAAGTTTGTTAACTATGCTGTCTAAGCATTTACAAGGGTTACCAAACTTGGAACAAATGAAGTGCAAAATAAGTAATTTACAATTAATAAGAAATGATATTGTTATCTGAAGCTAGCTGTAATATGATAATATTACAGCTAGATAGTTTGAAATAGGCATAAAGTCACGTATAAGTTGATATACGGGATGTTGGATATTATATAACAACTCCCCCCTTATAAAAAAAGTTGGTGTTTATAAAGCAACTTTTGCAATAAAAAAAAAAGAACATACAAAATATAATTTACGAATACGATGGTTGTTAAAATATTTGAAATATGAAAGTAAAGCAAGATTATAAGCGTAAAACGCAAGACTAAATTAATGTAAAATGTTAATATGTAATATAAAACATAAGGTAAATAAAAATAAAGTAAATAATATTCACTGGAGTCAATAAAGTTCACCATGAATTATTTAAGTCTACAATAGAAGCACAAAACACACAAGTCTCTTTAAGTGAGTTCTATGTCTTCGGTTTCTTCTTCACGAATCGGAGGTCGTTTTCTCGCAGGGAGTATATTAGCGAAGCTCTTAAAAGTTCTGCTAGGCCCTGGTGGAGGTGAAGGTGATGTAGCTATGTCGATGGCTAACCTTCGTCTTCTTCTGGTTTTACATTTACAGAATACGTAGAGGAGTAGTATTCCAAAAATTAGAGTTATTATAAGGTATGTGAACCAGGAAATATGTTTGCTAATAAACGGTTCGTTTATTAAGTCGTCCAAGTCTTTCGAGTATTGATCCAATTTGTGTTTGGCAATCTCGAGATCTTCGGTGTTTAGGTTATTTAATTTTAAAGGCTTTAATTTGGGCAGATTAGCTTTGTCTGGAAGGTCGTTACAGCACTCATATGGAATCTGGATAAGATGATTGTTGTCTTTAACATCCAATATTGTATTGGAGCTGGCTTGAATTTTGGTTATGCCAACAAAGGCGTAACAGCTGGGTTGTAATTTTATGATTGAGTTCTTTGTAATGATTTCCGTCTTTGAACTCTTCTTTGGACAATTGATGGTGACATGTAGGGGTTCTGCATTAATAACTAACCAGGTGTTTTCTTGAAGTTTTTGTACATTATACCCTTGGCTTATAATGAATGATGTTTGGCAGTTTTCGGGTAGAGTCCTAAGATTTTTGAAAAGTCTAGCTTCGCAAATGGCATTGTTGTCAATGGGGTAGGCGAACAAATTAGAACATAATTTTGTTCCAATATAAAGTTGTCGACATTTGTCCAAATCCGGAATGGGTATGAACATCAAAGAATCATCGTCTCTCGCGATATATTTTTGAAAGACTGATAGAATATGGTGCAAACCAGTTCTATTATTTAGGATTGGAATAGGATATAATTGATAGGCTGTATAGATCTGAGGATCTACTAGGGGTACTTTTAAAGCAAAAATTAGACTTGAATCAGTTTGAAATGCTTGAAGTTCGATAATATCCAAGTACTGTGCAACTTTTGGTAGTGGAAGATTATTCCTTTGCAAATTTTGTGAAATTTCTAGCAATGAATTTACTAAGTCTTGAGGAGTGATAGATGTATGAATAATTTGTAATCTGGCAAAAGTGATTGAATTTAGAATATCATTTAAATTATCTTCGATGTATAAATAACTTGCCATTAGTTGGTCGCAAATCTCTAGAAATTGTAGTATTGTTTTAACGAATTGCATATCATGTGCTGATTTTAAAATTTCAGTTTCTATTAATTTAATATCTTGATTAAATGTTTCTTCGTCTATTTGTAATTTTTGAATAGTTGAATTAAAGTTTTTGATAACTGATGTTGTTACTGATATTTGATTTTTGATTAAATTCTCTATTTGATGCTCGTCGCTATTTAATTTATTAATACAGTTCGAATAGTATTCGCCATCTTCAACGTCTAGATTTCCCGTTATTGATTTAAATATTGTACCAATACCGTTTAAGATTCCACGTTTGTATCTTTTTGTGTCGAGATAGACTTCATCGAATTTAGATTTTATAGATTTCGAAATTTGTTCTAGTAAGCTAATATGTGTTTTAACTTCGCTTAAGTAGGTAACCATGTTTTCGTAAGCGGGATCAAGGGTGGTTATAATGGTTTCTAGAATTTTATTATTGTTATCGAAAGCTATTTTGAGAGAAGAAATGTTTTTATGCACTAATAATGTCCATTTGTCGTTTGTCACTGCTACATACGTCTTTTCATGGTAATAGATCCCAATTGTGTTATTTATGGGTGTGATTTTATATTGAGCTATCGTTAATATTGCTGATCCGAACAGCAGGAGTAACCTGAAACAAGGTTAACTGTCAAAATAGGGTTTCATTCTATCAAAGTTTACTTTACTTTTTTGGTTAGTATCAGGATTAAGAAGGGTTGCAGAGTTTTCGGTTATCTCAAAAGGACCATTAAATTTGTTCTGTAGTTTGTCCTTAATTTGGGATTCTTTCGCATATACTCTGTCACCGATATTAAATTCGTAACGATTTTCAGGTACGTGTTGATCAAAGCGTACTTTAGCTTTTTCTTTATTATTTTGAATGCGACTACGTGCTATTTTGTAATAGTGTGATATTCTGTTATTTAGATCACGAATGTATTTAGTTATCAGTTCTTTTTGGTTGTATAAAGTCTCGAGTGGTCGATTTGACGTGTGACCAAAAACTAATTCGTATGGAGTGAATCCATGCGATTTGTTTGTTGAGTTATTATATAGTCGAGTAAACTTTTTGGCGTGTGGATGAGTTGTTATTGTGCATACTATTTCATTTTCTCTTGCACACAAAGTTAAAGCAATAACCCAAAAACATTGTTCACGTATGTTTATACGTAAACAATGGTTTTGGGCCATTGTTTCAATTTTGTGTGCAAGAGAAAATACAATAATACGCACAATATCAACTCATCCACACGCCAAGTTAAAGTTTACTCGAGTATAGCAAATTACTGCATAAGGCAGAATGGTGAATGGGTGTTCGTTTGGATTCTCGGTTTTATGGACTCTTATCATTTCTGCTAAGGTTGCATGAAACCGTTTTAATGAACCGTTTGATTGTGGATGTCCTACACTTGAAAATGTCAGTTTTATGTCGTATAAGGTGCAAATATCCTTTAATAAGCTATTGTCAAATTCACGACCATAATCACAACGTATCCTTAAGGGTGTACCATAGTGTTGGAAGTATAATAACAAGGTATTGACAACAGGTTTAGCGGTTTTGTCTGGAATAGGATAAGCTTGTGTGAATTTAGTTAGTTCGTCTCGAATAGTAAGGGCGTGATTACGTGTGGGTGACTCAAATATGTCGATATTAATTCTTTCGAATGGTGTTTTTGAAGTTTCAGTAATTACCATTGGATTGCTAAGGTTTTTACGACAAACTTTGGATTTCTGACAGGTTTCGCAATTTTTTATAAGGTTTTCAACGTCTTTAGGTAAACCTGGCCAATTATATTTGTGTCTTATTCTGCGTATCGTTTCGTTTATTCCGCGATGTAAATTATTTTTACCTGCGTGGTGTTGGTCTAATATAATTGGGATTTGATCTTGATCGGGAGTTTGTACTAAATTTTGACAAATGACTAGTTTTAGATCTTTCTCGGCAAATATGAAAGATAGAATTTCAAGAGTTGGTAAATCTAAGTTATTTTCAACGTGATATGTTTTAGAAAGGTCAAGTTTGTCTTTGTCTTTGAACAGGGTTAGAAAAAGTCTTTCAGTCACAGAATCGGGGTCATAAGGTATATGAATTAGATAGTATGTTCTTTTCCTAACACTTGAGCTAAAGAAAATATTTATTTTGTTATCGATGAATTCTGGTTGATCTTCCAGTATGTCATCGATAATTTCGTAATGGAAGTCTTGTAAATTATTTTGTTGAAAGAATGCTATGATATTTTTGTTGTCTCGGTCTAGTAGTTGTTTATTAGAAAATTAAATTTTGGAATAGTCGATAAGTGATTTGGTTTTGTACAAGTCTACGAATGTACTGAACTCTTGTACAATTTGATCGTCAGATATCTCGTCAGGGTTATCTTATACTGTCGTCGTCCGAAGAGTCATCTTCGTTTGAGGCTAAAATTTTGCTATTAAATTTTGAACAGTCACTAAAATGATTAATCTTGATTCTGGATAATGCGTCGGCGTTTTTATTGATCTTTCCGGGTTTGTAAATTATTTCGTAATCATATTCTTCGAGTTTTAGTCTCCAACGAGCTAGTCTACTTCCTGGGTCTTTTATAGAAAATAGCCAGGTGAGTGGTCTATGATCGGTTATTAATTTAAATTTTCGACCAAAGAGGTATGGTCTGTAGTGTTTTACTGACCAGACTATGGCTAGTAATTCTCGTTCAATAGTCGAATATTTGGTTTCCGCGCTACATAAAACTCGAGAAGCATAACCAATGGGTAAGTCTTTACCAATTGGTCCTTGTGATAAAACTGAACCTATCGCGAATGCGCTGGCATCAGTTGTTAATATGAAAGGTTCGTCAAAGTTTGGATAAATCAAGATAGGTGATGTGGTCAGAGTTTCTTTGAGATTGGTAAATGAATTTTGGCAATCATTGTCAAAATTGAAAAGGATATCTTTTTGTAAAAGTTTGGTTAACGGTTTAGAAATTTTGGAGAAATTTGGAATAAATCTACGGTAATATCCAGCTAGTCCTAAAAATTATTTAATTTCTTTTTGATTTTTTGGTTCTGGAAAATTTAAAATTGCATTGACTTTAGAGGGATTGGGTTTTACACCGTCTTTTTTTATTAAATGCTAAATATGCAACTTCTTTTCGTAGAAATTCACATTTATCGGGTTGTATTTTTAAGTTAGCTTTTTGGAGGCGTTTAAATACTTCAGTTAGGCGTGAAATGTGTTCATGGATAGTGGGTGAATAAATGATAATGTCATCCATATAAACAAGACACCGTTCATTTTGAATTCCAAGTAAAATGTTGTCCATCACTCTTTGAAACGTTGATGGAGCATTCTTTAATCCGAAAGGCATACGCACAAATTCATAATGACCATTTTCGACAGTGAAAGCGGTCTTTTGAATATCTTCAGTATTAATTTCTATCTGATGAAAACCCGATGCTAAATCAAGAGTGGTGAAATATTGACATTTGCCAAGTTGATCCAAAAGGTCAGATATATTGGGCAAAGGGTATTTATCACCGATCGTTACCTCATTGAGTTTCCGATAGTCAACTACAACGCGCCATTTTTGTTTGCCGGAGGCATCAAGTTTTTTGGGAACTACCCAAACAGGGGAGGACCAAGGTGAAATTGAATGTTGAATGATACCTTGACGTAACATTTTTGAAACTTGTTTTTTAACTTCCTCCTTGTGAACTTGAGGATACCGATAAGATTTTGTAAAAGTGGGTTTAGAGTTATTAGTGTCGATTGCAAGTTTAATTTCGTTCGTAAAAGTCAGATTGTCTCCTTCTAAATAGAATATGTCTTGGAAGTCTAAACAAAGCTGCGTTATTATTTCGGCCTCTTGGTTTATATGGTCCAGGCGTAATTCATTTTTTATTTGGAAAGTTCTGTCTGTCGTTACGTGAGGGTTAAAATTTTGAGTGTTTAAATTAAAGATTGCCTTGAATTTTTGAACTGGCTCGAGAATTGGATTTGAAAAATCTACAGTTTTAGTAATGGCGTTCGCATTAATTATAGTTAGAAATTCGCCGTTCTCATTAATTTTGACAAGTGCATTAGGTAATCGAACTTTTTCGTTCTCTTGAGCTGATAGTATAGCGTCAGTGTTTTTGAGGTTGCATTTTAATTTATAAATTTTTTCTGTACGCGGTTCGATCGAAATTTTGTTTTCAATATGATTTTGAAAATGGTTTTGATTTAATCTGGAAATTTCAGGTTCTGGTAGATTTTCGGTTACTTTGAAAAGTGGCAATGTTTTAAAATTGGTTATCAATTGTTTATTTTTGAAATCAACTACGCACTCGTAATGTTCCAAAAAGTCGGAACCTAAGAGTCCATCAAATTCTATGTCCAAGTTATAAATATAGACTTTATGAGGATCATTAGATATAAAAGGAATTAAAGTTGATTCACTGATAATTAATTTTTGATCGGTTATGCCTTGAATTACGACATTTTCCGGATATCTTTTTGATTTGCAAGTATGTGGCTTGAAAATAGATATTCCAGCACCAGTATCTATCAGAATTTTGAAAGTATTTGTAGCGTCTTTAATATAATAAAGGTTTTTTGAATCTACAGTGTGAAGTTTTGCTCGGCAGGAAACATGCTTGTCAGATTCATTGTCTGTATTTGATTTGTAATTTCCGATACAGGGTTGGGCTCTTGGACCGGGGGGTCCGTTGGATAATTTTGGCCTTGATAAAAATCCTGAGGATTAATAGTATAATCCTCACATTGAGTATTAGTAGGATAATACTCAGCAAAATTCTGAGAATTAGCAGTATAATTCTCTGTTGAAATGTCGGAGTTATAATTTCCCTGATCATAATCAGAATTTAGATCGTAATAGTTTCCGAATTGGTTATCGAAATTATTATAGAAATTATTGGTATCATAATCGTAGTTATTTTCAAAATTTACATGATGTGTTCTTTGCGGGTTTGAATGGTTAAAACTTGGTTGATTAAATCTTCGTTGAAAGCTCGGATTTGGCCTTATTACTGAAGGTCTGTTTTGTTGAGAAGTGCTAGGCTGTTGGAAATTTTGTTGTGGTGAAAAATTCCTTTGGACATTTTGATTTCCAAAGTTTTGAAAATTTGGTTTTTGAAATTGAGTTGGACTACTATAATTCGGTCTAAAATTTTGATTTTGAAAAGTAAATTGTTGCCTTGTGTGACATTCGTTAAAAGAATGTCCATTTCGCTTGCAATAGGAACAAAATTGTTGAGCATTAAAATTTGAACGTTTTTGTGCACCTTGAGTTGGGGTTTTATTCGCGTTTTTATTTGCATATTTTTACGATTCAAAATAAGATAATTGAAGTTCTCTTTTAATTCGGTTTATTGCTTCAAGCATATTTTGTGGGTTTCCGGCTCTCACGATTTGTCCTATTTTCGGTTCTAATCCGGTTAACAACGTGTTTAATGTCATGTTCTCGATCAAGTTAGATTGTGCGGTTTTTTCTTCAAGAGTGAGACATTGTTTTTGCACAGCGGAGTGCATTTTCGCGTTGTGAGTGTGCAATCTAGAAATGAACGTTAAAGCAGTTTCGTTTGGTAATTGGTGGATTCTTTGTAGATCCTGAATTAACGCGGTTAAATCACGCGAGTCGCCAAAGTGCGAGTTTAACAAAGATTTTATTTCGTTCCATGTATTCGGATTACGCGAATTTATTAGTTCTGCGGCTTTTCCCTGAAGTTTATTTTTAATATGTATGGTTAATAATATTCGTTGGTCATCTACGGCCATACCCTGGGCGTGCAGGCAAGCATTTATAAATGTTTGGAGAAATATAGGATTTCCGTCAAATTCCGGTATTATAGAAAAGATTTCGCTTAATTTATAAGGTTCAATATCAGTACTTTCATTGCGTGGCATTTTGTTGCTTTAATTTACTTGGATTTTATTGAAATTAAAGTTTGATTGAAATACAAAAAATGTTTAGTTTAATTAGCGATAAAAATTGTTTAAATAGTAGGTAATTACAAATGTTGCGGATATTTGGGTTGCAATAAAATGTGGGATAATAGAAATAATTATGCACGATATTGTGTGATTAGTTTGGTCTGCAAGTCGAACTGTACTTCACGCTCACGCCTACACACGTATGTGTAGAGAGTAGATACAGTTAGAAATCTCATAGCAAAATAATGTAGTAGTAATAAAATAATATTAACGCGTGGTTTGATTAATAAAAATAAAATTGTTTGTTACTTAAAAAAAAACGATTGTTACGAGATGATTCTTAAATGTACTTACGTAGATATTTTCTTCATTGAGGTTCTTCCGTTGAAGGATTAGAATCCGCCACCGTAGTGAGGAAGGGCTCCTTGTTCTAATAGATTAACTTTCACTAGTTAGGCACCTTTGTAGATGTTCTCCTTGTTCTAATGCGTCGCACTACCAGTTAGGCTTCTTGTTCTACGATGTTGAACGGATCCTACCGACTGCGCCAATTGTTAGATTTTGATTTTCATTGGTGACTTTTTAAAAAGTATTTATTTGTTTAATAGGAGTCAACATTGACTCTGAAGAAAATGTAGTTTATAATTGAATATGTTTATTGTAACATGGTGAGTAGAATACTGGTGTTACCAGGATTCGACAGAGAATTTATAAGTTTGTTAACTATGCTGTCTAAGCATTTACAAGGGTTACCAAACTTGGAACAAAGGAAGTGCAAAATAAGTAATTTACAATTAATAAGAAATGATATTGTTATCTGAAGCTAGCTGTAATATGATATCCTGAGATAGTTTGAAATAGGCATAAAGTCACGTATAAGTTGATATATGGAATGTTGGATATTATATAACATATATATTATAAAACACCACAAAAAAATATATTTTCGTTCCTGTTAGTCTAAAAATAGCCCACTTTTGTCTTATTCACGTATACCAAAAACGAAATTTTTAAATTAAAAAACAACAAAAAAATTTGGGGCGTACATTGAGTCGTGGCCACCCGGTATACATTTTTCACATTTCCTTTAAAGTTACCAAAATAAGTAATCAAAATATAATAAATCTGCTATTTTTCCTGAAATGCATATTATGGGTATTTTGAATTAGTCCGGTTAAGTAATTAATCTTTAACTTATGAATGTTAGACAAAAGAAACTATGTAATAAACTTACCCAATATTATTTGATAATGTTTTTAGTTAATATTGGTTTCCTAATTATTTGTTGATTACTTCTAATATATTTTTCCTGTCCATTAACACAATTTCTATAAATATTTACTAAACTTTGAACACAAATACACTGCAACGAAAAAATGGCTATAGAACAATATAATTTTACAATGATAAATTACTCCCCCTATTGGTAGAAGGATATAGTACTACATAATTTTTAGTAAACTTGAAAATTAAACTGGTTATAGGCTAAAACTGGATATAGATGATTTTAAGATTGTGAATTTAAATTTAACATGAGGATATGAAACAAATTATTACTAAAAACTTTTTACAAGGACTAATGTTATAATGTGTCGAAGAATATAGAACAAGCTAATTTTCACAAAAATTTTGGTGTACATAACTCCAAAATAGTGAAAAGTGGAGATAGAACATTATAATACTATGGTGACGATATGTTTAATAATAAAAAAATAATAAGAAAATGAATTTTCAAAAATGCACTGTGAATTAGTCCGAAAAATGGCTTCCAATAACATATGGTTACCATGACAACCAAAAATTTTTAAATAATTGTTAAATCTAAAAGCTACTAAATAGAGAAAAAAACAATTTCAATTATTTAAGTACCATAAAACATTTTTAAAAACCAAACAAAATGAAACGAAACAGTAAACCAAACAATTTAACAAATTAAGTAACTCAGGTACATAACTATCTCACCTAACATATTTTTAAATTTTTGTTGCTTCCACCAAACCTCCATGTATTTTAAGCTTTCGAACATTTCTTATCGTATTTCTTAATTGTTCCGGTGTAATTTCTGCGCAAGCTTGGCGTTTTCTTGCACGAAGTTCCTCTTGGTTTCTTTGGCGTGTTTATAAACTTTTTGTACAAGGAAACCCCACAGGAAAAAATCGAGTGGTGTTAAATCGAGGGATCTGGGTGGCCAACCAATTAACTCACTACCTGGACCTCGACCTATCCAGTGGTGTGGAAAATTTTCATCTAACCATTGTCTAATAATCCTCGCATAGTGAACAGGACAGCCAGCTAATTGAAAATGCAAGTTTACTCTTTCTTCACATGGAAGGTCATGCATTGCATCCCAAAGTTCATTTCTTAATAATGGTAGGAAGTTCATTGCACTTATATTGTCTTCAAAAAAGAAGGGACCTATAATTCTTTCGTTTAATATTCTGCACCAAAAATTGATTTTTTCCGAATATTTTCTTTTGCAATTAATTACCCAATTTGGATTTTCAGTCGCCCAAAATAGACAATTTTGAGCTGATACGACACCATTTGTCGTAAAAGTAACTTCATCACTAAATAAAATAGATTTTAGAAAATGCCTGTTATTGAGGTACTCTCCTTGAGCCCACAAACAAAATCTTACCCCAATAATTTTCTGTTAGTGACAAAACTACTCGTTCACCGAGACCATAGGATGGAAATTTTTCCTCAGCTATCTCATCTTTCCCTTGGTATACATCAAATTTTTTTATATAACCCTGTTGGTCAGCAATACACCATAGCTTGTACCCTCTTTTGATGGGCTTCATGGGGTTGTATTGTTTTAGGGTTAATCTCCCTTTGAATAAAATAATACTCTACTAAGCATTTACAAGGGTTACCAAACTTGGAACAAAGGAAGTGCAAAATAAGTAATTTACAATTAATAAGAAATGATATTGTTATCTGAAGCTAGCTGTAATATGATATCCTGAGATAGTTTGAAATAGGCATAAAGTCACGTATAGGTTGATATACGGAATGTTGGATATTATATAACATATATATTATAAAACACCACAAAAAAATATATTTTCGTTCCTGTTAGTCTAAAAATAGCCCACTTTTGTCTTATTCACGTATACCAAAAACGAAATTTTTAAATTAAAAAACAATAAAAAAATTTGGGGCGTATATTGAGTCGTGGCCACCCGGTATACATTTTTCACATTTCCTTTAAAGTTACCAAAATAAGTAATCAAAATATAATAAATCTGCTATTTTTCCTGAAATGCATATTATGGGTATCTTGAATTAGTCCGGTTAAGTAATTAATCTTTAACTTATGAATGTTAGACAAAAGAAACTATGCAATAAACTTACCCAATATTATTTGATAATGTTTTTAGTTAATATTGGTTTCCTAATTATTTGTTGATTACTTCTAATATATTTTTCCTGTCCATTAACACAATTTCTATAAATATTTACTAAACTTTGAACACAAATACACTGCAACGAAAAAATGGCTATAGAACAATATAATTTTACAATGATAAATTACTCCCCCTATTGGTAGAAGGATATAGTACTACATAATTTTTAGTAAACTTGAAAATTAAACTGGTTATAGGCTAAAACTGGATATAGATGATTTTAAGATTGTGAATTTAAATTTAACATGAGGATATGAAACAAATTATTACTAAAAACTTTTTACAAGGACTAATGTTATAATGTGTCGAAGAATATAGAACAAGCTAATTTTCACAAAAATTTTGGTGTACATAACTCCAAAATAGTGAAAAGTGGAGATAGAACATTATAATACTATGGTGACGATATGTTTAATAATAAAAAAATAATAAGAAAATGAATTTTCAAAAATGCACTGTGAATTAGTCAGAAAAATGGCTTCCAATAACATATGGTTACCATGACAACCAAAAATTTTTAAATAATTGTTAAATCTAAAAGCTACTAAATAGAGAAAAAAACAATTTCATTTATTTAAGTACCATAAAACATTTTTAAAAACCAAACAAAATGAAACGAAACAGTAAACCGAACAATTTAACAAATTAAGTAACTCAGGTACATAACTATCTCACCTAACACATTTTTAAATTGTTGTTGCTTCCACCAAACCTCCATGTATTTTAAGCTTTCGAACATTTCTTATCGTATTTCTTAATTGTTCCGGTGTAGTTTCTGCGCAAGCTTGGCGTATTCTTGCACGAAGTTCCTCTTGGTTTCTTTGGCGTGTTTATAAACTTTTTGTACAAGGAAACCCCACAGGAAAAAATCGAGTGGTGTTAAATCGAGGGATCTGGGTGGCCAACCAATTAACTCACTACCTGGACCTCGACCTATCCAGTGGTGTGGAAAATTTTCATCTAACCATTGTCTAATAATCCTCGCATAGTGAACAGGACAGCCAGCTAATTGAAAATGCAAGTTTACTCTTTCTTCACATGGAAGGTCATGCATTGCATCCCAAAGTTCATTTCTTAATAATGGTAGGAAGTTCATTGCACTTATATTGTCTTCAAAAAAGAAGGGACCTATAATTCTTTCGTTTAATATTCTGCACCAAACATTGATTTTTTCCGAATATTTTCTTTTGCAATTAATTACCCAATTTGGATTTTCAGTCGCCCAAAATAGACAATTTTGAGCTGATACGACACCATTTGTCGTAAAAGTAGCTTCATCACTAAATAAAATAGATTTTAGAAAATGCCTGTTATTGAGGTACTCTCCTTGAGCCCACAAACAAAATCTTACCCCAATAATTTTCTGTTAGTGACAAAACTACTCGTTCACCGAGACCATAGGATGGAAATTTTTCCTCAGCTATCTCATCTTTCCCTTGGTATACATCAAATTTTTTATATAACCCTGTTGGTCAGCAATACACCATAGCTTGTACCCTCTTTTGATGGGCTTCATGGGGTTGTATTGTTTTAGGGTTAATCTCCCTTTGAATAAAATAATACTCTCATCTGCTTATAATTCCCGAGTTCCGTGATATAACATGTCAAATTGATTATTTAGCGAAGCGACAAATGGTCTTATTTTATACATTTTGTCCTTATTCCTTCTGGGAATTGTAAAATTGTCATTCATATGTAAGAATGAGAGTATTTGCTGAAACCTATTTCGAGGCATAGTTCTTATTACTATTGGTACACCCAAGTCCTCAGCACTTGACCAATAATTTTTGTAGCTCGGTAAATGATGGTAGCCCATAAACTACAAACAATATTAATTTTAACATTAATATTATTTTTTACCTATTTTGCCTTAGATTGGGGTCCAAAATCCATAATGTTGCATTTGTCCGAATTTAACTTTAGGCTATGATTTTGACATTTTTTAGAAAGCAACTCTAAATTCTCGCGTAAACACCCTGTACATAAAGTGTATAAGTACATATTACTATAATGTTTTATTTTATGATTTTTATTTAATATAAATTTTATACTTACTATTCTCAACGATTTACAGCCAGTTCTGCAATCGATATAACAGCAGCTTAAACTCTTTCTTTATTTTCTTTGTTTATAATAAATCAATAATCAATCCAAAATGCAATACATCAACAAATTGTTTATTTAAATAAATCAAACAATAAATTATTTATTATTACCTTTGAATGATTCAATTTTAATATGTAAATAAATAAATTACCTATCAATACCTATCCGACATCTATCTTATCAATTAAAATTATTTATAGAATGCACAATTAGATTCATTTTTGTTTCCGAAATTACCAATAGATGTAGTAAACTAAACTTTACTATACATATTATATAACCATAATGTTGATTAATCAATGTCAAATGAATGTTTATGTTTACTTCAGTCTATTAATTTTGATAAATTACGCAAATACCTTTTCTTTATTTAACAATTTCACTATATGTTGTTTGATTCTACAATTTGGATTCTTCTATTGACCATGTAAGTACATTATTACCATTAAAATATTTCTATAAGTCCTATTTAATTTACCAATGTTTTATATTTATATTAATTTTAATTCCCATATATTTGACTGATATACCAATTTGGATTCTTCTGATATCTTGGAAAAATAACTATTTACCATATAATTATTTTCGTTCACTCCAATTTGATTAACCAATTACAATACATTAAGTAGATATACTAGGTGCGTACGGGCTCACTTTCAAGGCCACGCACTTCGGATGGCTCTCGATGGCGTCTTAGACCACCCTGAGTATAGGGGGTGGAGGTGGAGGGCTTTTGGAGACGGCGTTCTTCAGCTAATGCATCAGACCTAATGCAAGAGGTTCAACGCTCTGCTGCACCCTGGCCCTGGAGCCCTGAAGGAGTAGTTCAATGACCAGAAGCTTTTTTAGTTTCTAAGTTGGTACTCCTGAGCAAAGAGTATTGTATACGAAGAGAGCATAGGCGTACCTGCTTTAAAAGGGGATATAATTATATTAATTTTACTAGAGTACGCCTATGGTAGAGAAAAAAAAATCAATGACGCTATTTAGGTATCCTGAGACACGTGTCTATAAAGTAAACAAACCCGACTTCTGGGAATGTTAATATAAACATCGCCTTCACTCAGTTGGAATGCGTCATTTATTATCAGCTAATATATTTAGGTTAATTAAATTAAAAATAAATGCTTTTTAGTTAGAATTAAATTTGAACTTGCAATTACATTTTAGAGTGATAAAATAATGCACACATAGTATAATACATTATTGTTTAAGTTATTATTTAATGAAGTTCGAAATTAACGTTTTTAAAACCAGATGAAATCAAGACGTATTTATTACACACACACGCATAACTAGATCAGGTTATTTTTAACTCAATTGAAGCTACATGACATTAAATTTTTATCGCTGACTAAACGATACGTGCTTTATACCAAATTACGTTAGAGAATCCACTTTACACTGTGTGCCAAATAAAATTTTATTTTCTTATTAATTAATAATTTAAGTTACACTCTTTAGCTAATTTTGACTGTGGAAATAAAACAATTGATATAACAATAAGCGGATATATTAATTAAAAAAAAAACAGTTTTAAAATTCTATTTTTTATGCGCCCAACAAATTACTGTCTGCCGAACTGTGGGTTCTTCTTCTATGAAGTCATCCAGGTTGGCGACATCCCCATCGCAAGCATCACTGTGAATAATGACTACTGTGGAGGCCTCCTCTTCAGGGGATCGTTCTAGAACCAGCCGTGGAGGCTCCATGAAGAAACTTAGTGGAATCAGCTTCGGAGGCTGTGGTTCGAAATCGCTGCAACAATAAGAAATACATATAAGTATATATTGTTACTCAAGAAAAAAAAAGCAGGAAAAAAATGAACGCTATTTAAAAACTTACGTTATCCTTAAAACAGTATCTTCGGACATGCAGAATAAATCTGGTGACTGACTGGGGGAGTAGATATTTGTATCGCTGTAACAATAAGAAATAAATATAAGTATATATTATTACTTAGAGAGAAAAAGGAAGCATGAAAAATGAACGCTATTATTTTAAACTTACGTCATTCTTAAATCTGGTACACTAGTAGAAGAAGAGAAATGAGCGTCTTCTGATGTGCGGAATAAATTTGGTGACGGAAATCGATGGGGGTAGACATTTGTATCACTGTAACAATAAGAAAAATATAAGTATATATTATTACTTGGAGAAAAAAAAGCAGCGGGAAAAATTAACGTTATTATTTTTACTTACGGCATTCTTAAATCTGGCAAACTAGACCAATTAAGATCAACGTCTGATGGTGACATGCTGAGGAAATCGGACGTAGACGAAGTAGATGGACTTGGTGGTAAAACTCTTCGCCATGAATCAACCTCTTCCATATGAAGGGTTTCAATGGGTAGATGATACCAATATTGACGTCACCTCGGTACCTGATGATGCCGAAATTGGGTACATTCTTGACGTTGATCTTGAGTATCCTGAAAATCTCCACGATCTTCATATGGAAGAGGTTGAATCATGGCCCATCCGTAAAGGTTATTTACATCAAAATAAAGCAAGTATGTCGAGGGCTTGGTGCTATCATAGCTGTCTAAATGTTTATTATTAGCCTCGGCATGTCTATTGCTGCATTGACTGATACCCCCTCGGATGCCGCGTTCAATGAACATTAACATATCCACGTCTTGGATGGTTTCTAGTTTACACCCTGTATATTTAAGCATACAATCCCAAGTGTAACCTGGAATGGTGTAATAGTGAGCGGGGTCTAGGCCGTACGTCTTGTGACAAGTACATCGAAAAGTCTCAAACACACAACAGCATGATGTCTGTTTTCATGTACAGATCGCTGTAATCGCCTAAATTTTGACAGTTAAATTTATCCCAAACTGTTTGCGCATGTCGGTAATCATTCTCGTTAACGTCTGAGTCATTTAATTTATTGTAAAAGTTTGTCTTGTCTGGTAATTGCGGCTCGTCAAGTCGTTCTAAACTGTTTATGTAATCGTAGGGAAACATTCCCTTCTTTTTTAATAATTTTAATTTTTCGTCATTTAAATTCGGAAATTCTCGTTTTAAATTACTGAAATTAGCTTCCTTTAACGTGGAAGCAAGCTCCTCTAATGAACAGCCCATGAATCTGAATGAGTCTATAAATCTGAATTTTAAATTAGTTCCTTGATCGTAAACGGTGAAACTAATGTATTTTTCCTTATTTTCAGGTAATAATGTAATTTGATATCTCTCGGCAAGCTCTCTAATTGCAAAATGAGCGTCATACCCCCCCAAATTATGGAATACCACAGGAATTACGAAGGCATTTTTATAATTTAAATTACATCTATTGTGCGCAAACCCTCGGAAATTTCCAGTAAGATGACAATGATCGCGAACAATTTTATCTTTTTCGTTGAAGTTATCCTCACATATATGACATGTTTTACTGGCATCCCGTAAACTAACTATAGTATTCAGGGGTTCCACATTTTTCAATTTTGAAAAGACAAATTTTGCAATATTACTTAATTGATCCGCGAACCAAGAAATGCAGTCCAAACTCCGTTCACTTTTATAATATGACCACTCACTCATCATTATAATTACATTTAAAATAATATCCTGCACTGTATGCAGTATGCTTCTGATATCGATTTGTTTTACAATGACTGTCTTCATTGAGGGGCTCCAGCAGAGATTCAAAGTCCGCGTACATTATAAAAGGTACATTTTCCTTGTAAACGAAATTTTTAAACTTACTTTACAATCATTAAATTTTTCGCACATGGTGGAATGTTCTTTTCATTTATCATCCGAACTAAAATAATTCAAGCATCTATCACAGAAAAATGTTTTTTGATGTTTTGTAGACAGTTGACCAATTAACAGTCTAGATAAATCTTTAATTAAAACAATGATATTTGATTTACTCAGGTTTATCATCTTCTGGAATAATCTCGAATTCTTTTAGTTTAGGATAATATTTATCTTGCACAATTAATAAATTTGCATGCTGAACCTGTTTATTTTTCGTTAAACGTATGGGAACTACTGAAAAATTCACCCTATAATCCATTTCCAGCGCAAACACATTAACCGAAATGTTATTTTGTTTTTCAAATTTAGCTATTTGAGGTATAGTCATGGGGAACTGAATGTCTTTTAAATTTAGCACATCTGCGTAAAACGGATACGAAGTGGTACGGTTTGAGTTTTTATTTGCAGGATAAAGACTGCTAACAATGCTCCAGGCGAAGCATGCTTCATCGTATATATATTCAATATTAATACACGCCTGCTTTTTTAAAATTTGTCCCGGTAATCTAATGTAAAATGAAACACCATTTCCCACCTCATATTTATTTAAATTTATTTCTAAACATAATATACGCGATAGAGCCCAACCCGATCCTGATTCGGAAAATTCCGAAATAGCGTGAGAAATATCGGCTTTTATGTTGCTGTTAAACCATTCAGAAAAATTTGTAAAAATGTCCACCTGTTTGTTTTTCGTATTGAAATATTTCCTCTCCGTTATTTCAATTTCTCCTGATTTTCTGATAAATTCGGCACAAAAGCAAGCGTTAATTTTCAGCATTGGTAATTTCTTTAAAGCATTTTTAACTCTAGCACTAAACAGATGTGAAGCATCATTAAAAAATTCCTCGATATGTTTATGAGTTAAATTAATTATCACTCCGGTACGAACGCGACTTTTAAAAGCAGTGGTTAAATCCTCCCACTTTACGCGGTTCCCTCGTATATGAGTTTTCACGACATTTCCGGCGCCCACACTATAATTTCGAATGATATGTTTAAATCTTTTTAAATGACCTAAATTGGTTTGCAATTTTCGCAGTACACCTACAGGTAAAGCCGCACTGTTAATAGCCTTATTGAAAAGTCTAATGTGACAATTTATTTGTCTTACCCATATCAGACGTTGCGTTGGAGTGCATCCATTAGCTAAAAGCGCCTCCACTTCTTGAAATTTAGACGTAATTTGGGTGCTAAGAACTGCTATTTCATTTGAGTCCATCGCTCTGCTGGTGTACGTTTTGTCTGTACGAAAGACGTCTGTTAAATGAAGTTGGATTCGCTGCTCCGTCTATTATATTTTATAAAAAAATCTCACCACTAAAAAAGATAAAAACTTATTAATTTTAAAATATTAAATTAAAAAATGATTTTTACTTACATTTTATTGTGATTCTAAGAATCTAAATCTGGATCCTAATGCTGGCTTTCCTTCCTCAATTAGTCCTTCGAATATTAGACTGTATTTCCCGTCAATAAATTCGTCCAGGTTGTCTTTCATTAAGGCTACCATACGTTTGGGTAAAAATAAATTTTTATCATGTAATTCCACTAACACGCTATCACCGTATTTAGTTTTGATGATCTGTGCTCGATATATCGGGTGAGCCACATTAATCTGTAATTCGTAAATTTTAACGAATTCTTTGGTCTCTAAAAGAGACACTTGATTCAATTGATTTAAGTCCATTTTTCTAAAAAATATCTTACATTACCAAGCCATACATTAAAGAAATAATAAAAAATAACTTACGTTTTCATCTACTGGAGCACAGCACGTTTGAATATTATTTAAAAATTGGCAAAGCACACCAATGTAGATTTATAAAAAAGTATTTTTTAAATGTCTGTAAAATTAACTTGTCAGTTAATATTAATAAAGACACAGAAGCACGCGATAAGATAACTGATACGTAGTTATGAGGAGAATCGCGCTTGCGGTGACGCGTTCGGCTTATTTATATTATCTGTGACGTCATCTTGATTACGTATACCCATCATACGAGGGCTTTGTTCTACAAGTGCAGCTGTGGGGCTTACGTCACGCTTTTTTTCTAAGAAAAATACCTGCCAATTACCTATTTCCCATAGGTCGGCATTTAAGCATACAGGCGCTGATTTGTTTAATATTGACATGCATTAAGATGAATGACTTAAATTGTTTATATTAATCCAAATTTTAATTACAATAGGACTAAAATTCCCGGAATATCGTCTACTGCCGTTTTCGCTAAATGCGCATTTAAAATTTTTTCTCATGGTTCGGTTGGCCCTGAATTAAATCATTTATTTGCCACGTGTTTCGTATTTTGTTTTGCGTCTCTGAGATATTGCGATTTCGTTCTAGAAACTTTTATTTAGTTTATTCGGCATAAATGTCCCTCCAACACACCGTTTCTTTAACGGTTTTCTAATCGTAGTTCATTCAGTTTTGTTTCATCATTGTTACTGTATGTGCGCACGTACCTAAGTTTAAAATGTCGAGCGAAGAGTTTTACCGTCTAAGTTCTCTTATTAATCGATATACTCCACCTAGGAACCTGGAGGAATATCTATTTGAATAGTAAGTTGATATTTGTTCTTTTTTACATTTCTGTACTTACAATATATTTTTTTATCGTGTTTAGCAAATTGAGCTTAAATGATGTTGTCGATTTACCACCAAGTCCATCTACTTCGTCTACGTCCGATTTCTTCAGCATGTCACCATCAGACGTTGAGCTTAATTGGTCTAGTTTGCCAGATTTAAGAATGCCGTAAGTAAAAATAATAACGTTAATTTTTCCCGCTGCTTTTTTTTCTCTAAGTAATAATATATACTTATATTTTTCTTATTGTTACAGTGATACAAATGTCTACCCCCATCGATTTCCGTCACCAAATTTATTCCGCACATCAGAAGACGCTCATTTCTCTTCTTCTACTAGTGTACCAGATTTAAGAATGACGTAAGTTTAAAATAATGGCGTTCATTTTTCATGCTTCTTTTTTCTCTCTAAGTAATAATATATACTTATATTTATTTCTTTTTGTTACAGCGATACAAATATCTACTCCCCCGGTCAGTCACCAGATTTATTCTGCATGTCCGAAGATACTGTTTTAAGGATAACGTAAGTTTTTAAATAGCGTTCATTTTTTTCCTGCTTTTTTTTTTCTTGAGTAATAATATATACTTATATGTATTTCTTATTGTTGCAGCGATTTCGAACCACAGCCTCCGAAGCTGATTCCACTAAGTTTCTTCATGGAGCCTCCACCCCTGGTTTAGAACGATCCCCTGAAGAGGAGGCCTCCACAGTAGTCATTATTCACAGTGATGCTTGCGATGGGGATGTCGCCAACCTGGATGACTTCATAGAAGAAGAACCCACAGTTCGGCAGACAGTAATTTGTTGGGCGCATAAAAAATAGAATTTTAAAACTCTGTTTTTTTTTAAATTAATATATCCGCTTATTGTTATATCAATTGTTTTATTTCCACAGTCAAAATTAGCCAAAGAGTGTAACTTAAATTATTAATTAATAAGAAAATAAAATTTTATTTGGCACACAGTGTAAAGTGGATTCTCTAACGTAATTTGGTATAAAGCACGTATCGTTTAGTCAGCGATAAAAATTCAATGTCATGTAGCTTCAATTGAGTTAAAAATAACCTGACCTAGTTATGCGTGTGTGTGTAATAAATACGTCTTGATTTCATCTGGTTTTAAAAACGTTAATTTCGAACTTCATTAAATAATAACTTAAACAATAATGTATTATACTGTGTGCATTATTTTATCACTCTAAAATGTAATTGCAAGTTCAAATTTAATTCTAACTAAAAAGCATTTATTTTTAATTTAATTCTTGCATTAGGTCTGATGCATTAGCTGAAGAACGCCGTCTCCAGAAGCCCCCCCACCTCTTGCTATACTCAGGGTGGTCTAAGACGCCATCGAGAGCCATCCGAAGTGTGTGGCCTTGAAAGTGAGCACGTACGCACCTAGTATATCTACTACATTATCTTATTCCATCCAATTTAATTTAATTATTAAATTTATATCTTCTATATTATATACTTCAATAACTTATGAAATTTGATAATTAATTTATTAATATAATTAAATATTATTTAATTCTTGCAATTTTATCATCAGCAATAAAATTTCGTGTTATTCGAAAATTTCAATTTTTGTAACCAATCAATAATCCTCTATCCCTATCATACTATTATTTTTATAAACAAATCTCTTTTATTTAAAAACATTTGACATGAAACATTTTTACTTTTAGGTTATTTTTTAGTGTCAAACAGTTTGTGTCAAGTTTAATATTTTAGGTTATCAATCTTTCATAAGTTTTAACAATACACTTAAAATATCTTAACTATTACATTAAAACTATTAAAATTCAATCATTCAATTATATTTGAGATAGTGGTTAATATAGCATTTTCCCTAGCATATTAATTAAAATTTTACCATTAAATATTTTCATTAATTTATAATTTATATTATACACTATCTAACAATATATTTATTTATGATAAAAAATATTAAAAAAATACAAAATAACAATAGTGTACTTACGGTCCAGGCCCTCTCCGAGCCACGTATTTGATTCGTCTGCCGCCGGCGCACCTGGAGGCACCGAAGGAGAAGCACAGTAAATATAATAATCTTATAGAACTTTAATGGAATATTTCCATAAACAGGATGAAGAAAATGATGATACCAACTTAGTTTGCGACTTTACAAGTTCAGATATGAAGTCGGTAACGTTGCTTAAAGTATTTGTGAAAAAATGAGATTACTACTTTTGACGGCGTCCGAAGTCTCTGCGAGGTGGGATACCGGCGCCTCTGAGGTTTAAGACTGGCGTCTTCTCGAGGTGCAATACGGGCACCTCGGCACTGCAATCCTCGGCGGTATCTGAAAATACATCAACGTCGTGTGCTGCGCCACATATCTGGAAATCAGATCGCGCCGCCTTCCCCACTTGAAGGTGTAGTAGAGGGAGGCGGCTGTGTCAACGGCAGCGGATAGAGATGACGAGAAAAAGAAAGAGCAATGATAATTATTATTATCTTGTTTGCTCGTGTCCTGATCGTCAGTCGTTTTTTCGTAAGGAGCGTCTGAAAGACAACTGTAAAGACGACATTAATACGGATAAAAGTTAATCTTTCCGCGCACAGAGCCGCGTCAGTTTATGTGGAAAGTGCAAGGATAATCATTACCTTGAACGGTAGCCTCAGCGGGTGTCGTGTGGGAGCTTCTGCTCAAGCTTTTGCTCTAGCTGCTGCTCCTGCTCCCGTTGCTGCTACTTCTACTGCTGCTGCAGGTGTCACAGTCAGCAGTGCAACGTGGCTTTGGCCTGTCCGTCGTGGTTGTTAGTGCCGCCCTTATGAATGACGTCATAGTATCAACTATGAAGTGGAGCGGCACTACCATCCATCTGTCGGATTTCTTGGCGATCTGTTTCGTTCGTCTGTACACAGACGTCGCCAACTGGCGCATCATTTCATCGAAACTGAAATTATATCAAGGATCATAGAATACGTTATAAGATTAATTTGTTAATAAGTAGTGAACTCTTTCTATTTTCAATTGAAACGCCCAAAAACTCGTATAAAAAGTGCCGACAAACGAATTTATAGGGAACCACGCCCATACCCATAAGCGCCGATCGAAAAGGTACAATCGAATTTAGCATAAATTGCACAAACACGTGTAAATATTAATATTGTTAGTAAGTTATTTGTGGCGGATAGTCAATATTCACTATACTTATTTCTGGGAGTCACGCCAAAAATCTAAAAAACCAAAAAGAAATAAGAAAATCGCCAAAATATGATAAGATAAAAAGAAGTATCAAAGCAAACCTTAATAGTTTGCCCCAGAAAACCACTGTATACAGATAAGCCCAGGATGCTTCGAACACAACAGGGATTGGGACGAATATACAAGTGGCCGACAACTCGCCTCAGTTCGAAATTTGTACATTAGGAGAAGGGCGGGACAGTGCGCTGTGTGCTCAGCAGTCAGCACTGTCACTTGTCAGCAGACTGTTGTTAGTGTTAGTATCTCATTAACCGTGTTGCGATGTGGAACTCATGTCTGAAAGAAATTTGATTTACGTATTCTGGACCAACTAGAGTTCTGAGCGTGTGGAAAAAAACCGGAAAATTTGGAAAAAAACCACAGTTTTTTTCGTTTTTTTCCCAAGCTTCGGAAAAATTGGCTTTTTTGGGAAAAATTCAATAATTTTATACAATTTCACATACAATGCAATAAACAATAAAAAATACATTTAAATGGTTTATTTTTTGAAATAAGGTAGGTACTGACACTAATAAAAAAAAACTTAATTATTTATTCTTGTTGATTGAAGAAACTACTGAAGCCGTGAAGCAATAGCGCTAAGTGGTAAGTCGTCCTCTTCATTATTACTTTCATCTTCCCCCGAGGAGATCAACTCTTCTTCCTCTTCCTCGTCATCGTCCTGATATTGCTCTTGAATAACTTCTATTTCGTCCTCTTCATCACCGTCTTCGCCTTTTATAAGTGGATAGGGTCTAGGTGTGTACTCGTAATAATCTTCTGATTCTTCTGTAGTTTCACAGAATTTTAGGTTACATTGCACTGCAACTAATTTTTCTACCTGAAATTGATTAACGAAATTAAAATTGTGTCGAGATACTAAATAATACTGTAAAATACCCTTTGTCCAGATAATCTATTTCTTATTGCAGTATGAACATTCCCATGTGCAGACCAGTTTCTTTCACAAGCCGCTGAAGAGGGTATTCCGTTTAGAATTCTGGAGGAGAGTGGACTCAAAGGTTGAGTTGTGCAGAGTCCTTGCCACCATACTACAGGATGTGTGTATTTTGAACTTTCCCATATTGAGTTTCTACTAAAAAAGCCAGTTTTTGTTCGGTAGTGTGCTAAGTTAGCTATAAGTTTCGGTGTGTCCAGTTTTAAGCAATTTGCCTTTTCGGTAATAAAATCTATAGCCAATGTAATTTCGTCTTCAGTTAAATGTGAGCCTCTAAATCGTGGATCAAGAAGATTGGCGGCAAAATGAATGGGTTTGCAACAAAATTCAAATCTTTCCTCTACATATTTCAAAAGTTTATTCTTTAGATCTCTTGAAGACTGGCTTGGTTGCAAGTTTTGCCAGATTTGGTCCAATCTCTTTTTAATAAAATCGAAAATTTTTGGAACTTCTGACATTAAAGCTTTATCTGATTCAATAATTTTTATCGCAGTGCTAATTGGTGTAAATATATCCAAAGTAGTCTGAATGTTTGCCCAAAAGTTATCATCAAGAATACGTCTTTTAATATTTTGTTTTATTTGGAGCTCCTCTATTAATACAGTGTTTTCTAGGGCCTCTTTATTTTTTAAAAGGCTCCTTAAGGTTATTACGATACTGCCCCATCTAGTTTTGCCTGGAATTTTTAGGGTAATTATTTTATTTTTTTTATACTTCTCACTTTGAACTTTTTTAAAGCCTGCATATATAACGTGATGTTTCTTTATATACCTACATATGTTTCTACAATGTGCAGATGTTTTTGTAAACGTTTTAACTTGCATGAAATCTTTCAGCAAAAGGTTTAAACTGTGAGCAGCACATCCTGCGCATGATATGTGAGGATACTTTTTCTCTACTATTTCCCATGCAGCTTTCATATTAGACGCATTATCCGTTACTACGAGAACAAATTTTCCATTGCCCAATTCGTCAATGACGTGAATCATTTGGTCACTTATAAATTGACCAGTTTCTCTTTCAGTTCCGGGTTGAATGCTTTTATAAAATATTGGAGAAGGAGTACAAACAATGAAATTAACTACACCCTCTCCACGGATATTTGTCCAACCGTCTGACGATAATGTCAAGCTGCTTGCTTCGTTAATTTTAACTTCAGAAGCTCTACGAACTCTTTCATATTCAGCATTAAGCAATGTATTGGAGAACATGTAAGTACTAGGTAACGAATAAGCAGGTCTAATTGTTTTAAAAGCTTTTTTCCAATATGGGTTGTCGAGAAACGACAGAGGGGCAGAAGTTGCATACAGTGCTCTAGCCAGTAATTCATCAATTTTGTCTGACTCATTTTGAGTAATATTGTCCACAAATCTTGACATTATTGACATTGTCGATGTTGGTGTAGATGTAGAACTTTTCTGCTTATTGTGTACCAAAATTGGGGATGTAAATGGTGACGGTTCAATTTCTAAAATGCTAGAAGAACTTGCTACCGATATTGATGTATCTTCCCATTCTTCTCCGGTTCCAAATGTTCCAATACTGCTTTCAGAGACTGTCCTGACTGTCGCTGTTGAAGTCTGACTTTTATTTGCCAATGAAAGTTGTGGCAGCTGCTGAACAGAAAGTGTAGAACTTTTAGCACTTTCATCAATTTGGAATTTGCTCTTGATGTCTTTAGGACATTTGATACATTTTTTAATATGGGCTGTCATGCGTGTAGCATTTGGGAATGAATATTTAAGGCGACAATATTTGCACACCGCAATACTTTTGTTATTAGTCTTTGTAACATCAAACAGCGCCCAAATATCCGATGTTGGTCGGACCATGGTGTTGTGATATAGAAATTACAACAATCACGATTCACGCTGTAATAAAAATTCAAAATTAAAATATTAGTAGTTATAATAGTACCATTAGTATCTTAGAATAAATAGATCAAAGTTAAAAAGTACAAATACGTTACTTACCATCGATACAGGTGGCCGAATCGCCGTATGATAATAAAACAGGATAAAATAATATATAAATCGCAAATATCAGGCAGTACTGCACTATTCGCTACTCACTATCAATGCAAAACTGAAAATGCCGTGTGGACGTGGACTGGTTCCAGTGGTTCCCCCTTATACCCCATTTCAGCCCATGCGCATCGGATGCGATGCAAATGACATCATTTATGTTATCGCCGCGGTTCTAAGAACTGTACGTCGCCGTCGTAAACGTTGGTCATAAGCCATAAGCTCGTTTCAATAAAAATACACCGGAGCATTTCATTTTTTAATAAACGCAAACGCATGAATGAGCCGAAATTAATTGTTATCATAAAGTACATTAATCAAAATTACAAAATATCACCACTAATCATTCTATAATGTAGAAACGCAAAAAAAAGTTTCAATGAAATTTTCTGAAGATTTCCCAATTTTTCCGTTTTTTTCCGGGAAAAAAACCGTTTTTTCTCTGGGCCCAATTTTTCCGGAAATTTTAAAACTCTAGGACCAACGTTTCGAAATTTTTCTAACTTCAATAATTCATCCTAGATAGGATCAATTATTGTAATGTAGGAAAATAAAAATAAAAATGAATCCAACAAGTAAGATATATTAAAAATTGGTAATAATATAGTTGTACTTATTCTAACTCCCTTCTTGTGCCCTCGCTTGTGTCTCAGTTTTACTTCCCATTGCCATGATCCGCGCCGCCTTATCGTGAACGTGATGTTTATATCAACATTCTCTAGATATTTCTTACAGTAATTTTAAAAAAATTTCAAAACACATTTAAATATTTCCATTGTTTGTTTTTTCGCAACAAAAATGTGATTCTACAACATAAAATTAATTGTCGCTGCACCTCGAGTGTTGCAGGTCGCAGGTGTAATAAAAATTATTATAAAATAATCCAAACAAGGAACGCGAGAGCCATCGCCTACAGCGCGGAGATCCACGATTCCCACCACTGTGTCCGCTTGCCTACAACAGGCACAAGGAAATCGCGCAAACTAATACCCATGTTCGAACCTCCTCGGTCTTTACTGTATAGTTCCAAACTAAATATAAATACAATATTGCTATCTAAAACTCGTATAAATATTGTAAAATAAATAGAGCACGGCACTGTACACCGTTCGTAAGGCCTGTGGAACACCTGAGTCGTATGTCAATCGAAGCATCAGTAAATATTGTGTTATGTATGCCGGTTACTCATGTGGTCGGCTACAGTATACATACATACGGGTATCGGGTACTTATATCGAGAACGATTTCGATGCTATTTCAGCGCAGACAGGCTTCATAATGAAATGAGCCTGGTATAGATAGATAGATAGATAATAATAATAATAATAATAATAAAGCGCAGTTGATAGGGTCGAGAAAGCTAAGCGGCGCGTACAAAAGATCAAAGCTAAAATTCGGCAAGGCAACACGCTTCTCGAATCCAGAGTGTGGTGGGTTATATAGTCGCAGGTAGACCATTTACACCGAAGGTCCGGCGAGTGGCAGCCGGACTGAGACGCCAACACCACACTCTAAATCGCACAGTGCTGCAGACCATCAAGCAGCACTGTCGAGAGAGGATTCGAGCGCTTATGGCTATTAAGAAAACTTTGGTCAGGCGAATGCGGAGTTTGGAACAAAACAAATTGTTTCAAACAAACCCGTCTCGCCTGTTCCAAGAGCCACAGTGTGTTGTCGAAAATCCGCCGACTGTTGATAATGTCGAAGCCTTCTGGAAAGGAATCTACGAAGTCGCGAGTCCATTCGATAATGACACTCCAGCTATAGCACACTTCGAGGCTCTCTGTCGTAGAGTCTTAGAAGAGCCAGACGAAGTGTGCCCGGCAATCAGTACGGAAGACGTTCAACAAGCACTTGTTGGAACCAAGAACTTCGCTGCCCCGGGTCCAGACCACTGATGGTGGAAGAAGTTTCCTTCCACCCACCGCCATCTGGCCCGAGTTTTCAACTCATGGTTGAACGAGGGGCAGCAAATTCCGAACTGGTTTGTCGAGGGGCGAACTGTGCTAATCCCCAAAAAGGGGGATCTGTCTGACCCAAAAAATTATAGACCGATTACCTGCCTCAACTCCTGCTACAAGTTATTTACTCGTATCTTGTATACCAGGATGTTGAGGTCTGTTGATCCGGTCTACCAACAGATAAACGAAGAGCGTGGTGCCAAGAAGGGCCTGGCAGGTTGCAAGGAAAACCTGCTGATAGACCGCTGTGTTACACAGGATTCTGTGCAATACAAGCGGAATCTATCAATGGCCTGGATTGATTAAGGCATTTGATACAACATCCCACGAGCTTTTGTTACACTTGCTCGGATGTCTTGCGGTACCAGCACCACTAGTGAGATGCATTGAACAACTGTTGCCGCTCTGAAGAACTCGCTTCCGGTGCCGAGCGAGTTTCGACAGAGTTGGTGACATTTAAGATAGGAGTGTTTCAGGGTGACTCTTTGAGTCCGCTCCTCTTCTGCATCTCACTGCTGCCGCTATCTGTTGGACTCCGCCAAACCCGAGGGTATCAGTATGGGCCTCCCAGCAACCGGAGGCATAAGATCACCCATCTATTTTATATGGATGACCTTAAACTCTATACCTCCGGAGAGCGAGAACTTCAAAATGTTCTCAGGGTGGTCGAGGAATACACGCGGGCAATTGGAATGGAGTTTGGGTTGGACAAATGCGCAGCCGTCCACCTCAAGAGAGGACGATGCGGGGAATTCCAAGAAGACGCGCAGCTCGCAGACGGAAGCATCCTACGACATTTGGATGCCGGAGAGACCTACACATACCTGGGTGTGGAACAACGTCACATCCAGGATGTGAACCAAATAAAGGATTCTCTCCGTGGCAAGTACAGACACCGACTCCGAAAGATTTGGTCTTCTGAACTTTCGGGGAAGAACAAGGTGTCTGCCACTAATATGCTTGCCGTTCCGATTCTGCTCTACTCCTTCGGAGTAGTTAAATGGCGAGTTGATGAGCCGCGCCAATTGGACAGGGATACCCGCAAGATGATGAATATTCATAGGAGTATTCATCCTAGGTCGTCCGTTCCTCGTGTGTACCGCCCACGTCAACGGGGGAGCCGAGGGCTCTTGAGTCTGGAGTGTATGCATGGCAGAGTAGCACTGGGTATGGCATGTAACATCCTAAGGAGCTCGGATCCACTTCTACGGTTAGTCAGAGATCATGAAACCGTGGGAGTTGGCGCTGTATTGTTTAAGGCAGCACACAGGGTCGCAGAGATCTCCGGTACGAGCTCCAAGTGCTATACCCAGGCTACTCTGTCAAGATGGTCGTCCTGATAATCGGTAAACTCGGAGGTATGAAGCCCACGCTGCTCTCCGCATTGAAGACCATGCCTGCCTGCCAAACATCGGCAGAATGGTTGGCTGGTCAAATGCAGAAAGCGGTCATCCTGGGATCCCTTCGTCTACTTAGGGCACACGAGTCTGGAATCTACAGTGACTAACCCTGCGGGATGTGGGGAGTTGCTGTAGATTATTCGCTGGCGCTCTCTCTGTGTGGTGTCGGAGGCCACGGAGAGACTGTCCAGCACTAGGTTCGGGAAACCGAAAAAAATAATAATAATAATAATAATAATAATAATAATAATGTTTTATTTACTTACATAATAATAATAATAAGTACAAATAAGTACAAAAATAAAAATACAATTTTTGAATTACATAAACAAACAAAACCGACAATTCCTGCAGAAGAAACCATTAGGTGTCTTGATCGCAGGTGTCGCTCGAGCCCGAGTTTATTTACCAATTCTAATAAAATGCTACCAATAGTGCCTATCTAACAAAGAGTATAAATGAATTAATTAAGTGATACATATGAAGTAAACATTACTAGGTAACTCATGACTAATTGTATCATTAATTAAACTACTATCCATTTATTTATTTATATTTGACATTGCTTATTTAAATACTACATAATAATAGGTAACTGGTTTAGTAATTAAATACGATCTTATAACTGATAGATATTTTTCCTGTCAATTAGTTGATGAATTGACAGTCGTGGTTTTCACTAATCCAATTTTTTATTTTCTTTTTATAAAGACTTATAGAATTTAATATTTTTATATTATCATCTGGTAACTCATTATAAATTATAGGAGCAAGATAATAATAAGATCTCTGTCCACCTGTTTTGGTAGCAAAGGGAAGTTGTAATGAGTTTTCTTTATAACGAGTGCTGTATAGGTGTGTTATGTTGTGAATATTTGCTTTATTTTTAAAAAGATGTATTAACATACTGTGGCAAAATAATTGTCTGAGATCAAAAAGGTTTGTTTCCCTGTAGAGATCATTACTTGGATACATGCGACTTTTTTTATACATTTGTTTGATGAATAGTTTTTGAATGACCTCCAGATTTTTTATGTAAGAGTTCATAGCTCCACCCCATGCAATGATTCCATAGGTAAGTTGGGATTGAATTAATGCATGATACATTGTTTTTAAGTGCTTTGTATCAAAGAAATTTGTTAGGTATTTAAATTTACCAATTAGTCCTCTTAATTTTTTTACTAAATAATTAATATGAAAATCCCATCTAAGCTGGCAGTCTATTATATTCCCTAAGTATTTAATATTTCTTACAGATGTAATTTGCATGTCCTTTCCATTGTGGTTTATATGAGGAGTATCAAAATTAGGCAAGTTGCAGGACTGGGAAGTAAAAGGTAGAAAATATGTTTTTTGTTCAATAATTGTTGGTACTTTAGAATAAAAAAAATGTACTATTTTTTCAGTCTTTTTCTACTTTAATTTTCAACGAGTCTCAGCTGATGTCTTTATAAAATACTACAGTATCATCCGCGTAACTAACGGCTTCACCACAGAGTTGCAGATTGTGGCGTTAAATTTCCGTTAAAATCAAGACAACACTAATACTACTCGTATTCAATAGACAAATAGACAAATATTGCGAACCTGTAAAATGACCCTAGGCAGGTTACCTCTAGCTTTTAGGTCGATCGGTATATTTAATTAGGGCGCCACATGATTTAAACCAGCTAGTGTCAATAGTTATTCAATATTCAAGGTCAGGTGATAGCTTCGCAAACCATGAAAGTCGCTATCACCTCATAAGATTTTTGGTTGCGCAGTATTGCCTATAACATCCTTCTCGTATGTTCTATGACTACTTCCTTTTCGTTAAGTTACGGTTTAGTTAGTAAGAAATGAAACAAAAATATTTCCACTTTAATTTAATTACCTTCCTTATATTTCTGTACTCGCGTAAAACAACTTATTAATTTAATAACGTTATCTGTTAAGACATACGAGAATAAAAAAACACAATTTAAAAATATATCTACTATACCTCGCTCACGCACCGCGATATAGCTATATTCTGGTTCACAGTGATGACGAGGGGTTCAAATATCATAATATCTTAAACTAGTAGGTACTTATACTAATAAGATCAAACATGTTTTCAGATAGGCTTATTGAGTTGTTAATCACCAAAAGTTATTCCATACAAATGTTCGAGCACCACGTCGTAATAACTACACGCGAAATTATTATCTTACTCCACCGTCTGAAGGACTGACAATAATCAAAAGTTCAGTAAAAAAAAACAACAAGGGGTTGTGAGTTCTCTCTCAAGTTATAACTATTACCTACACGTCGTAAATAAAATGAGACCGACGTTATAACTCAGCCTTAATAATTAATAACAAACTGGCAATATTAATTCATAAATCAAAGATGTAAACTTGCGTGACTCCACACGATACTCGGTTATTTCCTTGGGCCCCACGGCTCCAATCTTCCAGGACAATTAGGCCCCAAATGAAGGGTGAACTCAACTGGCCCTCCAAGCACACCAGATGTCGAAAAACCAGACGCCAACGGCGCCGCTCGTCCACTATTACCAACGACAACAGAATGTAGCTCGCCTTCGCACGTGAATCCAGAATAACATTCAACATCCAACCATTAACGAACAATACGTGTAACCCATAAACACTCCATATACCAAACACGTAAATGTGCCCACAAAAGGCAACCGAAACTAAAAACCCTGTAAGAAAAAACATATACTTAGAGGACGTATTTGCGAACGAAATTGACGTTATAATTTCACAACTTCTAGCACCGCGAGGGTACGTGACATTAATTTAGAAAACCTGGTACATACCTTTTACCAAAAAGGGTTTTCCTCACAAAATATCCAACAATCACACCGGTCCACCGCTACCTTGCGTTAGTGACTTTTATCCCATAAAGGGGCAGTGTTTGTTACAAAATCCCTCGTTCCAACGAACCATCAACAAATAACTGCAGTCGGCATAGTTAAGATATCTTTCCTGTTACGGATTATAGATAAATCACTTATTATCAAAACTGGCCGCTTGTTCCATCACTAACTTAGGACCGATACGCTAATCAGGTGCTTATTACTACCTTTCCCTGTCTCGCTCGATAACTCCAATCAATATTAGAGAGAGACGCGTAAGATTGTAATCCTACGCCACACCAGGAAGTAGTTCTCACCTCGGTAGGACAACGCTGGATCGCCAGATGGCGGAAGCTGAACGGTTTTGTTTTTATTTTCTGACAACCTGTTAAGCAGGCAACCAGTAATTCACCCCTAGTGTTTGGAGAAATGTGTCGAACGGATTTCAGTGCTCTCGCACGAAGTTCGACCGCAACAAGATCAAATAGCTCATTTATGTACAGTGTGAATAACAAGGGACCCAGCACTGTACCTTGAGGTACCCCATAGCTAACAGTCTTTTTGAAGCTAAACATGTTATCTATTTTAACACACTGTTTTCTGTCCGTTAAATAGCTTTTTATAATATTATAAGCTGCACCACAAAATCCTATGCTCTCTAGTGAATTCAAAAGGTTTTTGTGACTTACCGTAGATAGATAGATAGATCTTTTATTGGTCATATATACACAAATAGTGTTTTGACAAGTCAGCTATTTACATACATATTATGTCACATATACATAATATATAAAAGACGAACATATTCAATAAAATGTACTACTATTAAAAAGGACAAACAGTAATTAAATACATAAAATTTGTTTGTATATAAATAAAAGGCAACATTTAATAAAATAAAATAATAATATAAATATACAATGTGTCTCACCTTTCACCACTACACCCCAATATCTAGGCCATTTGTTGATCGATTTAGATCAAATTTGGTATACTTCTTTTCTTTCAGATTGTGTTTAAAAAGTTATTAATAAAAAATTCTTTCAAACTTAAATACGCCTACTATGAACAAAAGAAATTGGCAAAAATTAGGAATTTATATTAGCGATTGAGATAGGGTTTTTGTTTTAACGGATTCTTGTTCAGCATGACCTAAAACGCCTGTATACCAAATTTCGTTAAAAAAATATTTACTATACTAGTGGCCGACAACTCGCCTCAGTTCGAAATTTGTACATTAGAAGGGCGTGGCAGTGCGCTGTGACCAGCAGACTGTTGTTAGTATTAATAGTATCTCATTAACCGATGTGGAACTCATGTCTGAAAGAAATTTGATTTACGTATTCTGGACCAACGTTTCAAAATTTTTCCAACTTCAATAAACTATGCTAGGATAGGATTAATTATTGTAATTTTAAGAAATCTCAAAACACATTTAAATATTTTCATTGTTTGTTTTTTCGCAACAAAAATGTGATTTTTTACAATTCTCTTTCTTTGTTTGATATGCATTGTTTATAAATGACTTTATTTAGGCTTTATACAAGCATAATAACAAAAACATATCCAATTTGATATACTCACATTTTTATCAGGCATTAAAGAAGATCCAATAAACTTAATAATTTTATTGTTTGTTTAGAGATGAAACATCAATGTGAATAATCAAATTAGATATGTTTATGTTTTTTGTTATTATGCTTATATAAAGCCTAAATAAAGTCATTTATAAAAAATGTGATTCTACAACATAAAACTAATTGTCGCTGCACCTCGAGTGTTGCAGGAGGTCTAATAAAAATTATTATAAAATAAAAGAATTCAAGCAAGGAATAATAGACGCGAGAGCCATCGGCTACAGCGCGGAGATCCACGATTCCCGGGCACTGTGTCCACTTGCCTACAACTGGCACAAGTTAATCGCGCAAGCTAAAACCCATGTTCGAACCTCCTCGGTCTTTACTGTATAGGCGTTTTAGGTCATGCTGAACAAGAATCTGTTGAAACAAAAAGCCTATCTCAATCGCTAATATAAATTCCTAATTTTTGCCAATTTCTTTTGATCATAGTAGGCGTATTTAAGTTTGAAAACATTTTTTATTATAACTTTTTAATCACAATCTGAAAGAAAAGAAGTACAAATTTGATCTAAATCGATCAACAAATGGTCTAGATAGTGGGTTGTAGTGGTGAAAAGTGAGACACACTGTATATAAATAAAGTAGCATATAAAACTAATTAATATAAGTTAAACGAGAAAAATCACTTAACAAGAATTCATTAAAATCATAGAAAGCATTATCCAGCAAGAAATCACTGTCTTAAAACGTTTAAAATCAAATCCTTGGACGGCATTTGGCAATACATTAAAGAACTTTATTGCATAATAGCCTGTCCCGTTTCTTGTCTTAGATAATCGCAGAAAATATACAACAATATTATTCTTATTTCGCGTAGAGTACGAATGCATACTATTGTGGGTTAAGTACTTATTTGAGTTTTCTTTAATGTACAAAAGACATTGCAATATACCGTGCTTTCACGGCTCATAGCTACATAGATATGCGGTGATCGTGTACATTCGGAGTAGGGGGGGAGATCATGGCTTGTGCTGTATGTCCTGTAGTGGGGTCTCAGTCAGTCGGCACGTCGTGCGCTGACGGTCACTATACTACTCAGTCAGTAACGTTTTGGATGCTGGGAGAGGTGTATCGCATTTTTGTCGTCGAAATAATATTGTTTACGTAAGAAATTGTGGAGTTACTGTTAAAAATTTGTTAAATTATTCAAAGAGAAATAACTTGACCAAATTTAACAGTAAACAATTTTCTCTTCTAATGTGTACGTCAATGTCATTATTGATACGAAAGAGTTTATGTAATTTAAATAGCTTAAGAGAATCAATTTAAATTTAAATGTTTTATTAATGGCACACACCTTCTAAGTTCGAATGCAAAACGCGTAATGTCCAGGTCAGGTATGTTATCGACGATGCATAACAGCTAATCCCCACTACTGCGGTGGGACTCACGACTTTGACCGACTACTCCCTTGTGTAGGGTTCTGAGATGAAAGCACGGTATATGAGCAGTTCAAAGTAAGTATATTTAGATTTTTAAAAGCGTCTCTGCAGTCATCTCTATATGCTAAACCTGTATGAACCCTAACAGCTTTTCTTTGCATAGAAAAAGTTGAGGCAGTGTGCACCGAGTGGCCCCATACCAAGATGGCATAAGTCAGAATAGACTGAATTAGTGCATGATATGCAATTAATACTTTTGCCTGTGACACACATTTTACTAAGTTACGTAATAAAAAAATATTTCGTGATACATTCTTGCTGATACGTTCTATGTGTTTATCCCATTTTAATTTACTGTCTAAAGTTACGCCTAAAAATTTAACACAATGCGAGGATTTGGTATCTAAAGAATGATGTAAACTAAACATCATTTCCGTCTTTTCTTTGTTTAAAATTAGCTGATTACTTAAAAACCAATCTTGAACCATAGACAAGGAATGACGAGCTTCATTTAGTAGAACACAGGGATCTCTGTTAGTATGGGCCAGTGTTGTGTCATCAGCAAGAAGAGTGAAATTCGTTAAGGGACTACTATTGGCTTCCTTATTTATGTCAATGACTTGACATAAATAAGGAACAAAATTGGTCCAAGGACCGATCCTTGAGGTACGCCGGATTTAATGTGTATTGAATTTGACTTAGAGTTATTAAAATTTACAAATTGAGATCGATCAGTAAGATATGATGCAATCAGATTTTGACTATTTTTGGATAATTTGTAAAAGCTTAATTTTCTTATCAAAAGATTATGTGGGACAATTTGGACCTAAAACCATATTGACTACTATTAAACAATTTGAAACTTTCAAAATAATTAGTCATTTGCATTTTAAGTATTACCTCAAAGATTTTGCAAATAATGGCACAATAGATATTGGCCTGTAATTCGCAGGGTCGTCAATTGAGCCTTTTTTGAACAGAGGTAACACTTTAGACAGCCTTAGAATTTTTGGAAAACTATTAGTTCTAATACACTGATTTATTAATTTAGTAAGAGGAACGACAGTAATATATTTAATACAGTTTAACACTTTTACATTTATATCAGGCATCCATACATTTATGGCCATATGCACCGATTTATGCTTAAGCGGTGCTTAGATAAGCTAAGCTGAAGTTAGAAGCTTGGTTTAAATTGGTATTAAATGCACCGCAAATATTTAAGCTAGGCTTTCTTAAGCTTCAAATAGATTTGACAACATGGGAAAATCTGTCATTTCGGGCGCCTCCGTTCTGTCAAATATAAACTTTATGACATTCAATTTGTTATTCATTTTTGATTTTGGTTATAACTTTTTAAAAATAACACATAAAACGGTGTGTCGGTCCAGAATATCAAAAATAGATGTCATGGGTGATGTAAAGAAAGCCCGAGTGCGCAATTTCACAAACACAGAAAAACGACATTTATTGAATATAGTTGTAAACAAATATGCCTCAATAATAGAAGATAAAAAAACAGATCGAGCGTCCTCTGTGGCTAAAGAGAAATCCTGGCAAGCCATTGAGATTGAGACAGATTTCAACAGTTCATCAACCGCTGGCGCCTATCGAACTGCAGCTTCCTTGAAGAAATGTTATGAAAACAGGAAAAAAGAATTACGAAAATCTTTGGCAGACGAAAGAAAAGAGACAGTGCTAACTGATGAGGACCCACCTCCACAAATAAAGAAGGATGAATCTGATGATATTTTAATGTCAATTTTAAATAAGAAGACATTAGTAGGACTTAACAATCGGTTTGATGATGATGAGGATATGTCGATTATTAAAGTCCAGGCCAGACCAAATACGGATGTTGTGAATTCGTAGATGAATTTAATAAAGCGAGCAATATGGAATTTTCAGTATCTCAGGTAAATTTTTTAACAAACAATTCCGTCAAAATACATCATATTGTACCTAATACTTAATTTGTTATTTCTAGACAAGTTGTGTTGAATCATCACAAAATACAATGAATTCAGTGAGCAATGTAATTGACGTTGCCAATGATAACATTGAGATAGTTGCACCAGGACAAGAAAGCATTATAAACTGGAAAAAATATACCCCAGTACAACTACAAATGCCGATGAGCACTCCCTTAATTGCCTCTCAATCAGAACAAGAAAGAAATACTTCACTTGAAACTAATAAGGTATTTCACTATCCTTATGAGAAAAAAAAACAGGATTTATTATTTTATCGGTTTCAGGATATTAATCCTTTGTTTACATATGCAAAAGTAGGCTGGTAAACAAATCATAACTAAAGTTGTACAGTTATATTTAAAACTTGTACGGTAATAATATTACAAATACAGATCTGTCAATAACTGTCAACAGATGAAATAATATATAATGAAACTATAATATGGGGCTATTTATTAATACAAACAGACAGAAAACTCCAAACAATAATAATTAAGTACTGAAATCCAACTGAAATGTATTTTCAGGCAATCCAAGGTCCATTTTTATGTAGCCGTTGTGACATTAAAAATGTAAACATTTATGTGATATGAAAAAAGGTAACAAATAAAAACAAACAAAATATAACTGTAACCATGGCGACAAATCAACCCATACAGACTTGACCAACTAATGAAATGAAAACGTTATTAATAAGAGAATATCAAAAGGTAATATCTATTAATAATGTCTTTATTTTCTAAAACCGATAAACTATTGAACATATCACGGATGTTATGAATCATAACAGCCTTAGATGTCTTAAAATCCTCGCTCTACGAGCTCGGATTTCAAACCGACATCTGCGGCAGTTATGATAGTCATAACATTCCTAGATATGTTAATAGCTATAAATCTTCTAGAAGACTAAATTGAAGTCATATTATACTTAATGCTTTTTTTAGATAACCAAAAAAAGTACAAATAGGAGGAGACCCGCAACTATCATTAAACCTTTAACATCATCAAATATTGCAAAGAAATATGATGAACTCTTAGATAAGAGATTAGAACTCGTCGTTGGACAATTAAAACAAATGAAGGAAGAAAACGAACTCATCATAAATAAATGGAAATTAGAAATAGAAATTCTAGAATTAGAAAAAAAAAGCAGAATGAAAGTGATTATTCTCAGATAAAAATGTTTGTTCTTTGTTAATGGAGTTTTGCACAGTATGTTATACTGTTTAAATGTTATTTGTGGCATTTCATAAATTATTTCTTTCCTTTTCTTTGTTTGGGATTTATTACCACATTCCTTGAGATTCATATCCAAAAAATTCGATGTATCTAAAAAATATTCAAATTAACCAGTTTAAAACTGGGAAATAACCTCTACGCCTCTAACTGATCCTCTGACATTACGTTAAAGGCGTAGAGGTTATTTCCCAGTTTTAAACTGGTTAATTTGAATATTTTTTAGATAAATCGAATTTTTTTGATAGGAATCTCAAGGAATGTGGTAATAAATCCCAAACAAAGAAAAGGAAAGAAATAGGTTATACTGTGCAAAATGTCCGAGACACCTAAAAAGACAACTATATTTAACAAGCTGTAACTTCAATATTTTTTGTCTAAATTGAAGTCATATTATACTTAATGCTTTTTTTAGATAACCAAAAAAAGTACAAATAGGAGGAGACCCGCAACTATCATTAAACCTTTAACATCATCAAATATTGCAAAGAAATATGATGAACTCTTAGATAAGAGATTAGAACTCGTCGTTGGACATTAAAACAAATGAAGCAAGAAAACGAACTCATCATAAATAAATGGAAATTAGAAATAGAAATTCTAGAATTAGAAAGAAAAAGCAGAATGAAAGTGATTATTCTCAGATAAAAATGTTTGTTCTTTGTTAATGGAGTTTTGCACAGTATGTTATACTGTTTAAATGTTATTTGTGGCATTTCATAAATTATTTCTTTCCTTTTCTTTGTTTGGGATTTATTACCACATTCCTTGAGATTCCTATCCAAAAAATTCGATGTATCTAAAAAATATTCAAATTAACCAGTTTAAAACTGGGAAATAACCTCTACGCCTCTAACTGATCCTCTGACATTACGTTAAAGGCGTAGAGGTTATTTCCCAGTTTTAAACTGGTTAATTTGAATATTTTTTAGATAAATCGAATTTTTTTGATAGGAACCTCAAGGAATGTGGTAATAAATCCCAAACAAAGAAAAGGAAAGAAATAGGTTATACTGTGCAAAATGTCCGAGACACCTAAAAAGACAACTATATTTAACAAGCTGTAACTTCAATATTTTTTGTCAATCTTAAATATTGACCTAGTGTCGTAAAGGCCCATCCTTGGGCTTTAAGACACTAGGTCAACATTTAAGATTGATAAAAAATGTTAAAGTTGTAGCTTGTTAAATAGTGCTGTTTTAAATTGTCTCGGAACTTTTGCACAGTAGTTTATTTCATTGTTTGTAAGTTTTTTTACAATATGCTTAGGCATATTCTTTTTTGTATGAACTACACATTTTATATTAGTCACATCTTGTATGTTTTGAAAAATTATAATAAAATATTCTGTAGAATTTTTGTTTTATTATTTTTTTTAGTAAAACATAATTTACAAAACAATTATTCTTACACTAACACTAACAAATTGTAAAAAAAACCATCTAGCTTTGACTTCCTACAATCTATCAAAATGGTTATTTACAAAATCACTTCTGAAATCATATACTACTGCATTTTGATACAAATTTATCTCAGGAATTTGACCTTGTTCAATTAAATAGTCCAATTCGTTAGCATTTATACCTTCGGGCGGTGGAGGAACATCTTCGTGCATACCCAAGGCAATATTATGCAATACTGCTGTTGCCACAATTATGGTAAGATCATTGGTTAAATTGCAACGAAGACCATAGCACAATGCTGGAAACCTTCTTTTTAGTACACCATTTGTTTGCTCAATGCAGTTCCTGGTACGAATATGAGATTCGTTGTATAGTTGATGTCCACGTGTTATTGGATTTGCAAGGGGAGTCAGCAGGTATGACTTAAACTATCTCCTATATAAATAAATAAATTTGTAGCACTTAATACCTATAATTTAGAACAATATAGTTTTTAAAACTTTACTAGCAGGTCAAACGGGGTGAAATTGATTATATTTTTAAATTATTTCTTAATTTCTCTAAAACTTTTTTTTGCCTTGAAAATATACACATATTCCCACCAGTTAATAAATAATAAATACATCACATGTAATTACGACCCCCTTTATCCCAGAAGGCTGAGCCTTGTGGGGGAGGGGGCTACACATTTAAAGACAAGGGACACACATCCAATATCCGTGTATAATGGAAAAATCCCTCTCACAGTATTTTCCATTGCCACGACCGGGATTCGAACCCGGGACTTTTGGGTGAGAGGCAGGTACTCTACCATCTCGACCATCAGTCATACGTTGAATGAATACATATCACCTTATGAAAACTTCATTATAATTGTTGTTTTACATTAAAGAAATAATAACTTTGTTATCAAAGTCATACGCTAAATGGGGTCACTATGATAACTACCTATTTTATGCATTAAATTCAATGCTTTGAGTCTAAAAGTTATCAATGTAATCCCAGTTAGAGTATGACACGCCCTCCAGAAGTTTCTGCCGGCTGTTCTAAAACGGCTATGATGGCATCCAAGCTTTCCATAAACAAGTCATTATCAACAACTTTGTAAGTCATTTTTGATGTGTCCTGTGATTTGAACCCCAAAACATTGTATTCATTTGCGTCTACTTGTTCTTAGTATAAGTGAGTCGAGCGAGCGGATGTATTTATTCGTTATCCTGTGAAGAACCATTAATTAAAGTGATACAAACCCGAAAATTAAGAATTGTTAATTTTGGTGAGGAACTATAACTATAATAATAACATTCTGTATATGGGAAATTTATTAATTTATTCTTAAGTATACACAATAATAACAATAAAAGGCAAATATATTCTATCTAAATCGATATTATCACGAATTGTACTGTGTAAAAAATAACGTGACAAAAAGAAAAATTGATAAGAAGTAAACCATACAGGGTCAACCTAAAGTAATGGAAGATGAGAAAACTGTTAATTTGAATGAATACTTTTACAAGAGGCTAACAGAATCGATAGAAATAGCTAACAAAAGGCAGACGCAAGAAATTAAAGGAGAAATTGAAGCACTGAAAAGTGATATTAATAAAGAAATAACGAAAAGGCACCAATTGGAAGAAAAATATAATGAATTAAGAGACAAATACGAAAAACTTGAAAATGCCCTAAGAAAAAATAATATAATAATTTTTGGTCTAGAAAATGATACAAACAACCAGCTTCTTGATTTTACTGTAGAAAAGCTAAATAATATTTTAAACCTTCAGCTTAACCCAAATGACATTAATGATATTTACCAAATAGGCAAACAAACAAAGAATCGACCAATAATTGTCAAATTTATTTCGTACTTAAAAAAACAAGAAGTCCTAAAAAATGCTTATAAATTAAAAAAAGTGAATAAAAATAATAGCAGAAAAATAATTATATCGGAAGAACTGTCACTTGAAGAGAGAAAAATAAATAAAATCCTACGGCAACACTTGAAGGAAGCAAAGTCAAAGAATTTAAACGCTTATATAAAAGCCAACAAATTATATATAAATGAGGAAGCTTATACTGCTCAACAGTTAATAGAAAACGAGGAAGACTCGGATCCTGAAATAGAAGAAATTGAACAGGTGGTTGGGAAGGAAGGTAAAGAAAATCATAAAAATCGAAATAATAGCGCCTCCACACCAACTACAAAAAGAAAAAGCTGTGAAGAGGAGAACGAAGTAGAAAAACGATCTGATGAAAATCAAAAAGAAGCCAAAAAAAAGAAGATTATTACTACAAAATCATCACTAAGAATCCAAGAAATAAAAAACCTAAAAACTGGAAAAGACCATAAGATTACTGAAAACAATATGTCGCCCGAAGTAAAGAACATTGAAAAGATCCTCCAAAGTAGGTAATTACCTTAGTTTAATACCATATTTTAATTACTTTTTTTGTGAATATGTATATTTTAAATATGTGCAAATTAATAAGAATATATTAATAATTACATTATTTCGATGTTACCTACACCATTTAATATAATAAGTTGTTTTGATTGTTGTGTTAGTTGTCTAGATGTTTTGTATATTTTTAAATTTTGTTATTTTCTAATGTGTTAACTTTATTGCCAATGAAGTATATATATATTTGAATACATTATTACTATATTAATATGGACCCATTCATACGGGATTATAACAACAACCCCATTGAAACATTTTTAGTAAATAACTTACAGGAATTTAATAAAATACCCTTTAGTTCACAAACAAATTTCAGAATATTTCACATAAACATCCGAAGTATTCAAAAAAATATTAATGAGCTATCTGTATTCTTAAGCCAGTTCTCTGCTGATTTCGATGTTATAGTATTAACAGAAACATTTCAGGTTTATGATAAGAATATCTTCAACATAAATGGATACACACTATTATATAACGAAGGCAGACTGGGCAAAAATGATGGGGTAATAATTTACATAAAAAATAATATAGAATATACTGCTAAGATCATAACTCTAGGCGAAATTAATGCTATACAATTAAATATTTTTAAGCAAAATAAAAATATAATAGTAACCGGGATATATAGATCGCCCAGTACATGCCCCTACAGGTTTAACGCGGAATTGTTGAATTATCTAGAAGTAATCGAGAAAAGCGACATGCATATCTTGGTAGGAGACTTCAACATTAACATTCTATTACAGATAGACTACGCCGAGGAATACCAAAACATACTAAATACGAATTGATTTACATCATATATAAACAGCCATACAAGAATTCAGAGTAGCGCATGTTTAGATCACTTCTTTGTTAAATCTAACTTTGAAAATAATTGTAGCAACAATATAATTCCAATCATTTATAGACAAGATATAACAGATCATTTTCCAATAATCCTTTTATTTAATATTGGTGATAACACCAAAAATATTAAACTTGAAAGAGGTACTTACCATAGGAAATTTATAAATTTTCATAATCTAAAAAGTGACCTAAACAAAGAAACGTGGAATGAAATATATGGTGAAAATAATGTAAACTTAGCCATGGACATGTTTATAAATAAACTAAAATTGTCCATCGAAAAAAATACATATACAGTAAAAACAAATAATAAGCAAAAAAAGAGAAGCGAATGGATAACGAAAGGATTATTAAAATCAATTAATACAAAAAATGAAATGTATCTTAAGTGGTTGAAAGATAAAGCAAATAAAACATTAGAAAAACAATACAAAACATACAAAAACAAACTTACTAACTTAATTGAACGGACAAAGGTAAATTATTATAAACAACATATTCACAAAAACAAAAATAATTCTAAAAAATTGTGGGATTCCATAAATAAAATTTGTGGAAAAAATAAAAATAAAACAACAATAGACAAAATTACTCTAGAAGATGGTACTATTACAACAGATAAAATAATAATCTCAAACAGTTTTAACAAGCATTATGTAAATTTAGGAGAGAAATATGCAAATAAAATAATAAAACCAACTAACTTTACCGAGGATTGTGAATATATAGAAAACACCATGTATTTATATCCAACAAATGAAGCTGAAGTAAAAAAAGTAATAAAAAAAATTAAAAACGAGAAAAGCACCAGGATATGACAATGTAAAATATGAAACACTTAAAGAAATAGCTGACGAAATAGCCACCCCTATGTCATTCCTCGTGAATAAGTGTTTCGATACTGGGTGTTTTCCGCAAGTACTTAAGGTCGGTATAATAAAACCAATGCACAAAGGAGGTGATACTACCCAAATAATTAATTACAGACCAATATCCCTCATTTCTAACATTGCCAAAATTATTGAACGGCTGCTAAAATACAGAATTCTAAGTTTTTTAAACAAATACAAAATAATATCAGACCTGCAATATGGATTTAGAGAGGGTAAATCTACAGAGGACGCAATATGTTATCTAACAGAGCGTATTTATTACAACTTGGGTAAAAAAAAGCCAACCTTGTGCGTGTTCATAGACCTCGCTAAAGCATTTGATACGGTGTGCCACAAAAAAATGTTACATAAATTAAAATGCTTTGGATTAAGAGGAGAAATTTTCAATATATTAAAAAACTACTTAGAAAATAGAACACAGTACGTAAAAATAGACGATACAATCAGTAGTCCAATGACAGTTAAATACGGAATTCCTCGAGGAACTGTGCTAGGCCCTGTTATGTTTCTGTTGTACATAAACAGCTTATTATCCCTAAAAATATCCGGATCCATTCTGTCCTTTGCAGATGACACAGCTATTTTGTTTGAATCCAACTCTTGGCAAGAGTTAAAAGCAGATGCAGAAAGAGATTTATTATCCGTAAAGAAATGGTTCCAATACAATACTTTAACACTCAATTGTAATAAGACTAACTACTTACCTTTCACATCTTATGCTAATAATTTACCAAATATGGGCTCATTAAATGTCGATCAAGATATAAAAATACCAGAGGCTGAATCCGTAAAGTATTTAGGAATTGTAATTGATAAACATCTAAGATGGGATCTACAAATAAAACATATAGTGCAGAAAATTAGAGGTCTTCTTTCAAGGTTCAAACACCTAAAGAAATGTTTGGGAATAAGACAATTCCAAACATTGTATTTTGCACTAATACAATCTCAAATATCATATGGTATTAGAGGGTGGGGTGGTGTAAACGATGGTCACTTGAAAAATTTAGATGTTATACAAAAATGGGTACTTAAAATAATATATAACAAAAACAGAACTTATTCCAGTGATCTTATTTATAAAGAAAGTAAAATAATGGACAGTCGGCAATTATTTTGTCAAAGCGTATTATTGGCTATTTAAAAAAAAAAAATTAATATCAACTATGTTACGAATACATATAGTACCAGACAACAGCGCCAGAATAATTGTCAGTTGCCCAGATGCAATAAAACCATAGGGCAAAGAAATTTTGCATATCTTGCTCCTAGGCTGTATGATGTAGTGCCACCAGGTATTAAGGGTATAGATAGCTCTAATAAATTTAAAACAAAAATAAAACAGTGGATTCTGGAAACACCAAGGCACATAATTGACATAATAAACCAAAAAGAATAACTTCCAAACAACTACAGTTGTAGCATGGATAATATATCGATATGACACCCATTTACCTGATTTGATTTGACATATTACCCGGACTTGACACTTATTCCTCGAACTTGACATACACAACCATGATTTGATGCAATCCCCAGATTTATCAATTAAGTGTAAAAACTGTAATAATGTTATTATACTATGTATAAACCATATTACTTGTGGCTTGTACGTGCAGTATCTACAGATCAACTGCCAATTTCCCTTACTCGGTCTTTTCATCTGCCGTTGACCTTATCCGGCACTTAAAATTGTTGAATTCTATTGCTGCAATAATTGTATCAAATAGCTGCCGGATGGAGTTGACTGGAGGTGAAAAGACCTGCCCTTAGTCACACACAAGGAGCTGTAACTCCTTCAGTGATGTACCTCTGTTTATTTACATACTAAATGTGACATAGACGTAGATGTTATATTATAATTTTAGAAACTTTTTCCATTGTTAACACTTGTATTTGCATTGTATATTTAATTCTTTTGTAAATAAATTTTCTATTCTATTCTATTCAACCCTGGCGACATATCTATACTTGGTAGAGTTTCTTTTTCTAGACAACACTTTCACTAGAATGAATGTACCAGGTACAATATTTTTAGGGTCAGTGGGTAAATAGTCTACTTATACAGCTACATCTGAGTGTGCGACTTCATTATCTGACAGTTCTTCCGGAATGGGAATCTCTTCTTCACTTTCTTCTGATTCATTTGTTGGACAAGCAACACTTTTTCCGGCCTCCACGTTTAACCTTTTTGTGGCGGTTGGCGAACAGGAGTGCAGCTGTAACGCTTTTCTTTCAGATATGATACGAGATTATTTTCAAAATCTCCCCCAAATTGACCGTCATTATTGTCGTCCCTTGGAATTTTATTTAAAATTTTATCTGGATCCAAAGGATGTACCCCCGTTGCACTAAATCCAGCTTTCAAGTCGTGTTCAATTGCTCGTGGTGCGTGGGTTCCTGAGGCATTCATTTTACTTAGGGTAAGCTTTAATAAACCTGGAAATTCTTCTTTCTTTAAGGAAGATTGCTTTGGATTTTGCATTTTCCATTCCAATAAGGTTGACCGTCATGCTGCCTTTGATAATAATGGGTCGATAATTTTCAACTATTTGACTGTCACCTGATTTATAAATATGTGTTACTAAGGCTTCTTTGAATTGAGATGGGCAAACTCCCGTCTCAAAAATAAGGTTTATCAGGTACGTTAGGGGTTTGCAAATAATTGGGGATAGTTCTTTTAAGATTTTAGTTGGTATGCCGTCTATCCCGGGCGCCGAATAATTTTTAAGTGACATTATAATTTCAATCACTTCTTTTTCATCTACAGGGCTTAGAAACATTGAGTTAGAATTATTAAGCTGTTTTTGTTCACTTTGCTCTTGATCGGCTTGCCATTCTTTTTTTATCTCTTGTGCCATTTTTTGACCAATAGTAGCATAGTGATTATTGAATGTTTGTACAATTTGTCTTGCATCTGTAATATTTGTTCCATTTTTATTTTTTATATCACTAATGTTGTTATTATTTGTTTGTGCGTTATTAGTATATTCTTTCATTATATTCCAAATTTTTTTACTATTATTTTTATTTTGAATAATGATACCTTTATAATAATTTTTTTTCGATTTTGTGATTAACTTATTTAATTTATTTCTGTAGTCTCTATATTTCGTTAGTGAATCATCGTTTTTGCTTTTTTTGTAATCATTATAGAGTTTATCCCTGACATGTATTGACTTTATTAGACCCTCTGTAATCCAAGGTTTTTTTTTTGATGGATTGTTTTATTGTAATTGTTCTTGTTGACATTTTTATAGCCTCTTTAATTTTATTTATAAATGTTTGCGTGGCGTCTTCTACTGTGTTTTGCATGTAAATATTTTCAAATGTGTCATGTGTTATTATATCACCTATTCTTTTACAATCTAAAAATGTTTTTGTTAAATGTGTTTGTCTTGTGTTGAGGTTATTATTGTCAATTTTTAATATTGTTGGGTAGTGATCCGTTATTTTCGAGTGTAAAATTATTGGCAGTAGCTCGTCTACTGCGATGTAACTACTTTTAAAAAAAATATGGTCAATACATGATTGAGAGCTATTCTCTATCCTGGTATGCTTGTTAATTAGTGACTTATAACCATTTTCGTAGAAGGCATTTAAGTATTCGTGACTGGCGTCCGTTTTCCCTAATATATTTATATTCATATCGCCTACTATAATTTCTGTATTACTCTTGTCTTTATTAGTTATAAAAGTTTCTAATTCTTGGATGAATAAAAGCGTGTTAACTGTGTGTGGTTTATAGATAGCCGTGATTGATGTTTTTTGTTATTATCAGTTGTTATAGTTATTCTAATACAATTTATGTTTGAAATATTAACTATTTTTGCTTCAGATTTGTATCTGTTTTTTACATACACCATAACACCGTCGTTTTTGTTTACAGTTCCTTTGTTATAAATTTTTGTATAATTTTTTAGGTTAAATAAATTTTCATTACCTATAACCCATGTTTCTGTTAAAACAATAACATCATATAAATCGTTAAATTCACTGAGAATAACTTCAAGTTCATTGAAATTTTTTGATATACTTCTTATGTTTGTATGAAATATTGTAAAGAAATTCTTGTCTTGTTTTTTTTTTGAGGTAAGTTTTTAATTCTAGTATGGTGCTTACTTCAATAGTTGCTATTTCTTCAATATTAAAATCTCGGATATAGTTATCCATTATTTAACAATCATATAGCTAATACATTTACATAACACAGGATAAATTGATTAATTAATTAAATTAAATTAAATTAAGCCGAAGTAAAATAGAAAAAGAAAAAGTAACAATTATAATATAATATAATGTAATAAACTCAAGGAAATGCAATAGATATAATAAGCGTTTTATTATTTTTTTGTTTGTCTCAACTGTCTCTCAGATTTATCACTTTTAACGCTGCTTACCGAGTTCGTTCTTTGACTTTTCTTCTTCTCCACCTCTTTCTCTCTATCTGCAGGTGACGAATTTTCTCTTTTTCCGGTCTTCTTATTTCTTTCGTGGTTATCTATCGCTGAGTTGGTCTGGGTAATCTTTTTTGTAGCGCTACTTTGAGAACCAAGAAAAATGCTTGTGTCTGGTATGGATGTTGCTGGTGAGGTACTGCGGCTTCTTCGGTGCGTTGCTGGTAATAAATTTTCTTCATATGATTTTGAGGTTGGTATCTCTATTTCCATTTGCCGGAGTTGGTCTACCGTGTAAATTTCACCGTTTATTTCCAGTTTTTTCCCTTTTATTTTTGCTAAGCAATTTATTTTTGCTAAGCAATTATTATTATTTAATAATATCTAGTAAATCAATGTCGTCCTCGATAAACATTTAAAATACAAATAAATAAATACACCACTTTATCCCAGAAGGCTGAGCCTTGTGCGGGAGGGGGCTACACATTTAAAGACAAGGGACCCACATCCAATATCCGTGTATAATGGAAAAATCCCTCCCACAGTATTTTCCATTGCCACGACCGGGATTCGAACCCGGGACTTGGGTGAGAGGCAGGTACTCTACGATCTCGACCATCAGTCATATAAATCTTTCATCTCCTATTTCCATATTTTCCACCAAAATCTTGGAATAGTTTGAAACAAGGGTTTGAATATGTGTGTAGATTAAACACACGTGTAAAACTCACAGGTAAAAGTTAAAACAAGCGTATGAAGTTAGGTTAGGTGATTTTAAGCTGGACTTTGCGTGTTAAGCCGCCAAAATTGAGGGCTTAAATACTTAACTACAATCAAGGGTTCGGTGCATATAAAATCGCCAGTTTAAGCGAGCTTAAATCTTAAACTCGGCTTGAAGTAATACGGCGATTATGGGCATTAGTGTTTTTCAAATTATTAATTACATCGAGCACCTGATTATAAGATACTTCAGAAAAATTAAAATCCTCCTCAAGACAGTTGATATTGGGATTATTTAAGAAATTATCACCATTGATGTTACAGGGTGGTAAAGTGTTTATTAAACCATGAGCTATATTACCAAAATAGTTATTAAAATCATTAGATGAGACGATTTCAGTTTGATTACGTATCTCACTTTTGTTTGATTTAATCAAGTTCCACATTGTTTTTTGCTGATATTTATTCCTATGTATATAATTATCGGTTGCAGTTTTCTTTGCCTTTAGTAACTCCTTTCTATATCTGCATTTTTTATGTTTAATAATTTTTTTAAATCAACAGGAGGATTTGACTTAAGTATCCTGTAGAAAATGAAGTGACTCTCATTTGTCTAAGGTTATCAGTAAACCAATGTACGTTAATTTTATTGTCATTGGATAAAATTTTGGACTTAATAGGGAAACACATTTCTAATGCAGACATTATTTGTTCTAAAAACATTTCAAATTTGGTCTCAACGTCAAGTGATGGAATGTCGATAAATTCCCAATTAAGCTGTTGCAAATAATTGTTTAAATGAAATAAACCTATGTCGGTAATAGGCCTGTGGTGAGTAATTTTTTTATTACTTCGACGGGTTTGCAGTATTTTACACTTAAATTTATCCCAACGTGATCAGAGAATTTTGAATTAATTGTGTTCGTCAAGCAGATATCAAGTGAAAAATTTATAAATATATTGTCAAGACAACTATGCTGACGTGTTGGAAAATTATTGCAAACAACGAAACCAAATGAACTAAACAAATTAATTAGTTCCCGTACATGTTTATCAGGATTATGGAATGAAACATTAAAATCCAGTAAATATTACTTCCTTATTTTTTGAGAGACAAAATTCAAAGCAATAGAAAGTTTCTGCAAAAATTCCCTAAAGTAGGAGATCTGTACGTAGTTATTATTAAAAAACTATCACATGCAACACCAGCTAATTCACAGTCCAGGTCAACAGAGAGTTCATTAATTTGTTGAAGATTATCAAAATTATATTTTCTCCTGCCAAAAATAGGAACTCTACCATGAATAGAGGATTTTTTAGAGAAATTTGAGAGCAAAATATAGTCATCTGAATATATACAAAATCTACCTCATCATCAACAAGCCAATGCTCATTAATATCAACGTTTAATAACTAAACTAATTTGCTAAGGCTGTGTCAACGTTAGTTAACCATTCGTTATAACCAGTGATAGTTGGAGGGAACGACCGATATTCGTATTAAGTCAACCAACCGCTGTCACAACATCTGATTTAACTCTTGGCCGTTGAATTCAACGCAGGTCGTGGCAAACCCTTAATATATCGAAGTCTCGAAATCGATAGATTAACGGCAACTGTCGACAATGAATGCTTCCTCGTATACAGGTTTCGCAACTTCCTGAACTAAAGATACAACACTAGCTAAACACTTTGCACAATACACAATTCACTTCTGACACCTGCCCAGACAGGTCTTGTTCGTTCACTCTTCTTTGGCTCAGCCGAATGGTCAAACCGACGCAATTGCGAGGGTCGTAAGTTATGGGGTCAACACAAATACCAGACTAATACTAGAATGCAATAAAGAAGACAGAGAAGATAATAAATAAAGATATATATTAAACGATCATCATAGTACATATAGAGCCTCACCTAGCAAGACCTACCACCATAACCACGATACCCCCACAAGGGGTCAGCGACCGCGACGGCCGCGCTGAAAGACGAGTGATCGATTGCCGAAAGAGAATTATTACATGGACGTGACTGGCAATTTAGTGAGTGGGGTTTCTAGACTGTTAGAATTATATAATAGAAATTTAAGGTAATATTCTCCAAAAGGGGTATATGCCGTTAGACGTCTGTGGATATTTCGGAAAAGGGAAATCTCTTCGAATGCTATCTCACAAGGCGGTCACCTGGTAATAATGGGGAAGTGCCCCGGTACCCGTGCGTACCGCACTGAGGCTTATCCTGGCTTGATTTAATCAAAAATATCCTAATTCTATTTTGCGAGATCATTGGGAGGTCTCCCCTTATATATATGGAAAGGACCCGAGACCACTCAATGTCGCCACGTGGCATCGCAAAATTCCGCTATTTCCTATTTTTATTCAGTTCCTAATATTTTCAAAATGGTGCTGGCAGACACGATCCCGGTAGAGACGATGACCAATGGGTAGGCGAGGCCAGCTCAACCATCCTTGGAAGCCGTAGGTCACGGACTCACAAGGAATTCCAGAACGCGAGGGTAGAGTGAACCTATTCTTCCGTAGATCACGAAGGTGGATCAGTCTGTGATAGATCTGATGAAGAGCTACCGATCTACGGTATATTCACTCTCGCGCCTTTGTGGAGTATTCCTGTGATCCGTTAGACCGGCTTATGACAATGATCATCTGCGCGATGATCATTGTCGTGGCGCAGTCCGTCCTTTGAGGAATCGGTACTGGCTGAGGACAATGCATGTCCTTGGTCGTTTCTACATGCTGCATCGTGCCTGGATGCGTTCGTTCAAACATTGGATAATGGCCGAAAAAGATAAATGGAATTTCGGAAACTGTACTGAAAATCGTCTTAAAAATTTTATAAAAAATATGCACGGAATCGTGCATATCAGGCAAAAGAAAGAATTTTGGGTTTAGGAACTGACTTGAAATTCGACATTTTTTTATAAAAAAATGGTGTACATGGAACAGATGTTCCACATACACCATTCAAGCCTTAGCTTGTGTGCTTATATCTCATTAGGATCTTTTGCTTAAAACTACTTCTACTGCTTCTCCTGGGTACGATAACATTAACACATACAACATCAAAATTGTTCTCCATTAAAAATATATTAAATTCATTTACTTTGTTTCTTAGACATTGAATGTTTATATGAAAAACATTAAACGAGTTGTTAGAACCTCCTATGTCAGGTTTATTGGAAAACGTGTTAAGTGATTTAATAGATATATCATTACTTATTCTAGAAGTGACATTTGTGAGAGTCGCGGTGGATGAGAGGGGCAAAACTTTTTTAATTTCTCTTTTTACTCGGAAAACTTATTTTTCGTAAAAAGTTTTGCTTTTGTTAAAAATATAATTGCCATGGAATAAGTTAACAATGTAGAGGGTGTTCGGAAAATTAAAAAATCTGAAAAATATGTTATATTCGTGTTAATTTCTCGTTTTACTAGGAAAACTTATTTTTCGTTAAAAATTTTGCTTTTGTTGAAAATATGATCGCCATGGAGTAAGTTGACATGTCACGTACAGGGAGTTCAGAAAATTTAAAAATCTGAACGATTTGAAAATTAGGCAGATTTATCTACATATTAGAATTCACACAAATATTATTTCTAAACAACTTTTCTTAGTAACAGTTTTCCACATCGTAATATGTATAAAATAGATTGGTTCAATATTGATTAAAAAAATACAATATAGACAGAATATGGATTAAACACTTATGATACAATAATATAAGATAGATCATACGCAAATAAAAAAATCATCTAATCAAGAGCCTATTTCATTAGAGTAGAACAAGGTAAATGTTAAAAATATTAAGAAATACATATAATCCTAATTGATTTAAAATGTTTAATTTATGCGATAGTTTCCCCAAGATAAATTGTTAATGCCATCCGGCAAAATATGTCTTTTTTCATCGCATGGTGACAAAGGTATGTTATCACTGCTTGAGGGTAAATGACATGTTTTATTAATTTAAATACAATTTGCCTGGACAAGTGAATATTCTTCTTAAAAAGACAATTTCTGTAATGCTCATGTTGAAGCCTTTTTACAACATGTCTTTTTACTCCTTTTGCTTTTTTAATAACCCCGCTTCCCACAACAAAATCATAGAGTTTAGCCCTTAATCCCACAAATTCAAGCATAGGTGTCCCCTCATTTTCATCCTTGAAAACACCGAGAACAGCTTTATTTACTCGTGGCATATTATATGGATTATTTGCTGAATAATTCGACGTATCAAATTTTTCTAAATTATATATCTTTATATATATCTTCGGTATGTATGCTATGTACAGGGTGTCCCAAAGTTGATGTCTCGGGTCTATATCTAGACCTAGAGAATGAAAAAAGTTATCACAAAACCGTTTACGTGGTTTAATTTGGGGTGCACTAAGGTACATTTTACGCTATAATTTTTTTTTCGAAATTGGAAAATGGCGAAACTGACGTCATCAGAACTTTTTTCCCAGGAACATACACTTTTTTTGGGCTACCTGGAAAGTGCTATTTTTTCTGAACATTTTCTATTAAAAAAGTTTTTTCGTATCTCTTATATTTAAAAATATACGGGGTAAAATAGTTTGGAAAATACCCTCAATTGCATACGAGTTAGCCATGATGTAATCGAGTGGCCTATGGAAAACAATGAACAAAATCTATTTATATGTTTTATCAAAGATTTGTAACAGTATATTTTAATAAAAAAAAATATTTTAAAACCCTAACAAAATTCTAAATCGTTTTTTTTGGCGTTAGGAAAATTTTTCAAACAAATAATACTTTAAGATCGATCTTGACAAAAACGAAACCATTAAATCCTGAACAAAATTAAAAAAATTGTATTTACAGTATTCCGTGTGAGTGTAATAAACATTTTATGTGGGTGAATCATCTAGACCACTTAATGTAAGTTTGGGCGAACACAAAAGTTATATTAGAAAAGGTAAAATAGAAAAATCTAAAATTTTTGAACATGCTTGGGAAAACGATCACAGAATAAAATGGGATTCAGCAAAAATTTTGACCAAATAAGCAGACAGCAAAAAGAAAAATCAAAGAATCTGCAATAATTTTACTTAATGAAGATAAATGCGTATCAAATTGTTCGGTAGAATTTTGTTCAACTTGGTTACCAATGTTGAGAAAAGAACTCAATAAAGTTTATATTATTTAGAATAATTTTCAACATTTCTATGGTAAGTATCTATGGAAATGATATAAACAATTTTCTTTTATGCCGTGTTATTCTACACGTTACATAAAAAAATCTAAAGAAAAGGAAACAGATATAGCTTCTGAAACGACAGCGCAGTGTTTTTGACATTACGTCAAAGGCGTAGAGGTTATTTCCCAGTTTTAAACTGGTCAATTTGAATATTTTTTAGATACTTACCTAATATAAATTGGATAGGAATTTCAAGAGATCTGGTATTAAATCCCAAAAAGAAAAGGAAGAAAAAAAAATTGATTAAAATCATGTCAACTTTTTCATTGTTTGTAAACATTTCGGCGCTATTTAAATTAATTGACACCCGTAAACTATTTGACACAAACAATATATTCACTAAACAAACATGTCAACAGCTCTAGTCCAGTGTTTTCCATAGGCCACTCGATTACATCATGGCTAACTCGAATGCAATTGAGGGTATTGTCCAAAATATTTTACCCTGTATATTTTTAAATATAAAAGATACGAAAAAACTTTCTTCATAGAAAATGTTCAGAAAAAATAGCACTTTCCAGGTAGTACAAAAAAAGTGTATGTTCCTGGGAAAAAAGTTCTGATGACGTCAGTTTCTCCATTTTCCAGATTTCGAAAAAAAAAATTTATAGCGTAAAATGTACCTTAGTGCACCCCAAATTAAACCACGTAAACGGTTTTGTGATAATTTTTTTCATTCTCTAGATATAGTCCCGAGACAGCAACTTTGGGACACCCTGTACTACTAAGGAATTAGTGTATATAAAAGTTTAGCCTTATCGCCATACATATCCTTAACAAAACCATAATGATAGTCGTACATAGTTGTTTTAGAAATGCCTAACACACTGAATCCTATATTATATAGGTCTGTCATATAAACATTTTAATTTTTTCATTTGGATAGCTACTAAATTTTCGTGAAATATACTTATACTATGGAAATTCGGTTTAGCTACTAAACTCTCTGCACCCTTTTTTGTTTTATGCTACTCCAGTGGTTAATTAATTTTATTAAAACCCGTTTCTCTACAGTCTCCATACATTTACTGAAAATGGCGGTATTTCCTAGTTTATAGCTACTTTTTTCGAAGTAGTTTTTTGCCTTTTTTAGTATTCAGATCAATATATTTCTTTAGCCAGTCGGATTGATTAAAAGCTAAAATGCGATGAATTTTTTTAAATACTAACCCATACTTCAATGCCTGATAGAGGTTGCGATAGTAAATAATATATTTTTCTTTATTCAATAAATTGGGAATTAACCTGGTTTGTTTGCTTGCGCCATTGGGAGGAACAATAATATTCTGCGGGCAAAATGGAAGATCATCGTGGATATCATGGAGAGTGATTGGATACGTGATGTCTACGTCTAAAATAAATCCTACGGCACTGGCGTAGTCTGCACATCTACTCCATCCATCAAAAGTTGTAACTTCATCGTCCGATAACCATCTAAAATCAGATTTTGGCAAATACTGCGATAAGGACAACCATATAAGTTGTTTGCATCGAGGTATATTAGAAAGGAGGGGTCCTTGTTTTCATAGTAAACAAAGTGACTTAATGATTGATCCTGAGGTTTGTCAGGCATATACTCATTATTAGCAACCGCATATTGGTGACTACACTGGGCAACTCCACCTCTAATTATTGATTTTCTTATAAAATGTAACATATTAACATCCGTAAGCAATTCCAATTTAAACTGTAAGCCCAAATAAAATTAATAATTATAAAATATTATAGCGATAAATACGTAATAATAATACAATGCCATATAAAAGTTACCTTTGTGTACTTCAGCATAGCTTGCCATGATAATCCTGGTATAGTAATAAAACTACATGCTTCGTAATCATAAACCTCCATGCAGACAGTTCTAAATGCTTCAAAGACTTCTGCTAGTAGTAACACATCTGTTTTGAGATATAAATCTGAATAGTCTGCCAACGTATTGCAGCTGAAAGTTTTTCAAACCTCCCTAGCATGTTCATATTGCTCCTGATCTATTGCAGTCTCAGTTAAAGCGCTATAGAAGTCATGTTGTGATGGCAGTTCCTTCGTATACTGTAGCTTTTCGTATGAATCAATGTATTCAGACGGGAAGGCTCCTTTTATGGTAACCAGTTTAAGCTCTTCATCATTATTAAAAGCTCTTCTTGTCTCAATAAACTGAAATTCTTCTAGATAGCTGGTGAGGTCTTCGAGACTGTGCGCCATAAAGCGATACGAATCCAAGAAACGTAAAGTAATATGCTCTTTTTCCCCTCTGGACTTCCCTTCCCTTCTTAATATTGTTACAGACTGAATTACCATCATTTGCGTCTTCGTCATTCTCATCGCTAAAGTCCCTTTCAATGTCAGCGCTGGCGTCCTCCTCTTCCTCCTCCTCCTCATTATTTCCACCATCATGAAAGCGATATATTTTTCCTTATTTTGCGGAATAACGCTAACTTCCTCCGCTTGAGCTACAACTTGTATAAATAAGTGAATGTCATAATTGCCTCATATTATGAAAAAATATCGGGAAAAATCTTGGTTTTCTGTATTTCAAATTGCACTGGCTATGCGCTGCTCCTCGATAGTTATCTGAAAAAAATTGATTTTTTTTTTGGTTTTATTAATGACCTGATTATTCGTTATTTCAAATGCTTGTCCACAAATAAAACAAATGGTTGCTTCACTGTGTTGCCTCTTCTCTTCATATGTTAGTGGTTTCATAGCAATTGGTTTTTCGAAATGGTATAAATTCGGCGTACGTCTTCTATTAGCCATTTCATGTTCTCAGTGGCGCAGTCTTTACCTCTATATGTCCTAAAAGTGGATAAAGTATCATCGAACGAGCATTTTATAAAATAGGCAAAACTATTATCTTACCTTATTGACGCTTTTTTTTTAAATAGTGGCCGGAATGTTGCCATTAGCGATTTTTTCTTCGACTTCAGGTCTTCAATTGGGATATTTTCTAAGTTTTCGCTTATCCTTTTCCACGCATCGTGTAATTTGTGTGTTTCTTTTGTGATCTTTATGTGACGCATCCCATAACAATCTCTCAGTTGCAAATAGCTCTAAAAACTTTAGCACTTGGTCATTGCTCCACTCAATCATGGTTAAAATACGCGAATAATTAACCAAACAACAAACAAATAAATTTCTAGTAGGATAAAATAGCAAAATAAATTTTACTATTCAGTCTTAATCCTCTAATGTCTTAAAAAGATATAAATACTCTTTTCAGAGCTTATTTGCAAACTATCTACATTTAACTGATAAAATGGTCAGTACTACGAATGTAGAAAGCAAATAATTTAATATTTGCAATAAGCAAATGGATTAATCCGTCTGGTGAGGCTTATTGCAAATATTAAATTATTTGCTTTCTACATTCGTAGTACTGACCATTTTATCAGTTAAATGTAGATAGTTTGCAAATAAATAAATTGTTATGTTATTCTATACAGTTCAGTTATCCTGTACCAGCGGAGTTATGTGGGAATACTGTGAATAATGAACTTTTTTTTTGTTACAGAAGCAGTATGGATAATTTTTTCAAGGAGCTGACGTGAGGATTCTGCCGAGTTTTATAACTTTTGCAGAATGTCCCCTAGAGATTTCGAATTTTTGCTAAATAACATTGAACCTATGATAAAGAAAAACCAAACTAGACTACGAATACCCATACCACCAAAAATACGTTTGGCAATAACTTTACGATATTTAGCAACGGAGGATAGTTATCGAAGTCTCCACTACTTATTCAAGGTTTCCACACCAGCCATTTCGAAAATTGTTCCTGAAGTATGCAAAGCTATCAAATTTTTTTTGAAGGATCAAATTAAGGTAAGTTATAAAAGTAGAAATCTAATTACAAAATATGCATTTAATGTCTAATTTGGAAATAGAACAGTAATCATTAGACATATAATTTAATACAAACTCCTATCTTCGGAAGCGTTCCAGTATGCTGTTTCAATGATATCCATTTGGTTTTGAGGTGCATCATTTGTTTCCGGGATACTGATCTCTGTTGAAGAATCTGACACCGGTTCTGGAGATTCTAGAATGACATTCATTGGAGACTGTATTGAAATTTGGTAATCGGAATATCTTGATTGCGACGACTGAGATGAATAGGCACTTGATGGTCGTTCAACGGGCCAAGGATTTTGTAAAAGCAAGCCATCTATTTGGTACATGACCCTTGCTCGCATTGACTCCGGATATTTTCGCAACCTTTTTGCTGAAAGTTTCGCATATATGTCGCACTCATCTTCATCATTTATATAATTTCTTTTTTCTCTCAATACATGGTTCAAAGTGTCCAAACTTTGAGATATTTTATTTTGTGCTTCATCTGTGTTGACGCTTGCTTTTTTATTGGTTTTGATTGGTTTGGTGTGTGATCGCGATGAGACTGGCTGTGATGGCGATGAGACTGGCTGTGATGGCGATGAGACTGGCTGTGATGGCGATGAGACTGGCTATGATGGCGATGAGACTGGCTGTGATGGTGATGAAAGTGGCATTTCGACAGTTTGTTGAGACTGACTTGGCGTTGGCGGTGGTGCTGGCATATCTTCACTATGTAAAGTCTGAAAGAAATGTATATCATTATTAGTGTTTCATGTTTTGCATATTTATTATATTGTATATTTTTTATATTTTATTATTTTGTATATTTTTTATTAATGTTTAATATATAATTTTATATGTTTTATTTGTTTCAGTTACCACAAACACCAGAGGAATGGTTACTCATAGAAGAGGGATTTAGAAATAAGTTTCCACGATGCGTTGGAGCTATAGATGGGAAGCACGTTGTAATTAATTGCCCAGCACACAGTGGCTCAAAATATTATAACTTTAAGGGCACACATAGCATGGTACTAATGGCTTTAGTTGATAGTGAATACCGTTTTATTTTTGCTGACATCGGTGGCCAGGGGCGCATTAGTGATGGAGGAATTTTTCAACATTGTTTACTTTGGCAAAAAATTGACACAGATACTATTAATTTGCCACCAGATGCCCCATTACCCGGAAGAGAAACAAATGTGCCCTATGTATTTCTTGGTGATGGAGCTTTTGCATTACATAAACATATAATGAAACCTTTTCCTGGTAATCATAATATTGCCACAATGGAACGTACTTTCAATTACAAACTTTCAAGTTCTCGTGTCATTGTTGAAAATGTCTTCGGTGTTTTAACTACTGTTTTTCGAATTTTTAAAAAACCAATCGAAATTGACATAGAAAATGTACCACTAATAACTCAGACCTGTATTTTGTTACATAATTTCTTAAGAAGCAGTAAATCTTCTCGAAACATATACACTCCCCCAGGAACTTTTGATTCCGTAGTTGACGGAGTACGTGTGGATGGCTCTTGGCGACAAATACAAACCAACCCAGAGACTTCAGCTATTAGGTCAATACCACATGTGGCAAGACGTTCGCCAAGAAACATTTGCGAAATTCGAAATGAATTTGGTCATTATTTCCATAATTTCAATACAGGGGATGATGTTTAGTAATTACCTAATAAATAATAGTAACAACAATAATAAGTGTTTTTAATAGATGAATGAACTTACCCTGTCTTCCGTGTTTATAGTCTCCTCAACGTCATAAATTGATCCCAAAAAGCTCTCCATAATTTCAAAAGCAAACCATACTGGCAGGTATACATCGTCAGCACCTGCTCCAGAACGAATGGAATTTTGTTTTTTCTTTAATAGAGGTCGAAACGTGGCCATGAGTGACTTCTTCTTTGATTTCAAGTCTTCTATTGGAGTATTATCCAAGTTATTACTGATGCGATTCCACGCATCGTGTACTTTATGTTTCAACTTATGACTTTTATTCGATGGATCCCATATCACTCGCTCAATTGCATAAAGTTCCAAGAACTTAATTATTTTGTCGTTACTCCACTCCGGCTGCGGCGTAGATGGTGGCATTATAAATCATCCACAGAGTAACTATGTTGATTTTACAAAACACAAAGTAAAATCACAACAGACTGTCACAAAACACACGCGCTCGACGACCAGCAGCAAGTGAGCGAGAAGGCTGAATGTAAACACTCACTCGCGCTCGCGCTGCCTGTCCTTTGACTTCCGCATGAAAAACCGACAATTGAGGGAGCGCCGGGCAATAGCAACAGCATGAGCAGTGGCAGCGCAAGGGACGTGTTTACATTCTCACGCTTCCCACTTCCCTGCTCACTTCCCTGCCCAATTGGGCTGAGTGTAAACGTGGCATAAAGGGGGTATAAGCTTCATGGACATGGATTGATCTGGTTCTGGTAATATTTTTTTCGGGGTTAGAATCACAGCTGGATATAGGTTTCAAAATTGCTTTGAAGTTACAGTATATCGCAAAGGTTGCTTAAAAGTTATATGAAAATCCTTAAATTCCAGGAAATTTTTTCCTGGTATTATACATATTTGTTGGCAATCCTTATTAATTTGGTATATACGTCTGGCCACTCAGTTGTTTCGGATACAGTTCAGTAAGTTGCACACATCTCCCCTGAATAGAACCCGTCGACGGTCGACGCTCCGTCTCGGACTAACGTGATTATGGGGCGGAGTCGAAATTGTTAGGGGAGTTGGTGCGACTTACTGAACTGTATTCGAAACAACTGAGTGGCCAGACGTGTATATATAAAAAAAATGTAAAAACTAACATGATTTACTTTTCGTCCTTTGGTATAATATAATGGTCCTACAACGTTATACTATTTTCTTTTTAAGTTCCAATCCAAACACGTTTATATTTATTACATTATTTTGCTTTTCAAATCTTACAATATCCTTTACGAGTACTGGAAAAGGAATTTCCATAAAGTTGAATTCTCCCAAGTATATATTGTAATTAGACGTGCGATATGTATGCTGTTCCGCAGGGTGTAATGCGCTTAGAATTCTCCATTCAAAACAACGGTTATCTAAAACAATTTCAAATTAGCACGACAAAAAACTTATAATTATTAATTACAGAAAATACCTGAGTTTTTAACGTTGTAGATTGCTTCTTTAACGGCAATTTCTTTGGGCAAGGGGATATAGGAAGATGCTCTTAAAAGGTTATATTTCGCAATGTTGATTTCGAGGTATAAGAGTGAAACTAGAGCCCAACCAGAGTTCCTTTCCTGAAAATGCATAATACATTGTAAAGTTATAGATAGATTCGATAAATCAAGTCTTACCTCAAATTCTTCGCTTTTCGTCTTTAAAATATTGAAAAAATTAGTATACTGCTCGTCTAGATCGGTTGCCATCGTTGCAATTTGATACTCGCTGTTAAATGATTTAATTCCTGTTGCGCACTGCTGCTGCTATCATTAGTACTAGTAGCTTTATATTTTGATGGTGCAGTGCACCACGAGAAGAGATTTTATTGAATTTAATACTTTTGCTTTAGTGGAATTTAAAAAGATTTCCACAGATATAGAATTTATGGATTCATTATTCGCAGCCTCCACGCGGTACGTTGCAATTCTATTATTGAATGCTGATTTAATTTTAATTAAACCGTCTTCTACCACTTCACCATTGCAATTTAAGCGATGTCTTGTACTTCGATGATAAGTAGCAATTTCATTCCGCGATATCTGAATGCAACTGATTAAATTGCTAACACTTTGATGTCCATTTCCCATCGTGACGTCACTATTTACAGGAGTAATATCGATGTCTATGCGAGATATACTCGGTTGATTTATCAAGCATTGTTTGTTTTTTGAGAGAGGCGGGGATGATCGAGAATGTTTGTGCGTATTATTCTTATAAAGGCCCCCATTCAAATTGAGATCTGTATCGATACATGTATTGTATCGATACAAATATCAATGTATGTATCTGAGATTTGTATCAAGCATCAAGTACCATATACACACTGAGACGGGATCATGAAACATCAGTTTAGAAATCGGTTCAAAACTCACAATATACAACTGAAATGTTACCTCCCAAATCCGTACTTATAGCAGTTGCAATAGCTCTGTTGGAATTTTTAAAGAAAGAGAGGCGTCGAAAAAGAATTTGGAGTAAACAATGGCTACGTGAGAGAAATAAGTACATCGTTTTAAGTTTACTTAAGGAACTAAAAGACAATGAACCAAATGACTTAAGGGCATAATAGCACCCAACATAGTTTTGAAAATTCATATTTTCGTTACTATTCATCGGAATCGTTTCAAACTTTTATGAATGATATAAAATTATGTAATCTAGGGCTGTGTGCATGCATATTTGAATCGGCCGGAAAAATTTAAAAAAAAATCGAAAAAATGTGAAATTTTACAAACCCATGCACATGCATCTAGAAAATGTAATTCTAAATACGGTGCTAAAATTCAAATCATTTACCTGCTGTCGTTTGCGTATAATGAATTTTCAAAATTCATGGCATTTTGTGTTCCAGGTACAGGTATATCCAACGAAAATTACCACCCCTAATAATTTCTTTATTTTTGATGCTATAAAAAAATTTTTTCTATAAAAATTGTAGGGTTTATTGAAAAAATTTAGAATATGTATTCAGAAAAATAAATGAAAGTCGTTTAGAGGAGATATGGTTTTAACTTGCATTTCTTCAAATGGAGCACCCCATTTTTTTGCATTTTTGAAATCAAGGTACTTTTCTCATTTCGAATAAGGTATCGACTTTGTATCGAACATGAAGGGCGTCATTTTGAACAGTTTATGTAGGATAGTTTTAATTACTTTTATTTATAGTTGTAATTAATATCTAAATTAGCCAAGACTAATGCATTCTAAAAATAAAAATTTGTTCTGTTATTTTATTTCCTTGTTGTTTTCGAGCCACAAAAATTGCAATAATTAGAAAACCCTAAAAGATAATATGATATATATCTATATATTCGAAATGTGAAAAGTACCTTGATTTCAAAAATGCAAAAAAAATTGGGGTGCTCCATCTGAAAAGAAGTTAAAACCATATCTCCTCTAAACGACTTTCTTTTATTTTTCTGAATACATATTCTAAATGCTTTCAATAAACCCCACAACTTTTATAGCATCAAAAATAAAGAAAATATTAGGGGTGGTCATTTTCGTTGGATATCCCTGTACAAAATGTCATGAGTTTTAAAAATTTATTATACGCAAACGACAGCGGGTAAATGATTTGAATTTTAGCACCGTATTTAGAATTACATTTTCTAGATGCATGTGCATGAGTTTGGAAAATTTCACATTTTTTCGATTTTTTTTTTTAATTTTCCGGTCGATTCAAATATGCATGCACACAGCCCTAGATTACATAATTCTATATCATTAGTGCTATTATCCCCTTAAAGAACTATTTACGAATGGATAATAAATTGTTTAATAACTTATTGCAAATAGTAAAACCAAGAAAAACAGAATACTGTCATGAGAGAAGCAGTAAGTGCCGAAGAAAGACTGACTGTAACTTTAAGATAGACTCCGGCCGCTATAAGAACAAGCCACCAATGTCATCAAAGAATATCTGCGCGGTCGTCCATCGAAGTCCCGCTCTTTAGCATAAGCGTATCATAATATTTTTAAAATCTTATTCGCAGCGTTGAGTTTGATAAATGCACGTCACTATTTACTTTGTAGAAGCATGGTATCGCCAAAGCTAGCGCAGCTGTTGCAACGTCCCTGGCTTGTTCTTATAGCGGCCGGACTCTACTTGGCTACTGGGAATAACTACGAAGATTTAAAATTTTCTACAGCCATTTCTCCACAATTACTTGGAAAGATTATTCCTGAAACATGCCAGGCAATTTATGAAAGACTTGTGAATGAATACATGGAGGTAAGTTTTTATTTATTTATTGAATTTAGTATTTAAACAAAACATATATTACACTTTAAAAAGTTATGTTGCTGACTTAAAGTCAATGATTTCGGCGACATTATGTTCATATTCTTATTCCTTATAGTATCATTCCTTTGGTTTTCGCCCTGTCCATAAGAAGATAAGTTGGTGTTTTCTATGTTAATGTTATGATTGGAGTTATGAGGAATATTATCAAACGTAGTAGGCACAGGACGAAATGTTGTGGGTAGTTGATATCGCCGAGGATAGTTGGTATTGCTGTATGAGGAATGCATGGTAAGTTGGAAGGAGGAATTTCTGTTAGCTTTCCTTGTTTAGCATAAAAAATCGCATCTGCGACCAATTTCTCTACAAAGTTCCGTTGTATTGGATCTAAAGACAAGCGAGCATATTTTAGTCCAGCTATGTCAAAATCGCTTAAACTATTCAATGATCGATCAGGTGTTAGTAGAGGGTTTTGGCCGATTCTGGCACCTCATCCTCATCTCTGACGTCACAGATGGTTACGTCACGGCAGTAGGTTGACTCGGTGTACGTTATTGAATGGGATTTTTTGCTCCGTATGTTAAAATAGATTAATTATCTCTGTCATATATGTATCATACTGGTTTTTTAATAATTTTTTGCCAGATATTTGTCGTGAGCCGACTTTTGCTGTTATTATAAATTATAATGAAAGAAATCGTTAACATGATAATGTGTTTTATTTAGGATTTAATTAATACAACTAAAGAACAAATAACTATAAAATATAAATGCTATTGACTGGGCTTCAGTTTACCATCTGCCCCTCCTCTGGAACTGCTCTCAGAACTGCATCTACGTCATCCTCCTCTTCTCCCTCCACGCCCTCCTCCCCTTCACTATCATAGTTTTCGTCATTGATTATTCTAGCTAAATGTTTTTGTAGATGTGATGGAAGAAAGTCTTCGAGATCGAAAATAAAGCGAGTTAAATGCAGTGTCTGTAATCTGCGTATTAGTTCATCGATATTAATTTTACTGGTTAAATATCTGTCACAAGTGTTGTATCCACGATTATAAGTTTCAGCAAGATTTCTGCATTCTGATATAGAATAAAATCGCTCCATACCATACACCGCTTCGTGATCTGCGTCAAATGCCAGACGGTACAATGTACGTTGTAGTTTAATGACTGCATTTTTTAAGTCAACAACTTCACTCTGACTATCATCGCTGGCTTCAGTATATAATAATAATAATAATAATAATAAACGTCTTTATTAATGACCATAATATATAACAAAACAATTGTGTGACAAATAATTATAACACATGATTTTAATTTAATGCTACATATTATAGTCGCATAAGGCAAAATGCCATCCACATTTTGTAAACGTTCTTGTCAACTAACTTTAGACTTACCTAATTTCATCAGTATATATGATGGAAAAGTGGGAGAAACATTTGGATTTTAAAATGTTTACAGTTAGAGACTTGTTAATTCTTGTTAGACTGGATTTGTAATAAAACAATTTACTTAAAATACATTTAGGCATTAAGATGGAAATAAAAGTCATATTTATTGTTATTACATTTAATTTATTGCCTATTCAGTACAAAGCTAACTTTATAGATAGCACTACATAATTAAGAATCTAGCATGTAAATAAAATTAGTATAACTTGACAATAAGAATTATTAAAGTGATATATAATTTTTATCTTAAATAAACGGAACCATCTAAAGCGCTGTAATTTATCAATGCATCATGTAAAATTAGTGCAAAGACCTTAACGTTAGAAGGAAACTTATTCTTCCTAGTTTCAAACTCCAACTTAATGTCGACAGTGGATGATTTAACGGCCTCCGATTGATGAGAGCAGTCAATGACAAATAGAGGATTATTCATAAAATCTCCATAACTTAGCATTGGCTCACTCATTTCCTTACTGTAATAACTACGTTGGAAGTTACTGTAGGCATAGTAAGCTGGACCGAATAGCTTTTTAGAGAAATCCAAATTCCACCTCTCATATGGATAAACGTTTGAGTTTAGGTAGAGACGAATATCGCTGACATTGGCATTAAGGTAGGCCGTTGCATCTTGTGCACTGTTATCTGAATTTGCAGTACTTTGAAAGCCTACAATGATATAACGAGGCCTTTCTAAACTAGTACTTGTTTTTATGGCCCAAATATCCGCTGATGTTTCTCGCAAAGTGGGCAACTCATACAGGTCTCACTTACGATAAGCTATTTTAACGCGTGCAGCAGCAATCGAAGAGGATTTGTTTATGCGAGACAATAACTTCAGTTTCAATCTATCTTCGGGTACAACGTGTCGAATTTTCCATTCAATTTTGTTAATTTCTAGACTAGCATATACTTCACCCATATAGCAGTTCTTGAACGATCGAGCAATAATTAATATTAGCTCCTGCTTTACATGGATAATCCCTTTTGTGTAGTCTTCAGCAAAACCCATGATATATTTAAGAGGTCGGCCGCTGAAGACGTGACTATTTGTGTCCAATATATCTTGTTTATCCTCGGCAAGTCCCCAGCCATGTGTTAATAATACGAAATTTTGACTGTCTCCAAAGGAAAGCATAGTTTTCATTGCAGAGGTTATACCTGGTTTACGAAGTATTGCCACCTGCTCACCACCCAGCTCATAGCGGATTTCATCGAATAGAAAGGCAAATGCATTATTAGCCAAATTCTTAGCGGCTTCGGCAGGTCTAAACTTCCCCTCGATTTATATGTAGCTCTCAGAAATGTCGAATATTAAATCTTGAAAATGAACTGGAATGCGTATTTCGTCCGAGTTCCTATATGTCGGCGATCCGTATGGTTTGTAAGTATGTTCATGTAGACTTACAATAGAGTTGTCAAAAATTGGATCATCAAACACGTCACATTTTTCACTTGAAGTTGAAAAAGCCAGCGCCATTTTCACCGTGGTTGTCGTTATCTATTGTTTGGGAAATAGTAATCAAGAAGCGATTGAATAAATTTATAGTCTTCAGGTGAGAGTTGCTGATTCACTGTCGACACTAATGGCTTTGCAGAACGACTAAAGTATTTGTCGGACGAACTTCTTATTTTATAAGAGTCGATATTTGCTTCACTTGAATGTTGTCGTCTAAGGTAATTGTGATTGTTGTAGTGGTTGTAGTAGGGATGAATGAATTGACGGTTATAGATGAAGCCCATAATGACAATTATTTTTATGATAATTCTTTCAACTCGAGCCTTACAATGATTTTTTCACCTCGAAAGTCGATTGATTCACCGTTATCATCCAAAATGCGTAGTGTAATGTTGTCGATAAACTGACCTCCGTCCGGTTTTACAGGCATATAGGTGATATTTCCAGGCTCTCTAGAAAGTTTATAGCCAGGCTCAACGTCTATGTCGAATTCATAGAGCGTATGCGCCTCCTCACCATTTAGGTAAGCACCCGAAGTAATGTTGCAATCTACGCGTATGATTCGAGTTTTCATAATATTAACTGGCAGTGTTGACGCGTGGATTTTATTGGCAGCAAATCGTTTGTGTTCAAATCCTAGTAGGTCAGCTAAATTATTTTCCAGCGTAAAATCAATCTCATATTTTGATAGCATTTCACACTTTAGTGTATTATTGTTGGCACGTAGAGAGAACAATTGCTTGGGTTTTTCGCTATTTCCAGCAGTCTTTTGCTTGGCACGTTCTTCAATCAACATGTTACGCTGTATTTCCTTGTGAATTTCTTCAATTTCATATGCACCTGGTTGTATCAGTAGCACTGGCGGAACGGCTTGTTCAGGCGTATTTCTGTATACAAATATATTATTTTTCCCATTAACATTTAATATGGAGTTGCAAGAATAGAAAGCAATTAACCCTAATCCATAACGACGCCTACTGTCCAAATCAATCGGTGGATAAAAGTTGGCACTTAACACGCTACACCGTTTTTCTGTTAGACTAAACGTTCGGGACATGATTGAGTCAATTATGAATTGTCTTGGATTGGTCACACAGCACTTTATCAATATTTACAACAACAACTTAAAGGGTTCAGTCGTCTCCTTTTCCGTGCTAATGATGACGACAGCGATGGTGAAATGTCCACTTTGTTTTCAGAAGCGACATTTATATCGTTCACCTTGCAGTAGCAGCAAAATATTCTTCGACTTGATGGACCATCATTGACATCAGTACCGCCGCCACTGCCAATATCGTCATGATCTGTACAATATCGATACTATAGTATGTCGATATTCTGAAGATGTTCCGGCAATTTATCCCAGACTTGAGCAATCTCATATGGAGCACAAGCAATCATGACTTCTTTAGGCATATTTGCAAGTTGTTGTTTGCTCATCTTCAACAAGCTGTGCAGTCTAGAAAAAGCAATCAGTGATTTACCCATTTGTTTAATTTCCTCTCGATCAATTTGCGGAGTCGTCTTTATATCACTGCTTGACATCTTCGTTCTTCTGGTTCTCACTTAAACTTTGAAAGAAACTTTAGACACAAATGCCCACACCACACTGTATTGAAATCTTGTCCACGATCGTAGTTATAGGTGAGTGCTCTGGCCGGTGTAGCTCCCTTATACAGATATTGTACTAGCTCCAAAGGAGGGGATAAATCGCCAAAACTGTCATAGTAATTTACTGAACCACCATCTTTTCTATACGCTACCCAATGCGTGCCTGTTCCACGTGTACTATCTAGGTTAATTACAGCACTGTCCTTTTGCCATGGTCCATCTCTGGGCAGTTTGTCCCGCATATATACACACCTCGAAAATTTGACAATTGAAGGAGTACAGCAAGTCGTTGAATATCTTCGTCGGTGAGTGGTCTTCGAGGAAGCGGGACATCTAAGAGTTTTTTGAGTTCGAATTTATATGCAGTGGAGGTCTAAGGTTGAGTCCGAGACCTGTGCGATATGGTTTCAAACGTAATCCCTTACCACTTCTAGTCAGTGCCATCGCTTCCATTGTCTTGTTGTGACGATTTGCCTCGGTCAGTTGTTGTCGTCCAATTTTCGCTTCTTGAACGGCTTTGGCTACAGCAGCTGCTCCACCTGACTCGTTCCCAAGCCCTTTGTTCAAGTTCGTAGTCGGCCTTATGTCTTGTCGCTAAATCCTCACTTATATAGGCAATGTCATGGGCACGACATGCGGTATCGAGACGGTTAATGCCTTGATCCCCTCTTGCAAGGCGTTTCTCTAGTTTAGTACCTGGCCCACAAAACTGATAGCCTCCAGCAGGGCTATTCCACTATTTTTATAGCCCCTTATGTAGTCGGTAAAGCGACTATAAGTGTCTTCAAGGTCAAACTTATAGTCATTTTATCAATTTGGTATTCTACTAATTCGTATAGCCCTAATAGGGACTATATACACGACTTAAAATGAGGTAAATGTTATAGTCGACTGAAACGGTGCCCATAAACACATATAGCCTGCGGATCTTGCGCAAAGCCATTCATTCTCTAACCTAGCCTAGTTCTGTGTTGTGTCCAATTCTAACCCTAATATTTGTGTTGGTGTTTGTTTACTTTGGTTTGATTTATTTCTTACTTAAGTCACAATGTGTGTTTATGAGATTTATTTAAACAACGCAATCATATTTCCGCATACAAATGATGAAAGAAATGCAATTGGAAGCAGGTAAAGTAAAAGCATAAGTTGTATTGTGCAGTAATTATACAGAATTAAAATTTAAGGTTTACGCCTATTACAGGATTCCCGGGAGTACTTGGTTGCATTGATTGCACACATATTGCCATAACGACACCCTTTGTGCAAGAGGATGCATATAAATATCACCATGGATTTTACTCGTTAAATGTACAGATGGTAACGATCCAAATATGTCTGTAAATGTAAAATATTTATTAAGTTACTTCGGATCCAGATTTGTGATGAGCAGCTAAGGATACTAAATGTTAATGCCAATTTTCCTGGAAGTGTACACGACCAACGACATAAGAATAACTAGACAAGTAATGATTCCGATTTGTTTGCATTCGTCCAACGTACTCAGCATCTCATTGGTGCTCCACGTGTTTGTAACCAATGAGACGCTGAGTACGTGGACGAGTCCATTTCATTACTTGTCTAGTTATTCTTATGTCGTTGTACACAACCAATTCATTTTTAATACCAGTGTAGTAAAAGAAGAAATGCGAAGGCTACATGAAAACCAAATTGGTTGTTTTTTTCTTTTAGGTAAATTTTATATTATAAATGTAATTAAAGTTTAGGGTATCTGTTTGCATTTATCCGACACAGCAATTCAGCAACTGCCAGTTGAATAATATACATAATTGAACGGTTGCAGCTTGAAAAACTTGTGCTACAGTGCTTAAGAATCAACGTTAAATAATTTAATGAAATTTGGCGATTAATGCTGATTTAAGAAAAGTTCATGATTATCTACTTTGCACTCAGTTTGCACCAACTATATCTCTTTCCTATTTTATCATATGATAGAAAGAGATACGCGTGCACAAAACCCTCCGAGTTTTTGCGAAGTAAATAATGGCATTAGTGTCTAAACATACAAGCAAAATTGTGTATCATTTGTAGGCAACCACTGCCTGACATTGATGAAGAAGAGGAACCCAATATACCCGATATTAGATTAGTAGGTGATAGAGCTGATGGTCGGCGAATGCGAAATTACATAATACAAAGATATTTTGCAGATTAGTATTATGTATAAATGCTTGTTTTAAAGAAATATAGAAATTGTTTTAAGAATTTTATATTAGAAATAAAATAAAATATAATTTTTATAAGTACAAAAACACAGGCTTTTAATATCACATTAATTAGTCTTATTAAGTTTTATCACATAGAGTGAAGTCTTTGTAAAATAAGTCTATAAAACAAAAAAATCTAGAGGGTGATTCACGTAAAACAGAGGCAAATAACTTCAAAATCAAACATAATATTTAAAATCTGCGAAGTGTTATGGTGTGACACTTATAGGCTATTATTTGGTGGAACTGAACTTGAAGTTTTGGCGTTGCGACGCCAAAACTACAACAGACAATGCTGTTCATTTATGCACCATAATAGCCTATAATTGCCACTCCCTTAATGCTTTACGCAAACTTTAAATATTCTGTTTGGTTTTGAAGTTATTAGCCTGTGTAGTTTTACACGAAACACCTTGCATAAAAAAATATTTTTCTAATACATTGCAATATAAATATAAAGAAAAAGTTATTATATGAAAACAAAGTATTTTGTAATGAATACAAAACTATAATATAATAAAACTAAATAAAAAAATAATTCTTAAAAACGGCGAAAAGCAAAAACGAAATAAATATTAAAGTCTTATGAAATTAGCAGAAAGTTATATTACGCATTACGCCTAAAAATGTAGTTAACTATGAACTACTACTGTCAACATTCGCTATAAGCTCCTATTTCGTGTATGTTGAGCCTTGGTTAGAGGCTAAGTCTTATAGTCTGTGTTTATAGTCGATCAGAATTATAACCAGACTATAATTTTTATTAGTAGAATTCCATTTGACTATAAATTCTGGCTACATCTACAGCCTGCTATACTTATAACCTCTGTTATAGTCAATTAGTAGAATAGCGCTGCAGGTAGACTCGAACTTCATCAACGAATTGAGAATCCCTCCACCACTACAGCTTTTTAATTTACGAGGCGAAACGCGACTACTGCGACGAGTATCTACTTCGACGATCAACATTTAAATAAACCTGTAAACAGTTGTCTATGTTTATATATCATCTAAACGTTACAGAATGCGCATTGTGAAGCAGAAACAAAAGTTTACCATTGACAACTTAGATGATCATTTCAAAAGTTCTAGTGGCAATGATGAAGACGAATCATTCAGAAGACATGGACCGTTTTTGCCGTCAACTGTTCGCTGTCTTATAGTTCCTTCCTATCTTCAAATTGTGGGAAAACTAATATAATGATTTCGCTGCTTGTTAATCCCGATGGACTACGATTTGCCAACGTATACCTTTACTCAAAGTCATTATTCCAACCAAAATATGAATATCTTCGTAATATATTGGAGCCAATTAAAGGATTAGGATTTTACGCTTACGATAGTAATGTCAACATAATGGAACCTGCAGAAGCAAAACCAAACTCCGTTTTCGTTTTTGACGATGTAGTGTGTGAAAAGCAAGACGTTATTAGATCATTCTTTAGTATGGGACGTCACAGTAATGTGGATTGTTTCTATCTCGCTCAGACATATACTAGAGCACCTAAACAATTGGTACGTGACAATGCCAATTTCATCATTATATTTAACCCTTTCCAGCCCAAATTAATTTTGAAAAAAAAAAAAAATTTTTTTTTATTTATTTGGTCTAAATAAGTTATAAGAAACAGCATCCATTTAATTTGCATGCTATTTTTTTTCTTTTTTGCAAAATAAACGATGAGTCCATATGGCGTCATTGGGCAAATATGTTTCTTTTGAAAAAAGTTTAACTTATATTTGTTATTTATTACCAAATTTACGGATAAATACTATAACATGTATATTAATTATTTGGAAAATATTTCAGGAGTGTTATCAATACAAATTCACTTAAATTATAGATATAAAAAGGATTTTTTAAGTTATGAAGGGAATAAAACCAATTTTTGTTTGGTTCTTCCTTTTTTTATTGAACCTTAGGTATACAAATTATTTATTATGAAATTTAGTTTGTCCTTAGTAAGACACAGAGGCATTTTGCACTTGGTATATGCGATTCTTGTGTAAGATTTCACACATTTCTCTGCACCGTTGATTTGGTTCTATATGCTCTGGCCACTGACAAAACCCATCGTATCTATAACATCATCGACAGGCTTAGGGTGCACTGATCTCTTGCATGGTGGCTCTTCCACTAGTTCCCAGCATCCCAGCTTGGTCTTTCTCTTCGACGTAACGTTACATTTTGCTGTAGCAAAGCATGAGCAAAATTTTTGCAGACCCAAAAAAATATACCAAACTGCCCACTGACGCCAAATGGAGTGAGTTTTTTTTTAGCTTTATTGCCCACTGATGCCATTTGGAATCACTAGTTTCAAACCTCACAACCCAAATAATATTAGTAAATTTTGATAAAAAACTGGATACACATTATCTAATAATATCCCTGTGTAACACACATTTTTCTGAAATGAATAAATTTAAAACTTACCTTGCTTTTATGCAGAGAAAGTCTAAAAATAACTGCCCAAATGCACAAACGTGGTTATACAACCATTAAAACCAAAATGAGAACCCAAATATCTAAAACAGTATAAGTAGACCATGTGTGATCTCCAAGCGACAGCTTAGTTCAATCACGTGTTATTTATTTGATATTACAGATTTCTAACTAAGCTTTAAATGAATATATGCCATTTGGCGTCACCGGGCTGGAAAGGGTTAAGCAGGATGAGACAAATCTTCGTCATATTTTTTCCGATCATGTCGCTCCTGATGTAACATTTCCACAATTTCAAGAAATGTGTTCCAAATGCTGGAGAAACAAATATGACTTTATGGTGATTGACAAAGATAGAGAGGTACACGAAGGACGATACCGCAAAGGCTTCGATATTCATATATATCCCTAAGTTTTCCTCATTGTAATGTCAATTGTTCATTAGACATCAATGAGACTACAACTATGACAATAGTGAAAATGTCGCATAATGTTGCTGGTGAAGAGAAAAATATAAGTAGGGAGATGGATTTAAAACGTAAGCTGATTGATGCAACTGAAGCAGTTCGAAAAAAATTCGATTCTCTAAAACATAGTCAGAGTAAAAATGAATTAGCACTTGAAAAGATTTATAAGCCTATAACAAAGCCTTTAAAACATGTATCGGACTTGACCGCAGAAGCAGTAAAGAAGTCAACCACTAATCCGTTGACGTCACCGCCTTTGGCAAGAAGTAGAAGTATCAGTGCTAGTAGTGGAAAGTCTAAATCAGCAGCATTAAAGATGAGTAAAGAAGATGACGAAGACCTCGATAGCGGTGATGATGAAGATTATGGCGATAATAAAACGATGAGCATTGTAATGGAAACACCACCACCAACATCACCGTCTTCCATGGCATCTTCTCCAAGCTTCAGTGGACCTTCTCATTATCTGTATACTACACACGTGAAAAATTTAAAAATAGATAAAGGAAAAGACAAGTATGATACAAAGTATGGAGTCCGCATAGATTCGACTGATGGCACTACGACTTTAATGGGTAATGCCGAAATACGTTTCTTAGGTGACAAAATCGAAATTTGGAGAGGAAACAGAGAGCTTGCAAAGTTTAATGCTAGTAAAGAACTTTATGATCTCATTTTTTTGAAGAGGCCGACTGGCTTTTTCAAAGCGGCTACTAGCGATGTAGATGTTCATACATATGGTGAAATTCTTCATTTAACAAATGCACCCTATAAAAATTATGATTCACAAAATGAATTAAATGGTTCCACTCTTAAAAAGTTTGTTGAAATTATAAAACCGCTAATGCAACGACGACATCAATATGATATCCCTAAAGGTGAAAGTGCTGCTGCTGCCGCTGCTACTGTTTTAGATACTCCCTTAAGTAGAAGAACTAGAGGAAAATCCAAACGTAACGGTAGAGAACTTGGTTTAGGGTCAAGAAAACTTTTCAGTAATAATCGCTCATTTCAATATGTGTATTGGAATATACCAATAGAGCTAGTGGATCGTCTTCATTTACTATGGGGTTCAAAGATGGCTGGTCATACTGGTTATGGCAATGAAATAATATCCATCTTTGATGAGTGGAAAGAAGAAGGCGTTATAAACTAGAACAATATCTTTCCAAGTGTCAGTTGTATTTTAAAATGTAAAATGTCTAGTGTCAACACCATTGACAAATTTGGACGGTGTAGAAAAAGGGGTTGGAATGATTCAACGGTAGGACCTCGTGGACCTGCAGGTATAGGTTTTAAACTTGACAGCGTGGGAAATTATGATATGAAAAGTAAACGTTTAACGAAAGTTGGTGAACCTATAAATGAAAGCGATGCAGCTACTCACAACTATGTGAGTAATTGCGTTAAAAAATCGGTTAAGTCAATTGCAGCAGCTGTTCAACAGTCCTCTTCATTGATTGTAAACACTATATATAGTCATGTAGATGGTGAAATTAAAGTAGTAAAAAGCCTTATGTCGAAGAATCAAGAGAGAGTGCACATGGAAATAAAGAAAATTGAAGATACGTTGTTTAATGAAATAAAGAAAATTGAAGATAATTTTCTAAGGAAATTTAAAACATTAGAAACAAAATAGATACACATCTGTCCATCGCCATCCAGTTCAATACAGATTAGCAATTCCTTCTGTGTTATTACCGGAAATTGAAGCATAGAACAATATTGGTCATGATAATTGGCGATATTAAACGACAAATAGGGAACTTGCCCATATTTTTTTTATTTCATTAAAATGTGTGTTTATGTATAAAAACACATACCAAATATCAGCCCTTAAATCGTAGTACTTATTTTACAATAAATAATTAAAGTTGAAATGGCCCGTCAGCAAATTCAAACAAGGCGAAACGCGCGGGAGCCACTGTGACGTCACTCAGTGTGAATGTTAACGTACCCAGGAGAAGCAGTAGAAGTAGTTTTAAGCATAAGATCCCTAATAGACATAAGCAACAAGCATCAGGCTTGTATGGTGTATATGGAACATCAGGTTCCATATACACCATTTTTTTACAAAAATTATCACAAATTTCACGTCAGTTCCTAAACCCAAAATTCCATCTTTTTGCCTGATATGCATGATTTCGTGCATATCAGGATTTTTTATAAAATTTTTAAGACGATTTTCAGTACAGTTTCCAAAATTCCATTTATCTTCTTCGGCCATTATCCCTTGTTTGAACGAACGCATCCAGGCACGATGCAGCATGTAGAGACGACCAAGGACATGCATTGTCCTCAGCCAGTACCGATTCCTCAAAGGACGGACTGCGCCACAACAATGATCATAGCGCAGATGATCATTGTCATAAGCCGGTCTAACGGATCGCGAGGAAGAATCCACAAAGGCGCGAGAGTGAATCTACCGTAGATCAGTAGCTCTTGACCAGATCTATCATAGACTGGTCCACCATCATGGTCGCGCTGGTCTACGGAAGAATAGGTTCACTCTACCCTCGCGTTCTGGAATTCCTCGTGAGTCCGTGACCAAAGGCTTCCAGGAGAGGTTGAGCAGGCCTCGTCCTCTCATTGGTCATCGTCTCTACCGGGATCGTGTCTGCTAGCACCATTTTGAAATGTTAGGAACTGACTTACAAAGTGAGATTAGAAAATTTTGCGATGCCACGTGGCGACGTGAAGTGGTCTCGGGTCGTTTTCGTATATGTATGGGATACCTCCTCATGATCCATCATATAAAAGATTCCCCATTTTTGGGCAAGATAAGCATAGATTAGCCTAAGGGCGGCATGATAGAGTACCGGGGCGGATCAGTATAATTACCAGGTGACCGCCTTGTGAGATAGCATTCGAAAAGATTTCCCTTTTCCGAAATATCCACAGACGTCTAACGGCATATACCCCTTTTTGAGAATATTACCATAAATTTTAAGTAAAGGTTTTTACCTAATTCCTTCCTAAATCCCACTCACTAAATTGCCTGTCACGTCCATGTAATATAATTCTCTTTCGGCAATCGATCACTTTCCTTTAGGCGCGGCCGTCGCGGTCGCTGACCCCTTGTGGGGGTATCGTGGTTATGGTGGTAGACCTTGCTAGGTGAGGCTCTATATGTACTATGTTGATTATTTAATATATATCTTTATTTATTACCAATGTCTTCTTTTATTGCATTCTAGTATTAGTCTGGTATTTGTGTAGACCCCATAACTTACGACCCTCGCAATTGCGTCGGTTTGACCATTCTGCTGAGCCAAAGAAGAGTGAACGAACCAGACCTGTCTGGGCAGGTGTCAGAAGTGAATTGTGTATTGTGCATAGTGTTTATCTAGTGTTATATCTTTAGTTCAGGAAGTTGCGAAACCTGTATACGAGGAAGCATTCATTGTCGACAGTTGCCGTTAATCCATCGATTTCGAGACTTCGATATATTAAGGGTTTGCCACGACCTGCGTTGAATTCAACGGCCAAGAGTTAAATCAGATGTAGTGACAGCGGTTGGTTGACTTAATACGAATATCGGTCGTTCCCTCCTACTATCACTGGTTATAACGAATGGTTAACTAACGTTGACACAGCCTTAGCAAATTAGTTTAGTTATTAAACGTTGATATGAACACGGGACGGAGCCGAATGTTTAGCCGCCAGTCAGGGGCATTTATTTGGTTTGCATCTTTTGTCTCTTGTCTCGGTTATTGTATTTTGGTGTGATATTCGGTTTGTTTATTCGATTTAACTTGTTTGTGTTTTGTATTTAACATGAAAAATACTTTTTATAAGTACTGCATCGTGCCATTGTGTGCAAATATTAATATTAGGTTTTCACACGGTTTCAGGTACTGGTCCACCGTCACCTCTATCGATACGCACGGTCTGACGTCACAATCAATGGCAGCGCGTTTTAAGCGGAGATACAATTATTCAAATTTTAAACCTTTATAACTCAGTTAAAAAAAAAATTTAAACTTCTTCTTTTTGCATGGGGTTTTTAATGGTATTATCTTACGATTTTAACTGTTTTTACATAATTTTATTATTTGGGCAAGTTCCCTATTGTTGAAGAACCACATAAACCTTCTCGACGCAATTTTCCTCGAAGAAAAACCATAATCAAGGGCTATGGCGATTTGTGGCAAATTGATTTAGCAGAAATGCAACCGTATGCTAAGGAAAAGAGAGGTTTTCGCTATATTCTTGTGGTAATAGATTGCTACTCAAAGTATGTGTGGACTCGAGCAATTAAGAGTAAAACTGCAGTAGAGGTTGTCAGTGCCATAAGCGATATTATTCAAGAAGCTAATTACATTCCGAAAAATATACAAAGTGATCAAGGCAGCGAGTTTTATAACAAACCTTTCAGTGCATTGATGAAACTTCACAACATCAATCATTACTCAACGTATAGTACAAAGAAGGCAGCTATTGTAGAGCGTGTTATTAGAACTCTAAAAAACTATTTGTATAAAGAATTTTCTTTAAGGGGTAGTCACAAATGGCTTGATGTACTAGTAGATGTTGTGAAAAGGTATAACAACACATTGCATAAAACAATAAAAATGAGACCTGTCGACGTTGGACCTCATACACAAATAGCAGCATTGAAATTAAGCAGTCACAAAATTGCTCCTTCAAAGTTCAAATTCCGCGTGGGAGATGTGGTACGCATCAGCATCTATAAAGGTGTATTTGATAGAGGATTCACTGCTAGTTGTAGCACTGAACTTTTTAAGGTGGATAAAGTAATTGTAACAAGTCCTCCTACTTATCTTTTAAAAGACATGGAAGGAGCTCCAATCAAGGGCTGCTTTTATGAAGCAGAATTGCAAAAGACTAAACATCCAGACACTTATCTAGAAGAAAAAGTTCTACGTCGTCGTCGTCGTCGTCAACAACCGACTGGTAGCAGGCATATGTAAGCACTGAACTTTTTAAGGTGGATAAAGTAATTGTAACAAGTCCTCCTACTTATCTTTTAAAAGACATGGAAGGAGCTCCAATCAAGGGCTGCTTTTATGAAGCAGAATTGCAAAAGACTAAACATCCAGACACTTATCTAGAAGAAAAAGTTCTACGTCGTCGTCGTCGTCGTCAACAACCGACTGGTAGCAGGCATATGTAAAATGGTTAGGATTTTCTGATAAATACAACTCATGGGTAAATGAAGACGATATTGTTTAATATAATATTGTTTATTAGCACTTCTATTATTTTATAGGAAAAATAAATGTTTAATTTTTTTATATATTTATTTTATATACTTTACTTATTAAAAATTAAAAAAATATAATAATTTTATTCACAAAGAGTTTCAGTGATAATACTTACAATTATATTAATTACAGTCCAATTACAATTATGCATTTAACGGAAAAGAAGCCAACTAAGCATCTTCAACAAGTTGTTTGTGCCAATCTTTAAAATAATTCCTATAATCACAAATTTAAAAAATCTGACCCATGAGAGAATCGAACCCTCAACTCTCGCAGTGTTAGGTGCAACGCTCTCCCATTGAGCTAATGGATCTATTATAGGTACTGTTGAAAAAGTCAACTAAATATTTCCAACAAAGAAATTAAAGCATTAAAATACAATGCATTATAAAAGGAAATATATAGTACCTATATCATTATTTTTAGATTGGAATTTTTTTTAGTTTGCCTTCTTTACAGTTAACATTCAAACCATACTATTAAATTTTATAATTCACTAGCGATAATGTAGTTATATAATTACATTTTTTATCCTATAGTTGCCCCAGGCTAAAGTGCTAATACCATCTGGTAAAATATATCTCTTATCATCTTGACAGGAAAGTGCTACTTTGTTTATTATTTGAGTGTGAATTATACGTTTAATAGATCGAAATATACTTTGTTTACATAGTAAAACTTTTTTATTAAATAAACAATTTTTATATGCTTCATGCTTCAGCCTTTTTGTAACACATTTTTTTACACCTTTCGCCTTTTTTATTACACTATTATGTCCTACAACAAAATCGTATAATTTTGTCCGAAGTCCTACAAATTCAAGCATTATTTTTCCTGCATTCTCATCTTTAAAAACGCTCAATGCAGACTTATTAACCAGGGGAATTCCATATGAATTATTTAAATCATAATTAGACGTGTCAAATTTGTCAAGATTTCTTTTGATGTCAGCATAAATATCGTCTGTTTTTATACTATACACCAGTGAATCGGTATCTGTATATAAAAGCTTAGCATTTTCATTACCATATGTCTTTTTAATAAAATCATAATGGAAAGAATACACGATAGTTTTAGAAATATCAAGTACGCAATACCCCACGTAAATGGGTTTATTGAAATTTATTTTCTTTTGTTTAAGTTGAATCGCTATAAAATTTTCATTAAAAATAGAAATGCTATGAAAACTTGGAGAAGAAATTTAAGTTTCAGCACCTTTACTATTCTTGTAGTCTTTCCATCTAGTAATGAGTTTTACATTGACTCTTTTATCTACTGCTTCCATACATTTACCAAAAATTGCATTATTTGCCAATTTATAACAATCTTTTTCAAATTGATTTTTAGCTTCCTGTCTTTTCTTCGTATTCAAATCGATGTATTTTTTCAACCAATCAGATTGTTGAAATGAAAGAATTCTATGAATTTTTGTGATCTGAAGCCCGTGCTTTAAAGCCTGATAAAGGTTACGATAATGTATTACATAATTATTCTTATCAAATAAATTTGGAATTAACTTAACTTGACGACTTCGTTCAACTGGTGGTCTAATATTTTCCGGTCAAAATGGGAATTCGTCATGTAGATCATGTAGTTCTGGAGGAGAGGATATACCATGTCGACTTCCAATACAGCCTATCTCACTATCAGGATTACTGCAATGCGTGTCGATGTCGAAATGTTCTATTTCCTCTGCTGTGAGCCACTTGAATTCAGAATGAGGTAGATATTGTGATAATGCTAGACCATATAAGTTATTCGCGTCTAAATAAATTAAATATTGAGTGTCTTCATCGGGTTTATAAGAAAGGTAACTTAGACAATCATTCTCATCTCTTTGTGGCATATATTGATTATTGGCTTTTGCATGTCGATGTGGACACTGCACAATACCACCTCTAATCGACTTTCTAATGAAATGTAACATGTTTGAATCTGTGAGTAATTCCAATTTAACCTGAAAGAAGAAATCTATATATTAGTTTTACTGCTACTTTGTACCGATGATTAACAAACCTTTGTATGCTTCAACATCGCCTGCCAAGACAGACCGGGCAAAGTAAAGAAATGACAGGATCTAAATCATATAAGTCCATGCACAGTTTTCGAAAAGCTTCAAATATATCTGTCAAAAGAAGAACATCCGTTTTCAGATAGAGATCGGAATATTCAGCTAAATTTTGACAGTTGAATGTATTCCATACTCTTTTAGCATGTTCATATTCTGTTTCTTCTATACCCGTCTCAGTAAGACTACTATAAAATTGCTCTCTTGAAGGGAGTTCTTGAGTTGTCTCCAATTTTTCATAGGAATCCACAAACTCATATGGAAAAACACCTTTTCTTGTAACTAATTCAAATAATTCATCATTTGGATATGCTTTCCGCGTTTCAATAAACTGGTGTGTCTCCAAATTTTTTGCTAGGCTATCCAAACTACTTGCCTAAATCTTTAGGAATCTAGAAATCGTAAACTTATATACTTCTTTCCATTTTTTTTCTTTCTTCAGCTTCAGCCATATTGTCGTCATCGGTTTCAATATTCAACGCATTATCGTTTACGCATATTTTCGCAGAAAGTGAAATATATTTCTCCTTATTTGATGGAATAACATCAAGTGATTTTATTTGTAAAGCTAATTGTTCCATGAGCAGGTGTAAATCATAATTACTGCCATTATGTAGAAACACTGGTATGAAGTTGGGTGTTTGATAGTTCAAATTACATTTCATATGCGCTGGACCTCTATATAAACCTGAAAGAATAAAACAACGTGAGTAACCTGATATTAATGTTAATCGGAAACATACCTGTAAAGTGGTCATGATCTCGCACTTTAACCATGTTTAATTGTTGTTCATTATTATTATGATAGTAGTTGAGTCATCTATAGCTTTGGAGAAAGGTTCTCTGCAAATGAAACATGTTGTAGCTGCTTCATGTTTTGCAAGTTCCTCAGAAGTAAGTGGTTTCATTGGAATTACATCGGAAAAATATTTTTTGTAGATGTGTCTTACATCATCTATCAACCATTTTATGTAAATAGATGTGCAATTTTTACCCCTGTATTCTCTTAAATTGAGGGTGTTGTCAAAATGACATTTTACATAATATGCAAAACTGTATGCTTCATGTATTTGACTACTCATTATATACTTTTATCTGGATTTGATTCACAGCTCTCGATAGGATTTAGAATTGCTTCAAAGTCACTGTATATCGTAAAGGGTATGGGAAAAGATCTGTGAAAATCCTTAAACTGTAGATAATGCTCTCCCGGCTTTGGTAAAATAGTACAAAGTTTGACACAATCTTCTCCTTTTAGATGATCCTCTAGGTCACTTTCTCTTCGAAAAAATACTAAACAACCATCGCAAATAAAGACGGTATGACCATGTTTATTTACCTGACATCCCACTAATCTAGACATGTTTCTTATCCAGCAGAAATGTCCATTGGTGCTATTTTCTGCTTCTAAATAGAGTAAATTTACATGGTTTTCCTTACGCATTTTAGTGTGATAAAGAGGGCCTATAATGTTATAATTTATTTTGCCAGTACTCATATGATTCTTCTCTAAACCAAAAACGTTAAATACTAATATGCTGATTTTGTTTTTCAAATTTAACAATATTTTTTAGTTCCATGGGAAACGGTATACCATTAAAATTCAGTTCATAATTAGCGATTCTGTCTGGATTATTTAATGTTGGATGTAGTGCACTTAAACAAGCCCACTTGAAACACATTAAGTCGAAATTCTTGACATTTACAATTGCTTTTCTACATTGAATGTCAGGTGGAAGCGATATAAACGATGATGCATGTAAATGATTATACTTCAGCAAATTGACTTCAAGGAAAAGTAGTGTTAGCAAAGACCAACCAGAATCTTGCTCCTGTAATAAAAGAAAATAATATTATTTAATTCAATATTTTTAAAAAGGATAAATGTACTAACCTCGAATTCTTCTGATTTGGTTTTTAAGACATTATAAAAATGAGAGTAGATTTCATCCAAACTTGTTGAAGTTGTGACAATTTCATATTTGCTATTGAACGATTTAACTTCATTTTTAATAGGTTCAGCATTATCTTCCTTTGTGGAAATAACATAACAAGCAAATAATTCGAAATTGATTTTTAACGGATTTTCTTGTAAACCCATAACAATTAGTTTTATTACTCTCTCCTTGATTTTGGAGAAGAATAGTGAAATATCTGTAATAATTGTACTATCATTCTGAATGTCATATTTGATTCTATAAGTCGCAATGTTTCGTTTAAAAGCAGAATTTATTAAATAAACCCCTGGTTCAATTTCTATAGATGAATTTTGTTTGTGGGTCAAGCTTCTCTGATGTGAAGAAAATTTTTCTGTTGCTACATCAAGATTGCAAGTTTCACAAAATCTTAAAGATGACCTCTCCTTTGGTGGCGGGCTTTCCCTTCTTTGATTGACAGCGTCATTATTTATTTGTAATACTGCTTTACATTCTTCTATACCATGCGCTTGTTTTAAATGTCTAATTACATTGTTTTTATATGTACTTTGCATTGAACATGCACTACATTTGTACATCATATTCTTCACGTAGCTAGTATTACTATGAATTGAAGATATGTGACGTTTTAAATTGTCTAATCGACTGAACGATTTACAACAAATGCTACAATTTAAAGCTTCCATTTCTCCAGTTTCTAAAAGATATATTATACGGAGAGAAATACATACAATATGTATTTCATGAGAAAAATGATGTACATGTTGACATAACATATTTTCGCTAGTAGATTATATCTAATTTAAATATTAATTGTTACAATAATTGAAAATTATTATTATTTTTACATTATATTATTATTATTATTGACAGAGCTACTACATAAATAGATATTAGTTTAATTAACATTTATGCAGACACTTAATTTTCATACATACCTATTCATTATATTTAAGCCATAAACGTATAAAATTTGGGTACAAAATTACTAATTATTATTTTATTTTAATAAGGTTTTCAAAACATTTCACACATGTTTATCGTAGTGATTAAGGCCATTATTTTTTTTATATTGTTCATATACTATATCGAAAATAAATTTTGGTAATTTGTTATAAATATAACTTAACTGTATTGCTCACTTCATTTGCCGCAATTTCCACAAGCCGGGGTGGTGTTCAAGAATATCTGTTCAAATGGCAGACACGATCAGGAGTTACTTGACATCTTCCGTTCATTTTGCTTTTAAATAAATATTTTTTTTATAAAATGAAACTGTAAATTCAGTAAGAAAAAAGCAAAAGTCACTACACATATTTTACTATATACTTGAAAAATATTTATAAGGGTAGGTATACATAAATAGGCAGGTATATTTTTCTCTACCTGAGTGCAGGTCTCAATTTGGGTTAATTTAAGTTAAATAACGAATTAGTTGCCTTACGTTCTTTGTGATGTGATGTGTTTAAGTTAATTTGTAAAAAACAATGTTCATTTTATTTATTTAAGGATGAGAGATTAGGGTATGGAGATATTTTAATATTATTTAGATATTTACTGAATTTACACATAAGATGAAAGCTATATATTTTATAAGAAGACATTGATAATAATTTAATGATTTTTATTACTATAATTTTAGAATTTTTAAACGTTTAATTTCCCCTTTAAAAATTAAGTTTCTTTTCATTTGTTTTTTAATATTTTTTTAAGAATCTTATTCCTTTACTAACGTATATATTAGACATCTCCATTTTAATGCAATTTATAACAATTTTATTACTTGTTACATTTAATGTCAGTGACTAAAAAAAATTAAAAATACTTTATTATGTTTAGTAAAGATTATTTTTATGAGTTCAAAATAAATTCTAGCAATGCATGGGTTAGTAATTTTAGAATTTCCAAATGGTTAATTTTCCCTTTAAAAATGAAAGAGTATCTTTACCTCTTCCGCGAGAGAATTTGATATTTTTCTTTGTACTGAAACAATTATAAGTAATGTTTTCTACAGATTTATGCAGAATGATTTTATTCAATTTTTTAGTTTTCTATTACTTAATGAAATAAATATGAAAGCAAAAATTTCAAAAACAAGTAAAAAATAAAAACTACTGCAAATTGAGTAGTTATTAAATAAATACTCCCATAAACTGTATCATAGTTATAATTTATATTTAAATTTAAAAGAATATATTTATTGTTCTATCCCATTCAAAAATCTTAATCATTTACTTTTATATTTAGAACTAAAATGATTTAACTTATTATTAGACATCTCTATTTTTTTAAACTTCAATGCAAACTATACTAACTACTTGTTAATACTTGAAATAGTTATTTTAAGTTAAAAGTTATCCATTTTAAATGTTTGTATTATCCCGTTTTATAAAATTTATTTTATGAATACTAAAGAAATTAATGGACTAGTAATTTTAGAATTTTCAAACGGTATAATTTCCCCTTTAAAAATTAAAAAGTTTTTTGTCATTGCTCTAATATTATACTAAAGCGATTATAAGTAATGTTTTCTACAGTCTTGTAAAGTGATTAACGTTACTGATTTTAAATCGATGACAACATGTTTTTTATTAAGTTCCAACTCTTTTCTAAATTTTTGCTTTGTATTCTAACCCATGAAATGGTGGCATTAAAACAAAATGACATGAATTTAAAAAAATATATTCTACGCAAACGACAGCAGGTAAACGATTTGAATTTTAGCACCGTATATAGAATTGCATTTTCTAGATGCACGTACATGGGTTTGGAAAATTTCACATTTTTTTTTCGATTTTTTTTTTATTTTTCGGCCTATTCAAATATGCATACGCACAGCCCTAGATTATATAATTCTATATCATTCATAAAAATTTGAAACGATTCCGATGAATAGTAACGAAAATATGAATTTAAAAAAATATGTTTTGTACTATTATCCGCGTAATGAAATAAAATATGAAAGCAACAATTTTAAACGATAAGAATAAAATGAATGCAAATTAGTTATGAAATAAATACATAAATTGTTACATCGTACAAAAGTTATAGTTTATATTTAAATTTAAAAAAATAATTATTGTTATATCCATGCATCTTAGTAGGTATCTAATTTAACTTAAAAATAAAAATGTTTGTAGGTATTATTCCCGTTTAATAAAATTTATTCTATGGATCGTAAATAAATTCTATTAACGGACTAGTAATTTGAGAATTTGCAAACGGTTTTATTTCTCCTTTAAAAATTAAAAAGAGCTGTTTCTCATTATTTTTCATTTTTTCTAAGACTTCCTCTGTAAGAGAATTTGATATTCTTTTCGTACTAAAACAATTAAAAGTAATATCTTCTATAGGATCATGTAAAGTCATTAATACAGATCTCCCATAACGTGTCTTGACTGATTTTAAATCAACCACAACATATTTTTTATTAACCCTTTCATGCATAGTTTTTCAAAAATGATTTTTTCTTGAAATAAAATTCAAAATCATATTAAAAACTTTATTATAAAATAAAACAATAACTGTTGTTTAATAAAAATATTTTTCCTAAAAAAAAAAAATGCAAATTTAAATTTGTCCACTGATGTGGACACTGTGCAACTAATTGAAGTATTCACTGAAGGGTATGAAATTGCTCAAAGCAATCTGGACAGATATATTCCTTACACTTCTTACAAATATACTTTGTTTTGCGTTTACACGCCGACGATTTACACCGATTGGCATTTTTTACGTCGGTAAGTTTAGGCCAATGACCCAAATTGTCAAATCTAACTTCAGCTGAAGCATGTTTTACTCGACTTTTTTTCAGAATCGGAGCGGGTGGTGATGTAGACCTAGGTCTACCTACACGATTTTCCTTTGTTGTGGCTTTCATTATTAGGGACTTGGCCACTGATCCCTTGAACTGCAAAAAATCCTTGTCACTTTTGCCGGAAGCTTTATATATTATAAATGCATTTATACAGGCTACATCTAAAAAATGCATAAATACTTTTATGTACCATCTTTTATTTTTCCGTCTCATTGGGTACATGGATAAGTATTGGTCGTGTAAGTCTACACCACCCATATACGTATTGTAGAATTTCACAGAGAAAGGTCTATCTATTTCAATCATTTTTTTTTCAGATCTGCTAAATCTTTTTGCAGTATCTTGTGGTTCCTTGCCAGCACATGAGGACGCCACTAGCATTGGTGCCCTGTCAAACCACTTGGTTATAGTTACGCCATTCTTTGTTACAACATGTGAGGTGCCTCGAGGCTGCTTTTTCATTACATTGTCTAACGGAAGGACTGTTTTAGCCTCTTGCTGCCTATTGGCTCGCAAAGTTCCTGTCCCAAATATGCCCTGACTTTTTAGTTCCTCTAAAAGGTCGATTGAACAAAACAAATTGTCGAAAAAAGCCTTATGATTTTTTTGCTGTATACCTTCACACAATCTCAAAACCAAGTCGGCACACATTCCCCGTTTCTTTATTTCAGCTGTCTGCTTTGCACCTTGATAAATTTCGAACTTATACATATATCCACTGACACCGGCTCGAACCCAATTCTTAATTCCCCATTTTTTGGGTTTCTTGGGTAAGTATTGCTTTATGCTTATTCGGCTCTTCATGGGAATAATCTGCTCATCTATTGATTGATGCTCTTCTGCATCCATGGCAACCAAGAAATTGTGTTGTAGCTTATCTAAAAATGGACGTAATTTCCACAGTTTATCAGCTGCCTTGTCAGTTTTATTTGAGGCCGTGCTGGTTTTAGATTCTCTGTTTTGATTGGCAACAGGATTTTCTGTGAAATGAAGATATCTCAAAATTGTTTCATATCTATTGACAGACATAGTATCTGCAATAAGGTCCATTCGTAATCCTTCTTCAGTGGACCAATAAAGTCTTGTTCTGGGATATCTTATATAGGACATCACGAAGCATATACCAATAAATGCAAACAAATCCATTTTAGTTATATTGATATTGTTCTTACCATTCTGTAGTGCATATAAATTGGATTGGTAAACAATATCATCTATCATGCCCTCACTTATCAATGACAAGAAAATTTCAAGTGGTGAATTAGTAGATATATTTATTCTCGGCGAACCGAGAAACACTGGAAGATTTGCGGGTCCTATATCAGAATCTCGAACTACCCATTTTAGCCTGTTTCTCCATTCCGATAAAGGAATTTCATCATCACTATCATAATCAGAAGAATCTTCAGAGATATCGTGATTTTCTATCGGTATTACAACACTGTCTGGTTCTTCTTCTGAAGAATTCCCATCATTCAATGGTTCGTCATTTTCAGATATATCATCTTCTTCCAGTAGATCTTGAAATACAACATTCTGAAATAAAGGAAAAATATAAAATACCAAGAAAAATATTCAGGTATGTAAATTTTACTTTTTCTCTCGGTAATCCATAAAAACTACGACTGCTCAGAGGCTTAAAATCTTCCATGGTTCTGTGAATATTTTATTTCTTCTCAAAAACAAAATTTCAACTGTTTGAAATACACTAAAAGTAAAATAAATATTTTGTAGGTTATATGTAATAACGCATGGTGTCAACTACAGTGGACATATAGAAATTACGGATATTTTTACAAAAATACTTTATAGTTCATAACTTTTCATGAATAGGTAGAACTACATGCCTTTTAAGATACATAAATACAATATTTACCTCTTCCAGGAGCAATTCTCACAAAATTACAACACTTTCAAAAACCAACAAACTGTCAACCATCTCAACTGCTGTATTTCCTTATAGTTGGATTTCAAATCTCTGTAAATCGTCTATTGTTGCTTGTTCATAGGTGGCGCTAGTAGAAAACTAATTTATAACGTCCACTGGAAAGGCTTTCATGCATTTCAAACATCAGATTAAGAATATAACATTGTAATTGAAAAAAAATAAAATGTCCATTACCGTGGACATTATGCATGAAAGGGTTAAGTTCCAACTCCTTTAAATTTTTGCTTTGGATTCTAGCCGACGATATAGTGGCATTAATTTCCTTCACTAATTGTTCCATTTCTCTATTATTTAATGAAATAAAATGTGAAAGCAAAAATTTTAAAAAACAAGTACCTAACAAGTAAAAATGAAAAATTACTGTAAAATAGTTTTTAAAAAATACTCACATAAAATTGTTTCACCACACTAACTGTAACTGAATAGTTTACTTTATAACATAATATAGCTTGGCTATATGATTATATAACTATTAAAAAATATTACCAGAATTTCAGTGTATACAGACAACGCAAAACTTGTTCGATCATAGGAAATACCAGGTGAATTTACAATTCCCAACAAATAGTATAGTAAATGCGTATGCGCAAGCGTACTAACGAATTTGTAGCTGGCAAGTGGCAACGATCAACGCTTGTAGACCGCATCAAAAGAAATACATGCGTTATTCACGTGCGCTTAGTTCACAAGAGCCCTTCATGCGTAAAATTCTACACTAGACATTGTTTAAAAAAGGCATTTAAAGCACAAATCACAATAACAACAATACAATAATAACAATACGTAATTATCGCGTCCTTATAAATACCTAATAACTGAAATTAAACAGTTCATGAAGTCGAAGAACAAATGCAAGTACCCTTTTACGCAAATTACATACGATTGACGGAATTGTAAATTCAGCTGGTATTTCCTATGATCGAACAAGTTTTGCGTTGTCTGTATATAAGAATGTCCCCTCCAAAGATTACTTTAATCATTACAGCTATCTCGTCTCATTATGCGTAGGTAGATACATTCCACCATAATATTGAAAAAGGAATAAAATTTCAAGCTACAAATAGACCTAAACACTAATAAATTTTAATAGCTTTTAACTCTTATTAGATAGGTAATTAAATTTAATTACAAAAATAACTCTTTCTTTTAATTTAAAACATGTCAAGTTAGTTGCCGGTATCCCACACACACATATACTGATCCACTGAACAGATTTACATAAAAATACAATTCAGAATTCAATTAACGTTTTTTTTTATCGTCAAAGGTATGTGTTCTTATATATATATATATATATATATATATATATATATATATATATATATATATATATATATATATATATATATATATCGGGTGGTCCAAAAAAAACCTGAATTTTCATTTTACCTTATAACTTTTTTATTTTTTCAGCGATTTTCAACTTTTTGGATTCGTTCGACAGCTAAAGCTTTCAGCTAAACGATTCTCTGTCAGAAGCTGATATTATGATCATAAATGTCAAGGCAGACGTATTTAAACTTGAGCAATATTTAATAACCGCTGGAATTTTGTTGAAATGCCGAATTTACAAACAGCTTGTTTCATCATCATGAGTGGTCTTGTGGCAATATTTTGATGGGTAGTTTTAAAAAATCGGTCAAAGAACTAAGGAGCTGTCCCAAAAAATGTAGAGGCGTGTTATCAACGTCTCGGCAGCAATGGTAAAAATAGAAATTTTTATTTTCCTTTATAACATTTTTGATTCCTTACCGATTTTAATTTTTTTTGAATCATTTAAAACCCAAAGCCTTCCACTACAATATTGAATGTCAGAAATTGACATGAATCATAAACCCAATATGGCGGAAGTTGTCAAATTTACCTAATATTCAAAAGCCGCTGGGATTTTTTTTAAATGGAAAAGTAAATGGCTTTTCTTTTAATCTGGAAGCCTTATCTTCTAAAAACATTTTCACTCATAGATCACGAAAATCGGTTAAGAACTTACAAAGATGTAGTTGATAATGTAATAATGTGCCCCATAACAACAGTATTAAATTAATTCTTAACAGAGTTACCTATACACTGATCGTCATGGTTACAAAACAAATGACATTGACTTAACTGTCACTTCGGCTGTTTTTAAAAAGTGTTTTGTGGTACCTAGTTTTGTTAAAATGGTGTTGTCAAATGAAGACAAGATTTTCATTAAGAATTTATTGATTCGCGGCTATAAAGTTTCTGAAATAATACAACAATTTCCAGGCAATAACTTTAAAAAAAGTACTATTTACGCCTTTGCACGAAAGTTTCAAGGAACTGGAACAATTGAAAGACGTCGAGGAAGTGGTAGGCCGAGAGCAGTAAGAGAAGAAGTAAGTATTTATTGTAACATTGTGTAATTAGTGTCAACGTAAAGAAAATATAGAGTACCTTAATAATTCTAATATTTTTGAATATTATTTAGAAGAACATTGAACAGGTCGCCAATTTCGCAATTATCCCTGTAAGGACACCGCAATCCAGTTTTAGTGCGAGTCAAATTGTTCAACTAACTGGAACGTCTAGCCGCGAATCAATAAATTCTTAATGAAAATATTGTCTTCATTTGGCAACACCATTTTAACAAAACTAGGTACCACAAAACACTTTTTAAAAACAGCCGAAGTGGCAGTTAAGTATCAATGTTCATTTGTTTTGTAACCATGACGATCAGTGTATAGGTAACTTGTTAAGAATTAATTTAATATTCTTCTTATGGGGCACATGATTACGTTATCAACTAGGTACATCTTTGTAAGTTCTTAACCGATTTTCGTGATCTATGTTTGAAAATGTTTTTAGAAGATAAGGCTTCCAGATTAAAAGAAAAGTCATTTAATTTTCCATTTAAAAAAAAATCCCAGCGGCTTTTGAATATTAGGTAAACTTGACCACTTCCGCCATATTGGATTTATGATTCATGTCAATTTCTGACATTCAATATTGTATTGGAAGGCTTTGGGTTTTAAATGATCCAAAAAAAATTAAAATCAGTAAGGAATCAAAAATGTTATAAAGGAAAATAAAAATTTCTGTTTTTACCATTGCTGCCGAGACGTTGATAACACGCCTCTACATTTTTTGGTACAGCTCCGTAGTTCTTTGACCGATTTTTTTAAACTACCCATCAAAATATTGCCACAAGACCACTCATGATGATGAAACAAGCCGTTAGTAAATTCGGCATTTCAATAAAATTCCAGCAGTTATTATAAATTGCTCAAGTTTAAATACGTCTGCTTTCACATTTATGATCATAATATCAGCTTCTGACAGAGAATCGTTTAGCTGAAAGCTTTAGCTGTTGAACGAATCTAAAAAGTTGAAAATCGCTGAAAAAATAAAAAAGTTATATATATATATATATATATATATATATATATATATGTATAAGCACATCGTTGTTCCCTCCGTGATAAACACTAGGCGGACCAACCTCCGGTAGATTTATTACATATATATGGATGACCTTGTATAAACATATTTAGAAGATGAGTCTTTACACGTCCCACAAGAGAGGGGTAAAGAATTGTACCAATAAAATTTGTATATATTTTATATATTTTAAAGATATTATTCATTGTTAGTTCCCTCCGAATTTATATATTTTATAATTAATAATTACTCGTACTTCCCTCTAGCGCAGTTGCCAGGTTGTGGAGGGAGCTACGTGTTGCTTTATTATTATTGTTTCCTTATATTCTTTCATGCTGCATTTAAATTAGGTTTTCGCTGATGGCAAAGAGGTAGTAGGTTCCTAATATAATTTATTGGTGCTTTATACTTAAAGTATTTACACAGGTCAAGTTTTACAAAGAAATATGAATAGGAATAAATTACAAACAATAAAACTTATAAATGAATGAGATAAATACTACCAACATATTACATACAGGGTGGAACAAAAGTATGAAATAATGGCTTTAACTTTGTTATATGCAAAGTTACAAAAAAATGTTCAATATAAAAGTTGTTTGGTTCTTTACCATGCATGTTTTGAGTTTTTTAGTTTGTTGATATCTTCTTCTGGTTTGTTCCTATGGCAACCAACTTTTTCTTTTTAAATGGCACCCATAATTTTTTTTTATTAATTTGAAACAAGCATATTTTCCTCTATTAAATCACAAAATTTTGAAATTTTTCTAAAAAAAAATAAGCGAGAAAAAAAACATTTATTACGACTCACTCGTCGCCTCTTAATAAAGGATGCCATGGAAAATGTCATGCAGTTATAAAACACAAGCATTACTTTTGGTAAAGAATGTCATGGAAGTTTGACAATTAAATTTTTACAAACAAACAACTAAATTTTAGTGTTGTGATGTGTGAAATTAATTAATTTAGTTCCGATTGAGTCGTAATAAATATTTTTTTCACGCTTATTTTTTTTCCAAAAATTGCAAAATTTTATGACTGAATAGAGAAAAATATGCTTGTTTCAAATTGACAAAAAAATATTATGGGTGCCATTTAAAAAGAAGTTGGTTGCCATAAGAACAAACCTTAAGAAGATATCAAAAAACTAAAAAACTCAAAACATGCACGGTAAAGAACCAAACAACTCCTATATTGAATATTTTTTTATAACTTTGCAAATAACAAAGTTAAAGCCATTATTTGAGTTTTGTTCCACCCTGTATAGTAAACACAACATAAAATCAGTTAACGAACGCTAAAGATAAAAAAGATATAAAAATTACATTAGTAATTGTCACACATTAAAATCATTAAAATCAGCCACCAAGAATTCCGCAAATGAATAAACGGCATTTCCGAGTAAAAATGTTTTGACAGAAATTTTGAACTTGATTAGATTCAGTTGCTTTATTTTATCACAGTTTCTTGTGGAATAACTGTGCAATTGACTATGTGTTGTGAAATTCTCCTCATTTTCTTTTACATATAATAAACATTTGAGCATATATGCGCATGGTAATGTGAGAATACTTAACTATAATTAAGACCAGCAATTATTCTTACCTATTGCTTTTCTTTGGGTAGAAAAAACTGTACTACTGGTAGATGAATGCCCCCAGATTAAAATCGCGTAAGAAATGACTGAATGAATAAACCATGATAAGCATTGAGTAATGTTCTCTGTGAAACACTGTAAGTGAGATTACGTAATAAATATAAACTTTTGAAGACGTTCTTGCAAATATAATTTGTATATGGTTCCCAAGTCAACTTTTTGTCAAGATAAACACCTAAAAATTTTACTTCCTTACTAAGATTTACGTCAGCACCATCTATATTCCTTAAAGTAAAGATCATATTTTTAGTTTTAGTCATTTTGCACCAATTTATTAGATATAAACCAATTTTGAACAGTGGTTTGTGTCAAATTCCTATCAATAATTAACTTAGTAATGTTTTTGGAGCATTTTGACACAGTTGTATCATCAGCAAATGAAACAAAGTTTTTGCATCTGTTGTAACATTTGGCAAATCATTTATATATGTTAAGAAAAGTGTCGGACCCAACACTGATCCTTGGGGTACTCCATAATTTATTGGAAGAAGATTTGATTTTAAATGCTTACAAACTACAAATTGATAACGGTTACTAAGATAAAGATTTAATTAACATGCCATGTGATACACAGTCAGTTATCAAACCATCTTCAAAACTTTGGTTGATATGCTCAATTTAAGTAATTTATAGCTAACGTCGTAGATTGTTTGGCTCTAACGCTGAATTGATATAGGTTAAATAGATTATTTCGTTCAAACTGTTCAGTGATTGGGTCTTTTAATGCAACTTCGAAAATTTTCGCCAAGAAAGGAATGATAACAATTGGGCGATAGTTAGCGGGATCATCCTTTGAATTATTTTTATGTATTGGTATAACTTTTGAGATTTTTACTTGACAAGAGGGAATTTTGCACACTATATTACTAGCAACGTTTGTGAAGTATTTTTTCAATTCATTTGGAGAAATATTAATTTCTGAATTTTTTTTTACATTATTGTTGTTTATTATTTTCCACAATGCACTTTGATGATTATTAGAATTCGGGATAAAATTATCATGAGCCTGTTTCTTTGCATTTATCAAGTCATTATGGTAAGTATATTTATGTTGTTTTATAATATTACGTAGATTTTCAGTTGGAGTGCTGTCATAACAGTCTTGCAACAGATGTATTGTAGTTCTTTTCTGTTTTAATTCGTCAGTAAACCAATTTATTCTAAATGATGAGTTTGTATTTATTAATTTAGATTTTTCAGGAAACGAAACTTCAATTGCTTGTGTTAAAATACCCAGAAAATTACCGAATTTGTCATTGATACACATATTACGTTCTTTAACCCCCAACGAACACTACTCAGTCTATTATGTAAAACTAATAAGCCCGCATCAGTTATAGGTTTACAGTTTATTCTTATATTATTGCCTTTAACAGTAGCTGGTTTATAATCTAATTTAATACCTATAGATGGTCTGATAACCTAGTGTTGATTACTGTCACATTACACATACTTGCACCAATGCCAGTGAATATCTGGACAGTTATTTTCCTAGTTTTTTCTGAATTTAGTGCAGTCATACTAAAAGAGCTAAATGTGTTAAGCAGGAGATGCACATTATTTTGATCGGTGTTAAAATGAATATTAAAGTCACCGGTAGCTATTAGTTTTTTATTTTTTCTCATTAGAATATCTAACGCATTCGAGTTTTTCTATGAAAATATTCAGACCTCCATTTGGCGATCGATAAACTGTCATAATGATTAGAACAAAGAATTCCACAGCACATAGTTCGCAATGAATTTCTACGGATAATTTTTTAATTTGATTTAATTAATGCAGTACAGTGATTTTTTTTTTGGGCATATATCGCGACACCACCATGTATAGCAACTGCCCTAGTGAAATATGATATAAGATTGTAATTTATCAATCTTACACCGAGAATGTCATCTCATAATATCCAATGCTCATTCAAACATGATATCAAAATTATTGTCATTTTCTAACAGAAATTCATCAAATTCATTAATCTTATTTGAAATACATTGAATATTTAAATGTAATAATTTAATACCTTGATTTAGGCTTTTTGATTTGACAGTTACCAACTGATCCCATATTAGAAGTAATATTACTATTAGTATGTTTATTTTCACTTCCAGTAGGGATATCTCAGAGAGGCGTGGGTATAAAAAAAAATCTGCTAAAATTTGTCCTCTACTACTTAAGTTCATGTCACTAGATACAAATTCCTTTTGTGATGCTTGAGTCAAGTCAGTTACAGGAGCCGTTTTACTACCACTCTCACTGTAACTATTAATTGTCACTAACCTGACCAAATTTCAAGTTGTTATTTGGCATTTTTTTGAAAATTTCATTTACAATATAAGAAGCGACTAGACATTTTGTAAGTTTCCTTGTCTCATCATCATTTATTTCTATATATATACCGAACAAGGCCTTCAATGTATCTATTAAATTTCCCTAAGAAATCATTCAATTTGATGTTATAAGTATTTCCAAATATGTCTATTTTTTATAATATCTCTTACTCGTACCGTATAATCGTTACCGGCAGGTATGACAATTTTTCTTAAGAAATTTATGATTTATATCATAAAATATTAACACAAATATACAGGGTTAATCAAAATTTAATTGAAGTTAGATATAAATCGTAAACTTCTTAAGAAAAATTGTCATTCCTGCCGATTACACATTACGCAACTTTTTGTACCGTTTAACCCCTACTAAATAGAGCTTTCTGAGTATCCGGGTGGCCCATATTATAATATTAAAGAAAAAGAATTATTTTGAAAAATGTGATTTTTATGAGTTTAGAGCACCCTGTATGATATATTATTGGACATATCGACGTTTTCGTAGTTTTTATATGAATTACATTGGAACAAGAATAATTTTAACATATTCGCAGCCATCTAGATTGACAACTAAAATTCGAATTATTTTACTTGCAACCCTCTATAGGTAAATTGTTCAAAATAGCATAAATGTATCCAAAATGTAATCTTTATTTAAAAAATGTAAAAACATATAGAGTCGTCCATTTAGAAAAGATTATTGGGGTCATTTCAGGTGAAACCGGAAGTGACAAATATGGCGGATAAGTCTCAAAAAGTTGGAAATCTTACCTAATTTCACCATACAAAATTTTATCCCGATATCTTTAAAAACGAGGAAGTTACATGGGTGGCCCACTATTCGTTTACACCCGGTATATATAAAAATACAAAAGAAATCGTACAAACACGAGGCCGGTTTACTTAATAATTACTAGTGAAAAGGTTTTCTTCATGAAAAAAAAAAACATTTTCCAGCCCTTCGTAGGGGGTGGAAATCAGGGGGTGCGGGTGGTTTGGCTCATCTGCCTGGACGACCGAACCTCTGTACTCGAGGAAGACTTAACCAGGCCAAAAGAGGGATTCGAAAATCATTTGTATGCGGGAGGGCGATTTGGGGGGTGGTTTTTGGCCAATTTGAAGGGGTTGCCAAGGAAAAAAAATGTTGGGACCCCCACCATCGTGTTCAGCGACCTCGAAAACGGGGGGGGGTATCTAGATTGGCGCTCTGGCAAAAAAAGGTACCCCTACCGACTACTGACCTCGACTATAAAGTGTTTTTTATGTGGCAAAAACAACAAAAAGTTATTAAGAAAAGTTGTTTAGAATTATCTTGGAAATAAAATGGAAAATCATTGCTGGCCAATAATTTTAAAATTTGTTATAGGGGTCTAGATGCTGATTCTAAACGATTTTTTTAAAATTTTTGTCGTATTTTCCACATAAACCACTATACAGAAAAATTGATTTTTTGAAAATTTCCAAGGCATACTTGATTTCCCAAAACTAAAATTACCCATTTTAGAAAATAGTTTTTAACCAAGCAGGGCCCAAAAAATTTAAATTTAAATCGAGTATTTTTTATCTTTTACAAGAGTCGTTTCACCTATCCGGGGACACGCTGTATATAATTTGAGTATTTTTGAAAAACTTTAAAAATAACTTCAAAGAACAACAAAGAAAAAAGTTCCAAAAAAATTATGCAATATTCTGTATATGATATAGTAAAATATTATGGACATATGTATTTGAAAACAAAACTACGCAAAACTTGTTAAGGAATAAATTTGTATTTTTAAAATTGTGTCAAAGGAGAGGGATCTAGACGGGGTTCAATTCTTGCGTGAATTACCCTGTACTACACAGAAAACACTAAACATCCACAGAGTTGCCGAATTTCGGAGGGAATAAGATCGACAATTTAAATTGCAATCTTATAAAACATTATGGAGGGAACATAGAATGAAGTTCATAATCTACAATACGATTGCAGCGCCGCCGATGCAAAGTCGAACTAAACCGCCCATTTGTAAGATAAATATGTACAAAGTACCCTCCGGGCAATTTTTCGCCAACCGTTAGGAGGGAAGTTGAATAATCGTTTAAAATTAAATTTAACGCAAAACGTTGTTCCCTCCGAAATCGGAGGGAAGTAGGTTATATATGAGGGAACTACGCACTGATTATTTATAGTTTTGAGGGAAGAACGTATAGGTTATAGGTATATATATATATATATATATATATATATATATATATATATATATATATATATATATATATATATATATATATATATATATATATATATATATATATATATATATATATTAATTAAAATTGGTGTAGCAGTCTAAGGCAAGAAGTAAAGAAAACTCTTTATTTCAGTTCTAGCTTTCGAGGCTTTATTGTCTCTTCATCAGGAACGCTACAATTTTTTTAATAAATTAATAGGCTATATAAAAATCTAAGTTAGTACTTACGAAAAATTGAGGTTAAACTGAAGTAGCACATGTGAAACAGCAAAATACAAAAATATGCACCAAAATCATGGTTAAACACAAGTCTATTATTAAAACTATATTAAAATTGTCATGATTATTTAAAATGATAAAACTAAACACAGATTAAAAACATGTTGAATGTAAAATATAAGGAAGCTAAGTGAAAGACATTTTGTTAAAATTTACAGCAAAAAACTCTACAATTCTATTCACTGATAAGAGGAACTTGACAAGTAACAACCTTGCAAAATGAAAAATGAAAGTAACTGTTGGGACAATTTTGATTGAAATATACAGTGTGTTCTTTTCAAATGGGGAACATGACAGAGAACCGAACGGAGTGCCAGCCCTGAAACCCTAGATCACTGTGTTATCAGTGAGGTAAAGGGCTCCACGGCTGACCACCCATGCACCTCTCCTACCTATTCCACCACTGAAAAGACTTCACCAGCATTACTGATATTATGGTTTCTATTATTATCTAAGTGAAGTAAATAAGTATAAATGATACTTAGCCCTTCTATGTCCGTTTTCGCGTTCAGAGTGTTATTTGTTTGGTATATATTAATCATTTCTAAGAAATTTCGTTTATGCCAGTTTTTTTCAGTACCTAAGATTTTTACGTTTTCATAATCAATGCTATGGTTATGTGTCGTAGCATGTCTAGCGAGCATACACGATTGTTTATTATTTCTGATATCACTTTTATGACTTACGATTCTATCTTTTAAGCGTCTGCTTGTTTGACCAATGTATTGTTGGTTGCATTGTGTACACGGGATGTTATACACAACATTAGACATTTCCATCAACGTATCTCTATCTTTTAATTTTGAGAAAAGGTTCTTAATTGTTACTTGATTTCTAAATGCTAGTTTAATATCTACATAATTGCTAAAAATTTTTTTAAATTTAACAACTAATGAATCCATATATGGTAGCGAGAAGTATGCCACAGGTGACTCAACAGGGGTAGTGTTTGCGTTGTTGTCATTACTATTATCAATAGAATTTCTACAGAAAAGAAGTTTATTAATTAAATTTATGGGATAACCACTATTTTTGAACAATGTAAAAAGTTTTTTTAAATTTTGCAATCGCAGAGAGGTATGACTGGTTTGTATGACTCTGTTTTTCATAGCTAATACCAAGTTAATTTTCTGTCGTTGTTGATGATACGACTCATAGTGTAGAAATCTACCTGACGCACCTGGTTTAGTATACCATGAGGTTATGATGGTATTATCAGATCGTCTAATGAGTCTAGTGTCCAAAAAAGGTACACTATTATTTTCATCTTCTTCTTCTATGGTAAATTGTAACAGTTGGTCATAATTGTTAAAAACCTCTAACAGTTCTGTTTTACCTTCCTGCGGAATGCTTAAAATTAAATCGTCGACATATTTTTTTATAAAAGGAACTTGAAAAGACAACTTTCCCAAACACTCCTCTAATAAGTCATCCATAACATACTGTGCTAATATGGGGGACACTGGACTGCCCATTGGCATGCCCAAAATTTGTTTATAAAAAACATTTGAAAAAAACAAATGTTGTAGAGTCAAACAGAAAATCTATTAATTTAAAGAAAAACGTTTTTGAAATTGTACAATGTTGGGTAATGTCATCCCAATGTTTTTCAATGCTTTGTTTCGCTAAATTTAATGATATGTTATTAAAAAGTGCTTTTACATCTAAACTAATAATTACAAAACCTTCCGGAAGATTAAATTCATTAATAAATTCACAAAATTGAAATGAGTCTTTAATATAAAAATTGTTATCATTATTATATGAAATCGTCAAAATGTTAGTCACTAACTGAGCTACTCCCCTATTCGGGCTATTGACACCTGAAATGATCGGTCTAAGTTGTAATATTGGTTTATGTATTTTGGGTAAGCCATAAAACTTATTTACTACACCGTTATATATTCTGTATAATTTACTATCTTGACTAGTTAACATGTTTTTTTTTAACAATTCGGCGATCAACTTGTTCGCTTTTTGTTGTATCGTGTTAGAAGGGTCTCTATTTAAAGTTACATAATAGTTCGTATCACTTAGTATATCCAACGCCAATGTGTCATATTGTTCTTTGCTAATGATCGTAGTAACGTTCATTTTGTCTGACTGGATAACCCTCAAATGTGGATTATCTTTGAGAAATTTTCTACATTTAACAAAGGTGGAATATACTTGAGTATTGTGAACTTGTCCTTGATTCATAAAATTTGTAATTATATTTGTGGTTTGTGTTAATACTAAATTTTTATCTGTTTCTGGAATTTTACTAACTATAAAATCAACATCGGCTAACAATTTTGGTATTTTAATATCACTAATACTGGGTTCTATACTGAATTTAGGTCCTAGTGAAAGAAAATCACTAACATCCTGCGGTATGTTGGTATCTGTCAAATTCTTAATCCAGTGAGGCTGAGTTAAAATATTATGTAATTGAGACTGTACTAAATTGTTAAATTTCCTTACGTTAGTATTCTTAATTTTGAAAAAACTTTTGTTATAATTGATAGACTGTCTTCTGTAGAATTCAGTAACTATGTTATAAGGTAATAAATTAGTAATACCTGTTTTTTTATCAGTTAACATTTTTTCAAAATTACGTATACTATCGTGGGTAATTTTAATTTCTAAATTTAAAATTTTAATCCTTAACCTGTGATTAAACTGAATTGTTGTATGAAGTGTATGTCCTGCAGCTGCCCCTGTGAGATTCTCTACACTTCTGATTCCATTGGTGATGTGAGCTGGTATAATATTTTGTTTCCTGCATCGTAACAAGAAATTTCGTCTGTTTCTCAATGTTGCTAGCTTGGTGTTGATATTTGCCACGGTATGTATTGCATTCCGTGGTATATATACAATGGGGGTCCTCGGAAATTCAGTTACTTTGGGGGTCTTCACACAAATAATTATATATGGTGTATTATGTGTTGCCTATATGATTAATTTACATATTATTCCGGCATCTCCATATCTACCTACACTACAGTTGCATAATTATTAGGTAGGTAATCTATTACTTAATTTCGACTTGCAGAGTCATTGCCAATAACATTTTAATTTATATTTAGCTTATTGTGTTTTATTGAAATGTTTTGTAAGTTTTGTTTATATTTATACAAATTAGGCAGAGGTCTCATCCAGTTTTAAAGTGATTAATTTGAGTACTGTTTTGTGACTCGTTTATCCATTGCGTATGGTATTGAAGGAGGTCTATTATTATTAACATTTAAGAAATAAAGGGCACCAAAAACTTTCTTTTTGGAGATACTACTTGAAGGGGGGGCTGGTAAAATTAATGTTGTGCATTTAAAAGTTAGGTACGTACCTTTTGTTAGGTAGGTACTACTATATTTCGTTTATATTGTTTAAGTGTTATATTTATCGTAAAGTACTCTTGACAGTCTTGACCTATCCGACCCTGTTTCTTTTTATCGCCAACTACCTACCACTCTTTCAAATTTAAATAATAGAAATTCTGATCTATGTTCATATAAACGTTGCAGAGGAACTACCAAAATCTATAGCATTACAGACAGTCAGACAGCGATAAGACACTTGATGTACACAAACTTAACTCCAAATTGGTATTGGAGTGTACAAGGTACTAGTGAAACTGGCGGAACACAACTCAATAAAACTGGCAAGGACTTAAGGGTATAAGTAGGGTTGCCACCTCTCCAGGTTTGGCCTGGAGTCTCCCATGTTTCAGCCCTTAGACTCCAGGCTATGGTTAATAAATCAATTTCTCCAGGTGAAATATTTAATACTCAACAAAGAAAATTTCCAACTACCCAATTCTTAGGCTTTTCTGGCAACGTCGTATGACTTATAATAAAATTATTAGTTATTATTAAGTTAAGCAAAACTTTTTTTGTACAGAAATTCATACAATTTTTGTTTTTATTTAAGAATTTATTCTAATTTTGTTGTAGGTAGCTGCCTTTTGTTTTTGTTACGTCTTACAATAATTTACGTTACTTGTTTTGTGTTTGTGAATGAAATAAATACTTTTGTTACTTTTTAGATACCTATTAGTATATTATCTATTCTTATTCTGAATTTTAATTTTATTTGACGATATTACGATTTTATTCTGTAAAAAATTAGATTTTGTTTGTAAAATACAAATTTGATTTTTATTTGAGAATTAAAAGTTAATTTTTGATATAGCCTTTTAAATAGATAGTGTTTATCTCAAGAATACAAAATTAAGGTTCTCTCATAGGTAACATATTTGAAGTGCAATATGATTCCAAAATGTGGAAAACTTTACAAAAAATTAAATTAAAAATGAATCGATTTCGAAATATGGTGAATGCGTCATAAAAAAATGCCTGGCGTTTTATTTGTATTCTAGAAACCAAGAGACTTGATTGAACTTGACTCCAGATCAACATCGATGAAAAGGCGTAAGAGAGGATCAAGAAGCATTAATTTACAAGCTAAACTCATTCTTGAAATAACAATAACTTGCCTAGTTCTATATATTTATGCTGATGCTCTACTCCTGAACGTTATTTTGATAGGTCCTTTAAAATGCTTTCAATAGCTTTGTTTCTGCAATGTTGCAACATTAAGAATCATTTGCAAACCGCCAGAAATACTAATGCAGTTAGAGTTCAGAATATCCAAGCGAATAAAAACAGCAAGATAGGCAATAGGCATGCAACTAGTGTTGCTTCTTTCCAACAGTGTGGAAGTGGAGGAACAACCCGAGTACACGTTTTTCTACGGACTATTAAAACAATTTTTCAATCAATTTATTTTGTTGTCAAGTCATCAATAATGTCACAAAGCAAAACTGTGAAAGTGGCCCAACTGGAATAAAAATTAATTTTTTGCCATTAAAAAACCATAGTAGGTTACTTTACAGTTTTTAGTGAAAAAAGTAATACTCCATCAACTAGTTGAGCAAATACATTAAGCCACAGTAGCACATAGTGGGCCAGAGCATGAGCAATAGGCATGGCGAGTCAGTCTATCGAGGACTGGGTTCAAGACCCAACACCGGCACTGGCAATTTCAGTGGGTACGTTTATCTCCAGTTTATTTAGTGCATACCCCTTTCAGGACAGCCTTGGCTTTTTTGGGGCTATCCAACTCTTTTTGTTTTTGAAATAGCTAGAGTATTTACTATGACAAAAACCTCATTTTAAAAGCACTGTATTTAACCATAATTTTAAACAAAGACATGTTATGAATTAATTTTATTCCTACAATTATAATTGTAATGAACGGAAATATAAATCATGGATAACCCACTATAGATTTACATGGCTAATTACCAATCTATTGCTGTAAAAGGGAAATTTATATCTTTGTGGCAACAAAGCAGAATTCAGTAAAATAGATAAAATATTTTTATTTAAAAAAAAATTTAAGTACATTACAGTATCATATATGTAAAAACACATTTGGTAATTCTAATTACCATTAAAAAAAATCTTGTCTTTAAAAATAACAAAATGGTTCTTTATGTTTATTGAAAATGCAATCAAATTTTTATAGAAAACAGATTTTAGTATAAACTACTGCTTACATAAAATTCGACATAAATAAAATATAAAACAGACCGCTGGCCCAACTAAAAAAAACATACGCTGGCTTAACTTCAAAACATACCGCTGGCTTAAATACAATCAAATTTTTATAGAAAACAGATTTTGGTATAAACTACTGCTTACATAAAATTACATAAATCAAATATAAAACAGACCACTGGCAAAAAATTAAGTACATTACAGGATCATATATGTAAAAAAAAACACATTTGGTAATTCAAATTAGCATTAAAAAAAATCTTATCTTTAAAAATAACAAAATGGTTCTTTGTTTATTGAAAATGCAATCCAATTTTTATAGAAAACGGATTTTGGTATCAACTACTGCTAACATAAAATTCGACATAAATTAAATACCTTAAAACTTAAAAAAAAACATACGCGCTGGCTTAACTTTAAAACATACCGCTGGCTTAAATACAATCAAATTTTTATAGAAAACAGGTTTTGGTATAAAACCACTGCTTACATAAAATTCGACATAAATCAAATATAAAACAGACCACTGGCCCGACTTTAAAAAACATACGCTGGCTTAACTTCAAAACATACCGCTGGCTTAAATACAATCAAATTTTTATAGAAAACAGATTTTGGTATAAACTACTGCTTACATAAAATTACATATAAATCAAATATAAAACAGACCGCTGGCAAAAAATTAAGTACATTACAGTATCATATATGAAAAAAAAAACACATTTGGTAATTCAAATTAGCATTAAAAAAAATCTTATCTTTAAAAATAACAAAATGGTTCTTTATGTTTATTGAAAATACAATCAAATTTTTATAGAAAACGGATTTTGGTATCAACTACTGCTAACATAAAATTCGACATAAATTAAATATAAAACAGACCGCTGGCCAAACTTAAAAAAAACATACGCTGGCTTAACTTTAAAACATACCGCTGGCTTAAATACAATCAAATTTTTATAGAAAACAGGTTTTGGTATAAAACCACTGCTTACATAAAATTCGACATAAATCAAATATAAAACAGACCACTGGCCCGACTTTAAAAAACATACTCTAGAATAATTTTAAAACATACCGCTGGCCTAACTTTAAAACATACCGCTGGGCTAACTTTATTAAAACATACCACTAGCCTAACTTTAAAAAACATATTACTGGCTAACTTGAAAAAACAAAGCTAACGTAATTTAAAGGAGATACTACTTCGATGGAAGTAGAAGACTTATACCGGAACCCGGTCTCCCCCCACCACTTTTTTTTCTGGTGGGGGGTAATTAGAGTAATTAGAGCATTGTCGGTAATTAGGGTAATTAGAGCATTGTCGGTAATTAGGGTAATTAGAGCATTGTCGGTAATTAGACTGTAATTACAATGGAGGTAATTAGAGTATTGTCGGTAATTAGACTGTAATTACAATAGAGGTAATAAGAGTAATGTCTGTAATTAGATTGTAATTACAATATATAGGTAATTATAGTATTGTCGGTAATTAGACTTGATGTAACTACTATGGTGGTAATTGGAGTGATGCAATTGTAATTGTAATTAGTATATGTATCAATAAGTATTTCAAGTATGTAAGTGTATGATAGTAATTAGTATGGTTGGAGGTAATTATGGTTGTGGGAGGCAATTAACTGTCACATTTCATTCTCATACGCAGATGGTGGGGCGAGTTCTATCATATCTCTATAAAAGCGGGAGAGGAGTTAACATGCGATCATTGTGTAGCCTAGTGTTCTAGAGTAGTAAAAAGTGAAAATGTATGTGTGTACTGATTGTGGTAAAAATTTTACACGTGGTGACAATTTGCGACGTCATCAAAGGCAATCATGTATACAACCAAGCCATGATGGATGTCCACCAGCAAAGCAGTTTAGAGCGGACACATTTCCTTCAACATCAACAAACATGCAAACATGTAATTGCTGTAATGTGACTCTAACAACGTCTCAGATGAAGTCACATAAAAGAACGTTACAACATAGAACAAGGTCATGTGTTCCTATGACGAATGGTGTGGAAATTGTCCAAAGTGCCTTCAGGAACAGGATTGTGACGTATCGTGTGCACAGTGAAAATAATCATATAGACTACACAATGTTCTTCAACGAGATCAGACCCAAAATTTTAAATCTATTGGAAGAAGTTTTAAAAATACATAAAGCCATTAAAGTGAATATGGAAACGTTCGCAAGATACATATTACCTACACAGGATCTGGTAGAGATGAAATCATTTAATACCAGTAACAGAATTTTGGATGAATCCATGGATCTGAGGAATATCTTGGACAGCTTTGTGGATTCTATGATTATGCAAACTACGGAGTTTCAAGAACGTGATTCGGGTAAGTTAATATTTATCAAAATATGGGAATAATAATTAACGACTATTCATTTTTTAGGGTGGGCTCTTGAACGAATTACATTTCTTGAAATCAATGTCAACAAGTATAGTCCTATGGGAGGTTCATCCTACATTAAATTACCAAAATATATTTCAAATAAGGGAGCTGTGATAAATGTAGAAAACCAGGATCAAAGTTGTTTTTTTTGGGCTGTGACTTCAGCATTATACCCTGCAAATGGTCATACATCGGACACAGCGTCATATCCGCATTTTTCAACAGTATTAAATGTAACAGGTATGAGTTCTCCAGTAAAATTACGAGATATTTCAAAGTTTGAGGAAATGAACAACATTTCAATTAACGTATATGGGTTAGAACAGATATTTGAAAATAATAGAGTAAAGTATGAAGTTGTAGGACCTTTGCGTTACTCGGGGAGAAAACTGTATACACACATAAATTTATTATTGATCTCTAGCGAGTGTGATGATGATAATCACCATTGCAATAAAGATTGTGCCAACAGTCACTACTGTTGGATAAAAGATATATCTAGGTTAGTTTCCACCCAAATTTCCGGTAGCGATCATAAAAAACATTTTTGTGACGGTTGCTTATTATATTTTAATAATGAACGTCAACTATTTCAACATCAGAGAAACGATTGTAATCACATTTACACCACAACGCCAACAACAAAAATACGGGTAGATAAATTCGGAAAGGAAGTTGCTGAAAATATATTAAAATTTGAGAATTTCGAAAGACAAATGCAAGTGCCATTTGTAGTATATGCTGATTTTGAATCGATTTTAAAACCTATCAATACTTGCGAACCAAACCCCGAACGTTCTTTCACAAATAAAACTTTTAAACATGACCCTTACTCATTCGCATATTTCATAAAATGTTCTTTTGACAATTCTCTATCTAAGTTTGAGCTGTACCGAGGTGCTGATGCGGCCGAAGTATTTGTATCACGTATAGAGGCTGATTTAGGGAATATATATAATCAACATATGAAAAACATAGTCCCAATGGCTCCTCTTACACCGCAAGAAAGCCAAGACTACCAAAATGCAACCACATGCGGTATATGTAATAAGCCTTTCGAAAGAGAGGATGTAAAAGTAAGAGACCATTGTCACTTAACGGGTAAAGTGCGTTTTGGTGCTGCACATTCCATCTGCAATTTAAATTATAAATTACCCAAATTTACACCTATTATATTCCACGGGTTAAGTAATTACGATAATCACCTATTCGTGAAAGAGCTCTGTAAACACCGAGACAAGGTTGATGTAATAGCACAAAACAAAGAAAAATATATATCCTTTACGAAACACATTTATATGCACGATTATGTAAATAAGAAGGGTGAAACAAAGAAAAAATTTTTACAACTACGATTTATCGATAGTTTCAAGTTCTTGTCTGCATCATTACAAAATTTGGGTGTGAGTTTAGATGATAACCAGTTGGTGGTAACACGAAGTTTCTATAACGATAATGCCAAATTCAATTTAATGAGACAGAAGGGTGTGTTTCCATATAGTTTTTTGGACAGTTTAGAAAAATTAAATAAATTGGAATTACCAGCCAAAGAGGAATTTTTTGATAATTTAAACAATGAACACATATCGATTGCGGATTATCAACGTGCTAATGATGTGTGGAATTTATTTGAATGTAAAAACTTGGGGGATTATTCAGATCTTTATTTAAAATCAGATGTGCTTCTTTTATGCGATATATTTGAAAACTTTCGTGAAATTTGTTTGGATAAATACAAACTGGATCCAGCTCAATACTATACAGCTCCAGGTTTATCGTGGGATGCTATGTTAAAATTAACAGGGGTGAAGTTACAATTATTAACTGAAATCGATGATTCATTTTTTTAAAAAAGGGATACGGGGCGGCTTAAGTCAGTGCTCAGAAAGAAAGCATATTGCAAATAATAAATTTCTACCCAATTACGATCCCAACGAGCCATCATCATTCATAACTTACCTCGATGCAACGAATTTGTACGGATATTCAATGAGTCAATGTTTACCAACGGGGGGATTTCAATGGCTGTCCAAAGCGGAAATTGACGAATTAGATATTATGAGTATTTTGGAGGATGACCGCCACGGATATGTTTTAGAGGTATACATTATCCACAACATTTGCACGATTTGCACTCGGACCTCCCATTTTTAGTCGAAAATATTGTTCCACCCAAATCAAAATCAAAATTAGCGAAGTTAATACCAAATTTAAACGACAAAAACAAATATATCGTACATTATTTAAATTTAAAGCAGGCTGTTAATAATGGTTTAGTGGTTTTAAAAACACATAGAATTCTTAAATTCAATCAATCGGCTTGGCTGCAAAATTACATTAACCTTAATACTCTTTTACGAAATAACGCAACAAATAAATTTGAAAGAGACCAATACAAATTAATGAATAATTCCATATACGGTAAAACAATGGAAAATATTGATAACAGATCCGACATAAAGCTGGTTACTCACTGGGAGAGTATCAGGCGTAGTAAAGGTGCAAATGCACTAATATCTCGCCCAAACTTTAAAACATGTTCAATATTTACCGAGGATTTCGTAGCTATTCATATGGGTAGACAAAAGGTACTTTACAATAAACCAATCTATGTAGGATTTTGTATATTGGAATTATCCAAGACCGTACTATACAATTTTTTCTATAACATAATTAAAAGTCAGTTTGGTGAGAACGCGGCTTTATTATATACAGACACTGATTCATTAATTATTAAAATTTTTACAGATAACTTCTACGATTTTATAATAGACAATCCCGACAAGTTCGATACTTCAAACTATCAAGTGGGAAATATATTTAATGTACCTAAGGGTGTGTCAATTTTAGGTAATTTTAAAGACGAATTCCCCGCGGACCCAATAATTAGTTTTTACGGAACAGGCGCGAAGGCATATTGTGTACAATCTGTGGCAAATGAATTAAAAAAAGCTAAAGGTGTAAAAAGATCCGTCATTCAAAAAGAGTTATCAATAGACGACTATAAGCAAATCGTTGAACGAGGAGGTTTGATATTTAGAAAGATGAATACGTTTAGAAGCTATTTGCATGATATATATACCGAAGTAAAGAACAAAGTGGCTTTGAGCCAGTATGACGATAAGCGATTCGTTATTCCCAATACAACTAAGACATTACCGTGGGGGCATTCTGATGTACAATTCTTTCAGGACGAACCTGAACAAAACATACGCTGGTTAATGTCAGCCATAAATGAAGTTGAAAATTGTTCTGTAAAAAACGAAAAGTTGGATAAATTACTCGCAGCCATAGCTGAGTTAAGTCAAGAATAAAAATACTTCACTGAAAAACTTATTGAAACATTATTTTTTCAATGCAAGGGTCTAAAACTAAGTTAAGTTGTGTACTTTACGAATATTATTATTCTTTTTGGAAAATGTGTTTAATAAAATATATATATATAGGAGAACTCATACTGATTTCAACAAATACATTATAAATTAAATTCTTAGTTTAACTGTATACTTATCAAATATTGTATGTATGTAAGACATTTTTTGACAATTGTACAATTTTAGGTTAAGGTTAAAATTAATTATGTAACTAAAATGTAATAATAATTGGTTAATAAATTTCAATTTGAATTTGAATTGTTGTTAATTATTACCACAAAATGACAATTTAAAATAATGCATCGCTTTATTATGTGGCTGGGTATTGTAATATGGCTGCAAGGATAAGCACACCTTCTTTGTTAAATTTGTGTTTAGTTTCAATGATGTACAGATTAATTTAGGTTATGTGACAACAATGCTGGCGTCGACTCTACTAAATTTGTATCGTGTGGTATTTGGCTTGGGTTACGTGGCAACAATGTTGGCGTCATTTCATAGTCATGGATGTAATTACATCAGTTGGCACGGCGTGGCTTGGCGCCACAAACGTATAATGCTCTCCGTTACGTAGTGGCGTGGGTTTCCTTCAACCAATAGAAAGCGAGCATTGGTGGCGTGATATTATATCGACCAATGAGAAAGAAGTTGACCACCCCAACCTCTCTAGTAGTGACAGAGGTGGAGGGGCGAGAGTGGTCTAGAGCTTCTTTGAGATGCTACAAAAATTCTTTCCACCTTCAACTTTCGTCGTGTGTACAAGTGCCACAAAAAGTGCTCCGTTTTCGCATTTTTGTAATTGTTTTTTTGTGTTCAATCGTTTTTGTGTTCGTTTTGTGAAAATGGTAAGACACCTAAAGAAGAATGCGGCCGGTGGTAGTCGCAAACGCCCGTTGGAGGGTACATCACCTGCATTAGTAGGTTTAAATTTGATGGCCTATTTGCAAAATTTTGTGCCGGACCCTATTGTCAGCAATATTGTTGAAGCACCCACAGAAGCTGGTACTGTAGGGCAACAGCAACATGCAAATAATGCCGCAACCAGCGTGGGTGAGGGTTCGGCGAACGTTGCAACACCGCCGGGGCCATCTACCAGCAGAATAAATATTTTGCAAGATGTTATAATCCCGGCGGAAAACAATATATATGAGGCCATCTCGCAAGCCTCTAATAATGGTGAAGTACAGCTTCAACAGGCGTATTTTGGCTACCAACGGACGCACGCGATTGACCACCCTGACACGGAATATCCTGTATTGCATTTGCCCGAGGATGGCGCCGGAATTAATTTCGATGCCATCGTCGACCAAAATGCAGTACAGCAAATTCAAGATAACCTTGAAGCGGAAGGTGAGGTGTTACTTTTGAGAAATCAAATACTTAAAAGTAAATCTTTACATTCCGGCTCAGGTGGTCAGGGTGGACGACATCATAATAATAATTTCTCTGGCTCTCAACACCTACCCACGGTGTCGCTTGTAGATAGCGACGACTCTGATGACGATTTTGTGAAAAAACCAAAGATCGACAAAATCATAATTCAAAGGATAAAATCGTCATCATCGGCTTCGCTAGGAAGTAGACAGAGAAAGGCTGTAAAGAAACCGAAACAAGGAATGCGTCGTCCTTCTCGGAATCCGACCCCAGTAACTGTTGAAATAATTAAATTGGGGCCGAAGACTGAGGAGGACAATGCAATCCAAAATATAATCGATTTACAGACCGCTATGCCAACGCCTCTTAACCCTCTTACGCCCGCAACACCTGTTGAACAGGTTTTCAAAATTGTTAAGGGCAAGAGAGGTAAAAAGGCACCAGCAAAAAGGTCTGTTTCGGTTTCTTTACCTGATAATATTCCGTTAGAACAACCTAGTTGCTCTAATGCAATATTACCGACGCCTTTAAGTGGTAGCAGCACATTAGAACAACCGAGTTGTTCTAATGTGGTGGTTCCAACACTTCCTCTGGTGGTGTCGCAGCCACTTGCAGAACCGATTCAACATCCCTCAGAAGTTGAGTCGGTTCCACAGGTGGCGCTATCACCACCACTACCTATTCTAGAGCCGGCTCAGGATTCTTCAGATTCAGAGCCGGATGTATTTCTGTCTCAGCCTGAGAATAGAAATATTTTAAACAAATTCTTAAATTTCTATTCTGCGGCTAAGACAGAATATCAGGAGAAAGTGGCAGCAACCCAAGGTGATGCGGACCGAGAATTAAGGTTAGCTGAAACCATTCGCCAGGCTAACCAAGAATTAGCCGAAATAGCTGGGCGCCGCGTCGCTTTGGAGAAAGCCGAAAGGGCGTTGAGAGCAATTGAATCGGGTCTAAGTAGAGTCGGGCGGTAAGGCTTGTACAACACACATGGTGGAGAGGCTTTGTTATGCAGTTTTTTTCTAGTTATTAAGTTAGGTTAAGTCATTGTAAATATATGTAGTTAGTTTATTAATAATAAGTATTGTACAAAAAAAAAAGTGAAAAAAAAATATAAAAAAAAATATATATAAATTTTTTTATACGTATAAATGTAAAAAAAAAAAATATTGATTAGTATAAGTATTTGTATATATTAAATTAGCGTATAAATGAATAATTAGGTTAGGTAATTGTAAAGAAGAAAAAAAAGTTAGGTTAAGTCATTGTAAATATTTGTAGTTAGTTTATTAGTAGTAAGTAATTGTACATAAAAAATAAATACAAAAAAAGTTTAAAACAAATTTTAAAGAGTAAATAAAAAAATTTTAAATAAAATATGTTAAAAAAAATTAATTAGTTAATAAAATAAATACACCACATGTAATTAATTAATTGTGCATATTATGAGTACATGTTTGACATGAATAATTAGATTATGTAATTGTAAATAAACACATAATGTAAAGGTTAATTAATTTAAATAAATAAAGAGTTTAAAACATTTTTCTTAATAATAAAAACTTTAATAAAATTACAAACCTGTCTTTTATTAGTAGTAAGTAATTGTACATAAAAAATAAATATAAAAAAGTTTAAAACAAATTTTAAAAAGTGAATAAAAAATGTTAAAAAAATTAATTAGTTAATAAAATAAATACACCACATGTAATTAATTAATTGTGCATATTATGAGTACATGTTTGACATGAATAATTAGATTATGTAATTGTAAATAAACACATAATGTAAAGGTTAATTAATTTAAATAAATAAAGAGTTTAAAACATTTTTCTTAATAATAAAAACTTTAATAAAATTACAAACTTGTCTTTTATTAGTAGCAAGTAATTGTACATAAAAAATAAATATAAAAAAGTTTAAAACAAATTTTAAAAAGTGAATAAAAAATGTTAAAAAAATTAATTAGTTAATAAAATAAATACACCACATGTAATTAATTAATTGTGCATATTATGAGTACATGTTTGACATGAATAATTAGATTATGTAATTGTAAATAAACACATAATGTAAAGGTTAATTAATTTAAATAAATAAAGAGTTTAAAACATTTTTCTTAATAATAAAAACTTTAATAAATACAAACTTGTCTTTTATTAGTAGTAAGTAATTGTACATAAAAAATAAATATAAAAAAGTTTAAAACAAATTTTAAAAAGTGAATAAAAAATGTTAAAAAAATTAATTAGTTAATAAAATAAATACACCACATGTAATTAATTAATTGTGCATATTATGAGTACATGTTTGACATGAATAATTAGATTATGTAATTGTAAATAAACACATAATGTAAAGGTTAATTAATTTAAATAAATAAAGAGTTTAAAACATTTTTCTTAATAATAAAAATTAATAAAAACTTTAATAAAATTACAAACTTGTCTAACTCAAAAATTACCCTCATATCAAAAAAAAAAATATTTAGGTTAGGTAGGTTAATAACAATATATATAAAAAAAAAAAAAAAAAAAAAAAAAAAAAAAAAAATTAAAAAAATCGAATTTAAAACACATGAAAATCAAAATTAATGGTTAATTAGGAAAGGTCAAAGGTCAAATTTAAAAAAAAAACCGGAGATCCACCACCTCCTTGCTCCGGGGGGCGTCCGAGATTCGAACTCGTGGTCTTCTGAGTGGCCTCAAGTTCGACGCGTATTCGCCCGCTCGGCTAATCGAACGCCCCAAAAGAGTTAGGTCTATTTCATAATTTCAACAAAAAACTACCTGCTTATCGATCCGTATTGACCAGGCAGGGTCGCAGCGCCTTAGGGCCTTAGGCTATAAAATCAACCCAAGCTATCGGCTTTATACATTTAGAACTGTATTATTTTGAATCAGTTTATATCTTGAGATATTTTAATTTAATTTAAATAATAATAAATAAAAGATAACCATTTTTTTTCAAAATACTTTTTAATAAAATCATTCATATGTTCATTTGTTTTAATATTTATATGATTTACTAATTTTCACAACTTGTAATATACAGGGTGACACAAATATTTTTATTAATTAAAAAATATATACAATTAAACTTAAAAATAAAATGAAATATAAATTTACATTAATAAATACTAATTATAACGAATCATCTTCTTCTGGTTCCAATACTTGGTCATCTGTGAGGTTGGACACAGTTGAATCCGTTGGAGATGATGGCCTAGAATTAGGAACCGTCTCTATTGACCAAGCCGACGGTGAAGAAGCACGAGTATTGGACGCCGTCTCCATCGACCACCAGTCACTTGGGCTACTGGCATGTTGTATGACCTCACTGTCTATAGAGCATGTTGGAGCCATCACTGTGGAGTCACCAGTAGTTGAGGAGATGGTACTATCTTGTACAGGTTGTTCGGTCTCCATCTCAATACAAACTGAGCAACAGCAGCAAAGAACTTCATTTTATACATTTACCCCCTCCAAAACATCATACTTGTGTGAACACTTAATACCATAATAATTTCTTGACATTTGTATATAGAACAGTACTATTTTATACTCATACTATAAATAACTACCATAAATATCTAATTTAGTAAAACACGTTGTATCGTTCACGCAATTGTTTTATTTACATTATTACATGTATGACATACTTCAATTCGATGCAATTGCACCAAGTTTGTGCTGCAACATTTACATTTCGTTATCATTGCACCATCCAACGTCGTCGTTTTGTGAATATTTACATGCTGGTGACGTCCGGACACTATCCGTGTATAGGATATATAACATAGCCCACACAGGAAGTGTTTGGTTGCATCCGGCCTGGTTCTGATTATGACAAAAGACGCTGACGTGCAATATAGTCTCCGCCGATCATCATAATTGTTTAATATTTTTCCGGAGAAGGCTAACTCTCCCGCTTCGTCTTCCACATCATCCCCAAGACCTTCATCTACACTGACGGGAACCAGGTTGCCATCTCCCCAGTCGGCACCCTCTTGGTCGACATTGATATTTTCCACGATGATGGGATCCTCCCGGTGGACAGCATCTTGATTCAAGTCCTGAAGCTCTTGATTTACACCATCTCGGTGTAACACCATTGCACCCATATCATTTTCTGCCAGTTCAGTGAGGAATCGTCTATAAGCCATCTTTAAATGTTGGAACTCAACTGATTTGATGTTAAACCTCCTCCGTTTTATATTCTATAATTCGTGACGATGACGCCCTTCCTATGGCGTCAAGTTTACTATTAGCTATTTAAACCAAGAGTGACCACAAGAGGAACGCATTCAAACTTCTTACGTAACACAATCGTGTCTTAAAACAGAAGTGCATACAATGGTCCTACCAAGAGAGTGGAAATTAAAACCAATAATAGCAGTACAACCGTATAGTTACAATAATTCAAGAATTTGCCATAATTGCTATACTGCATGGAGGAAGCAAATTATCAACCCATGCACTGGACTGTGCAAAAAGTGTGTAATTCAGAACCCAGTGCAGAAAAAAGAATTTCGAGACAATTGTCCAAATGAAACACAATGTCGCAATTGTCTTACCATACTCAAAAGAACGAATTTTGGTATATATCGAGACGTATGTGAAGCTTGCAAAGCAGACCAACCACAATTAAGACAACGATGCGTGTACTGTAGTAAGTACGAGGACAATTGTTGGAACAACATTTGCATAAAATGTATGTCAGGGGCACTCATCTTGTGTGATCGCATTGGTGTGTTTTATAGTAGTTGGACTCACCATAATAGGGACTGTTGGTGTCTTAATTATAAATAAATTATATTATTTGTATATATGTATGTGTGTATGTAATATATATTATAACCATAAACTGTAAATATATTTTTAGTATTGTAATAACATATTATTTTGTAGGAAACTTTTAAAATTATACAAAAAAAAAAAAAATGATTATTTTTAATTTTTTTACAATTTAAAATGAAGGAAATAAATTAAATAAATATTAATAAAGTATATTAATTTTATTATTCATTTGTGACACATATTAAAATATTTCAATCGACATAACTATATAATGATACATTAATATATTTTTCTAGTTAATGACAATTTTAAACAATAGAAGCTATATCAACCCACGAATTGTGTTCTATAGATAGCCCCAGCCACTTTACCAGCACTTTATTTCCTTTCTTCTTTAATACATTTTCAACTAGATACACATCGGGGTATTTTGCTTTTAGTAGCTCCATTTCATAAAAACATCCCTTGATTGGGTGTCCAAACAAGTCTTCTATCAGGTAAGTTGTGGGATTTGTTATGTTTATTTTGGTAATTTTAAAAAGTTCTGTTGAAAAGTTCGGTGTAAACCCTTTATCAAATACACCTTTATACTTGCTAATACGAACTATATCACCGAGATGAAATTTCGGTTTCAGAGCAATCTTAATATAATTATATACGTTTAAATGTGTAGTTGGTTTGACATCAATGGGCTTTCTGCCAGTTGTACGATGGACTTTGTCATTGTAACTTTTTGTAACGTTTGGTAGGATATCGAGCCATTTATATTTACCCATAGCTGAGAATTCTTTAAACAACCAATTTTTTAATGTGCGGATTACTCGCTCAACAATTGCTGCTTTTTTTGTGCTATACGTAGAATAATGATTAATTTCGTGCCGCTTCATTAATGCGGAGAACTTTCTGTTATAGAATTCAGTACCATTATCGGTCTGTAAATTTCTCGGTGAATAATTTGCTTCTTGAATAATAGTCTGCATAGCCTTGGTAACTTCTACAGCTGCTTTATTTTTAATAGGTTTGGTCCATACGTACTTGGAATAGCAGTCAATCACTACAAGAATATAACGATACCCTCTATTTTTATCAGCGTATGGCTGCATTTCAGCTAGGTCTGCTTGCCACAAATCACCAAACCCCTTAATTATGGTTCGCCTTCTACGAAAATTTCGTCGAGCATTTCTATGTAACTCGTTAACAACTTGTAATTTTTCGCTGCTAACCTCCATTATAAAATTGTCTTCAGCTATATATCAATTTCAGACATTAGTTCTGGTGGAAATGTTAGGCCTCCGGATTGCACCTTCTTTGGTTGGAGTTCGGTGGCAATATGCTCTAATTTAGAGATTCTAGTGATTAAAGTATTGTGATTGTTTATGGCCGAACGTTTAACTTCAGAAATTGCTTTATCAACATATTTCCTCATTTCTATTTTCATTTTCTGCATCATCTCATTATTTTGTTTATTGAAAATAGCGCGATTTTCTTCTCCACTTCTTATAAGTCCCACATCAACATATTTTTTCATTTCCCCAATAATTACATCGGTTGTATCAAAAATAGCTTTGGCAGCATTTTCATCATTTGTTTGTAGACGCTTGTTAACGTAATTACATGTTGCACCATCTTGATCATCGACAGGTTCCCCTAGATTTTTTAAACGCTTATTTTCAATATCATAGTGATTATCTCTGGTAAGTTTAAAACCCACGCCAGGTAATCCACGATGGGCTATTAACTTACTCGCACTAATTCTTTTGCTGCGTCCAAATTTGTCGATAGTGTTTACAGTAGACATTTCTGGTTGCATCTGATCCAGTTTATAAAATTTCAGACTATATAATACTTATTAAGTATAATGATACTATGTTTTATTTCATCTTTAATACACTATTTTTTCTTCCCTAAGTTCTGATATTATTTCTATTATTTCATTGTCGTGGTTGTTATTTCCCGCTATTTTCGAACTCCATAGTAGACGTAGACGATCCACGAGTTCGCTGGGTTTATTCCAAAAAATATATTCTTTATCTTTATTTCTGTACAATTTGTGGGTAGGTACACGTTTTAAGCCGTGACCACTTGTTGACGATCGTGTCGCAATTGTAGAAGATGTTAATGGTTTGATAATTTTGTGAAATTTTCCACGCTTAGTAGTGTTATAGCCATTCGCTACATCGAATTTTTTGTAAGGTGCTTTTGTTTTTCTTAGTATTTCTCCATATATCTTACTCCATTCATCATCGAGAACACCCTCTCTATTATCATCTAAAATTGTTGGGCGTTTTAGAAATATTAGATCGTACAATTTAGGACTACCTAGATACACGCCAAGTTTCTTATTGCCATACCATAGCGTAATATTTCCATGGGAAAAACGTATTTCGGCATTGCCCATCAGCAGTTTGCCTGTCTTGGGATCTACACGCACTCCATATAAACTATCATACTTGGAATCACCAGATTTTAAATTTTGTATATGTCTTTTTACAACCTCATGTCTTTTTTCTAGTTTACTAGCTGGAGAAGTTTCGGATACAGGGGTTGTTCTTATTGACGATGGTGGTGTTTCCATAATGGGGATATAAGGTGGAACATCATCACCACCTACATACTTATCGGATCCTTCTTCAGAAGCACTCTCCCATGATACAGCCCTCTGGGTGGACACCCTTGATGATGATGGTTTTGAATGTAATTGTTGGATATGAGATTTGTTCTCTGCTGCTGAAGATATAACATTTAAAGGTTCAGTTATCGGTTGGTAGATCTTTTCAAGTGTTACGTGCATCTCCATATCTTTGTTCTTGATATAGTTAAACTTCTTCCGCACAGCATCTGTTGCCTCAATCAGCTGTCGCTTGAGTGTTATTTCGCTACTGGGATGTGCAAGATTGTTATATTTTTTATTATCTTTGGTAACCTTCATCTTAGCGCATACGTAAACGAAGTAATCCTAACGACGTATGTAATTCAAGTGAAGTTTTTAATAAAATGCATTATGGATATATGAAGCTATCAAACCCTTTTCTATATCGCCCACCTTGTACTTCTCTATCCTTATCAATCACTAGAAATCCATATTTGTCATTCCAGCACTTTGCACACATATTTTGAAATACTGTAAACGTTACATCAGGTGACACATGATCGGAAAAGATGTGATGCAGATTCATGTCGTCCTGTTTAAAGACAACAATTAAATTACTATTGTCTCTTATTAGCTGCTTCGGGATTCGAGAGTATGTCTGGCCAAGATAAAAACAATCCACATTTCTATGTCGGCCCATACTGAAATATCCCCTTATAACATCTTGTTTCTCACATATTACATCGTCAAATATAAACACAGACTCTGGCTTTGCCTCGGATGGTTCCACTATTTGCGTACCATTACTAAATGTATAAAATCCTAACCCCTCAATCGGCGCTAATACATTACGTAGATACTCATACTTGGGTTGATTTATAGACTTTGAGTATAGGTAAATATTTAAAAAACGTAAACCTAAACGATGCGTGATCAAAGATATTAAGACATTTGTTTTCCCACAATTCGAGGGTCCTATTATGAGGGCACGTACAGTTGAAGGTAGTAGTGGTCCATGGCGATTATCAGCACTTAACCCACGCCCAACTTTTTCATCCAAATTATCTATAGAAAGCGTTTGTTTCTGTTTCACAATGTGCATTGTACCGCGGCTAAATGTTATATAAGTAGATGTGTGATTTACAACTCTTATTTAAATGGTTTCTACGATACGATACACACGTGAAAAACGTACGAAGCGCGGTGGAGGATTAGTTAATTCCCTGATTAATAAGCTCCCCTTTGAATTGCATTTGCCAGGTTATCAATTTTGTGGTCCAGGCACAGATTTAAATAAAAGGTTAGCACGAGGTGATTCTGGCATAAATCAGCTCGATAAAGCGTGTAAGCAACACGATATTGCATACGACAAAAATAGCAGTAATCAAGCAGCCCGCCATAAAGCAGACTATCAGCTTGAACAGGCTGCGTGGAAACGAGTGAAATCTAAAGACGCAGGACGTGGAGAAAAGGCAGCTGCTTGGTTAGTCACAACTATAATGAAGGGAAAACAACGTCTTGGTATGGGATGTAATTCAACAATATCTCGCAATCCAATAAGGAAACGAATCATCAAGAAAACAAAGAAAGGTAAGAAGAATGTTAAAAAGACAGCGTTTGGATCTGGGATAGTACGAAAAGTGCGTGACACACTGCGAAATGCTGGAGGCAAAAGAGTAAAAGACCAAAAGAAGGTGACTGAAATTGCTCTAAAAGCTGCACGTCGATATATAAAACAGGCCGGTGGAAAACGCAATATTCAAACACCTCGAATTATACCAATTCCAAAAGTTGGTGGTATTTTACCTCTAATACCCATTTTTGCTGGATTATCTGCATTGGGTAGTTTGGCTGGTACGGCTGCTGGTATTGCTAAAGCTGTAAATGATGTGAAAAAGGGTAGAGAAGAATTAGCTGAAGCAAATCGACACAACAGAAGTATGGAAGCAATCGCTATGAAAAGTGGCAAGGGGATGTTTATGAAGCCATATCGAAAGGGAATGGGTCTTTATCTGAAACAGAATTCAAAAAACTAATAGACTCCCTACCTCGGAGACCTCTTACCGACATTGATCTTAAATATTATGCTAAGAAAATGAAGGTAGCATACTTTCGAGGTGTGTTTATGCGCGACTCACTACCAAGACATGGGCCACATTACAATGAATCTTCAATAATCAATTTGGATAGTATATATGGTCCTGGGACACATTGGGTGGCATATAAAAAACGAGGTGGTTTAGTAAATTACTTTGATAGTTTTGGTGATTTACCCCCACCTATAGAATTAGTTACATATTTCAATAACGATTCAAGGAGGGCCAACCAAATATTCTATAACTACAAACGTGTACAGAATTTTAACACAGTGTGGTGTGGACATTTGTGTTTAAAGTTTCTCTCTACAAAACAAATATAAAACGCCATGGAGCTGAAATCTATAACCCCAGCAATGGATCGAGAAAGTATCAAGCGAATGGGTCACTCACTAATTGCATTCTCCCGTTTGCGTAGTCTGTTGAAGATGAGCAAACAACAACTTGCAGATATGCCCAAAGAAGTGATGATTGGGCTTGCTTCACATGAAATTGCATTAGTATGGGATAAGCTACCTACACATCTTCAGAATGATATCGATATATTAAAATATCAATATTGCACAGAACATTACCTTAATGATTATGAAAGCAATGTTGACGTAAATGATGGTCCAACACCTAGAAAAATGTTTTGCTGCTATTGTAAGGTAAACGATGTAAATGTGGCATCCAATAACAATGTAAATATATTACCATCCACCTCTAAGAAGAGGAAATTATACCATTATTGCTGTAATCCACAATAAATTGGGTAACACAATTTAATTATATCAGTCATGTCGTACACGTTCACACTAACGAGCCGCTTAAGTGAGCTAAGTGTCAACTTTGATCCACCCATTGAACTGGATAGGAGCAGTCGTCATGGGTTAGGTTTAATTGGATTCTACTCTTACAACTCCATATACAATGTGGATGAAACAAATAACATCTTCCAATATAGGGTTAGTGCTAAAGATACATTCACTACTGTTCACATACCTCTGGGGGCTTATGAAATTGATGAAATCTATGCTGCAATGTTGAAAGCTATGAATATTGATGGAAAGGATTACACGCAAATATTCACTTTAAGGGCAAACAACAATACCTTAAAGTGCGAGATTTTGTCAAAGTATGAAGTAGATTTTAGACAACCAAATTCAATAGGAAGTCTGTTGGGATTTGGACCAATATATTTACAACCAAATAAAAATTACGAATCAACACAGCCTGTTGATATTATGAAAGTAAGGATGATACGCGTAGATTGCAATATTATTTCTGGAGCTTATCTGAATGCAGAAGAGTCACACACTCTCTTTGAATTTGACATAGACGTTGAGCCTGGCTACAAACTTACTAGAGAACCCAAAAATATCATATATTTACCTGTTAGACCTAAAGGGCGTCAGTTAATAGACAACATCACACTACGCATACTGGACGACAACGGTGATTTGATCGATTTTCGAGGTGAGAAAATTATTGTAAGGCTAGAATTGAAGAAAGTCGGATATCACCAACCAAATGGGTTTTCGATATAAACAGCGACAGCAAGTACATCACCATCAGTATGATACTGTAGCGAACAACAGTATGGATAAAAAGAAAGGGAGATGTGGAAAGCAATTCATTCAAAGTCTATACCTTAAACAGTTAAGACATAGATTGTCAGCTGAGGATCAAGCCTTTTTAAAATCTATTGGATTAAAACTGCGAAAAAATTGGTCATAATAATGGTGGCTACTGCAACTAGTGACAAACTTGAGGTGTTTGATGAACCTGTGTTAGATCATTCCCTAGTTAGCCTACATGAGCATACATATAAACCATATGGATCCCCATATTACAGAAACTCTGATGAAATACGTATTCCCATCAATTTTCAAGATGTTATACTCGACATTTCAGAAAGTTATATATACATAGAGGGAAAATTTACTCCTAGCGACACCACAAAGCGTTGTTATTTATCCAATAATGCACTAGCATTTCTCTTTGAAGAGATACGACGGGAAATGGGTGGTGAACAAGTAGCAGTAGTTAGAAGACCTGGTATTACTACCACAATGAAAACTATGGTGTCGTATGGGCAAACGCATGCACGCTCATTAATAACAACAGGTTGGGGTCTCACTGAAAAGAGACAAGATATTTTAGATACCACCAGTCACGTGTTCAGTGGCAAACTACCCCTTAAGTTCCTTATGGGTTTTGCAGAAGATTATACCAAAGGCATTCTGAATGTGAAGCAAGAATTAATTATGATAATTGCACGCTCATTTAAAGACTCCTATATCGGTGAGGTTGATGCAGAGTTGGATATCAGCAAAATTGAGTGGAAGATAAGGCACATTGTACCTGAAGATCGACAAAAGTTAAAATTATTGAATCGAATTAATAAAAGTGGTAATAATACCAAAGTTAAGATGGTCTACCGTGCGTGGGATTTTTATGAGCTTCCCTGTCTACGCGATACTACCTATGACATATGGGCTCTTAAACTCTCCACCCGTCTTGAAAGTCCACTTTTCATCCTTCTTGGCTTTCAAGGCACTGATCAGGCCAATGATAGAACAAAGGATGTTACACAGTTCAAACACGCAGACATAAATAATATTCGACTATTTCTAAACTCTGAAGTTTATCCATACGAACGTTGGAATTTAGATTTCGATAAGAAGCTCGATTCTGCAGCATATTATGCTTATGAGAACTTCCAACGTAGTTACTATGATAAAGATATGAGCGAACCCATGATGGATCTTGGGGAATTCAGGAAGAATCCTTTGTTTGTCATTGATTGTTCACACCAACCTGTTGCAGTGAAATCATCTACAGTCGACATAAAGATAGAATTTGAAACACGAAAAGCGAAATTTCCGGAACAAACTCGAGTGTATGCACTTATACTTCATGATACATATTTAAGTTATAACGCATTAGATGGCTCGGTTCAGAATGGCTTTCTCGATGTTAAGTAAAAAAGAAAACATTTATTATTGTGCAATTAAGTAGTGCAGCATACCATTTCTATCAAGATGTCTGGAACATTTTATCAATAATAATCATGATGTACTTACAAATGTTCATTTTCTCAAAAAATGTTATTGTAGATTTAAATATAAAATTACAATGAAAACTGTTTTAATTATGCTAAGGTATTTTTAATTATGTAATAAAATGAATGTAATCTTTTAATGTGTATTTCATTTATTTATCCTTATAATACAAAATACAGCACCATATTGTTTACTGCAGACATATACAATATTTGGTGTAATGAATATGTCAATCAAAATTAACAGATTATAGTATTTATTTATCTACATTGTCCTCATTATCTTCTTCATCAGACTGGTTGAGTTGATATTTTTCAATGATATTCTTAGGTAGGTACTCCACTATGTCATATAGAAAGCGTTTCAGATCCACTACGCCCATATGCTCACAAAACTCATCCAAGTTTAGGAAGCCACGAGAATATCTACCACATAAATTTACACCAATGCTACACGCCTTGGAAGTTTCTTTAACACGTCGAACTTCTTCAGCATCGAAGCAGACATTTATGTCATAATTCAAAGAATGCAGTGAATCCCTCCTTATGTCATCTAGTTTACAAGACAATCTTTCAATGGCAGATTTAATGTCTTCTGCCTTTACCCATCCGTGAGATGAATATTGCATCCACATGTTTTTTTGTTGGTTAGAGTTAACCTGGAATTAAACAAATAAATTAAAAATAGATATAAAGAGAATAAATCTAATCACATACTTACACAAAATATGATATCTATTCAATTTAAAATTGATATATTGTTCAAATCAATAATTCTATATTTACAAGTGAACAGATAATTATTTTTATAATACCCCCAAAATTCTTTCTAAATGTACCCCATTTTATTATATAGTAGCAAATGTAAACTAATAACTAACTAATACAAATATTGTTTCTTAAGTACTAGAAATTAAATACCAAATTGTATTATTGCGCTGGATTTTGCGCCGATATACATTGGAGGACGTTGTCCTAAATATGTCAATGTGTATTTACCACCGCTTGAATTAATTTTATTAATAGTATCTTCACTTATATTTTCTACAACCCGTTTTGGTAAAAATGATTTAAAATCTGTAATCGCACTTTCCTCAAATAAATGTACTACGATTGATTTTCCATATCGCGTATTGACCAATGACATTTTCTTTATAATATAAGGTTTATTTATAACTAACGATGTAATAGATCTTTGCACTAAAATCTCTGTATTTTCATTTATAATCGCATTAAGTGCTAATAAATCGAATTCGGAAAGTGCCATAGTTAAAATTTAAAATTGACGTACACAATGAAAGAATCGCAAAGAATAATATAATATATTGCTCACTTGAAATATATTGCTCACTTGAAATAAATTGAGATAACTGCACTACTCTCACTAGTTAACTCTTGAGTGAACAACTATGGATGTGATTTTGAGCTACCAAAGCGTTTTATTTATAGTGAAACATTCGCCCCCTCCAACCTACTTACCTCCCACCATACTAATTACTATCGTACACTTACATACTTGAAACACTTATTGATACATACACTAATTACAATTACAATTGCACCACCCCAATTACCACAATAGTAATTACATCAAGTCTAATTACCTCTATATTGTAATTACAATCTAATTACAGACATTACTCTTATTACCTCTATTGTAATTACAGTCTAATTACCGACAATTTTCTAATTACCTCCATTGTAATTACAGTCTAATTACCGACAATGCTCTAATTACCCTAATTACCGACAATGCTCTAATTACTCTAATTACCCCCCACCAGAAAAAAAAAGTGGTGTGGGGAGACCGGGTTCCGGTATAAGTCTTCTACTGATGGAAATTACTGTTTCTTGTCATACAGTTTTCTCTGGTGCTGAATTTGACTTCTGATCTTTCGGGGTGTTCGATTTTGCAACTCAGGATGCTGCATCAGCACTTCCGTAATATCTGCAGTGGAAGGGTATTTATTTTTATGTTGACCACTTATGTACTGTTTAAAAACTTCTCTAACAGTTTTTCGCTCCGGAGTTGTCCAACCTTTTTTCAAAATTGGTTCTGAAATTGAAATAAATATATTTTAGATAGGATTCGTGGGGTCAAATATAAATAAATAAGAAACTAAATCATGCCATACACCCCAAAAGATGAAACCAGTGCAGCTACGGACACGTGTTTCGGAGTTATTGCTCCTCGTCAGCGTAGCGTAGCTAAATAAAGAATCTAAGATCTGAAGCAATAACTAATAAAGGTTAGAAAGTACAGTACACAGTACTCTATTCGAGCTTTTGTGTATCATGGACCAAATTTGTGGCCTCAGACAGCAGTCAGCACATAGAACCCTATGCGTACTGCTCTATTTCAACCTCGGCAAAAGTGAATAAAGATAGATAGGATTCGTGGAGTCAAAAGATTAAACTAGTGCAGCTACGGACACGTGTTTCGGAGTAATTGCTTCTCGTCAGCGTAGCGTAGCTAAATAGAGAATCTAAGATCTGAACCAATAACTAATAAAGGTTAGAAAGTTCATCTTTTGGGGTATATGGCATGATTTAGTTTCTTTTTTATTTATATTTGACCCCACGAATCCTATCTATCTTATATTCACTTTTGCCGAGGTTGAAATAGAGCAGTACGCATAGGGCTCTATGTGCTGACTGCTGTCTGAGGCCACAAATTTGGTCCATGATACACGAAAGCTCGAATAGAGTACTGTGTACTGTACTTTCTAACCTTTATTAGTTATTGCTTCAGATCTTAGATTCTTTATTTAGCTACGCTACGCTGACGAGGAGCAATAACTCCGAAACACGTGTCCGTAGCTGCACTGGTTTCATCTTTTGGGGTGTATGGCGCGATTTAGTTTCTTATTTATAAATATGTTTAGTGAAAAAACTGTAAAAAAGTGATAAAAGTACTCAAAAATTTAAATTGATTTTGAAATTGAAGAGTAGAATAGATAAGTCAGCTAAGTGCCAAAAATAGGATAAATCAGATTTTTAGCTAAATGCGAGCTATGGGCCAGCGCGGATGTACCTTAAAACGGGCTAAGTGCCAAACACTATATTTTTAGTAATGCGGTTCACTCTTAGATGGTGCGACAGGTACGTACCAGAAATATTTTCCACAAGTCGGTTAAGTGCCGAACGTGCAATTGTCTACGTGTGCATGTTGTACAGTAATAAAGTGTTCAAAAATGGAAAATAAATTTGTTAAATGGTAAAAACACATAATTTTTTCTAAATAAATGAAAAATTTCAGTGTTCCTATTTTTCAATATAAACACCATGGCACATGCCCGTTTTAAATTTGAATTTTATGGCACATAACTTTTTTTTCAATACAGAGATGATGGCACTTCACCTTTTCTAGTTTTAACGATTTTCAATTTTTTTTATAAAAAATTCAATAAGCCAAATATGTTCCATTTATTACTAGGTTGTTTGAAGTGTTCTCCAGTATAGCAAAAATAAAATAAAAATATGCATATCTTTTACAATAAGTTTTATGTAATTAGCTTAAAACATTTTGGCACTTAACCTACTTATCTATTCCACTCTTCAATTGAAGTAATGATACTAAGAAAATGTATATCAAGAAAACAAAAAATCACTGTGGAAATATTGACTGTAAATTAATTTAGAAAAGTGCATTTCAAACGTGTTAACTGCCTTCCAAGCACATATACTCAGTCTCAGTTAAGAATGCAGTTGGTTTGTTTTGAGGAAAGCTTATTTTGTTGTTTGTTTTACCACAAAATTTCATTTCTCTTCCTTTTATTTTTTTGGGATTTATTACCAGTCCTTGAGAGAGAATCTCAAGGACTGGTAATACATCCCAAAAAAGAAAAGGAAGAGAAATAATTTATGAAATGCCACAATTAACATTTAAACAGTATAAAATTTCATTTTTGTTCAATATTTCTAAATTTAAACAACATTAAATACAATCGTTTTTAGTGCGATAAACAACAGTTCTTGTATGATTAGATACAGATTAGAGTGGGACGCGATCAGACAATTCAGATTTACTAATTTTACCGTTAAACTTGGCTTGCAATTTTACCAATCAGAGGCAGGGACAAACGTTGCCTATCTTAATAAACGTTACATTCTTAACCGAGACAAAGTATAAGTAGTTGAGTCTTCAAAATCTAGAAACCCTTAAATTATTCTGGGCTAAAAATAAACTTCTTTTGTTTCTACAATTTTTCTTTGATCTTTAAATGACCTTGAAATTCCTCAAATAAAAAAATTATAGCCATTAGACAAAGACAATTTATTATTATTAGATCCCGCTTTTGAACTTGAACTTTTTGAACTTGAAACATTATTTTTTTTAAATGCTTTATTTTCAAGTTTTTCACAATTGTCAACTTAAATGCCCCACCCTGTATATTATATTATTACTAGCATCTCCCCGTAGAATAAATTGCCTATCTAAAGATCTTTAATAAACTTTGTTGTACTTGAATGACAAGAATTACAATATCTGCCACAAATAAACTACAAACAATACTTACTATTGCTAAGTTTTTTAGTAATTTGATTCTTTAACCAAGAAATTACTTGTGGAGGTGACTTATTCTGTAAACATTTATTGATTTGTATAAGTTGGCAGCATTCTTTATAACTGGGTAAAATGTCCGTTTCCAAATAGGTTTTAAAAACGTCTCTAGCGGTATGTTTCTCTGGCGTTGACCAGGTTTTTCTATGGATATATCCAAGATTGATATCTGTAACATAAAAGGAGAGTATATGAATTTAAGCATTAAGCAATTTTGTTTTTGCATATTTACCTAAAAGCCTTTTCCGTTTCTTCATTGCTCCATTCTTTTTGCCGTTTGCTTGGACAGGCTGTACAGTTTCTTCTCGCTCACTCTCCTCTTCCACAATAGTTTCCATTCGCCCATGTGCATTAACATTCTCTAAATTTGTCTCTCCTGGTCCCACTCCTGCATTTCCATTCCCCTCGCCCTCGATAATTTCCATTGGCTCATCTGCATTGGCTTCCTCTAAATTTGTCTCTCCCGGTTCTTCTACATTTCCATTCCCCTCTTCCTCGATAGTTTCCGTTCGTCCATGTACAGGCGATTGTTCTTGATATTTTTCCGTTTGCCCATAACTTTCACCTTTTTCCTCATCATTGGTACCTTGAGCGATTTCTAACACTCGAGACATTTTTGTTATGTCATCCATCAGGACAGGTTGCCGATAGTAATCTTTATGTACTTTATCGGCGTGACCAAGAATGTTTTGAAGAGTGCTAACCTCTGCGTTATCTAAGTTTAAGGAGACAGATTTGGTGGCAACATGTTTTCGCAACTTAGTCGCTCGTAGCACCTCAGGATTTGATATTCCACATTTAGCAGAGAACAAACGCATTAGAATGGAGGCACGGAGATGTCTAAAGGAAGGGTTAGTTTCATTTTTAGGCTGAGGCAGTGCAAAAAGGTATCCATTATTTTTGTGAATACCAGCTTCTTTGCGATACTTTAACAAAATATCAATGCATTTCCTCATTTGCTCATGTAACAGCACTGGAACACCTCAAGCCAACTTCCCACGTATTGTAAACCTCTTATATTCAAAAATGGCTTTTTTAGCTTGCGACGAGAGTTGCTGAAATAACTCATTTGTCTTATCAATAGACTGCAAACTGTCTAGATCACTTACTAAAGTTCGTTCCAGTTCCCCAGGACGTCTTCTGTTAAATATTAATATAGAAATAAGAGTATACTTTGACAACTGTAACCAACTGTTATAAGAAAATCCTTTCTCATCGATTTCGTTATAATACCTGTTTCTATTTTGTAGTATATAAACGTTTAGTTTCTTGATGTCGTCTGTTGTTGGGAGAACTACTGGTTTCTGACGCTTGTGTTGCAACAAACTCTCAGTGGACGTCTTATTGATTGTACTGCGTAATTCCGGCTTGAGTAATAGTTGCAGATTTTTGGCTTCCTTTTTTCCTACCCAATCACTCCTCTTAATACAGTCGGATATGTACAGATCGGTTATATATTTAATGGCAGTGGCAAGTGTTGTAGGCAGAGTAGGTTTTTTATAATGTTGTAAGATAGGATCATAGTCTCCGATTTCGTGAAGGCAAATAGCTATAGTGTTGAAATATTTTGGTTTCATTACGCTTGCAAAGTCATCGATACTTTCGTCTTTCTGTTTCAATAAAGATAAAAAATTTCCAATTGATCGTAACCGGTTACGTATCATATCAAAGTGGTGTTCATCTCGATATTTTTGACACATAACATTTCCATAAAGTATGATCAAACGATCATGCCTGATGATATTTTTAACAGCATCCTCTTTCAAAACGGGGAAAATTCTTGATTTCAATAATTCATTTGCTTCTGGATGAACGTCCGAAAGTACGGCTCTACTGTTCTTCAACAATGATCCATCATTATAATGAGTACCACCTGGATTGCACATTTTAAAGTGTCTTCTTAATGCCATTTTAGTGATGAAAACATGGCAATTCGGACAAGGAGTATAATTATTCCTATCCATAACCTTGGTGTGTAATTTTCGAGCTCCTAAAATGGAACCTTCAGAATTGTTGGCATTATACTCAAAATTTCCAGCAAGTCTCAGTTTCGTGATGATTCTTGATCTTTCTAAATTATCTGAAAAATTATTGAGGTTAAATACATATTTCTAAAATCTATGCATGTAACGATTGAGTAAATAATAATAAAGAGGAGCAACTGTCAAGGTTTCGAGATTTTCGTGTTGTATTTTTTTGTCAATAGCTTCAGGATTGTCAACAATTTTTAGTGCCACGAGAAGGTATTTGTAATTTGGCTACATACATAACCCTAAGAATTGAAGATAGCTTTGTAGTTATTGACAAAAAAATACAACACTAAAATGTCGAAACCTTGACAGTTGCGCCTCTGTATTATTTTTTATTCAATGATGTAACTTAATCTCCCCTCCCGCACAAGGCTCTGCCTTCTGGGATAAAGGGGGTCGTAATTACATGTGGTGTATAATCTGTCTTCCCAAGTGGTGACATCATACTTCGATCGATTTTACAGGAGTAATTTAAAGACTTCCTCGATTTACAAATAGCCATAAATGCGATTTCATTTTTAGTTATTCGTTATTAGGCTTGGTGAAACAATAAAACCTCTAGGAATCGCCCAGAGATTTTCTACTCCACTTAATACTCCTTCATAAAACAACAAACTAATCATAGAAATTAGGCAATCTCCAAATCGAATGCCAAGGCTTAAGGCTGTTCACAAAGTTGCACGTTAGCAAATAGCAAACACAGTCATTCAGCCTTATTCTGGTGACTATTGATTATTGGTTATTGAAAAATATCTAATAAGTATGAAGATTTCGGATTCTGGTGTACAGGGTGTCCCAAAGTTGATGTCTCGGGTCTATATCTAGAGAATGAAAAAATTTATCACAAAACCGTTTACGTGGTTTAATTTGGGGTGCACTAAGGTACATTCTACGCTATAATTTTTTTTTTTTTTTCAAAATCTGGAAAATGGCGAAACTGACGTCATCAGAACTTTTTTCCCAGGAACATACACTTTTTTTGTGCTACCTGGAAAGTGCTACTTTTTCTGAACATTTTCTATGAAAAAAGTTTTTTCGTATCTTTTATATTTAAAAATTTACAGGGTAAAATAGTTTGGAAAATACCCTCATTGCATATGAGGTAGCCATGATGTAATCGAGTGGCCTATGGAAAACAATGGACTAGGGCTGTTGACATGTTTGTTTAGTGAATATATTGTTTGTGTCAAATAATTTACAGGTGTCAATTAATTTAAATAACGCCGAAATGTTTACAAACAATGAAAAAGTTGACATGATTTTAATCAATTTTTTTTCTCTTCCTTTTCGTTTTGGGATTTAATACCAGATCTCTTGAAATTCCTATCCAATTTATATTAGGTAAGTATCTAAAAAATATTCAAATTAACCAGTTTAAAACTGGGAAATAACCTCTACGCCTTTGACGTAATGTCAAAAACACTGCGCTGTCGTTTCAGAAGCTATACCTTTTCTTTAGATTTTTTATGTAAAGTGTAGAATAACACGGCATAAAAGAAAATTGTTTATATCATTTCCATAGATACTTAGCATCGAAATGTTGAAAAATATTCTAAATAATATTAATTTTATTGAGTTCTTTTCTAAACATTGGTAACCAAGTTGAACAAAATTCTACCGAACAATTTGATACGCATTTAACTTCATTAAGTAAAATTATTGCTGAATCCCATTTTATCCTGTGATCGTTTTCCCAAGCATGTTCAAAAATTTTAGATTTTTCTATTTTACCTTTTTTAATATAACTTTTGTGTTCGCCCAAACTTACATTAAGTGGTGTAGATGATTCACCCACATAAAATGTTTATTACACTCACACGGTATACTGTAAATACAGTTTTTTTGAATTTTTTATTTTTGTCAAGATCGATCTTAAAAATTATTATTTGTTTGAAAAATTTTCCTAACGCCAAAAAAAAAACGATTTAGAATTTTATCGTTTTAAAATATTTTTTTTTTTATTAAAATATACTGTTACAAATCTTTGATAAAACATATAAATAGATAATAGATAAATAGATGTTGTTCATTGTTTTCCATAGGCCACTCGATTACATCATGGCTAACTCGTATGCAATTGAGGGTGTTTTCCAAACTATTTTGCCCTGTATATTTTTAAATATAAGAGATAAGAAAAAACTTTTTTAATAGAAAATGTTCAGAAAAAAATAACACTTTCCAGGTAGCCCAAAAAAAGTGTATGTTCCTGGGAAAAAGTTCTGATGACGTCAGTTTCGCCATTTTCCAGATTTCGAAAAAAAAAAATTTATAGCGTAAAATGTACCTTAGTGCACCCCAAATTAAACCACGTAAACGGTTTTGTGATAAATTTCTTCATTCTCTAGATATAGACCCGAGACATCAACTTTGGGACACCCTGTACATTCATAATTTTCAATATTGATCTTATAACCAATATTCTTGAAAAATGGACGACCTTGAAAATTAACTAATAATTGGAATTCTGGTGTGCAATTTTATCTACAAGACATTGGAAATTTTACAAAGTTTTACAAAGAACTATTTAGAAGCTTAGTTATTAGTTATGTCTTTAAAGGTTATGATGGCCAACGTAGAATGTATTTTTTTAATAAATGCATTGGCTATATAATAATGAGGAGGGCATAAGAAACATTCAAAATTGAGCAATAGAAGAAAAAAAGATTAAGGGATACCTTTATTTGCCAAATAAAATACTTAGCAGGGGAATACACAAGGTGTCCAATATTTGGTAAGTAGGTTTTTTGACGAAAATTAATGGGCGGTATTTCATATATAAACTTATTTAAAATAAGTCCCCCCTGATAAGTTACACCCTCTCAAAGGGGTGCACCAAAATCAAGTTTTATATTCTCTAAAATGACTTAACTTAAGAGAGATAAAATTTTACGTAGGTACATACTGTACCACCCTTAAAAGACCATTTTATAGAAATATTATTATCCACCAAATCTTCCCTTAGGGGAGTTAAATAAACTACCTCTTACGGTTTTTTGCCAGAACTTTGATCGACTATAAATATTTAAAAGAGAAATACTTCACTCGAAAGCAAAGCCCGATCTTATTTTAAAACTTCTTTGCCTCTTACTAAATTTTTGGAGGTATTCTTAATCGTATTAGATTAAAAAAATGAAATGCACAACCATGCACAGACAGTTCTCGCCTGTACCATATCTATTTAATTTTTTTTAATCGAATACGAGTATAGAAAAATTTAGTAAGAGATAAAAAAGTTTTAAAATAAGATCAGGCTTTCGAAATCAGTTTGGAGAAAATAATATGAAATTAGCTTTTAGTCCACCCCTTTGAGTGGGTGACTTCGAAAGCCTTATCCTATTTTAAAACTTTTGCCTCTTATTAAAGTTTTCTATACTCAACTGTATTCGATTAAAAATAAAATAAATACGGTACTGATGAGAAGGTACACAAAAATTTAGTAAGAGAAAAAGAAGTTTTAAAATAAGATAAGAGGCTTTCGAGTAAAGTATTTCACTTTTGAATATTTAGTCAATCAAAGTTCTGTAATATTTTCATGAAATGGTCTTTTATAGGTAAAATATGTACATAAAATTTTATCGCTCTAAGTTAAATCATTTTGGAGAAAATTATAAAAACTAGCTTTTGGTGCTGCACCCAATTAAGAGGGTGAAACTCGATAGGGGGGGCTTATTTTAAAAGAGTTTATATGAAAGACCCTCATTAATTCTCATCAAAGAACCTACCTGCAAAATATTTGCACTTATTTCCGGGACTCCCTGCGTATAGGTTCAATAACATATTTGATAGATCAAATAAGTTCCTTCTTGCCAGACCCACAAAGAATCAAAATAAGTATTCCCAAGTAGCTTATTTTTACGTGTGGTTTGCATTTCTTCTCTCAGGGAAGTTATCAGAAATCTGTAGGCCAAGATATTAATTTCCCTGTGAGCCGCCACTCGACTGAATCTGTAGACTAAGCTTTTCCGACTCTCAGATAAGTACCTACCCTAGATATATTTGGAATTGCCTCTGATGTTCTTTTTCTTTGTGTAGTTTCATATAAAATGAAAATGTAAAAATGTTTACAGTTAGGCAAAAGTTAACCTATATTTTGACAATTGTCATTTTACAAATATTTCTCCAACTATGCAGCGTTAAATACTCTAATTTTCTTCAATTTCTAGTGTTTTTATTGCAGATCAATGAATATTGGCAACCCTTTTTTAATAACTTCATATCATATGCATACAGACAGTCTAATAGATTTTCAATATTGGCTTTCTGGAATCAATAGTCTCACCAGAATACAACAACTTTATGAAATCGATAATTTTCAATAAACAATGTTGGTTATGTTCTGATATTGAAAATTAACTAATGGTCACCAGAATAAGGCAGATTACCCATCAAAATTAGATAGATATGGATAGGCAAGTACACTGTTCATTAAAACATCTATTAGTTGAAAACTATACTTGATAGATTTAACAGTTCTTGACCACGAGGCCCATTAAGAAGTCTTATTTAATTACTCTCTGCATGATAATCACCATGTGAGAAGATCACCCACGAAATGCATAAACTTTCATTATACTTATTATAACAAATAATTACTTTTTGGCAGTTGCATGAATCGCTTCACCTCCTCTTCATCGCTGTGGATGTTAATGAAATGCCTCACTATTTTGGTATTAATCTTCTTGCAGTAGGTACAACAATTGTGTTTGGTTTGGTATTTCCTATTTTTCTTAGAAGTGGCTTCTGAAAATTAAATAAATAAATAGATAAAGAGGTTCATTATGTATGTGCTTTATAACAGAATAAACTAAGTATATTATATTATTACACTATATGCTATATGTATGATGCATTGATACACATACTATCCGAATGAGTACCTAATGGCCATAATTCGTGCGAGTAGAATACTAATACTTTTTCCACGCCTATTACGTTTTGGGAAAATATTTTAAATAAATAATTATTAAAATAGAAACACTTTGAAGCTGATTAAATGTCAGAAGCACTTTGTTTAATTTTAAAATGTCACTCGTGTACCTACTTTGTGCTACATGAAAATTTAAATCCGGTGATGATAAAAATTATGGGTTTCCAAAATTGACTAGAGGCCGGTGGTTACAAAAATTGTGAGTTCCTGACTGGTGAGTAGTCAGTGGTTATGAGTTTGTGTAAAAGATGATGACTACTATTATTGGCAAATTGTCAAACGCATAAGATATGCTTTGATTGTATAATCGTGGAAAAACTAATTTTAGATCCAAGAGCTACAAATTAGCGATAAAAATATAAAACGTTTGAAAATAAGTGGCACCTTAATGTTTTATTATTTTTATTTACCCACCAGATGAAGAACATTCTATTCCCTCTGTTGAGTCGATGAAAGTGGCACTGAGGATTGAATTGGCTTCAGTGTTATCAGTTGAATTATTTGCTGAATCGTTTGTCAACGAAAATTCTGTACCGCCTTCACATGCTGCCACTGATAAGGGAGGACTTAACACATTTGACACTGGGTTATCGTGTCTACCTTCATAGCCTAGAAGAGAAAGTTATGTAACAAATGTTTTATAAAAATTTCTTATATGCCTAAATTATACAAAACATAATTCGCATAATCTCACTCTTACGGATTTAGTCTATTCTTATTTTTAAAACAATTCTAACAAATATGATATCTAATGAAGTATCCGATTTATTATGTTATGAAATGAGAAATTTTTGTTAGGTCGGAAAACCAATCTATAAGAGAACATGTGTTTCAATGACTAAAAGTATTGAAACATAATGAAGCAGGTTATGTCTATTTTGAGATACCTATAATATTTTTTACAGTTCAAATGATTTTCTAAATTGCAATTGATGTTTTAGGCACGATGTGTTTTGAATAGAATAAGTCATCTGCAAACTGTGAAAACCATTTTTATTTAACATATTTTCCGACACGTTAACAAATAGTCAATCGATAGATAATTAACTTCTTTGTACCTATCCCAATTCTTCATATTAATAGGTACATTCAATCTTTTGAATCTAATTTCTTGTTAGGTATTTCTTTCCTGCATCCCAAAGTATAGTATTTGCAGGGCTTTACATTTAAAACTAAAATGTTATTTTTCAGATTGCTTCGATTTTTTTGCTCAATTCCATAAATATTATTTGATATTACATATTTATAACATAAGAATACTACTGCACGTCACTAAATAAAAAGTCTCACAATGTTTATTTGTACACCTATCAACGACAAAAGCGGCAGAACATTATGATGCACTCACCACGAAAGCATCTAGAGGTGGTTTGTTGTATTAAGATTTCGGATTCGTCCGAGGTGTAATCATTTCCAGAGACCTGATAGGATACTCCTTCACCAGCTTCGGAGCATAAAATCGCAGTAGGTTTTTCTGTGCTTTGAGATAATTTTTTGGAGCAGGAACTTAACAAATTTATTCCTGACAAGCCACCATCACTTTCTCCGTCAACTAAAAAAAAAAAGAAATAACATAAGGTTTCATGTAAGAGACGTTCCTTGGATGCCTAGGTGTTTATTTGAAAGGCATTATGACTGAAACTGAGCAGGAAGAATACTAACCAGAATCGTTTTCATATAACGTTAAATCATCGGCTTGAGGTTGATAATCTCTGTCAGCGACACTATCATCATCATCTTCTGAAAATGTTGTCAATTCATTTTCTTCCTCATCAGCATAATCTAATAAAATAAAATAAGAATCCATTATTTTCTGTTAAATTTGAACTAATTAATTATCATTTATTTCTGAAATAACACTAATTAAAAACATTTAAGCAAACGTTTTTAAATAGAGTTTCCTCTAAATTTTACTTTACTCTCTCTTAGCCCAGAAATAAATGAAGAAAAAGATACTTATTTACATTGAAAACAGAGCATTCGTAGGATGGTGTTCCCCGGAGTTGAAACTCAAAATTATCAAAATCAAAGAGTAACACCCTGAAACCACTCTACAAAATATATATTATGTACTAACTGTCCCTTAATTAAGTACTCTAAATCATATGGTGGTATTCTGTATACAAATATACAATAAAAAAACTAAACAAAATTTTTTCCTATATCTTCTACTTTGTGAACTACAAGTTCCAATAATCATTAAAAAAAACTGCCATTAAAGTTTATATTTTTTAGAGACACCCTGTATATAGTATGTTCGCGGATGGGGTTTACAAGAGGTGAAATAGCTGAAATATTCAATTTTTCGAAGAAGTCATTCTTCATAAAAGATTTGCTTTTATGAAGAATTGCTTCCTTAAAAAATATGATTCACTTTGGGAAACATTATGTTTTTTATACAGGGTTTTATTACAAAAACTTGAAAATCGCTGAAGAGTAAATTGACCTTCTTTAATTTTTGAGCAAAACGCTAAATTAAAAAATTGCTTCAAATGTTGTTTAGCCGTAATCCAAAACTTCGACTGAATATTGAAATGAGTGATGCGAAAGTTTTGTAATTTATCTGCAATGAACTAAAAATGAATGACAATCTTCAAGCTATTGGCAAAAAAATACAGTGCTAATATCTGGCTCGCTGCCAAGTTGCTCCTTTTGTCAATTTTTTCACTCAACGATTTTACCAAAAATTCTCTTATTTCACAAACATTTCAATATTTAATAGAAGTTTTGTATGGATTACGGCTAAGTTTTTGTAATTTTAGAGCACCCTGTATAAAAAACAAAGTTTCTCAACGTGAATCGTATTTTTTAGGAAAGCAAACACTTATGGAGAATAGCCATTTCACCTCTTGTAATCCCTAACCGTGGACATACTGTATATGCTCGTTAAAAAAAACACGATTTGTGGAATATTTTTTTTAAATAAGGAGCTAACAATTTAAAAAGTATGAATTTCATTTTTTATTTTTAATGAAAATTTCATTAAAAAAAGTTGTATAGGTAATTACTTTAATGAATCCAAAATTTAAATTAAACAATAAATTGTCTAAAATTTTGGATTATGTAAAGTATTTATTTAAATAGAAATCCTAATATACAAATTTGATACATAAACTAAGTAGTGATTAGTGATTTTACATGTAAGTAAATATAAACATATAATACATAATATAGGTATAGTACATAAATAACATGACGGAAGTATTGACGGGCATTTTTTCAAAAGGAATTTTCAATAAAAATATAGATAGGTACTCTTGGGTAAAATTCACATTTTTTCAATTTTTGAGCGCCCTTTTAAAAAAAAATAAATGTTCTTAACAAAAATTAATTGAATTTTTGTGAAAAAATTAAAATTTAGGTTAACTTATGATATAGATAACCCCCATCAGGGAACACCCTATATATCTAAACATAAACATAATTCTTACCCAAGCCTCTTGATGTCGATGGCTTGGAAAACGATAAACGTCTTACTGCCACTGACCGCTGAGATGAAACTACCTCCAAGTTACTGTCAAACTCTGGTTCTGTAAAAAGTCGGCGTTCTTTCAAGTTTCTACCGGAATAATGGCTTAAGGGTGTGGAATCAGAAGACTTCACGCCTGCATAGTTCCTAAACTTTCTGACATGTTTTAATTTGGGTGGAGTGTGTGGGACTTGCAGCTTTTGCTGGGGCGGAGTGATATCTTTATTTGTATGTAACGGCTGCAGTACTGCAATAAAGAACATACATATTTAATGGCACAGTTAACATATTGATATATTATTAAATCCATATAGTCAGGCCCACAAGATTTTCCTGTAGAAAAGTGCTAGGATGTTTAAAAAGACTGATAAGTGAATTAAATTTTAACTCACCCACTTTAAATGTCCCTAGGTTTCTTTGGCTTGCTATGTCATTTATGACATTATAGTCATTTCTTCTGCAAATACATCTTCCGTCCCTATACTGGAAAGTTTGAGGATCTTGGAATTTAATAGTACGTAACCTTGTATGGTACTCTACTATATTTGACTCAGCCACAACAATCATTAGGCCACTCTTCAGGCCGACCATGTAATAATAATCCATTGTTGAACGTTGTTGAATTTACACAGATAGAAATAAGAAGCTGACACGGTAGAAAAAACACCGCTGGCAATGTAGAAGAAAAAATTCCGCTGGCACTGTAGAAGAAAAAACACCGCTGATATTGCCTACTGAAGAAAGGTTTGCAGGCTCTGTAGAAATAACACCGTTGGCAATGTAGAAAAAATTCCGCTGGGGCTGTAGAAGAAAAAACACCGCTGATATTGCCTACTGAAGAAAGCTTTGCCACTGCCAATTGAAAAAAGGTTTGCCAATGCCCATGGAGACAAATGAGGGGAATGGGTAGAATTCGTAGAAGCCAATGGTTGAATACCGCTGGCAGGGATAAAAAAAATACCGCCAGCAATGGGCCAAAATAAGAAGAAACCGCTGGCAAGGTGCAGGAAGGATGCAGCAATAATACTAGAGACAACGCTACCTCCAACGAAGAAAAAATACCGTTGCTGTTAGTAAAAGGTGAGTAAGGTGACACCATGGATAATCTGCAAAAGAAAAAACAATGATTGGTAACTTCTTAATTATAACTTATTCTCTAGCTTAGGGTGTTGGTCAAACTTAAAACTTTAATAACAAAAATTTAAAAACAACCGACTTAATTACTATTGTTTACAATAAATTTTCAAAATGAAGTACATTAACCTCAATTCACTCTAAAAACTAATCAATTAACAACCAACAAGTACTAATTAACCGAATAGTACATTTTTCACGTCAACTAAGGGTAAATGTGCATAAACTAAGCAATATATAGAATATAGAATTAAATTTCCTTGCGGGCCCGAAAGTGCATTGAGGTTAATGGTCTTCATTTTCAAAATTTATTTAAAAAAAATAGTAATTAAGTCACAATTGTTTTTTAAATTTTCGTTAATGAAGATTTTGTTTCCTTAGAGTATTTTATTATTATTACATTAGGTTTTCAACTTTTGAAAAAATCCACTGGCTCACAGTTATCGGCATTCTTATCAGAAAAAAAGTGTAAACGCACGCCACTGGATTAGTTTTAAAAAACTAATATCGCCAGTTGATAGCGCCCTATGAAAAATTCAAAATTGAAAAACCAACCAAATTTTATTGATACGACTGTTTTTAATCAAAGGATATTTAAAAAATTCAATGAAAAATTTTAAACTTTAACACCTTGTTTAAAAAAAATTAAAGGTTATACAGCTAAATCCGGACACACGTCAATACTATTTTTTCATGCTCTATTCACATATTAATTTTTTAGCATACAACCTGGCTTACCCGGCACCAGAACAGAATAATCAACTCTTATTGAAAAAAATTAGAAAATTCCAACTGATATCTTATAATTTTTAAGCTCTAACTTTTTTAATTTTTTTGCCATCACAAATTTCTAAAAGTCATTTTATAGATTTTGAAGTTTTCTCGAATTTTCCTATTTTCATAATTTTTAATAACGGCTAAGATAATTAAGTTATTTGACTTTAAATGGAAAAATATCGCGAATTTCAAGATGGCGGACGACTTTTTACATTTTATAGATTTTGAAGTTTTCTCGAATTTTCCTATTTTCATAATTTTTGATAACGGCTTAAGTTATTTGACTCTAAATGAAAAATATCGCGAATTTCAAGATGGCGGACGATTTTTTAGTGTGTTCCGATACTCGGATTTTTTGGGAATTTTGTTGACATATTTAATACCCCCTCCCCGACATTTTAACGCAACAAACAGCTTGTTATAAATTTGTTCCGAATTTACGGTGTATTTCACTTAATTTTACTGGCCTATTACTGGAGAACGAAACTTACAACCGCAATATCTGGGTTCAGGATGCCACAAAATTTAATTCAGTTTAGGCCACTTTTGCCTTTCCATCGTATTATCTCCGAAATTAAGGTACAAATCAAAATTTTGTATTCTTAAGAAAAGTTAACTTTATCCTTTCCGAATGTAATGGTGCAGCATTTATAATTTTACAGCTAATAATAAACAAGATATTCAGCTAAATGCAACGTGATGCAAATTTCTGTGATCCGTTTGAAATCATCTACTAGGCGTCCCCACTCCTACAACACATCTTGCATTTCACTTTTCCTCATAGCTCCGTTCTGTTGCGCTTTGACATTATAATATTCTTTATTCGCGGAAGCGGTTCCTAACAAGTTCTAGACAAGTACGACACCGATAAAGAATGAGACTAGTGCGCATGTTCAGTTCAGAATCCGTTCACAAACGATTTCTTCCGCGAACGCCGGAAAACACCAGCCTCCAATAGTGCCAATAGTCTTTTAGTTTAGATTGAGTCTAACAGTAATTTCACTAAACTAGAATGGAAAATGGAGCGAAAGACGGCGAAAGTTAGGTTATCATCATCATCACGTCGATTGGTGACAACCACATTTATCGAAATGTGGTTTTCACCAATCGGCGTTTCACAAAAATCGAGCTCTAGTCTCATATGTCAGTTTTTCTCTACCTGGTCTGGAAATAGGAAAACCAGCCAAAATCAAGTAATTTGGGACACCCTGTACATACTTCTAAGGAAGATAGAGAGTCCCTTGACTATTCACGAATGAGTATAGAATTTTGTCTGTTGCGCTTAATTACTGAGATACAGGGTGATAAACTACTTATGGCCAATATTTCTTTTGGCCAGAACTTCCGTTCTATTGATCACTATTTGTCCATATTTTATACAATTTTTGTACTTATCACAGTTGATATAATGCCGTTTTAAATATTAAAAAATTCCAGGACCGGACTTTTTTAACTCAAGTTTTTTTATTTCTGTAGAAAAAATCATCCTGTATATTTTTTTCTAATCAGGATGGATAAAAGTCACGACTTATTGGGAAAAAGTCAAAAAGAGTGATTTTTTTTATTTCAATCATGCCTTTTTTTGATTAAATCAGATGTAGTAGCGATTAAAATTTCTGGGAAAGAAAATAAGTATAAATAAATAAAAAATTCACTACAAATATTTAACTATCAATCGAGCTTATTTATTTATTGTATTGTTTCATTTTTTTTTTTTTTCAAAATTGGCTTTGGATGTATTCATTCCTTTAGCCAAGAGACTCTATCAATATCTTTAATTACGCCAAGATCTGTGTAAAATAGCAAATTCAATCCCAAGACAGCCAAACACATACATAAGACCTCCCACTAAAGGTGTAAGGGGCAAACACAAGATACAAGGGACACTCGTTTCACACCAAGAGCTCCATCTTGGTGACTTTATTATAAATTACATGAAGTAGACCACGGATAAGAGAGAAAGGTTTAATCAACAAAGGACAAAAATATGGTACAAAGGAACTGATTTTTCTAGCCGTCCAGACCAAGTTCTATTGTTTAAATCTGTATATCACAATGTTAATTTTGCTCCCTTGTCTCCCTGCTCCAGTCGGTTTTATACATCGCTATGTACAGGGTGTCCCACGTTAAAGTAACCACCCACTTTTCTCACGAGTTTTTAAGATATTTTTAAATTTCAAAATGCTAATCTCTGTATTTTTTTCCGTAGTTTTTGAATATGCTAGCCAGAGTTTTATAAAGCCAACGGTATACAGGGTGAATAAAGAAATGTACTTTTTTCTTATGGAACACCCTGTATATTTTTACATACAGTGTGTCTTACTTAATGATAGATCCCATTAGGATCAACTCATGACCAATGAAAAAACCATTCGCCCCCTATTAATGCAAAGCCACCTGCGATACCAAAATGAACGCAATAAATCAAGAAAACATATTAGACATTTTTTTATCGGAAAATTTTACCAATGAAAGTTGTTCAGAATTGTCTAAAAACCTTAAATCCAAAATCTCATTAAAATTAAAATATTGATATTTTTATTTAAAAAACTTTGTCCGAAAATATAATTTTACAATATCAATTTTATTATCATTAGTATATATATAGTTGCAGAGTATTTCTTTAGTTTTTTTTTTATAAAAAATAAAATATTACAATACAATAATCCATTAAAATTGTATGTATGTTTCAAACAAAATATTAATATTTTTTGATTTTGATTAAATTTTGGACTGAAGGTTTTTGAACAATTTTGAACAACTTACAATAATATAATTTTTGATAAAAAAATGCCTAATATGTTTTTTTATTTTCTCCGTTTATTTTGATATCGTAGGTGCCTTTCCATTAGTAAGGGGCAAATGACTTTTGGGCCATAAGTTGATCGTAATGGATTCTATCTTTGAGTGAAATTTGGTTTAAATCGGATAAAAATGAAAAAAGTTATAAGGGTGTTTCACTCGTAAGTGCGAGTCACTGTCGCTCTTAAGTGCGACACACTGTATATCGATAGAGCGTTCTTTTCCGATTACAAAAATATATGAGACTTATATATTTGGATAAAAAATCGCGGAGCTATTTTACGTCAAAAAAGAAATGCGGCTATGTGATGATTTTAAGTTTAATTTAAATTAACAAAAATATTACACATTTAACAAACATATTAAAAGACAAACACAATGTATAAAACAAAACAGAAAATTAATTGATGAAAACATCGTCTTATCTCGAAAAAAGAACAATGAAATAGCATTTTAGATTTTCGTAAATTGACTTGAATAGCCCCAGCAAACACAGAATGTCTGGCAAAATAATGGGCCATTACAGTTATTGCTGGTAGAGTGATGGCAATTTTTGCCAATACTTGGAAAGTGAATATAGAGTACAGTCTAACCATTATAACCTCCGTGTTGTAATGGTGAATTGATGGTTTTGTGTGTTAAATATGCCCTTTCTGTTACTGGGTAGTTGGAATCACTTTAACGTTGCTGGTACATTAAACAAGTTAAAGCACTTTTTTGTCTGTGACAAACCAACGTTTTTTAAGTGATGTAAAAAATCGTTTATTATATCGTCATTTGCCAACAATAATTCATTGTTGGCCGGATACATAGTAACCAATATACGGTAAATGTATCAATGGGCCATTATTCTATTCTTGAGAAGGTAATTGTAATATTTTGTTAATACAAAAAAAGCAAGTTATAAGTGCACAACAATTTACAAAACGTATTGTAACCTTACTTTTAAAATTCCCGCGATGAGAACCGCGAAACTTTTGACGTCTGACAGCTAGATGGCCTAGACGAGAACCGACAAGGTGAAGGCACGCTTAAATAATTTATGGCTGATTTCTTATAATATTCATATAAATCATATAAGTTTTGTGGTTATTTCAGTTCCAGTTTGAATTCCTCATTTATTGTGAGTTTGTGTTTTGTGGAATCTCTTGTGGAATAGTGCAGATGTAATTGAAAAGAAAAGTTTTACATGTCGAAGGATAAGTCATCTACTACTCAAAAAAAAATGGCACATACTAGGTAGGTGTATAAAAGTCGCCTTATATTTTATTAAGATAATTCATCAAACACAAAAATAATATGGATTTTTCATTTCTTTGTGTCATAATATTTAACATCCCAATTAAAAAAAGACATTCGTTTAACTAGTTTATTTATAAAACATTAGGTCGAATGTTTACCTAATAAGCCCATATTTTTACATTTTTATTATGAGATAGGTAATACCTTTCTTTGAGAAATTCTTAAGTATATTAACGTTAATCTTGATTTTTTTTTGTCTTTCGCGTTCTATTAGAGAATGATTGTTGCCTGTTGGGTGTTATGTGAAGGTATAGACCTTCTTTCATTGTGATTTGAAGTATTTGCACCACCTTAACTGTCACACAATTTTTTTTTTAGATTCTGTAAGAATAAATCCTTTGTGTAAAGATTCATCCAACAAAAAATATTAAAGATATTATAAAAACTTGGTTACGGGTTCAATGGACCGCGAAGGAGGATGTATATACAAATAGGACCACTAATAGGTTAAGAAGACGAGATGGATAATTAGAATTAATTTATGGTTTCATTACTATTTATTTAATAATAAGTAAGTCTATTGGCAGTTATACTTCTGTTGTTAATAAAAAAAATATATATATTTTATCTTTCAGTACCTATATGAGTTTAATATACCGACAATTTAGCGTTATTCATTAGTCGTCACCTAATAGGTTTATATGTTAAATACCTATATGCTTTTCTTCAAGTTTGTTTGTATAGACTTTTTGAAAAATATTTTAATTAGTACATTATACCTACCTTTCACTTGAAGAATTAAAATAATAAACTATTAAAACTAATTATGAAAACAAAAAAACCGAGTATGTTTTGAAAAAATAACTTTCTATTATGAAGACTGTCTGTAAATAGGTATTCTTTCTTTTATGAAAGTTGAGAAGAATAATACAGTTTTGAAAATGGAATTAGTACAGGTGTTTCTTTGAAATCGTATGTTGAACTATTTTAAGCTAAATCCAGAACTCCAACTAACTTGTAAAAAAATAATAATAAAATTAACTTTTTACTAAAAGATGTATCCTTTATTAATACTACCTACGTTTGATGGTGATGAGCATTAATAAGAAGTAGCCTGCATAGAATGATAGAAGATCAGCTGTCAAGTTGTAAAATTGCAGTTATTTTTAATGGTTTTGTGATTGTTGAAAAATATGCAAAAAATTAAACCGTTTTACGTTTCTGTTTATTTAATAAAAAATATAGTAATGTTTTAAGTTCAAACTTTAGATGTTGCAGAAAAACAAGCACTGTTTCAAGGTAGGTATGGAAATTACGTATGTTGCAAAAGTTTTGGGAATTTTTATTTATTTACTTATCTCTACTGAAATACTGTACAACTATCAAATCAAATTAGCTAATTTATCTCAATTAAACAGGAAAAAAAAACAATAAGACTAGTGCTAAGGATCCGTTGGGTTCCATAGTAGTAGTGTAGTGTCTCTTTAGGCGCCCAATCATTGCTGTTTAAAATGTATTGGTATTTCTTTGACGATAAAAAAATCTTCCAAAACTTTTGCACGTTATTGTCACAACAGTCCTTTGGTTAAAAAAAGGTAGGTATGTATATGCAGTTTAGTGACTACCGGAGTTTGAGAGGCCTTGCACCTGCACGTACTGTCCCAAAATACAGGAATTGTAGATATAACTGAGGTTGACATTTACTTGAAAGAGAAAATAGCATTAAAATTTCAATTTATAGTAATCGATGATAAACCATCCATCGCATCTTAATAAAATTATGAGCATTAATTACGATGGTGTAATGTAAATAAATGTCAGCCTTAATTATATTTGCTATTTCCATATTAGGGAACAGCATGGGTGGAAGGTCTCTCTAATTCTAGTAGCCACAACTGCATATATTGTAATGGCAAAACATTGATAGTATTCACTTTCTCATTACATAAATGTTAAATATTCGATACAGTGCCAACAATGGTCCCCACTGCATATATTGTAATGGCAAAACAATCGTACTCTTCATTCATGTCGTGTAAAGAATAAGTGTAAAAAAAGCACTGCACAGCCATCATTGGCAAAGTGTTCCGTGGCCGAGCGCTGGCCGGTGTTTCACTTTATTCATTAATTTAGCATTTCTTGCCAGTACTCTACCAATGAAGCAGTAAAGGCATGTATGCAGATTATTAGCAATGGGCCAATCATTGGTGTTTGCTGGGGCTCCGCCATTTTTTATCCAACCTATATAAGTATCACATGTTTTTGTAACCAGACAAGAACGCTCTATCGATATATGTAAAAATATACAGGGTGTTCCATAAGAAGAAAGTACATTTTTTTATTCACCCTGTATACCGTTGGCTTTACAAAACTCTGGTTAGCATATTCAAAAACTACGGGAAAAAATACAGAGGTTACAGCTTAGCATTTTGAAATTTAAAAATATCTGAAAATCTCGTGAGAAAAGTGGGTGGTTACTTTAACGTGGGACACCCTGTACCAGACCAAAGGTGTTTTTAGAATAACCGCGCAACCGACTTAGAGAATAACGTCTGTTTTGTTATCAGTGCCTGTAAACAACGGTCGCGTGACTTCGGGCCGACCCGGGTAGATTCGCGAGAGTGCCGTATGCACTAATTTTCACGAAAATGCCTCAACCAGTTTTACGTTGATTTAAATCACAATATTGGTAAATGACTATTATTGTAATTATTATTGGGAAAAAATTAAAAAATAAAAGGAATTTAAATCAAATAAAAATCACTGATTTAAATCAGTTTGATTTAAATCATATCCACCCTGTTTCTAATTATATGGGAAATTATAAAAGTCCATACATCAGTAAACAAAAGCATGTGAACAGATCTAAAATAAATCTTTAACAAAAGTTCCTTTTCTTTTAATAATTTACAGCAAATTTTCTAAACGAAAACCGCAGTTTCCCTATATTTTTGTGCCACACCCTCTACTTTGTTTTTTCAAACAGGACCTGATATTAGTTTTCCTTAATTTATTAGTAGGTATTTTTCATCATGATTCCAATATAGGTATTTTCGTTAAGAAAATTATACCTAATTTTGTATCGTTCATTTCCCCATTTTGCCAAGTTCTATCGCTTGTAAAAAAATCAATAGAGGCGAGACAAAAAATCTGTTCACATAGGTACACACATGCTGATGTATGGACTTTATAATTTCCCATATAATTTGAAAAATTTTTTTTTCTCTACAGAAATAAAAACTTGAGTTAAAAAATAATGATGACCGAAGTAACAAAAAAGTATGTGGATGTTTTCTACTAATAGGAGCTAATTTATCGCATTTAAATACCAAGATACTCACAGTGTTGAAGCGTGCCGACCGCCAATACACTCTAACCGCTGACACTACCGAGAGAACACTGAAGTGAAGTGGCGAGAATTAAAAGTAAAGCCAGACAGAATACGGAGTTGGCAATAAGAAAGAGCATAATAAATAGGATTATAGGAAACAACTACTGGACGGGCAAAGGCCCCTACTCCCATTGAATTATACCTATAAATCCAAATTGGTAGCCTATTTATTATGCACGTTTTAGTCCATCAGGGCTAGAGGTCGCCGCTCTTGGTGCTTGCTTGGCAAGCCGCTATCGGTCGCAGAGACATCGTCGATGTCTCGACTGGTAGTAGCAACTGACCACCAGAGGGATGCACTTATCTCTCACTACTTAATAAGAAAGAGAGCGAAATGCTCCTATTGGTCACTACCAAATAGCAACAAGTGAATAGTCAAGGACGCAATGTGTTACTGCGTAGCTTCATTTCTATTGGTTACATATTCTCCAATCAACTGACAGTGGCAATAGCAGGCCAACATATTTCAAGGAATTTAAATGGGTGAATTGAATTACAGAATATTTAATATTTTATTATTTCTTATGTCTGAAGTCGGTGAGACGGTGAGAGGTACACAGTGGCACGCACGCGCCTAATTTATTTTCATTAATCTTATTTCAATAATTCAATTATAAATTAATGAAACCAAAACCAAGTTCAAGATCAATAAATCGATTAGGTAATTACCAAGTAAAAATACAGGTAATCATCATCAGTTAAAGAATGATATAGTGGCCATCATGATGACTTCACTGATCCTATCATCCTGTCCACACGGTCTGAAAAGTGAAAAGTACTAAATTCTGCATTTTGTGAAAGAAACATGAAATTTGGCAGTTGTTACTTAGCGGATTTTTAGCGATTTGACCCGCAGCACTTTCTGACCCCTACGGCGCCTATTTTTGAAAATGGCGGACACAAAAATTAAAATTTACTAATTAGGTAGGTATAGTTCATTTCATTTTTGTATCGCAGGGAAAAAATGCCGCATTTACAAAGCAGAACGCGGCCTCTTTAATGTTCGCAAAGATGCCGCCGCACGTGTTCCTTTGTCGGTAATTTTTTATCTGCGCTGGAACTCTGAAGTGGACTTTACCTATACCTAAACTGATTTTGATGTTTGATATATCATTTTCGACTAATATAAGAGTCTACAATAATATACAAATATTTATGACACTATAGGATGTCGATTTGCTCCAAAGTAATAATAATAATAATAATAAATATAATAACTTTTTTTATTTTCGATTTTTCGACAAAAAGTCGTTCTCCATAGAAAAACTCCTGCTTATTCTGAAAATAACATTTCCGCTAAAGGCAATGTACAGGGTGGCCGGAAAAGGTGAATAGTTTGGAAAAAAACTTGTTATTTTTCAAATCGACAACCTATCGTGGCGTCAAATTTAATGTACCTACCTACAAAGACAAAGAGAATTTTTGTCAGTTTTTTCGGTCACCCTGTACATTAGATACTAATGTCCTTAGCGGAAATGTTATTTTCAGAATAGGCAGGAGTTTTTATAAACTTTGTCCAAAAATTGAAAAAAAAAAAAAAAAGTTGAACCTACCCAACCCGGTATTCCTATCTATTTATTATTATTATTATTTTCGCGTAAATCGACATTCTATCGTGGCATAAATATTTGTACCTATATTATTGTAGCTCTTATTAGTCGAAACCGGTATACCAAACATCAAAATCAGTATACCTATGTAGGTATACCTATGTAATTATGTAATTAGTAAATTAGAATTTTTGTGTCCACCATTTTCAAAACTAGGCCGTAGGGGTCGGACATGAGGGTGCTGCGGGTCAAATCGCTTAGAATCAGCTAAAAAACAACTGTGCCAAATTTCATGTTTCTTTAACTAAATAAATAGGTACCAATAATTGGTTTTGCTTAACCCGGTGGACTTACTGGTTTGCCGGTTTGTCTACGTTTTCCCCTCCTGGACAAATTCGGCTTTGGATTTGGGGGTTATCTAATTTAAGGTATGTGGTGTTGGATCGTCGAACACAAGCGTGTTTAAAATTCCATGGGAAATTGGGAAAAGTTAAGTTTATAATTTTTAAATAACTTTACGGGTTTCAAAAACTATGTGAATAAGTAATTAAAAGCTGTAGTCTATATAACTCGAGTCTATGTATAGGTATGAAAATGTATAATATAGGATATAGGTAGGTAGCCTGCTTACCAAGTCGAATTATAGATCGGATCGGGGTTTAGGTACACGGGCATCTCCACAGCAACCACGAACTTCCTGCACAGCAAACACTTGAACAACGGCAGTGCTCCTTCAATGTTCAACTCTAAATGCTTGAAACATCTATAATGGTAAACGTGGTTGCATCGTAAACGGTGGGTTATATTCGGGAAATAGCAATATTTGCATCTCAATACTGTAATAAGAAAAAGTTAAAATAAATACCTATGTAATGTTGACTTCAGATTTGTAAGACACGTAAAAAACCGGCGGCTTGTTTGATGCCGATAAAAACTTCAAACAATCCGGCTCTTTTTATGTGCTGTACAGATATGAACTGAACTATACCTATTTATTTTGAATATAAATCCACACGAGGAAAAAAAATTAATATTGTAGATGCATGGTGATGCTATAGAATGTGTTGACTATAGCTTTATAACGCACATAAAAAACTTCGGCCTGCATTTTGAGTTTTTTACCGACATATAAGACGCCGCCGTTTCTTATGTGCATTAGAAAGCTGTATTCCACTTTACCTATCTATATTCCGTCTCATATTCAGAAATCAGCATTAATCTTACAGAGAACATTGATGCTGTCCTATGCACATCGACACGTCGACAGCTAAGCGTGCGCAGGCATATTTTCCATTTTCAAATCAAAATCTGTTTTAAAATTGCTGAGCGTGGAACTGAAATGCTAATACCACTACTTAATCCTACCAACCGTGGCCAAAGCACAGCGATGCAAGGCCAGAAAACGGGAAAAAAAAAAAAAAATCCTACCAACCGAAAAATATAAAATACATATTGTTTGTATGAACTTTTATTCTTATTTTCACATATAGAATTAGCTCCAGAATTTCTGGATAGCAATTTAGAAACAGGGACACATCATCCATACCTAATAATATATCACCCATACAGGGTGTTTCTAAATTATTGTCCACAAATTCTGGAGCTAATTCTACATGTACAAATAAGTATAACTACATGTACAAATAAGTATAAAAGTTCATACAAACAGGTCCACATATACTTCCTAAGGGAGCTACAGCACCTTACAGAGCGTAAAACCCGTTTCAGGGAGCAAATATTACATCATAACTTTACAACGAATAAATATCGAGAAAAATAGAATATATAAAAAACACTTGAAATCAAAAGACCTTTCCAATGGTGTAACAAAAGTGGTATGTTGCTGGAAAAAAATATTTGTAGCGTCGCGACGCCTAGAGCCCTGCACATTTATGCTATATTCCTATCCTAGTTTTTAGTAACAGTCGGTAAGAATATAATACTTTTTACAGAAAATAGTTTCCTTTAGCCGTTTACGAGAAAAACTCATTCACCCTGTACATCTTGACGCACATCTATTATATTTGATTTATTGATTTAGAACATAATAAAATAGGCACAGACTAAAACAATAGTCTGTGATATAGGTAGGCACTGAATAACTTACTTGTTGACGCTTGATAATTCAGCCAGTTGTCCATTTGTTCGCACGTCGTACATTCATGCTTCGGACGACAATGGTTTAGTCCTGTAAAAAGACGGCAACAATACTTCGTCCTCCTGGATACGGGAATACTTGATTTAATGACGTACGCGATACGATCTACCTCCTTCATTACGTTTTGGGTAAAAGGCCTAATATTCTTTCGCAAATCGCCCATTTCCTCCGGAAGTAAGTGGAATCGTCTACATAAAGATTTTTCGCACCATCTGTTCTTGTCCGTGCAATATAGAAAATCGTGAACAAATTTGCAATTCTTCCGGAAACAAACTCTGTATAAAACGTAGTCTGTACAAGACATTTTGGTAGGTAGGTATAGGTATTTGATGGTTGAGAAAAAAATCGAAATGAAAAATAATGCCGCCGAAAACAGCAGAGAAAAAACACCGTGGCAAAATCAAAAAACACCGTGGCAAAATCAAGACACCGCGAGAAAACTATAAAAAACACCGGAAAAGCTGGTATAAAAAACACCGCGAGAAAATAACTTGATTTGTAGTAATCTTGGAACCGGCCGGTTACGTCTGAAAAAAATGCAAATAAAAATTGTTAGATGGAATGTTAGATATTCCAATACTGGAAGATTTTCAGCATGCCCTTTGCATTTCAAAGAAAAATGTATTTCTTAACGTTTCAATTATGTATCATCGGATATTTAAAGAAAAAAAAAGATAAGCAGGTAGATAAGGGTAGAGGTATGTAGGTAATTTGATGATATATTTTAAAATGTAAAATTACTGCATTGGCTGCTGAAAATTTTCCACCTCTTAAAAAACTTGAGGTTCGATTTAATTATGAATCAGTCTGTTCTAACACTTAGGTATGAGTCAAGTATCTACAACACAATTTTTAGTAGAAATGCAAGTCAAAGAAACGTTCCATAATTTTTTACTGTAGGTACCTATGCTATAGGTATAGCGACTACTTTATAGTAAAATAATCCTTAAAATTCTACTCGATTTATTTAAGATTTATGCCGAGGCCACACAGATTACCTAATTTAGAAATTATAGAAAATCTATACCCGGCAAGTAGGTATACCGGGTGTCAACGTATTCATTAGACAAGCCATAGTTTCCAGAGTTTTCAACATAGAAGTCTGAACTTTGCATGGGTGTAATATATACTAAAAACGGCACTTTTTTCATTATTTGACACATTTCCATCACTTCCGGTTTCCCCGGAAATGATCCCAACTTTGAGATCTGAAATGGACCTGTATATTTTGACGTTTTCGGATTCCTGAGACGATTATAAGTAATACGACTGCGTAGTTTTATAAAAAATTTGTGACTACTTGATTTTCTTATGACTATTCTTATTTTTGCATCTAGAGTGCAGTGAATGCTCTCAAATCATTCAAATGGATGAAAACAATAAGAGAAAAATGTAAACGCGAAATTTTTGCGTTGTTTTGTTGACAAACTGAATCTTTTGATCTAGTTTTATTTAATTTCCACGGTGTATGCTTGATAAGCGTATTTTATCGATATTTTAATTATTATCTACCAAAGAATTTGTGTACTTGCGTTTATATCAAACCGATTTTCGATATGAAGGTATCAATGGATTTATTGTGGAAATTAGTATTTAACTACTGGGTGTATAAAAGACGTTACCATTTGAAAAAGTTGACATAATTACAAATTAGTATGTATGAATAGCCAGTGGAGAGGCGTGGTGTGGACTGTATAAATAATCTTTGGTTTCTGCTTTTAACTGGTACACTTCTTTATTCTTCTAAACATCCCAGAATAATGCATATTAACTTAACACGATACTTCGATACATTAAACATAAAAAAAAAACAAGTTGAACAACAGGTTGCAATACACGATACGTCGTAGGGACTCTATATAATACTGAATTGCGCTCGAGACCAACTTTCACCCGCTACACGGTTCTACTTCGCGCATGCTACCCAGTCAAAAGGCGCACTGGCATTCGACCGCCTTTTTTTCAAACGTACAATTCTTTACATACTCCCCCCGTTGAAGTATCATAGTACTTCAAAGTCTAATTATCTAAAGGCAATGGACTAATTTTAACTATAGGCCGTGTAAGCACACCTTCAGCCGTTTTTAACTTTACTACCCTTACTTTGTTATCCGGACCAGGTATTACCTCTAAAATTCGACCACGAGGCCAGTTAAGAGGCGGAATATTGTCTTCTTTTAAAAGAACAATATCATTAATCTTTAAATTCTTTGCTTCGATCATCCATTTAGGACGATTCTGTAAGCGGGTTAAATATTCCCGAGACCACCTATTCCAGAAGTCTTGTCGGAGTTTAGTCAAGTTTTGCCAACTAGTTAATCGATTGACAGGAATATTTGATAAGTCATACTCAGGGTAAGAGGTTAAACAATCCCCAATTAAAAAATGTCCGGGGGTCAAGCAGTTTAAATCCAACGGATCATTTGACAATGCACAGAGCGGGCGAGAATTTAAAATTGCTTCTACTTGAGCAAGTATGGTAGAAAGCTCTTCAAATGTCAACTTAACATTACCTACAATACGCTTTAAATGGTATTTAGCGCTCTTTATGGCAGCTTCCCAAAGGCCGCCCCAATGTGGGCTTCTTGGAGGTATAAAGTGCCACTGCGTTTCATTTGTCGAAAGGAAATTTTCTATTTTTTCCCTCATAGAATCATTTTTGAAGAATTCGCGTAACTCTTTTAACTGATTTTTCGCTCCTACAAAATTTGTAGCGTTGTCACTATAGATCACTTTAGGGTTACCTCGTCGGGCAGTAAATCTTTTTAGAGTCAATAAAAACGATTCAGTAGACAGGCTAGACACAAGTTCTATATGCACGCATTTCGTAACCATACAAACAAATATGGCAATATAGCATTTAGTTACAGCGGCACGACGCAATTTTGAAGATTTAATTAAGAACGGGCCTCCATAGTCGATTCCAACCTTCAGAAAAGGTCTAGTTATAGAGACTCTATCTTTGGGTAAATTTCCCATAATTTGTGAAGCGGATCGTGCATTAAATCTATGACACGTGACACAATTTTTTATTATGTGTTTAATTTCAGTTAAACCATTAATAGGCCAGTATCTTAGTCTAATATTAGTTAATACAGTTTGAGCTCCTGCATGGTAAAGCCGTAAATGCTCCTTTCTTAGTAACAAAGTAACTACGTGATTTTTAGGAGGTAACAAAATGGGGTACTTTTGATCAAAGGAAATGTTAGCATTTGAGAGGCGTCCGCCAACTCTTAATAATCCATCTTTGTCAATAAACGGATTTAACGAAGCTATGCGTGTATTAGAGATGGGGCGTTTACCTTTTAGTTGACCGAATTCGTAAGAAAAACTATTATTTTGTGTTACTTTTATAATAAAGATTAGAGCATTGCGTAATTCATTTACTGTTAATGGACCATATATGTTTATCGATTTTTTTCTTATATTATTTGCGAACCTGAAGCAATATGCAACTGTTCTTTGGAGTTTCGTAAAACAAGAAAATTTCATAAATAAGGTCGAATCATAATTGCCAGTTTTCGTAGTGTGAAAGGCGTTTTTCCTTTTTTCGGGAATTTTTTCCAAATTTATTTCTGTATTTTGTAAGTCTAAATTCAAATCCAAATCTCTTAGAAATTGTGGCCCGTGCCACCAAAATTCGTTATTTTTTATTTCATTAGGATTTAATCCTCTCGATAATAAATCTGCGACATTTTCTTCGGACCTAACGTGACGCCACTGATATGTGGACGTGAGCTCTTGTACTTCAGAGACTCGGTTAGCCACAAACGTATTCCAACGCGAGGGATGCGCTTTGATCCAACACAACGTGATTTGGGAATCTGTCCATAGATGTACATTGTTAATTTTAGTAGAAAACACAGAAACAATTCTGTGAACTAACTTTGAGAGAAGAAGAACTCCACAGAGCTCTAATCTAGGTAGAGATACCGTTTTTAAGGGAGCGACTCTTGACTTCGAACAAATTAAATTGCACGCAACCGTTTTATTTTTATATAAAAGACCTTATGGAGGCGTCTGCAAACCCGTGTAATTGTATTTCTACTATTTCAGTGTGTGATAATTCGGTTGACAATAAGTAACGAGGAATATTAATTTCTGATAGACAGGAAATTTCTTTAAAAAATGCATTCCATTCTTTTAATAAATCTGGCGGTAACTCATCGTCCCAATTCAATTTATGAATCCAAATTTTTTGCATAAATAGTTTGGCAACCACTATGATTGGCCCAATTAATCCAAGTGGATCAAACATTTGTGCTATTTTTGATAGAACAGATCTTTTGGTTGGAATTTGATCATCACCTTTTTGGGGTGAACTAATTTTGAATTCGTCTAGTTTTGGGTGCCAAGTGAGACCTAGGACCTTATTAGATAAATTATCCGTTTTAATATTAAACTCAGATTTTTTCTTGGAATTTTCATCGAACAATTTTGATATTTTATCTGAATTTGAAGACCATTTATGTAAAGTGAAACCTGCGGAATTTAACATATTTACAAGTTGTTCGCGAATTTCAAACAATTCTTCAATTGTACTTGAACCGAATAAAATATCATCCATATAACATTGAGTGAGGATAGCTTCCGCTGCAAGAGGATATTTTTCTTTTTGTTCATTTGCTAACTGGACAAGACACCTAGTTGCTAAGTATGGAGCGGAATTCGTTCCGTAAGTGACAGTTTGTAATTCGATACACTTTAATTCGTCGTTCGGATCGTCTCTCCAAAGTATGTTCTGTAAGAATAACTGCAAGGGATTTACCATAACTTGCTGATACATTTTTTGTATGTCCGAAATCAAAACAAACTTAAACAATCTAAATCGGCACAAAATATCAAATAATTCAGGTTGTACCGTATAACCTTTATGCATTATATCATTTAACGAACACCCGGCTGACGTTTTCATTGAAGCGTCGAACACTACTCTTAATTTAGTCGTAGCGCTTTCTTCACGTATGACGCAATGGTGTGGCATGAAATATTTATTTTCCTGTTTATTATTGGTTAATTCCAACGGTACAAATTTTCCGTGATTTAGGGTTATGTATTCGTCAATGAATCCTTTATATTGAGCGTGTAACTTATTATTTTTCATAAGTCTTTTTTCTAATGAATAGAATCTTTTACTTGCGGCGGTATATGAATCGCCTAATTTTAAATGCGCGTCTAAATTTAGCAATGGCAGATCAACTTGGAACGAACCGTTTTCTAAACGTTTTGTCGTATTAATGAAGAGTGTTTCACATTGCTTATCTTGCGGAGATAAAAACCGTTTGTTTGAGACTTCTTCCAATTGCCAAAACCTTGGAATCAATTCGTTAATATCGCACGTGCGAGAAAACAATGATATATTCATATGAGTAGAAGCTGTTTCATTAGAGACAGGCCCCGCTATTATCCATCCTAAATGACTATTTTGTAAAGTGGGTAATTGATCTCCCAATTTTATTAAACCTGGTGTTATAATATCATAATAGATCTCCGATCCTAATAATAAATCTATTTTAGATGGTTTAAAAAAGGATGGGTCAGCTAACTTTATATTGTCTGGAATATCCAACTTATCTTTGTTAATTATAACCTGCGGCAAGTGACATGTAATTTTTTCTAAGATTACACAAGAAACATTAAACTTATGTTTAGGTTCCGTTAGAGAGCTTAGATTTATCTTTATTGCATAATTGGTGCGAGTTGAACTATTGCCAATACCCGAGATTTGCATATTTTTTACATAGGGTTTATAATTTAATTTTTTAAATAATTCTTGTGACATAAACGATGTTTGGCTACCATTATCTAGTAGGGCTTTTGCGTCTATAGATTCGCCATCAGCGGTAATTATTCTAACCGTTGCCGTAGCTAGCAGGACTTGTACACCGTGAGCACAAATATTTGAGTGTGCGGCTAGCTCCGTACTAAGCGTGGCAACTTTACTATTTTCTACAATCGGGCTAGGCGGGGAAATATTATTATTAACCGAAGTTGTTTCATTTGATTGAGAGGTGTGCACAGAATTATTTTCGGAATTATTTGATTTCTCACCACTATAATGCAAGAGTGTATGATGCTTTCTTTGGCAGGTTGCACATCCCCGTGATGTACAACTTTCTACCGTGTGCCTTGAACCGAAGCAATTAAAACACAGTTTGTTGTTTTGAATAAATTGCCGTTTTTGCGTGACAGGCAGAGCTTTAAATTTGAAACATTTATAAATACTGTGATTGGTTAGGTTGCAGTAACTACATTTTATGTTATTGTTACTATCATTAGTATTTACTATGTGAGAGACCTTTTTCTTTGTTTCGAGTGGAGCTAAATTTTCTAAGGCTACACATCTTTTTTCGAGAAAAGAGAAAAATTCCTTTAATGTAGGAAGTTCTGTGGAACTTTTTTCTAGTTCAAAAGCTTTGCGCGTATTGAAATCTAATTTTTGACTAAAACTGTAAATTAACAATAAATCCCATTCTTTGATTGCTACATTTAGCGATTCTTTGATTGCTACATTTAGCGATTCTAATGAGTTTAAATGCTGTTTTGTGTGAGTTATAAATTCTCTTAAATTTTTATTTACAGGGGGAACCTCTAATAGATTCCTGATATGAGTGTTTATTATCACCAATTTGTTATCATATCTTTCCTTTAAAGTATTTAAAGCGACTGTGTAATTTTCATTTGTTAACTGAAGTTTGTTTATTAAATTCAAGGGTTCATTATTTAGGGCAGACTTCAGGTAAACGAATTTCTGGACATTAGTTAATTGTGGATTAGTATCGATTAATGCGTTGAATAAATCTATGAAAGATTTCCATTCATCAAGTTTACCACCGAATGAAGGTATACTTAAGCTTGGCAATTTTACTTGAGCAATATTGTGTGGTTGAATTACCGGGGGTTGTTGTAAACTTGCAGTCTGAACTACGGGCTGATTAGTTATCATTTGAAGTTTACTTTTTAGTGCTGCATGTAGCGAGTAGAATTTCGTCTCAGTATCTATCCGATCTTGTTCTTGATCATCTACTAATTCCTCAATTTTATCTTGAATAAGAGAATATTTTTCGAAAGCCTTAACTAACGCAGTTTCTCGGGTGACATATTCATTTATGTCGATTTGCTGATCTTTATTTTTGTTCAAAAAAGTTTCTATTGTAGTGATAGACGATTTAACACTAGCTCTCTGTTTAATTAAAACCTCCATTGTTTTAATTTAAAATTATACTAACAATGTGTGAATTTAACTAAATCAGGAACAATATTCTTGGTTAACATAAAAATATTAAAATATTATGGGTAACTATGCAGTTGCTTTATAACATAAAATGGAATAGTCTGACCTTGAATGGCGACTGTTTGTTTACCAAGCGGGGTGCCAGTCGGCGAGAGTGAGAGCGATGCACGTAGTGGTGAATACGGGGAGTTGAGACGTTCGGGACGAAGCCTCGAGACGGAACAGCAGCAGCACACGTGTCGTGAACTGATCAGGCAGCTAAGCTATTAGGCGCGAAAACACTATTGGACAATATTTCACCACACTAACAAATGCACTTAACACAATTTTTCTTCAACTTGGGGTGGCAGCTACTTCGTGGGGTTTACAGATATTTCTTCTACAGGGGCTCGCAATTCTTAAATTGCGAGGAATCCAACGGAAATTTTCCTAAGAGCTGTTTTGCAGTTTGCAAGGGGCCCACAAATAACTTTTTTGCGGGTAATCCAACTATATTCCTTTACTAGGAATAGGGGGCTCGTAAATACCTATTTACGAGGATACCAATATGTGAGAGAGAACCAACCTTCTTAACTTGAAATATGTCTTTTACCAGAATAATCCAGAGAACAACTAGTACCAATGTTTGCAGAATAATCCGGTGAGAACTGACCAATGTATGAATAGCCAGTGGAGAGGCGTGGTGTGGACTGTATAAATAATCTTTGGTTTCTGCTTTTAACTGGTACACTTCTTTATTCTTCTAAACATCCCAGAATAATGCATATTAACTTAACACGATACTTCGATACATTAAACATAAAAAAAAAACAAGTTGAACAACAGGTTGCAATACACGATACGTCGTAGGGACTCTATATAATACTGAATTGCGCTCGAGACCAACTTTCACCCGCTACACGGTTCTACTTCGCGCATGCTACCCAGTCAAAAGGCGCACTGGCATTCGACCGCCTTTTTTTCAAACGTACAATTCTTTACATAGTGATTTCCGAAACTTTGGTTCGTCGTAGCTACTAAACCAATTCGATAAATCTCACGTTTACATTTTTCTCATATTGTTTTCGTCCATTTGAATGCTTTGAGTGCATTCACTGTACTCTAGACGCATATAGGGTGGTCCATTTAAAATTTCAAAGTTGGGGTCATTTTAGCGGAAATCGGAACTGATGAAAATGTGTCCAATAATGAAAAATTTGCCGTTTTTTGGATATATTACCCATGCCAAGTTTAAGACTTCTATCTTGAAAACTCTGGCTTATCTAATGATTCCGTTAACACCCGGTATTTTTAGGTTACGTAGTTCGTGCCTAGTGCCAATTGCTTAATAGTAACAGTTTGGTATGTGTATAGTAGATATTCTTATATACGTCAAATAATATATTAATGAATGACGTAGGTATACCTTTTCAGTTCAGCGGTTTGTGAATTCTCGGGTAATATTTTAGAAAATGAACAAAAATGAATTGAATATATTTATTGCTCTTCTGAACAAAATTGAAGATCTCTATTTATTCTAGATATTGTACAGTCGGCGCCACCCAAATGTGAACGCATTTTGGTTGTCATGGAATTTTCTTCTGAATTTCATTGTAGTAAGTCAGACTTTGTTTAGTGGCGTAACACAGAGAGGATATATTGACAGAAAATAATATTAATTTTATTATTTTCTGTTACCATAATAATAATTGGAAGGACGAAGGCCGACACGAGTAATATAAAAGAAGTTAGCAAAATGATTAACTAATATTACCTACATGTTAGTGGAAGGAGGTTAATATTAACTATTCCTTTAATTCATTGACTCATTCATGTTTAACGATTGTGAGAAATAAAATGACACAAACTAAGCGTATTAACAATAGTTAATATATTTCAACACAGTAATTTATAATGCAGAAAACATTAATAAAATAAAAATGGTAAAAACTAATCTCTATTTATAAAAATCAGCAAGTCTTCAGGCCAGATAGATAGCTTAAGGCGTCTTTGTCCTATTCTGAAAGACCCTGGGAATAATGTTTCTTCTCGAGTTTTGACAGCGGTTTCGAAAGGATTCTGATGAATAAATTCGACCAGAGCATTGTCTTTATTCTCATTGGAGACCTTCCCTATACCTTGCCATATAGGTTTTGCAGTTTTTGTTCTTCTTGCCAGCGCCTTTTTTATATAAAATATACAACTTTTATTAACATTTAAATCAGCAGCCATTTCACTCAAAGACTTATTTTCTTCCAATTTAGTTATAACCCTCGCTTTTTGCGCTTCAGTTAAATGCCTTGGCATAGTTATCTTCGCTTTTACTTTTGACAAATTATGACAAATATATTTGACAACTATTTTGAAATTTTACGGCGATTATGATTTAAAGTGTAAATTACACTATACAATTTTGCCGTTCACATTTGGATGGCGCCGACTGTACCTACTAGGTGGCCCGTTTAACTTGGGCCTATGCCGAAAGTATAGGTGCTATGGAAACGTGTTAAACTAAAAGTTGTTCAAAATCAAATGAATTATTATTTTTTAATAACATGAGATTTTTTTCCTGCTTTTATACAGGGCGATAAGACAAAGTTGTCTTTTTTAAATAGAACACCCTGTATATTGTTGCAGTTTTAGATTCTACGTAAAATTCTCATCATCGTCATATCTAAATGACTATTGTTTGAGTTAGGTATAAGCATTCAAAAGAAAAATTGACAGATTAAGATCAACATTGAAAAATTTATAGGTAATTCCTATACTAGATATTATTAGTATTTACAACTTTGCACAGACGATTAACATATACTATTGTGTAGAACAGTCATAAGAATATTTGTAATTTTTCATACAGGGCGGTTGTAAAATCGCTGTCAATTTCCAAAGCTTTGAACATAGATAAGTCAAAAATCTTAAGGAACACCCCATATTTTATTTCTTAAATCGATGTATAATTAAATTTCCTTCAAGGGTATCCATATACCTACCTACTTAGTTGTTCGTTTATTTCTTATGGTCTGTCAAAACTTCACAACAGTCAGAACGCAGTTTAAAAATTCAATTGTCATATATTATATTATGTAGTTAAGGTAATTATTAACTAGGATAAAATATATAATATATGAGAAGGCTTTGTATGGATGTAACCAAGCAATAGAAATAAATAAAGAGACAGTTCAGAACTATAATTTTACAATGATACATTTATTTCTATACAACTAATATTTATATATTTATTAATCAATTTATATGTTAGAATAAACATATAAAACACAATATTTAAATTGAGGCAGCAAAGTTGCTAAAAATAATAAAATGGAATCATATAGGTACAGAAAAACGAAAGTTTTTTAATTGATATTACATACATATTAAATTAAAAAAAAGTGGTAGGTACCTACTCAAATGTTAAATACATATTATGAAAACAAGCAACTTTAAGAATAGCAAACCGTACACCAGATTAAAAAAAATGAATTTAATTTTACATCGATCTAGATAATGATTACAATCGGAATGACCAATTTGTCAATTTTAATCTCAATCTGTCAATTTTTTTAAATTTCTATACCTACCTAACTCAAACAATAGGCATTTTAGATACATGATATATACTATAGTTCATATTTCTTAAGTAGGAAAAAAATGCCGCATTTACAAAGCAGAACACGGCCTCTTTAATGTTCGCAAACACGCCGCTGCACGCGTTCCTTTGTCGGTAATTTTTTATCTGCGGTACAACTCTGAAGTAGACTTTACCTTATATAATACGATGATAAGAATTTTACGTAGAATCTAAAACTGCAACAATATACAGGGTATTTTATTTACCTTATCTTCGCCCTGTATAACAGGAAAAGATCTCGTATTACCAAAAAATAATAATTCATTTAATTTTGCACAACTTTTACTTTAAATTTTTTTCCATGACACCTATAGTTTCCGAGATAAGGTATGGCAAGTTAAACGGGCCAACCTGTAAATAATTCGGTTAGACGGGGGTTTTAGGACGTTTTATCAAAAATAAAGAAAACGTACTCACCGTGTTGGGTACCTACACTAAAATTCTAGGAAACGCTGGGATATCTAAATAAAATTGTGTGGCATGTGTTTGTCATTGTATGTACATACCTATTTTTATCATTATAACTTTTTAATTACCTCATCTTCTGGAGGAGGGAAATCCAGGATAGAACCAGATGAGAGGTTCCGGCATTCAGGACACTTCAGTTGGGGTAGTCTCGCCTCCATATTCGTTTCCGAAATTAATGTTACGTAGCATGTACCGCACAGTATATGCCCGCATTCTAAAATAAAGACGTCATTCTTTGGAGTCAATTCTAGACATACCGGACACTTCGGACGAACATCCGTGTGCACGTTCACATGGCGGTACTTGCATGTTCTCGCGTAGGAGCATCGACCGGTCCGTCGAAAACCTTTACAGACACCACCCAACTGATAGGTCCTTACGGCCTCCGTGGCAATAATGGGCAATATTCGAGGCGATCTTCTTCTATATAAAGTTTACTCCAAGAAATTTAGGTGCATAAACACGCATTTGTTTCCTCTATCGCAACAGAATTTATTACTCCAGTCTGAGCAATATTCATACTGATGATATTTGGGACAGTACGGTGTGCACGATTTATTGTTCGCAAAAGCTTCACACCTTCAATAAGACATATATATTTATAAACTAACTATGGACTTTCGAGTCGAGCATGCAACTTAGGAAATTAGTATTCAATTAGTATTCCCATTTCTAAGTCGTTTTGCTATACTAATTTGGTTATCTAACGAACATTTTCAGATATTTCAAATTTTTTTTATGTTAAGGCTGTTCTAACGCTCGAATTTATTTGTCGCTTTAAGCGTTTGGTAGGGCAATAACTGTGGCTATGGTATATTTCCCAATTTGTCTTTTTTTAAATGTAGGTATGTACAGGGCTATTCCATATATTTAGAGAGCGTCTACCTCGCTAATTATAAAAGATAGAAAAAAACTTTAAATACAAACATTGTAGGGTTTGTCCTAAATCGTCAGAAAGTATTGCGCAATATCACGAATATATATTGGAAAGTTATAAAAAACCACCAAGTTGGTAAATTTCTAATGGAACACCCTATATATATTTTCAAAAAATAAACAAAATATTTTCTACGAAAGCATATTTTTCTTGGTTTGGTACAATAATTGAAAATCCATTTTCTAATTAAAACAAATAGGTACTTAGGTTGTCACTGAATTAATTAGAAATTACACGTTTATTATTGTTATTGTAAGATTTTCCGTTTTTATTAGTAGAGAACAGCCGATTTACTCATTTATTCCGAAAAGCATAAAAATTTCCAAGACAAACATACCTACACGAACATGACCACAATAGCTATACTTATACATTACTATTTTTAATTTCTTAATAATATTGGGTACTGGGTAATTCATGTCTCAGAAACTACAGAAATCCAAGAATAAACAAACCGTTATTGAAATCAGGAAAAGCGTGGCGATTGTTTTGAAGGAAAAGATATACATATCTCATTCTAAGTATTGTTTATTCTTATTCGAAAATTATCACCTATTTATTATACCTTTGATATTTGAAAATAGTTTATATTTAATTTATTCAAATTAATGTTTTAGCTATATTTAAAATAAATTCTGGCTTAGTTCAACCAAAGTTTACTACCGATCCTATACAGTTTAAAATTAAAATAATTTTCCAATTTTTTTTTAATGTCTCAACCGAACGGCAAAATTAAAAAATATTTGGCGATTTTAAAATATTCCATATCATAAATCATAAGTTTCCGAACATCAACAGTGAACAGGGGGGAGAGGTGTGGTAGTGTCCAGAACTTCTACGCCACAGGTCTAGGGCCACTAATTTTTATTCATTTTTAGATCCTATGATTCTTTTGCACCAAAAAGTCTCTCTTGTAATTTGTTCGTAGGAACCGTTTTCGAGTAAAATACTAAAAACAATCGACATGTGCTTGCTTGGAAGATTAGTTTGAGATTTATTTTGAAAAAATCCGAGGAAAAATCCTAATAGCCGCACCTCGATACATCAAAATTATGTCAGAATTTGTTACTAGTAGTTGTTCTAGTTTTTTAGCATTTTAAGAGTTTATAATTTTAATTAGGTAAGATTTCCAACTTTTTGAGACCTATCAGCCATATTTGTCACTTCCGGTTTCACCGGAAATGGCCCCCGAGTAGTCTTATCTAAATGTTTTTACATTTTTGAAATAAAGATTTTGGATAAATTTATACTGTTTTGAATAATTTATACTGGGTTGCACGAAAAATAATTCGAATTTTAGTTGTTAATCTAGATGTCTGCGAATATGTTAAAATTATTTTTGTTCCAATGTAACTCATATAATAAATACGAAAACGTCAATATGTCCAATAAAACATCATACAGGGTGCTCTAAACTGGTGCTCTAAACTCATTAAAATCACATTTTTCGAAATAACTCTTTTTTTAATAAGTATTATGATATGGGCCACCCGGATATCTTTATCTTTAAAACATACAGGGTGGTCCATTTAGGAAAGACTATTGGGGCCATTTCCGGTGAAACCGGAAGTGACAAATATGGCAGAGATCCTATCAAAAAGTGGAGATCTTACCTAATTTCACCATACAAAATTTTATCCCGATAGGTATCTTTAAAAACGAGGAAGTTACAGGGGTGGCCCATTATTCGTTTACTTACACCCGGTATTTATATATACCTACACGGCTATTGGAATTTTTAAAAATGAATCTCAAACTAATTTCCAAGCACATGTCGATGTTTTTCAAACAATTCACTCGACAACGTGGTGTATCCTATGAAAAAATTACGGGAAAGACTTTTTATACAAAAAATATCATAGAATCTAAAAATAAAATCAAAATTTGTGGTTAGGACCAGTGACGTAGAAATTCTGGTAGGAAAAAGGGTCGCTACTACCCCAGTTTGACGCCTCTGGTGATGTTCGGAAACTTTTGTAATAGGGAAATACCTACTTATTAGTTCTTCACAAGATACCTACATATTTTACATGACCAAATATTTTTTTAATATTGTCGTTCGTTAGACACGATATTTAAAAAATAAAAACTTAAAAACTAAATTAGGTAGAGGTAGTTCAATCACTAGCGTTTCGACTTTATTAGTAAGTCTTCTCAAAGCCGACTAAAATTGATATCAATTAATCAGGACATCACAAACAAATAATGATAAGTGCAATTTAAAAAAGACCATAACAAAACCAAATACACAATAATTAGTTAAAAAATTAAGAGTACACTAATTTTATATTGTAAGTAGGTACTTTTCATTATTTGACATTATCTTGCTTTCAGTTTTCAATATAAATTTTAGTAGGCTTTGAACGATATTTTAGATAATTTTGTCATTATAATCCAATTGTTGTAGAGCTCTGAAGACGACTTAATAATAAAGTGGAAACGTTATAGCGATTGAACTAATTTAGTTTTTGGTCCTTGTCCTATCCCGGCGATTTTTTGGAAGATAAATTGTCAAAAATAACTTTTTTATAATGTGATTAATAATTTAAAATTTTATGTAAGCAACTAACACGACTTCAGAATGTTACTGATGGATGACGTGCAACTTTTTGAATTCTTGTCTTTTGTATAGAAGAAAATTAATAATAGATGGGTACTGGAAAATATAAAAAATCATTTATTAGGTACTTACCAAAGATGCCGTTCAACACCTTCCATAGGTATATTATGTACCTAAATGTATAGGTCGCGTGCGCGTGACGAACGTTTGACATTTCTCAGACCTTAGGAAAAACAAACCGAAATTCGTTAGGTGTTTTAATGGCGACTGATTGAACTTTTCGTTTTTGTGAACTTAATATCCTACAAAATGCCAAGTTTTTGCTGTGTTGTTAATTGTGGAAGTGTGGCAATACGTGACAATGTTAGTTTTTACAAAATACCCTCTATTTATAACCAGAGGAAGCAAGTTTGTCCGTTAAGGGCTAAAAGGCGTCAACTCTGGTTACAAGCTATTAAAAGGGATGATTTAACAAAAACTAAAATTAAATATGCAAAAGTATGTTCCAAGCATTTTGTCAGTGGTAAGTTGATACATGATGATGTTAATGTAAGAATTTGATTTTTAATTTAGGTTTGTATTGTAGGAAAAACTGCTGATTTACAAGACGAAGATGATCCAGATTGGGTACCTTCTGTTAACATGGGATACAACTTAAAACCTAGAAATGAAAGTGCTCGTGATAAAAGAACTGCTACTAGAGCAAGCAATAAACAATTCATGGTAAAGAAGTTAAACATTGATATTGGTTTGATTGCATTTTTAAGTATATTTTTTTTAAATTTTAGTTAAGTGAAGATGTAGTTGCCAGTGAGGTAGAAAAAAATATAACAGAAGCCACTGGTTTCAATGAGAGGACACCTCAAGATCAAATTGAGGAACTTAAAAGAGAACTTGAGAATTTACGAGTGGATCATATGAAGATATCGGACGAAGTTTATAAACTAAGACAGAAAGTTCAAAGTTTTAAGTATGATGAGGCTTCATTCGAAAATGATCCTGAAAAGTGTCGATATTATACAGGATTAAGTGTTCCAGTTCTAAAATTCGTATATTCAGTAGTTGAGCCTTATTTAATCAAAAATTCAAATTGTACCCTGTCAAAATTTGAAGCACTGATTTTAACATTGATGAAACTATCGAAAAATTATGAATTCATGGAATTAGGATACAAATTCAATATTCATAGGGTTACAGCAAGCCGCTACTTTTATAAGACTTTGTATGTTTTGTCACAAAGATTGAAAAACTTTATTTACTGGCCTAGCAGAGAGGAACTTAAAAGCTGTATGCCTCAAGAGTTTAAAAAGAGTTTCGATGGAAAAGTAACAGTCATTATAGACTGTTTTGAATTGTTCATTCAAAAACCATCCCAAGTACAATCCTCGAGTCAAACCTTCTCACATTACAAGCATCACAATACTTTAAAGTTTATGATAGGTAATAGCCAATAATTATTAATATATAAGGCGTATGTCTACATGCACGAGTGGGTTCCAAGCATATTTTATTTTATGAATATTATAACAGAAATAACTGAGTTTGCACTGGAGCATGTAAATAAATGCTGTTCTTTAAGTCTACATGATAGACAAGGTAAACGTAATATCTAATGTTTGTTTTTCTGAATAGGTATTACAGCCCATGGAGTAATATGTTTTATATCTGAAGCTTACGGAGGAAGGTGTAGTGACAATTTCGTAACGACAGAATCAGGATTTTTGGAGAAGTTGCTTCCTGGCGATATTGTATTGGCAGACAGAGGATTTACTATTGGAGACAGTGCTGAAATTTATTGTGCTACAGTTATTACTCCTACCTTTTTAAAAGGTAAAAATCAGCTTGCACCAAAAGACATTGAAAAAACAAGACAAGTTGCGTGTTTGCGTATACATGTTGAAAGAATAATTGGATATGTACGACGTAAATATAATATAGTCCGTGACGAATTGACTATGAATTTATTAAATGATGAGGAACATGTTTCAACTATTGATCAAATTGTTACTGTTTGTTGTGCTTTAACAAACCTCTGTCCTCCAATTGTTGAAAACAGTATTAAAAAAGTGGAAGAAGAACCATAATAACATGAAATATCCACTTTGATATTATACTTCTAAATATCCAGTTATAAAATCTGTTGGACATAAAAATCATTGAAATTTCGGAATGCAATTGTTGAATCTGTTAAAACAACTACTTTTCATAACTACATAACAAAATGGAAAAGGAAAAAATTGTGTGTTCATTGATTGTCTATTGTAAACCATTCACTGAAATTTGAATAAATGTTAAAATGAATAAGTCTGAAAAAGTTTTGTATTTACTTTATCTTTCATGTAATTGTAGTATTTTTTCTGTATATTTTTTGACATTTAACAAACAAAAATTGTACGATTATTGTTGTCACTGTTACGCAATAAAATTCTATTATATTACATACTAGTATTGTTAGCAGTAAATTGAAATAGACAATTATGTTGATCTTGCACTTACTTAACATGGCTTAAATAAAAATAAAACAAATTGTCCCTACTAATATACAATTATTTATTATCACAGGGTTCGATTACTGCTTGTAAGAAGAACCAAGAAGAAACTTACGAGAGTTTTTTAACACCTATATTATAAGAAAAAATATATTGCTAATACTATATAAAAAATAACAAATAAGACCTTAACAAATAAATAATTATAAATAATATCTTCATTGTACAAAAGTAAACACTAAATAATAAGTAACATTATATATTCAATACTTATAAAATAACTTCAATGTTTTCTTACTTTTTGTTGGATATTAAGAAAACATTGAAGTTATTTTATAAGTATTGAATATATAATGTTACTTATTATTTAGTGTTTACTTTTGTACAATGAAGATATTATTTATAATTATTTATTTGTCTTCTTACTTTTTGTTGGATATTAAGAAGACATTAACAATAACAAATATATAATTATAGATAATATATTCACTGTACAAAAGTAAATACTAAATAATAACTAACATATACTCAATACTAATAAAATAAACCATGCATATTACATATACTATAATTAACAAACGTAAATTTAGGTAAGATAAAAAAAATGAAACACCATAGGTTAAACCACTGTAGTCTTTAGGAATTACTTTGAATACCGAACTTCACTCACTGAACTCGCGCACATTAAATCACTTTCACAGTTAGTCACACTTTTCGGCATGTTTTACAATACCATTGTCCTTTTGGGGCCCGTTTTATACCGACACAAGAATAATGAAACCACTCTTTTTTACAGTGTACATTTTCACATGCTATCATTTTCTGACCATCATCAATTTTATTACAGTAGCAATATACAGGTAAAGGTAGGCACATATCTGAAGACGTAGATGGTTGGCTAACGGTTAAGGTATTTTGAGGAACAGGGGTATTAATTGGTGGAAGAGACATATCTAACGAAGTAGAAGGTTGGCTAACAGCAGAATCACATAGAACAGTATTAGTTGGTTCTAAGTGTTCCTCTAAAGATGGTGACAATGTTGGATAATCGGTTGTTGGTTCAGTTTCAACAATATTTAACGCGGCTAACGTAACGTCAAATTTTTTATTAGTAAAATACTTTCCTAAAAGTTCTGGAACTATGACTCGATTAAAAAACATCGTTGCTTCTGCAGCCTTTTCATGCCAAAATTCTTCACAAAACAAAATTCGTTCAAAATATGTATCCTTAGGACTCCATACTACAAAATCATAGTAATTTCTACTGGTTAATGCCATTTGCATCTGCATTTGATAATAGTAAGCATGATTTGTTCCTAATGAAACCCGTTCATCGTTACTCTGAATACAAAAATTTTTTGAACCAATTCGATGCCTTCGTCTTTTGTACAATAAGGGCATTTAATTTCGACACATCCTTTTCCACAACATGAACAATCTACCAAAGCATCTGGAGAAGCTCCCATGTGAGGATAACTGCTATTAATGATGAGGCCACATGCTGATGTTACAAAATTTTCATGACATTCATTCATTTTATTGCTATAGACCTGTAATGCATCCTTTTCATGATGACATCCATACATAGTGGCTTGCGTTTTAAAAGTCTTTTTAACAGGGTAACATATTTGCTCAATCAGGGATATAGAAGGGTTTTCAATTTTAGTTCGGGTGCATGATTTAAAACGCGATGCTGTAATACGGCCGGACCTAAACACAAACCAATGAAATGACCGAGATTGTTCCACTGTCATGCTCTCTATTAAATTACAGTCCTCATCTGTTAATATAATGTTGACATTGATATCTAATAATTGCTCTAAATTTAAAAACTCATATTCAGCCCTATATAACTTTTCAAGATTTCCGTTCAGGTTTTCATTAGTGTCGCATTGTAATTTATCACAAAATGGCTTCATTGTTGTATGTAGCATGCATATAGTATCTTGTGCAAATAACGTTGCTAGGCTTTCACGAACTTCAAGAACAGTTAATGCGGGTACTTCAATTCGTGGGTTTAAACTACGTACAGGCACTTCCTGACCGGAATTTCTCATGTTAAACTTCTTTTTTACCCCTGTGTAGTCAATGTCTCTTGACTTCGCCATCTCACCAGCTTTTGTCGAAGGTAGCTTCCAATAAGCCTTTACACCAGTTACCGTTTTGACTTCCCGTGACCTCACTGCATCATCAATTGCAAATAATGAGGCTCCTATATGTGAACATGTTTCACCTAGACCAGCAACACAATCACAGTGAGTACTGAGTATAGAACCATCTGGATCAGCAATAATCCAAGGAGTCAAAGGCTTCTGATGAAGACGTTGAGAGTGCATAACCTGAAAAATTGATAATGTACGTTAGCAATCAATGAGCAAGAGTTAATTGTGTAAGCATATGGAAAAAATGTAAAAAAAACAATACTTATGATAATTAAAAGCTATAGCAAGTTAAAAATAAAGTTTCTACAATTTAAAAATGAAAATATAACCGGTTTTTATACGTCCCTAATTAATAAATTATAGCGTTATCACAGCAATAAATTGTGCTTAGGGCTTAATCATTGATAACTAATCATTATTACCTTTGCAACAATAAGCGTTTTTGCTGTAAATTGCTTGCAGAGAAGTTCCTTCACCCAACCACAAACAAACTGATTGTAGGCTTCAAGACTTTTGAATGCCTTAAACTCATCCTTTGTGTACGCACTTCTCTCAAAAACCAAATAATTCACAATATCCCCATGTGTAATATTTGGAAATACATCAATATTTGTGCTAAAGTCCTCTTTCTTTAAAGTATATGGATCTAAACCGATGGCACTAACTTTTTCCATATACCTAACCTGTACATCACGAGACAATTTCGTGAAATAAAAACTCATCTCCATCTTCACAAACAAAATTAACAACACAAATTAATTAAAACACTGTTAAGATGGTAAATAATCCAATATTAAGTTTTAAAACGCCACAAAATTCGCAAAAATAGTAAAATACACTGTAAGAACTCGGCAAATCACTTAATGACAGCTGTTTGTTTTTCCTAAGGTCTCAAAAGCTGTGACGTCAACGCACGCGACCTATATAATATTCAATAGTAATCACTAATCACCCGCTTCAATAACACGCACCAGTTGCGAAACACAGAAATATTTGAATGTGGTCGTGGTGACGTGGTCCAACAAACAAACGGACAGATTCCCAGAGAGAGCGAGAGAGAACGGAGAATTCTTCGCACTTCGCACTCGTCGCAGCCCAGGAGAAGGGGTGCACCTGCCGCCAACAACACTGGATTCTCGACCTAAAACTCCAGGAACTGCGTATTAACACGCTTTTATTTTACAATTCTTACAAATTGCAAATTGCTTGATAAAACTGTACGTGTTTACACTGTTTACTAATCTTATTTTTTATTTTGTTAGCGATTGGTTTGAAGAAGCCGGTGATCTTATCTCATCTCTATACCTATGTATAGGTACAATAAGTTTAATACAATTGAAAGATATTTGACGTGTTGCATTGAGAATAATTGCACTCACAGATTGGAAACGAAACGAGACGAGGCACGAGCCATAGTTTAAATATGTATGTACAGGGTGACCCACCTATCCTCGCTCGGACCATAGCTACTAGGCTAATAAAGATTATTGAATCGTAAATGTGCCACCTTTCAAAATTATTCTTGAGGATACAGGGTGCAACGAATTTGTACTTTTTTTAATGGAACATCCACCCTGTCTGTATATTTTTTCATTTCTTTAGAATCTGTTTTAAATGGGCTTTACCATGATATTTTAATTTTCTGTATGCTAAGTTATCTACGTTTTAATAAAATTTATTGAAAAATCATCGAAATTTAGTAACCTTGTATTTTTAGAGATTCAAAAATCCAGTTATGCAAGTAGCCAAAGCATGCGTACTAAAGTGTACACAGTTCATTTAAACTATACAGAGTGATGTACTGAGGCAACGATTCAATTTCGCTATTTTCAAATTGTTAAAACTCATTTTTTTTTCAAACAGAACACCCTGTATTTAACGAGCTTTCCAATGATACCGCATGAGCAGTATATGTAACACTTATGTGAGATGATGTATGTGGGATAAAAAAAACTGTAAAGGATATTGTTTTGGGAAATTTATCGAAGGAGACAATGGAGATTGAAAAAAATTGTTTCGGCACATTTAACCCTGAAACTTTTTTCTATCTCTCACCGATCTTAAATTATACGAAAAATAAACTATTCATTTTCTACCCAGAAAAGGAAAGGGTGAAATAGTGGTACATTATTGCACTTTTTTTCGTTATAGTCCAATACAACCTTTACCAAAAAATCATCATCACTACACATTTTTGTGACGTAAACATGACCTATTTGCTCGGACTGGCATCAATTTTTAGTGGTACTGGAAGGTATTTGAAGTTTGGCTGTGTAGCCCTAAAAATTACAGGGTGAATTCATCCCCTACAGATATCCAAAAAACGTTCCCGAATTGTAACCCAGGTATAAAATTTATAGCTAGCGAACAATTTTAATATCAATTTTGACGTTAATGTAACATATTCGTAACGCACGAGTGCATTTAACATGACCTATATGTAAAGTGCAGTAAAGTAAAGTTCATTTTCGGCATAATGTGAATTATATTTCACAAGGTCAAATATATTACATAACCGTGTTTGTACTGGCAGAAAAGGAACATAGGTATCTTGACAAAAATAGGATATCTACATAATCCAATACCGATATATCCAGACGATGAGGGTCCTTCGTTTAAAAAATGCTTTTTTGACGTCTTTATAATATAGTGAGTAATCCGGGTATACACCTTCAAAATAACTAGGTACCTACACATAATTGCTGAGGTCTCATATTTGATAAAAATATTAATTCACTTGAAACAGTTTTCTTCGAAATTTATTTTACTGAAATAAATTGCAGATGAAGGTATGTGAAACTGTGTCGCCTATTTACGTTAAAAGTTTGCACATTAAAATGTATAGCTAGCGAACAATTTAAATTTAATTATGGTTTAGTGGAAGAGCAAAATTCTGACTTTAGTCAGATATTTTGATGCAGATATGGGGGTTACATATCCCGTTTTTAGAAATATGTAGTGTGCCACTGGATATTTTTTAGACCATTATTAATCTGCTAAATTGCCTATGACATTCTAAAGGAAAATGTATTCTTGTAAAATTTTGATAGAACGAGCCGTTTCCGATTTATTCGTCAAGCTTGCCGTCAATAATGCGAAAATCGACATCAAATATTGGCGGCAATCAACTCCATTTCCAGAAGATGTCAAAAGAGTATTGAAGCCGAAGGATGGCACTTTGAAAATTTATTGTAAATACATATGTGAATTTCTTTCGTTTTGTTTTATGTTAATTTTTTATTAAATATCAATAAAACATATTTTTGAATCAAAAGTGTTTAACTGTAAATACATCGGAAACGGCTTGTTCTATCAAAATTTTACAAGAACACATTTTTCTTCAGTTAATGCCATTGGCAATTTAGTGGTTTAACAATTTTTTCAAAAATATCCAGTGGCACATCACATTTTTCTATAAAGCGGATATGTAACCCCCATATCTGCGCCAATGGCTCTCTGTTACTATTTTTGTGTTGAACAGTAGATGCAGATTTACATAGGAATGGCTTTTGTCTTGCCCTAGGTATTAAATTATAATGTTTTTTTTTTATGAAACTTCTACGTTATGGTGTATTTTTCGAGGTACGTTTATTAAGAAAAGTCCCCTTATTTTGCGATTCTCTATCTCCTCTTAAAATTAATGTATTAAAATCTGGACCACCCTGCAATGTAAAGTGCAGTAAAGTTTGTTTTCGGCATATTGTGAATTATATTTCACAAAGTCAAATACATTACATAACCGTGTTTGTTTGTACTGGCAGAAAAGAAATATATCTTGGCAAAAATAGGATAACTAGATAATCCAATACTGATAGACCTATCCAGACGATGAGGGTCCTCGTTTGAAAAATGCTTTTTTGACGTCTTTATAATATAGTGAGTAATCCGGTTATACACCTTCAAAATAACTAGGTACCTACACATAATTGCTGAGGTCTCATATTTGATAAAAATATTAATTCACTTGAAACAGTTTTCTTCGAAATTTATTTTACTGAATTTTTTAATTGCAGATGAAAGTATGTCAAACTGTGTCGCCTATTTATTTACGTTAAAAGTTTACACATTAAAATTTCACTAGTGCTAAAAATGTTATCAACTTCGTTAATTTACACTTATATATTATATAACCTGACGGTATAGGGTGACTTAATCCCCTTAGGGAATCCAATAAAAATACTCCCGAATTGTAACCTAGATATTAAATTTATAAAAGAATAGAGTTTAATGGGGTTAAATAATAAAACAATTTGAATTAGTGTCACAGACCCCGAAAAAGCAACATGATGCAGCTACGGACACGTGTGTTTCGGAGTATTGCTCCTCATCAGCGTAGCGAAGCTTAAATAATACATCTAAGTGAATTATATCAGAAACAATAATTTTAAAGATTAGAAAATACAGTACACAGTATTCAGTTCGTATTTTCGTGCAATCACGTGCCAAAATTTTAGCCTCAAATTCACCAAGCAAGTTGGCATCATCGAGAGATGATTAAAACTCATCTCCCGATGATGTTAACTTGGTTGGCGAAACACGCGTCGAGTGTGTGCAAAAGTGTTTTGGTGTGTGTGGAAAACTATTCCAAGTGTAACTTATGACAAAAATTTAAATAACAACCGAGCCTTTTTAAAAAAGTCTCTTCAATATTTCCCAAATACTATCCATTTTTGAAATAACCCTAATTATACTTTATTATACAGGGTGAATACCAACTACTCATTTTAATTTTAAGTGGGGGTTTCTATTGATATTTATAACACAAATTACCAATAAAAAAATATAAAAAAGAAAGTTGAAAAACTGACCTACCCTACGTAAAATTCTGGTAAACTTTTGAGTACCGCTTCGTCGCTCTACTGACCCGCTCTACTGACCCACTTATGGGGTGAACAACACGCCTTGTATATAAGTCACAGACTCCAAGTTCTAACGTAAAGAACGTAACAAAAAACGTCTAATAAGCCGCTGTTTGACGGTCATTCATAAATTTGCGGTCGGAGACAATTTAATTCACAGTGGCAGCAAAAACTAGTGAATTTATGATTGCAAAAAACAAGGTGTGAATGCCAGAGGCAAAGACCTATCCTGATTTATTTTATGTTGAAATAGGTCAGTTACGAAGTTCTGCAAATGTTGACGTATTTTAATTTATTTTCTTTCTCGAAAACTACAGGGTATATATTTTTTATTTTTTGGTATATGGCCTTACCATTAAGGGACCTACCATCCCATAAAATTAAAATGAGTTGTTGGTATTCACCCTGTATAGGTAACCATATTAAGGATTTTTGCACGCTATTATACCAGCGATTTTTTATGCATCAATAAAAGTGTGATTGCAATGTTTCAAGCAAGCAACAAACAAAAATTTAATATATAGTGTGTCAGAAAAACGCAATTTGGTTAGGAACATTGCTAATTAGGCAACAATTATTATAACACCCGCCTGTATCTTCGAAGTGTTTCCCAGCCCAAATTTATGAATTATGGGAAATCTCTTTCATACTTTGTGAAGTTCTATTCTATCATACCGTAAAATTTGGTCGGGGATTTTATTAACTAACAAAAATGTTTCGTTTGTTTTATATCAAAATTTTACGGGGCACGATCGATACCAGTTTTAAAATTTAGGTGCCCTTAAAAGAAAATAACAGAAATAAACTTATTATTATTATTAGACTGAAAAAATAGTTGTTTCAACTTTGCTTGGACTCTTAACATAATAAATTATTTATGCCCGCCACTGAAATATAGAATTTCACGACAAGGTATTTTATCACCTTGTGAGTCATAACAATGTTTACGATTGCCGTAGCCAACAACACGTGCGAAGACCCTTTTTTTGCGTCGTTTTTATGTTCCTAACATCCTATACTCGGGCCAAAAAGAGTAGTCAGTAGAGCAAAAACTCACCGGCAATTCTTCAAAGGATTTAGCTGTTATGGAATACAGAAGCGGCAGCTCGTTTTACCATATAATCCCATATAATTCAGAGAAATATATCCAGTTTTCTCCGCCTACCAGAGATGAAAACCACAACTAGGTCATTATGTTTAATTGGTATAGTCAACCAAATACAGTAAATGCTTGAACGTGCCGCCCTTATACCCAATAATTTGTTCGGCTATTGGAAAGGTCGTCGAGAGGGCTTAGATAGCGCATTCAGTGGCGTCACATATGCTGCAACGCAAAGGATGTGCATTGTTCAACTGCGTTGCTATACCTAATTCGTGGAGATAATGTTGCCAGATGTAAGCATATTATTTAAAATTTAAGACATGGTAACTCATATTCATGCATAATTAACACAATCCGCTTTCATTTTTTCGAATTATGAAATTTATGAAATTCGTAAATCCGTACGCCCCTGGCTCTACTGACTACTCTTTTTGGCCCGAGTATAATAGTTTAATATTCAGCAAACTTTGCCCCAGTGGTTTAAATTAAAATATAAGAGGAATAAATTAAATGTGGTTCATATTATAAAGTTTTATCGAAGAGTTTTATATAAATAATTACGATTTAAGTTAAGTTAGAAAGTTGCTAGGAAAGTTATTACTTATTAACGGTTTGTCTCGCATGCAACTAGGTAGGTATATTATCGATGGCACATATACAGGGTGGTCCAGATTTTTGTACATTAATTTTGAGAGGTGATAGAAAATCGCAAAATAAAGGGACTTTCCTTAATAGACATACCTTGAAAAATGCACCATAACTTAGATACAGGGTGTTGAAGTTTCATTAAAAAAGGCTTTATAATTTAATATCTAAGGAGAAACAAAAGTCATCCTTTTCAAATTTTACACACTGCCTTTCTACGTAAATTTGCATCTACTCTTCAAGTCAAAAATAGTAACAGAAAGCCATTGGCGCAGATACGGGGTTACATATCCCCTTTCTAGAAATATGTAGTACGCCACTGAATATTTTTGAAAAAATTATTAAACTGCTTAATTGCCTATGGCATTCTGAAGAAAAATGTGTTCTCGTAAAAGTGCAAAACTGTGTATTTATGCCGATAACCAATCACAATGCAGGGTATAATATCATGTGATCGGCCATGTGTTTAAAATTCTATACGAATTATAATAATTTTTATTACAATAAATGGTAAAATAATATAAAAAATAATGTTTATTTAAATCGAATAACTTTAAATCTGAAATGATTTAACATTACAAAATATTGTTTTCCAAAAATTTGCCATTTTTATCATGTGTTTGCACATTTCAATTGCAAAAATTAGTCTTCGCACATTTCACTTGCAAAACTCTGTTTTTGCATATTTTTGTTCCTTTTTGTGAGAAACTTAAGCATTTTTTAGCAAAAACACTGAGCTGATTCACCTAAGTATAGGTGCTGCCATGAAATGAAATAACCCAGCACACATTTGAAGCTCAAAAAAAAAAAAAGAAAACAGTTTTCCCTCCATATCTCAAAATCACTTATGATTCAAATACAGAGTTTTGCATCTAGCGTACTCATATTATGATACATCAATATCGTTAAATTAGATATCTCCCTTCAATTTACAAGCGTTTTTCTGTGGTTTAACTAATGCTGAGTCCCTACGAGCGCATTTTACGCGGCGTAGTTAATCACGTGACCATTACCCCTATCATACAATTGGTTAAGGGGTCGCCATATTGTTTAATTTGACGTTTATAGCGCTTACGCCGACAATACGCAAAAAGTTAAATTCTGCTCAACTTTTGACATAATTTTCTGCCGTTTCTACGTAAAATCTAAAATCGCAAACAAAACAAAATTTGAGGTTATATGCGCTACGCCAACGAACGATACGCGGTCCTTTCGCTGGAATCGCTGGCTTAGTGGGATGTTCCGCCGAAATTGGCGTAAATTACGTCGCCGTAAAATACGCTCGTGGGGACTCAGCATAAGCATAGATGCACTCTGTATTCTATTCTAACGCTTTGTTCGCAGAAGCAATTTCCAACGATTTGATGATTGATTTTAATACTCTTGCGCCAGTGTTGATTGATTTGAAACCGTTTCGGATTATTTTCCTCTGCGAACGGTTTAATTGTACCAGAGCCAGACCAGACTTCTAGTTACTGTGTTCTGTGCAGTTCTCAGCCCTTCCATATTATTCTGTGATTCATAAAGTTGTGGAGGTTATTATGGTTATGCAAGTTTTCACCATTTATTTGTTGTTTGATAAATATTTTATAGTAAATATGATTAAGAGTAATTCTTATTTTATTAATTAATATAATAAATGAATATCTTACAACTGCAAAACAATTAAATTATAAATAAGAAATTATATTTTTAAGCGACATTTAATGAATATTTAATTTTTTTTAATGAAACACTTCAAAATCCTCGATCCGTTCAAACCTCCCAAGCAGAAAAGGAATCCAAAAGTTCGTTTTCATTGACCACCAACACAAAAATGTTGGATTTATAAAAAAAATATCCTCGTAAATATTTAACCACAAAAGTGAAAACAACACAAATATTCAAATTAAATACGGAGAGGCAGTGCGCATCAGCGTTGCCACAACTGTAGATTTAAAAAACTGAGGCCGACCCTAGACGCTACTGATTAACGTTAGAAAAAATTTCTTCTATCAATAATTTTTTTTTCTAGAAAAGAAATGAAATCCAAGGAAGTCAGAAATCCATAGAGGTAATTTTTTTTTTTTGCTTTCTACATTCGTAGTACTGACCATTTTATCAGTTAAATGTAGATAGTTTGCAAATAAGCTCTGAAAAGAGTATTTATGTCTTTTTAAGACATTAGAGGACTAAGACTGAATAGTAAAATTATTTTGCTATTTTATCCTATTAATTTTTTTTTTATTTATATATTTTATAGTGGTGAAATTACGTTTCTAAGAAGATATTCCTGAATCCAATCCTGTTCATCCGCCGTATTTAGTCGGCCCTGTGACGTCGAAATAGGCTTCAACGAATTGTACAGTGTTACATCTCTATATTCTCCCACCTCAATGGTTCGGATGGGGTAACCACTTCACGTTTGTTGATTTTAATTAAAAATATCAAGCGCACATCTTAATGTCACGAGAGGATAGACCGCCCAGTCCGTAGATAACATTCATGCCGATAGAGCATCTCGACAAGTTCATAAAGAAACAGAATGGAGTCTTGCACCTTATGCCTTTACAAGAATAAAAAATAGTTTCACCAAAAATCACGTAAAACACGTTCTGTGCGGGCGGGTGCAGTATCCTTTTATGTTAAAGAAGAAACATAGTCATAAAAACACCAAAAAACACTTTCTGTACACTTGGCAACATAGGCACGGACTGGGCGGTCTATCCTCAAGGCTTGTAGACGTACAGGTTACATCAATGAGCAGCCCTGCATATTGCAGGCGACCGCGATCTGTCATTTATTTTTCGTACTAAAAAGAGACATTAAACACTGCTCTGCTGTTGTAGAACAGAGATGGATATACCGACTGTCGCCAAGTGACGTATGATATATTGAGATATGTCAGGTTCAGATTGGGGTGTTTGGTTTATTCAAAAAAATTTGAGGGGCGGTTTTATAAATCGCTGCTGTCGAAAAGTTCACCAACTTCCAACATATTTGCGGCTTGACGTCGATGAGGGACCGATCTCTCTCTCTTTATATGTACCTGTCTTTATTGGAAAGTGCGTTATATGTATGCAACTTGCAAGCGACAGAAACAGCTGGTTTTTGTAATATGAGAAGAACTTCAGGTTATTCTATTATAAACAAAAACAATTTCTCAACCTCCGAATTTTTAAAATGTAAAAATGTCTTGTTATGTAAGTAGGTATATCAATTATCGGGGGGATTTTAGACACCCAATTTTATAAAATTTTAAAACACGGAACATGTCGCCGGGGGTGTGGAGACAATTCAAATTTTGTATGGGAGTGTGCGGCAGCCGCACGCCACAGGTGTGGAGATCCACCATAGAGTTTACCAGCCTTGGTCTATCCTATCGTCTTAAATATCTATCAAATAGTAACTAGAAATCTAACTAAAAATTAATGGTCAACTTAAATTTTTCTGGTACAAAATTCCCTTCAACAGAGTTAAAAATATACTGCAAAACCTGTTTCCAATGTTTTAGATTAATTTGTATTAAATTCAAAAACCTACTGAAATTATTGGCAAGATACCGACGTACTTTTTGGGAGGTAATGGTGATAGTACTGAATTCAGTACAAACGTACTGACTTCGGCAACACTGGTGCGCATGTCCCTGATTTTTTATTTCTGGTCCAGTCACGAAATTATTCTGACGCTTTGAAATCGATCATCAAGTTTCTGCGAACACCAAATATTTGTTAAGTTTGATCACTGACTTATTCTACGAACACATTGATTAAGGAATGAATAAGATACGCGACTCCAATGTAAAGTGCGAGGCTTTTTTTGGCAGCGAGAATCCCGGTAAGTTGCGAACATTCCTGTGATTCACGTAGTATGCTTTTGATAAACCTGTGTCGTGTCTGGTTTTATATCATTAATAATCTAGTGGTAATAAAAGTTTAATGTCCAGATTAATTTTAGTTTAAAATTATTAACGTAGTATGTTCTCTCTGCCAGTTATTTCTCAACGTTTGTTTGACTTTTATCCGTCACATAATTTTAAACTAAAATCAATCTGAACTTTCAATTTTTGTTTTCACTAGATTATAAATTATATAAAACCAGACACGACACAGGTTTATCAAAAGCATACTACGTGAATCACAGGAATGTTTGCAACTTACCGGGATTCTCGCTGCCAAAAAAAGCCTGGCACTTTACAATGGAGTCGCGTATCTTATTCATTCCTTAATCAATGACGAACACCAAAACTGATGTGCGCATGCCTATAACGGTTGCTGGCGGTTTGTGATGTTCTACGAACAAAATTTATGTTAAGGTGGCGCCAGACATGCGGCATTCGGCGAGTACCGAGCGACTGCTCGGCAAATGCCGAGTAATGTGGACGGGTTGCTTGCTGCTTGCCGATGGCCAATTTTAGTGCTTGTTCAGTGTTCGCCTTGTTCCCGTAGTTTGTCGGTCTTTTGTGGCACATCAAAGCAAACGAATATTCGCCGTAATACGCTCTGAATCTTGTAATAAGCCAAACAAGATTATACACACACGTATAGATATGTGAATATCTGGCTATATATTTAATAATATTCCAGGGGTGAGTACAGAAGGATTTAGAAATAAGTGTACTAATCGTAAATTTTTCTATTCAAAATTCTTACAAACACCGGCCCTGTAGGCGGTAAATAACATAAACAAAAGAGATAAACATCAACAAAGGAGCTGAGCTGACGGGTCAAGTTCCTAAACCCGGGCTAAAGTAATAATAAAGTCACTTACTTGTTCCGCACTAAACAAACCGTACATACCACGCACCAGGTGCCTCGGTGCCGAAGTTAACGAGCGCAGGTGGGGATTCCAATCTCCATGAAGTGGGAGCCAACAGCCAACGTACTCTTCGGGTTATTTCCCGCAGCTATAGCAACCTCATGTGCTTAAAAGGAGCCTCGAATACTCCCCAACACAACCAGGACCTGTTGACTTTCCAAACGGCCTTCCAAGGAATGATAATACACTCCGTCGATTGAATTGCAACAAATAAACTAACTTTTGTATTAATCACCAGATAATCTCTAGCCTCAACTATACTCGGGCCAAAAAGAGTAGTCAGTAGAGCCAGGGGCGTACGGATTTACGAATTTCATAAATTCCATAATTCGAACAAATGAAAGCGGATTGTGTTAATTATGCATGAATATGAGTTACCATGTCTTAAATTTTAAATAATATGCTTACATCTGGCAACATTATCTCCACGAATTAGGTATAGCAACGCAGTTGAACAATGCACATCCTTTGCGTTGCAGCATATGTGACGCCACTGAATGCGCTATCTAAGCCCTCTCGACGACCTTTCCAATAGCCGAACAAATTATTGGGTATAAGGGCGGCACGTTCAAGCATTTACTGTATTTGGTTGACTATACCAATTAAACATAATGACCTAGTTGTGGTTTTCATCTCTGGTAGGCGGAGAAAACTGGATATATTTCTCTGAATTATATGGGATTATATGGTAAAACGAGCTGCCGCTTCTGTATTCCATAACAGCTAAATCCTTTGAAGAATTGCCGATGAGTTTTTGCTCTACTGACTACTCTTTTTGGCCCGAGTATAGATAGAAATTTCTTATAGAAATATTCGTGGCCTTCGACCACGAATCACATTAGAGCCTCCTAAGCTTTCTCTTGCTCGACTCCCCGCGACTCACCGACCAGTGCTAATATATGTCTTTCCCCACCTATCTTTATTGCGCCTTTCAGCTTACGTCCTTTTCGCACTCATGGTTCACTCTCACATATTCTTAAAACTACTTAAACTAGGTATACAGGAATTATTCTCTGATACATAAAATAAATTAAATTAAATTCTAATAATCAGGGCGCACTACAACTACCCCCCTATTAAATTGATATTTTGAATTTATTCAACATGAGATTTTATACATAACAGTAGTGCTTCAGCCGCCGTTACGGAAGGAGTAAATGCCTTGAGATTGACTATATTTTGGATACCCAAGGAGCTACCCGAAGATTCATCGATTACTTCGTAGGAATTAGGACCTACCCGAGACCCAATAACATATGGCCCTTCATAAAGGAGAAAGAATTTTTTAATTTCACTGTCTTGAGCTGACGATAACCGGTGAGACCGCAGTAGCACCTGATCACCCGGTTCAAATGACTTGGAATTGTTTCGGGTGTTGTGATGACGCTGACGTTGGGAAGCTTTATCCTTTAAATTCTTCCTCGCTAATAAAATAATATTTTCCCTGTCTAAATGGGTTACTTCGAGATTTCCCAAAATGAATCTCCCCTGGAGCAAATCCAGTAGACTCATGAATAGCCTCGTTTAGATATTTCTCAATGTTTTTCAAGAAATAGCACCACTTAGTATGTTGCTTAAAACAAAAAGTACGAATGAGTCGACCAATCTCCCGATTTACCCGCGGCTATAGGGGGTTTTGACTCTAAACAGGAGGAGGTTGTTGCTATTGCTGTTGTTGCTTCATCGTCGTAGTCTGTGTCATTCTGGTCAATGTCTTTCGAATTAACTGTTTCCTTTTGATACTTCTAAGTCACTTACATCCTTGAACTTAGCTACACCGTACTGATGAGGACCAATAAGTCCGAAACACGTGTCTGCGGTTGCGGGAATCCCTGTGAATTTTGTTCATTTGTATATATATATATATATATATATATATATATATATATATATATATATATATATATATATATATATATATATATATATGTATAAGTTACGGTGCTTGCCGCGACGCATTCAATTAAGATATTTACTGGTGCTTAGCGACCCAAATTACGCAGTAAAATCGGCAACGCTGCATTAATTTTCTCCAAGGGTCGCTAAACCACGGTAAGTAGACAAATTTATTATAATAAACGACAATATCATGTTTAAAATAAAAATAAAACTACTCATATGTGACGTAATTGTGAATAATACACATAAAATACTATTGACAGACTATATAATTTATATAAATAATGTACCTATAGTATAGTATCAGATATCTTGTGATTATTAATTGTTAAACAATTCTACATACTTTTTTTACCATTTCGTAATTATTATACGTTATAGTGAAATCGTATCATGTATATATCATCTTTTATTTTTGTCTTTTAGCTTCTCAGTAATCTGCAGTATTCAACCTATAGAATATACTAGTGAAATAAATAACTTTAATTGTTACACTGTTTTGGATAGAGGCTAGAACATTCTCGAATAATTATTTATATATTACACGTACCTTCAGGATGTAATAATAATTATTGTTAAATTTGTTGTAACGATCAGGTGTTACTGCTGTTAGTTCAATATAATTGGCATTGCAGATTGGCATTATACCATTACAGAAATTAAAGTAGATTTCTTTATCCTTATTAGAATTCGCGATATAGGTGTTTGCTACTATACCGGCGATTATTAATACTAATGAATACAGAAATTAGAGTAGATTTCTTTATCCTTATTAGAGAGTTCGCGCTATAGTTTGCTACTATACCGATAAGCAACTAGGTATTTACAAATTGTGACTGTGCCGCCAATCCCTGTCTCTTTTCTGTAAGTCTGAATGCACGTTACAGAATTCAAGTCTGTGACAAGGGCCAATCAAAATTCTAGAAAAAAACAACTACTGGCCGCACGTTAGCTATTTTTGTTTACATTTAAGATTAGCTTGTAATTTAATAATCAACATTAACATAAAAACTGTTTAATTTTTTTCCAGCAATTTTTTAGGTTATTATAAACCACCACGACTTTTTTAATTGGGAAATTAATAACAGGAAAGTTTGTGCTATCTGAAATTTTGTAGAACTGACGGGTATAACCACTCTCTAACATCGATCGAATTTATTCAATTATTGGCTGTATAAAAATCAACAGTTGATGAACTGTTGCAATTTTTAGATTGCTTCAAGGTTACCTCCTTTATCAGGAGCAGAGAGAAGTAATAAGAGTTGGGATTACTACTGTTGGCACCAACTTCGCAAGTGGAGACCGTTTTAATAACGTATTGTACTAAACGGTTCTGTCGGTCATACAGACTATCTATTCTATAGTAGGCCTTTTCCTTTGCAATGATAGTGTACACTAGTGTAGGTTTTGTCTCTCTTTAACTTGTGATATCTGAATTATTGATGTCATCTCTGTCAGTGTAGTTCAGTGCTACACTTCGTGTACAAAGGAAAGGACCTAGTGTAACTCCCTTCCGGACACCTTTCAGCTTTCAATTAGGAGATAGTCTCATTTACGTGGTGTGCTTATGTTTTGTTCCATGATCTCATAACCAAGATTGCGAAATTCAAAGCTGTCCGGAAGGGAGTTACACTTCGTTCCTATAATCTTAACTAGCAGACTAATTTCAAGTAGTTGTAACGCTAAAAGTTAACAAAACGCGGAAGCTCTCTTGTCTGGAGGCAAAGGCGTGGGTTGGGTCAGTTCCCTTTTTTTATTTATTATTATTATGTAGGTAAGCTATGTGGGCGCCAGCCGATGAGAATCGACGAGGAGAGGGAAACGTAAACCAAATGAACAAAACAAAGAATGGTATAAATAGAGAAATATAATAATATAATATAAGGGTATAAGTACGTACACATATATATGAATAGGTATAAACAAGTAGACAACCGGTAATATTGTGCAATGAAACACAAAAACACTCAAAATAACTATTAAAAAGTTCGTGCCTATTTTAACATAAACAATATGATTTAGGTAGAGTGGTAGCAATGACAAATGTAAACTATAACATTTGTCGTTGGTGGTAGCCTACTGCACCACACCTCGTGTATATTTGGTAAAGAACGTATGTACCTTGTGTACAGTGCTTTTGACTAGTTTTACCCTCAGTTTTAATAAGAGTACTAAATACTTTACAATAAATTTCCTGGGTAAGGTTGATTATAAGTTATGAAACTATGCAAGCAATAAATAATAACATGTAGAGAGTAAACACCAATATTGCAAATAGAAATAACACAACGAGCTTTTGGGGTTATGTCTCGCAACAGCTGTTCTGAGCTCACACAAAAATGCTAATAAAGGTATGTATTATTTAACAATGCACTATATTTAAAGATCAAAAGAGAAAGTTCATATATTTATTACCAATTTTAGTAACTCCTGTATAAAAGACGTAGATCGTACTCACAAAACTTTGGCCTCTCTAGTCTCGTGTTACTTTTCCGGTGCATCGTACAGGCCAGCACGACTACCAAATCTCGACACCAGGGAACAATAACCAAAACCAAATAAAATGGGCAAACAAAAGGTGCAGGCTGACAAACGAACCATAAATCAAATTGCCAATGGTTGACTGGTTGTGGACGCTCCAAACGAAACTATCCTCAGCAACGAGCTTATACAATTTTAGATGTCCCAACCTTGGCGGGAATTTTTGTAGGGACCAAACTCTGCTGGTACACAATATATGTTCTGGTACTTTCTGTGCAAAATACTGAGATGTATGGGTGATACGAAAAACCTAAAAAGTTTTACCGTAAGATTTTCGGTTTACGTTCTAGTTTGACAAATTTTTATTATTTCTAAAATGTGGATAAAAATAAAATATTAATTTAATTAAATTACTGACCTTAGATGTTATTAGGTTTCTTTAAAAAATCTTGGGCTGGTTGAGTATAGATCTGAACAATTCAATTTCTCAAAGATGTCTGCCCTTTTTTTTTTTGTCTCCCACATTCAAAAAACTAGCTTTTTTGCACCAAATTTATCAAATCTTGAACTTCACAAAAATCCCTAGTTTGACATTTTATCTGTCAATTCTTGGACAGACCAAAACATATATAATGTGCAGTTAAAAATTTGGAACGTCTTGTGGCTTTGACTCTTATCGTGCAAGAAGAATCATCCAGGTAATTTTATAGTGATTTAATTTACTGAATAATTCATATTAAAATTACTAACGATTAACTATCTAACCCACAACTTTGTTTTGTTTCAGGAAATATTTACACACGGGACAATTTATACACATCACATAAATTGAAAATAAATGTTGGCTAGAGGCCGGAGGCCAGAGGTAAGTGTAAATAAACCTGCTTCATCACATATGTAATTGTTTAATTTATCTTTTAGGACCCCATCGATCGGCTAATTGTAGCATTGTGACAATCTTGGAACAAACCGTACATCAGTATAGCAATATGGACATATAACAATAATGTGACAACTGCTAACAAAATTAGATATTTTTTAATAAACTCCATATTCACTGTTTTTCACTTATTTAAAATATTTTCCAAGATCGCCGTTAAATTTTTGAGATATGCAACCAGTTTATCATAATGGTGTATCGCCGTTAAATTTTTGTAATATGCAACCAGTTTATCATGGTAGTGTATTGTGTATTGAAGAAAAGGTGGCAGGAGACTGTTACTGGTGGTGTAAGTCATTTGCACCAATGCAAAATTCGATGCCTATTACAATCAAAACATTTGGACCGTTACATAGTTATATGTATACCTCCGATCCGATCAACAACTTTCATGATATAACTCAAACATTCTTCTATACCCATTATACAATGAAGAAATAAATACAAAATAAAGTACACCCTGTTTTTAAATAACTTTTAAATTTGAGCCCGAAATCGAGTTTTTCTACCTCAAAAACCCCCATTTCCTAAATTTCATTCCAATCGAAAGTCCTTAAGGCATTTCTTCTCGAAAAAATGAAATACAAATATCTACAGATACTAACTTATAGACTTTTTGTTTAGCAGCTACAACATTGTAAGTTATATCTTTTAATATGTAATTTGGCCTAAAAAATCGAATGGTACTAATGGCGACTCGCCATCTATAACGGTCTTCGAGATACGGCCGCTTTTTCGAGAGAAAATTGTAAAATTTGTAATAAGTTTATTATTCGTTTCTCAGAAAATTTTATTCTTCATAAAAGTTTCTAATCAATGCGGTGCACATATTTTCGTCAACAAATCGAAGCTGGAATATACACAGTGGAGAGAAAATATGCAAACTTGCACTATTGGCTGTAAATCACCCCATCACGGCTTCCACGTGCGTCGTAGGTAAAATCTGAGCCCGAAAACGAGTTTCCCAATGAAGAAATAAATACAAAATAAAGTACACCCTGTTTTTATATAACTTTTAAATTACCCGCCCTGGCTTAGTGGTTCTTGACGTGATTTGTATGACCGACAGAACCGTTTTAGTACAATACGTTATCAAAACGGTCGCCACTTGGTGCCAACTGTAGTATGCGATTGCCAACTCTTATATTACTTCTATGTCATTACAATGGCAGCTGTAACCTTAGCTAGGGGTATTTTCCTACTTTTTTTTAAAGTCAGTTATGGAAATTAGAGAGAAAATGATGAGACACGTGTCTCTGGAATTTTCATTTTGAGTTTATTTTAATCCAAAAATTAATTATTTAAAGTTTGTCATATGTATGTGACGTCATTAAGCGAAAATTCAAAAAACGCGCCAGTTTCTAGTAATTTCTAGGATCTTTCTACTCGTGTGGCTGCTAAAAATATGTCAACGCTCGTTTCATACTTCACTTTTGTTTGTGTTTGACTTTGGCAAAAGTTCTTTGTTAAATTCTATTTACGTTGTTATTACAAGTGTATATTTAGTAGTAGGAGTAAATATCGTAATTTGCAGAGGTGAGTTCGACTGTTTTGTTGAATTTGCAAAAGTACCTACTGTTAATTTTGCTTCCTAGGATGTCGAAAAAGACAGCTAAGTATTGCTTTGTACCATCATGCAAAAATACGTCTTTTACCTCCAACAAAATATTTCTAACTATACCGTTTAATGAGGAAACTAGGAGAGAATGGTGTGTTGCTGTAGGAAGACACAAAATTCCTAAACATACTTCAGGAAATTACTATTGTTGTGAGGACCACTTCGATGTTAGTTTTTTATTTTAATTTAGAAGTAGAAATGCTAATTAATTTGTTTTAGTTAGAGGAAGACTGTGAAAACTGGATTGGATTTAAGTTAATGCAACAGAAACTTATTTTAAAGAAAACTATTGTACCCCATAAAAATTTAAGTGGCGAAGAAATTCCTTAAGATGTCTCAACTAAGTGACTCTTCTAAAAAAAGAAAAATAGAAAAACTTGAACAAGTATCACAATCGTCTTCGTCTGTAAAACGAGTTTTATTTGAGGAACCAGTTACATCAGCCCACACATCATCTGCTGAAAGTTCACCAGAAAAAATCACTTTGTCTGGGAGTTCGCCACAGAAAAGTATCATTCTTCAATCGTCCTCTGCATCCTCTCTAGCTTCAAATTTGTCGTCTTCACAAATTCAAGGCAGTAGTTCATCAGACAATGAAGTGATGGTTGAGTGTAAAGATACCTATTTGCAGAAAATAAGTATAGACAGAACCTTATTAGTGATTGAAAACCATTCACGATTTTATTTAGGATTACCTAAGGATACATATTTTATTGTTAAATTATTACAAGACTAAAGTAAAATTTGTTATCGAAACATTTTAATTGTATTGAAGAAAATACGTTTAAATTACAGTTTCTACCGTATTGCATTAGATTTTGGTATCGGTGTGTCTGCTGTGTCCAAAATATTTACAAAAGATTTACCTGTTTTAGCAGGTTATTTTAAAAGTTTAATTTTTTGGCCACAACCTGATCTAATTAAAGAAAATCTACCAATACCATTCAGAGCAAGGTACTGGACTGTTCAATCAATCATAGACTGTTTTGAAGTACAGATTGAACAGCCTGCTAACAGCCTACATCAATCGTTGACGTGGTCTTAATATAAAAAAGGTAATACTTTAAAATACTTATAAGTGCCACTCCAGATGGTGTAGTCAATTTTGTTTCCACTGGCTTTGGCGGAAGAGTGACAGATTCCGAAATTGTTAAGGAATCTGGATATATAGACATTTTGCCACAACACTGTGATGTCATGGCAGATAGGGGCTTCAAGCACATTGACTCTTTATTAGCAACTAAAAATTGTAAGTTGATTAGGCCTCCGAGTATTGCGTCTGGATCAAAAAGCACTAAAGAAGATGTAAAACTAAGCAAAAGGATAGTAAGCTTAAGGATTCACATCGAAAGAGTGATTCGAAGACTCAGGGAATTTGAAATGTTGAAACCACATGCGTGTATAGACTTAACTATGGCATGGAAATTAGATTGTAGTTTTTATTGCATGTGGCATCAAAAATTTTCAGGGCTCTTTAATAAGGTAAAGTGTACTTCATATTTTACAAGGAGTTGTCTAAAGCAGACCGATGTTGGGTTTTATAAATGTATGGCATTATTTTGTAATCATGCAGAGATTGATCCATCTTATGTGATATGCCTAACTGTCATATATAAAATAACAAAATTTTCAAGAAAAACAATTTTATTTTATTTTTTTATTTTATTGAGACTTTGTATACTAAATATATTTGAATAAACACAATATTAACTCTTATAAACTATGTATACATGTATTTTTAGCAGCTAATAAAACAAAATTAAAAGTGATTGTTTTAATTTAATAATTATATTTAAATGTCATTTCACTAATCGTGGGTAAATAGCAATTTTCCAAAATTCCATTGATTTCCATTGATATCCTCAATAAATTGTCTGTCAAATTGCACCTCTTGAATTTCTACTTCTTTAGTTGCTTCAAAAATAGGAGAGGCTACACAAAACAAACCTAACCGTTTGCCGGAAATTAGCTTTTGCAACTGAATTTGGGATAAATATTTTTTATTTATGTTTCCCTTCCCAAAATAATGAGCAACATTTTTGTCAGATGATGGACATTTTACTTCAATGACATAATCATCTGATATTGCATCAGGTGAAGCTCCCAGGAGTGGATATTGCCTGTTTAATAATAAACCTGTTCTCGTCAACTTTATTTTCTTTTTCTCTGCGACTACTTTCAACACGCTTTCTTCCAAGTCTCGTCCTCTCTGAATAGCTTCCGTGTCTGGTAAACTTACCGCTCCAAGAATTTGTTCGACTAACGAACCATCAAGAGTAGAACAAACTGATGCTTCGTAAATCTTGGATGCAGTTATTCTTCCATAGCGCAGTTCAAACCAAACAGGTGTCTTGTATTGGCTAAGGGTTTCTTTCTCCACTTTTTTACAAAGTTCACCTGACATGTGTAATTTGCAGTATTCTATAAAATTATTTACGTCAGAATTACTCACAGTTTTTACTTAATTTAAATGTAATATGTGAACAGAGAGTCTCTTATGTGCTGTCGGAGATTCAAAATATTTTACTACATTTCCTTCACATTTTTCTTCCTTTGCTTTTGCAATTACTTTAGAAAGAAAATCCTGTACTTCAGACAGCTGTGGAGGCTTATCGCCAGACTTTAAATCGACAGTCTTCAAAGTTTTTATTGTAGTTCCCACTTTTGCCAATAAGGGTTTTTCCAATAACATTCAATTGCTGTTGGACTAGGTTCTTCAGACTTTCTTAGTAGCCAGTACAAAAATGCTATAGCATGTTTACAACCTAAAAATATTTATATGAAAATTAATATATATAAAACATTATAACTTTACATCTTACCAGAACTAGCAACACAGTCGTGACACTCTGATGATACTACTTTGTCTTCTGCCTCATCTATTATAATAGTAACATTGTACGTTTGGCTTCGAACCTTATGTTCCGGGCTAATTTTTCCCTTTACAGTACAAATATTGTTATCTCTTTTCAACTGTACATCTACTGCCGCGTCTTCATAACTTTCCCTTGTTGCCCTTTAATATGGAATAATTTATATTTATTTATACCTACTTTAATTTTCAGAGCAAAGTATACTAACCTCACATTTTTTATCCCCCTTATTTCCGAACTTCAATAACTCATATTGTCCATGAAAAACAAAGATATCATAAAAGGGTCTATGACTGGCAAATTATCGGATTTAGCTTCTACAAAACCTTGTTCCATGTTTAATAAAGATAATTTAAGCACCACGAAAATTGCAACAAATGAAAACAATCAACAACCACCTCTTATCCAACAAAACAAATATCGGTACCTTGGAGTCAAAAGGTCGGATGTCCCAATTTAGCATTTTAGACTAGCGGCATTTCTCTGAAATATAAGGTGGTATGGTATATTCAAAGTCCTGTATTACTGTAGACTTTTGACTTAAGTTTGGTTTTGATGTGGATTTGAGTTACTAATAGATGATACATTAATCCTCTGCAATGGTTTTTTTGTTAAAACATCAAATTTAATAAAAAAAACGTGGACATCAGGCTTTTCAAGTTTGCTTTTTGTATGTAATTTACTACTGCCTTTTTATTAATGATAAGATGTTAGCAAATTACTTGTAACAAAGTATTTTCTAGGAACAAAAACACAAAATTTGTAAAAAAAAAATTTAAAAAAAATTTAGCTTAATACAAATAGAACGCACAGACCCGGTAAAAATCTAAATAAATCCAAAATGTTATGGGATAAAAGGTATGTTCTTATAAAAATTATGAGGATTTTCATCTATCCATTCCAACGCAGTGTCATAAGATTATCATATTTTTTTTTGTTTATAGGTACTAAGCTGTCAATCCTTATGGGTTCAATTTTAAATTCAGAATCAATAAATTTGGTCTTATAGAACAGGGTTCCGGGGTCATCTTTCTGAATTCGTGAATGTACTATGTTAGAACTTAAGAATGGCTCTGAATGTGTTCTTTTTCCTTGTTGTTGCCAATATACAGACTGATTGCCAGTGTATAATGTGGACCACTTTTTAAATTCTTTTTGAGACAACTCATCTACTAACAAATTTGCCCCGCATGTTCTTATAAATTAAGCCAACTCCCTTGGGGTTTGTATTGACATTGTGGGCAAATTAAAGTTACAAATGGCAGATGTCCAAGTGGGGGTATGAACAATAAGGCAGAAGTCCGAAATAGGGCTTTTTGTCAACATCCTTCTACTGGACATCTGGCATATGTTATAAAATTTTTTATTATTAAGTTAAAAATATGGACATCTGACTATTTGAATCGGTAGTTGGTATAGTCATGGACATGAGGCTATTATTATGTCCATTTTTGCCAAAAGTGGACATCCGCCCTTTTGACTCCAAGGTACCGATATGTCAAACAAACATGAACCCATGGGCACTCGGGCAGATCAGTGTTGTCTTAAGTGTTGCTATCTGCGGTAACATTTGAGACAAATAATTCCCTAATTTTCGCTTAATGACGTCACGAATATACATTAAAATTTCAAAATTAAATAAAAAAATCTACCGATTGGTTTTCAATAATTTTTGGTTTGTAAACTCTAAAATATGTATATTTTAGGAAAATGCAAATTTCCACTTTCATTTCGATTGATGGAAAATACCCAGATTTGGTAGTTAAAAAATAATTTGGAAAGGTTTTTGCTGAAATAAGTTTATTCGATTCTCACACATCTACTCCAATGGGAATATATCATAGACGTAATATAATAGACCACAAGATGCTATATACGTTTACTTAAAAACCTGTCTTCATAGTATCCACATGACTTTTTAGCCTTATCGCTTTTCTCTACAATGTAATTCGTATCTTCCATCTCTCTTTCGGGTTATTGTTTCAGGTATGTGCTACGACGTACGACGCCTCTGTGTATTCGGTATTAGCATACTTATTGTCTATGGGTAATAGCTGATATTCCTTTTACAAAACACTGGATATTAGCAAAGAACGAACATAAAATTTATTTCCTTGCCTGTACATACATAAATGCCTTTCAGATTTCTCTAATCAACTACGTAGCTTACTGTAATTTTATGCAACTAACAATACATTCTGCTATATTTATACAACCAACTATACATACTTATGTTGAGAGTCAACTATCTGTGGCTCGCAGTTACCCAAAGAAAGATAGCTTTATACGCATCTTACATTATAAAAAGAGACGGAGCGAGAACATATCGTCGTAACTATTCTGGCCCCAAGGATATGAGTTATCTTGGAGTCTATTATAATAAGTCTATGGAATATATATATTTTACATACTGTATGTCCTCTTGTGTGCAGTAGGGATACTAACACAACCCAAATTCGTTTCCTTGTTTAGCCTCTGTAGTTTTGACCGTACATAGTGTCACCATCTTCGGTCGAATAGAGAAAGTAATATAAAATTGAATTTATTGAATTTTCTTCAATCGCTACTGGAAATATCGACTTTAGCACAGTCTAAATATATAGTATCTTTTGCCTGTGACTTTAGTGTTTTACACAAATTAATATCGTTTTGACAACAATTTATTACGTATTTTGGGAAATTAATAACACGATTTGCTATCCGAAATTTTGTAGAACTGACGGGTTTAAACACTCACTAAAAGAGGGCTACGCGTTCGTCGATTGAATGTATTGAATTATTGCCACTCAGAGGTTTAGATTTGGTAGTTAAAAAATAAATTGAACAGTTATTTGCTGAAATAAGTTTATTCGATCCTCACACATCTACTCAAATAGGAATATATAATTTTAAATACTGTATGCTGTCTAGGGTGCAGTAGGAATACTAACACAATCCAAATTCATGTTCCATGCTTTGACAGTACATAGTATCACCATCTTCGGTCGAGTAGAGAAAGTAATATAAAATTTAATTTATTGAGTTTTGCTCAATCGCTACTGGAAATATCGACTTTAGTGTTTTACACAAATTAATATCGTTTTGACAACAATTTATTACGTATTTTGGGAAATTAATAACACAATTTGCTATCCGAAATTTTGTAGAACTAACGGGTTTAAACACTCTCTAAAAGAGGGCTACGCGTTCGTCAATCGAATTTATTAAATTATTGCCACTCAGAGGTTTAGATTTGGTAGTTAAAAAATAATTTGAACAGTTATTTGCTGAAATAAGTTTATTCGATCCTCACACATCTACACAAATGGGAATATATCATATTAAATACCGTATGCCCTCTAGGGTGCAGTAGGAATACTAACACAATCCAAATTCATGTTCCATGCTTTGACAGTACATAGTATCACCATCTTCGGTCGAGTAGGGAAAGTAATATAAAATTTAATTTATTGAGTTTTGCTCAATCGCTACTAGAAATATCGACTTTAGTGTTTTACACAAATTAATATCGTTTTGACAACAATTTATTACGTATTTTGGGAAATTAATAACACAATTTGCTATCCGAAATTTTGTAGAACTAACGGGTTTAAACACTCTCTAAAAGAGGGCTACGCGTTCGTCGATCGAATTTATTGAATTATTGCCACTCAGAGGTTTAGATTTGGTAGTTAAAAAATACTTTGAACAGTTATTTGCTGAAATAAGTTTATTCGATCCTCACACATCTACTCAAATGGGAATATATCATATTAAACACTGTATGCCCTCTAGGGTGCAGTAGGAATACTAACACAATCCAAATTCATGTTCCATGCTTTGACAGTACATAGTGTCACCATCTTCGGTCGAGTAGAGAAAGTAATATAAAATTGAATTTATTGAGTTTTGCTCAATCGGCACTGGAAATATCGACTATAGTGTTTTACACAAATTAATATCGTTTTGACAACAATTTATTACGTATTTTGGGAAATTAATAACACAGTTTGCTATCCGAAATTTTGTAGAACTAACGGGTTTAAACACTCTCTAAAAGAGGGCTACGCGTTCGTCGATCGAATTTATTGAATTATTGCCACTCAGAGGTTTAGATTTGGTAGTTAAAAAATAATTTGAACAGTTATTTGCTGAAATAAGTTTATTCGATCCTCACACATCTACTCAAATGGGAATATATCATATTAAATACTGTATGCCCTCTAGGGTGCAGTAGGAATACTAACACAATCCAAATTCATATTCCATGCTTTGACAGTACATAGTATCACCATCTTCGGTCGAGTAGGGAAAGTAATATAAAATTTAATTTATTGAGTTTTGCTCAATCGCTACTGGAAATATCGACTTTAGTGTTTTACACAAATTAATATCGTTTTGACAACAATTTATTACGTATTTTGGGAAATTAATAACACAATTTGCTATCCGAAATTTTGTAGAACTAACGGGTTTAAACACTCTCTAAAAGAGGGCTACGCGTTCGTCGATCGAATTTATTGAATTATTGCCACTCAGAGGTTTAGATTTGGTAGTTAAAAAATAATTTGAACAGTTATTTGCTGAAATAAGTTTATTCGATCCTCACACATCTACACAAATGGGAATATATCATATTAAATACCGTATGCCCTCTAGGGTGCAGTAGGAATACTAACACAATCCAAATTCATGTTCCATGCTTTGACAGTACATAGTATCACCATCTTCGGTCGAGTAGGGAAAGTAATATAAAATTTAATTTATTGAGTTTTGCTCAATCGCTACTAGAAATATCGACTTTAGTGTTTTACACAAATTAATATCGTTTTGACAACAATTTATTACGGATTTTGGGAAATTAATAACACAATTTGCTATCCGAAATTTTGTAGAACTAACGGGTTTAAACACTCTCTAAAAGAGGGCTACGCGTTCGTCGATCGAATTTATTGAATTATTGCCACTCAGAGGTTTAGATTTGGTAGTTAAAAAATACTTTGAACAGTTATTTGCTGAAATAAGTTTATTCGATCCTCACACATCTACTCAAATGGGAATATATCATATTAAACACTGTATGCCCTCTAGGGTGCAGTAGGAATACTAACACAATCCAAATTCACGTTCCATGCTTTGACAGTACATAGTGTCACCATCTTCGGTCGAGTAGAGAAAGTAATATAAAATTGAATTTATTGAGTTTTGCTCAATCGCCACTGGAAATATCGACTATAGTGTTTTACACAAATTAATATCGTTTTGACAACAATTTATTACGTATTTTGGGAAATTAATAACACAATTTGCTATCCGAAATTTTGTAGAACTAACGGGTTTAAACACTCTCTAAAAGAGGGCTACGCGTTCGTCGATCGAATTTATTGAATTATTGCCACTCAGAGGTTTAGATTTGGTAGTTAAAAAATAATTTGAACAGTTATTTGCTGAAATAAGTTTATTCGATCCTCACACATCTACACAAATGGGAATATATCATATTAAATACCGTATGCCCTCTAGGGTGCAGTAGGAATACTAACACAATCCAAATTCATGTTCCATGCTTTGACAGTACATAGTATCACCATCTTCGGTCGAGTAGGGAAAGTAATATAAAATTTAATTTATTGAGTTTTGCTCAATCGCTACTAGAAATATCGACTTTAGTGTTTTACACAAATTAATATCGTTTTGACAACAATTTATTACGTATTTTGGGAAATTAATAACACAGTTTGCTATCCGAAATTTTGTAGAACTAACGGGTTTAAACACTCTCTAAAAGAGGGCTACGCGTTCGTCGATCGAATTTATTGAATTATTGCCACTCAGAGGTTTAGATTTGGTAGTTAAAAAATAATTTGAACAGTTATTTGCTGAAATAAGTTTATTCGATCCTCACACATCTACTCAAATGGGAATATATCATATTAAATACTGTATGCCCTCTAGGGTGCAGTAGGAATACTAACACAATCCAAATTCATGTTCCATGCTTTGACAGTACATAGTGTCACCATCTTCGGTCGAGTAGGGAAAGTAATATAAAATTGAATTTATTGAGTTTTGCTCAATCGCCACTGGAAATATCGACTTTAGTGTTTTACACAAATTAATATCGTTTTGACAACAATTTATTACGTATTTTGGGAAATTAATAACACAATTTGCTATCCGAAATTTTGTAGAACTAACGGGTTTAAACACTCTCTAAAAGAGGGCTACGCGTTCGTCGATCGAATTTATTGAATTATTGCCACTCAGAGGTTTAGATTTGGTAGTTAAAAAATAATTTGAACAGTTATTTGCTGAAATAAGTTTATTCGATCCTCACACATCTACTCAAATGGGAATATATCATATTAAATACTGTATGCCCTCTAGGGTGCAGTAGGAATACTAACACAATCCAAATTCATGTTCCATACTTTCACAGTACATAGTGTCACCATCTTCGGTCGAGTAGGGAAAGTAATATAAAATTGAATTTATTGAGTTTTGCTCAATCGCCACTGGAAATATCGACTTTAGTGTTTTACACAAATTAATATCGTTTTGACAACAATTTATTACGTATTTTGGGAAATTAATAACACAATTTGCTATCCGAAATTTTGTAGAACTAACGGGTTTAAACACTCTCTAAAAGAGGGCTACGCGTTCGTCGATCGAATTTATTGAATTATTGCCACTCAGAGGTTTAGATTTGGTAGTTAAAAAATAATTTGAACAGTTATTTGCTGAAATAAGTTTATTCGATCCTCACACATCTACTCAAATGGGAATATATCATATTAAATACTGTATGCCCTCTAGGGTGCAGTAGGAATACTAACACAATCCAAATTCATGTTCCATACTTTCACAGTACATAGTGTCACCATCTTCGGTCGAGTAGGGAAAGTAATATAAAATTGAATTTATTGAGTTTTGCTCAATCGCCACTGGAAATATCGACTTTAGTGTTTTACACAAATTAATATCGTTTTGACAACAATTTATTACGTATTTTGGGAAATTAATAACACAATTTGCTATCCGAAATTTTGTAGAACTAACGGGTTTAAACACTCTCTAAAAGAGGGCTACGCGTTCGTCGATCGAATTTATTGAATTATTGCCACTCAGAGGTTTAGATTTGGTAGTTAAAAAATAATTTGAACAGTTATTTGCTGAAATAAGTTTATTCGATCCTCACACATCTACACAAATGGGAATATATCATATTAAATACTGTATGCCCTCTAGGGTGCAGTAGGAATACTAACACAATCCAAATTCATGTTCCATGCTTTGACAGTACATAGTGTCACCATCTTCGGTCGAGTAGGGAAAGTAATTGGAGAAACGCACGGAGTGGGCGACATCTATCGATAAAATCTGAACTATCCAAAACGTGACCAACAAAAGCCGGTTGTGTACATTTTAATGGAGTTTTCTCGTTAGGCATTCGTTTTTTACAGTTTGTTCTTATTTGTATGTTTTTTAAGTGATAAAACTAGTGTTAGTGTTTGGATTAATTGTTCTAGAGGCAAAAACAGGCAACAAATTCATAAAACGGTGGCCACTACGTCCAGAAGTACGTTTATGTTCTGAACCCGCAATGTAGTTCGTATTATAGAAGTTAAAATTCTTTGCACAAATTTCCTGTTCCGGATCAAAAATTTTGCAAGAAATGGGAATGTATTTTATAAATTGGGAAACCAATTACTAACTACATGTTAGTAGAAGCATTTTTTGGATACAGATTAGTAATACCATTGTTTATAAAGTAATATAGTTATTCAACCTAACTTGTAAGTATGTGCTGCCAACTTGTGAGTAACTTACGTACTAGTCAGTTTCCATGACTTTTGTTTTTATGAATTTAAATATTATAATAATCATTTAAATATACATTTCACGATACATTACACATTGCGCAGCCGGATGTGACGTCGAGCTAACCTAAAAAATATGCACTTTTTAACATTTTTGAGTATTATGTCATTTTTATTAAAATTTCTGCTTGGTTCCTATGCTATCAACTAAAATCTTGTTCGGTACATTAACTAATGAAATTTTAATTTTCCTAATCTAATGAAATACGATATTTTTTGTTGACTGGAAATTCAACCTATAATTAGCAGTCTAATTTAAATAATCTACAATATTGAAACTTTATATATCTACTGTCTGTGAGAGTTTTTAAATGTTATTAAGGATCCAAGCTGAAACTACGCAAAATTATAATTAAAGTTGAACATAAATTTACAAAAACTAAAAATTGGAGGTTATGTTAATCCTATGATCATTTACTCTTTGCCTATGATGCACATGGTCTATATTTGTGATTTATGACATTTTTAGGTGAACCAAAATCTAGGTTTCAAATACAATATACATAACATGTTCCTCCACTTGCCATTCTTCAAATTTATTTTATCTTTTCTGTAGCCAAGCTGTTTTGCCAAATCTGCGTTCTTCGGAAAACTGAAATATTTTATATCAATATCTTTCTGTACTTTGGTTATAATTTTTTCACATAGCTCCAGCACAATTCGCCATTATAAATTATAAACAGTCAAATAACAAACATATTTATATAAAAAAGAACATTAATTTAAACACCTTAAGCATGATTTTTATAGTCGCGAAATTGCGAAAAGCGAAATGCGAGACGTGTTGCTATTGGTTAATTCCAAATTTTAATGTGAAATGAACCAATAGCAACACGACTATGAAAATCAGGCTTTACAACTAACCTAAAAAATATGCACTTCTGAAAATTTTTGAATATTATATCATTTTTATCAAAATATTTGCTTAGTTCCTGTACTATCATCTAAAATCTTGTTCGGTGCATTACTAATGAAGTTTTAATTATCCTAATCTAATGAAATAGGTTGTTTTTTGTTGACTGGAAATCCAACCTATAAATAGCAATTCATTTTTAATAATCTACGTAGCTACAAATATTGAAACTTTATATATCTACTGTCTTATTAGAGAGTTTTTAAATGTTATTGTGGATCCAAGCTGAAGCTACAAAATTATAATTAAAGTAAAAATAAATTTACAAAAACTAAATATTTTAGGTTATGTTAGCCATATGATGTATAAATGATTCATTTTAGAACAAAAAATCCAATAGTTTAAAAATTGAAAACTGACAAACTGTCAAAAGTTATTAATAATTACAGTCGAGTTTCGATCTATGACTTTAGTTCCTCGTCGAATGTCATGTGACGTACATGCACCGGATGTACGAAATTCGTGCATGCGTCGTAGCATTGTTTATAATAAACAATGGTCGTAACGTAAACGACACCGGGGGCTACGGTCTTAATAATGGGCACACATCATCCAGCACGCCATCTGCCAATGATCCACCGGTACTAACAAGAGGTTGAATAACTATATACTTTATAAACAATGGTAATACCTACCTACAAGGCATATGGTAATAATTTCATGTCACTTGCATTTCAATGCTACTGGAAATTAATATGCACTTCTTTGTGAAATGTAAATAATCTGTTATTAAATATTATTGTATAATGTAATCAATGTATTTTAAATAAATGTTTTGTTTTTAACCTTTTATTATCTGCTCTGAAGTTCCCCATTTTAAACTACTCCAGCGAAAGCATCGCAGGTTAATTTTAAATTCATTTTTTTTATAAACCCATATGTATACTTACTTAAGCTGTATTATATGCTGATGCTGATATCTACAATTTCAAATACACAGCCTGGCTGAGCCAATTTCATTGATGTTTTTAGCTCAAAGTTGCAGACGTTGCAGTCAAGACGTTATACACTTTACCTTCATAAATAAATTGTGTGTTCTGCCTGAACAAATCTGCTTCTCTTCAACCTAGTGACCAGATATAATACCTAACCAGTGACTAAAATGTTAAATGAATGTTGGGATATAAAAAAATGAAGAAACAGTATACACTACTCCAAACTTTTATTTTTTTCAATCATTTATTTTCACATATACGTGAAATATTTATCAGAAATTTTTACCATAAGGTCGTATCTTATACATATTTCACTAATATATTAAATATAACTGCCCCAGAATTCACAGAAGTAAACAATTTTTAAAAAACCAATCACTTTCCATTGTAAACAATTTGTTGATCACGTTTTCGTCTTATTTTGACATTAGTCACAGCGCCATCTAGCGAGTCGTGCGTTTTCCCAATATAAAATTTAATTTATTGAGTTTTGCTCAATCGCTACTGGAAATATCGACTTTAGTGTTTTACACAAATTAATATCGTTTTGACAACAATTTATTACGTATTTTGAGAAATTAATAACACAATTTGCTATCCGAAATTTGTTAGAACTAACGGGTTTAAACACTCTCTAAAAGAGGGCTACGCGTTCGTCGATCGAATTTATTGAATTATTGCCACTCAGAGGTTTAGATTTGGTAGTTAAAAAATAATTTGAACAGTTCTTTGCTGAAATAAGTTTATTCGATCCTCACACATCTACACAAATGGGAATATATCATATTAAATACTGTATGCCCTCTAGGGTGCAGTAGGAATACTAACACAATCCAAATTCATATTCCATGCTTTGACAGTACATAGTATCACCATCTTCGGTCGAGTAGGGAAAGTAATATAAAATTTAATTTATTGAGTTTTGCTCAATCGCAACTGGAAATATCGACTTTAGTGTTTTACACAAATTAATATCGTTTTGACAACAATTTATTACGTATTTTGGGAAATTAATAACACAATTTGCTATCCGAAATTTTGTAGAACTAACGGGTTTAAACACTCTCTAAAAGAGGGCTACGCGTTCGTCGATCGAATTTATTGAATTATTGCCACTCAGAGGTTTAGATTTGGTAGTTAAAAAATAATTTGAACAGTTATTTGCTGAAATAAGTTTATTGATCCTCACACATCTACACAAATGGGAATATATCATATTAAATACTGTATGCCCTCTAGGGTGCAGTAGGAATACTAACACAATCCAAATTCAGGTTCCATGCTTTGACAGTACATAGTATCACCATCTTCGGTCGAGTAGGGAAAGTAATTGGAGAAACGCACGGAGTGGGCGACATCTATCGATAAAATCTGAACTATCCAAAACGTAACCAACAAAAGCCGATTGTGTACATTTTAATGGAGAGAAGTACGTTTATGTTCTGAACCCGCAATGTAGTTCGTATTATAGAAGTTAAAATTCTTTGCACAAATTTCCTGTTCCGGATCAAAAATTTTGCAAGAAATGGGAATGTATTTTATAAATTGGGAAACCAATTACTAACTACATGTTAGTAGAAGCATTTTTTGGATACAGATTAGTAATACCTACCTACAAGGCATATGGTAATAATTTCATGTCACTTGCATTTCAATGCTACTGGAAATTAATATGCACTTCTTTGTGAAATGCAAATAATCTGTTATTAAATATTATTGTATAATGTAATCAATGTATTTTAAATAAATGTTTTGTTTTTAACCTTTTATTATCTGCTCTGAAGTTCCCCATTTTAAACTACTCCAGCGAAAGCATCGCAGGTTAATTTTAAATTCATTTTTTTTATAAACCCATATGTATACTTACTTAAGCTGTACTATATGCTGATGCTGATATCTACAATTTCAAATACACAGCCTGGCTGAGCCAATTTCATTGATGTTTTTAGCTCAAAGTTGCAGACGTTGCAGTCAAGACGTTATACACTTTACCTTCATAAATAAATTGTGTGTTCTGCCTGAACAAATCTGCTTCTCTTCAACCTAGTGACCAGATATAATACCTAACCAGTGACTAAAATGTTAAATGAATGTTGGGATATAAAAAAATGAAGAAACAGTATACACTACTCCAAACTTTTATTTTTTTCAATCATTTATTTTCACATATACGTGAAATATTTATCAGAAATTTTTACCATAAGGTCGTATCTTATACATATTTCACTAATATATTAAATATAACTGCCCCAGAATTCACAGAAGTAAACAATTTTTAAAAAACCAATCACTTTCTATTGTAAACAATTGGTTGATCACGTTTTCGTCTTATTTTGACATTAGTCACAGCGCCATCTAGCGAGTCGTGCGTTTTCCCAATATAAAATTTAATTTATTGAGTTTTGCTCAATCGCTACTGGAAATATCGACTTTAGTGTTTTACACAAATTAATATCGTTTTGACAACAATTTATTACGTATTTTGGGAATTTATTACATCTTCGGTCGAGTAGAGAAAGTAATATAAAATTGAATTTATTGAATATAATACATATACAAGGGTATTACCAGAGACAATAGGTATTACTTAATCGCTACTGGAAATATCGACTTTGAAATGGCCGCCGAGCTTTGGGCTGTAAATTTAAATTTAAAGATGTTTGTTTAGTCTCGGTGTACCAAAACGTAGACATAGTTATGAAGTATAAAAATCGATAGTTACTTGGAAACAGTTTAAAAAATGGATGTATCGAATTTTGCATAGTCACTCTACTTATGTCCCTCACATGCGTAATATATTAAACATATTTTATTAATCAATATCATGCAAAACGTTTACAAAAGATTATTTATATTAACATTTTTAAACTATTTAAAAAACTTTAAAAATAGTGTTTAGAAAAGATTTCTAACATTTTTCTTGAATAATTTTAAAATCGTTTTCGATATTTTAAATTTTGATTGCTGTTTGGAAGCTATTGACTAAATAAATAATGTTGTTAGTACAACAATAAACGATTAGAAAACTAGTTAAATTGGGAAAATCTACAAATTAAATTTTAAAAACGCATATTCATTTGGCAACATCGCAATGGTTCTGTAAGCACCAATAGCAAACAGAAAAATAATTATATTTAGCGCGACGTCGCGGTAAACACCAGCTTGGGTCGTTAAGTCCCAGTATATTGCAGAAAATGGTGCGCTATACACCTTTAGAGATACATATATATATATATATATATATATATATATATATATATATATATATATATATATATATATATATTGATATGATATCTTGTAGTCGTGTAAAGATTTGAATTAAATATTTGTATTATATTTATTTTATAATAGAAATAGGAGAATAGAAAGTTAATAATAAAATTCAATTGAAAGTAAATAAAAATTATAGTAATATAGTATTAAATTTTAATATATACAAGAGTTGTTATATGATTTTAAATGAAGAGAACATGAAGTTTTATGTAGAACATAGTTTTGTTGTAAATAAGAGTTAAGATAAAAGATACAGAACAAATTTTGAAGTTTCTCACAAGATGTGAAAAACATGGTAAAAGAATATAGTAAAAGGTTTGGAAAGTAAATATAATGTATCAAAAATTGTTCGGTGTTGATTAAAGAAATGATATAGAGTTAATTAATTGTAATATAAACAATGTTAAAAATGTTATATATAAAATAGTGAGGTGACATCTAAAATTTTTAATATGGAAAGTAAGCAGATAAAAGGCATATCAAAAGGAAGCTTAGAAAACAAGGATTTAGAACATAATATTAGAAAAGAGGTTTAACTTACCAGAAAGTAAAATTTTGAAAAAGAAAATATTTGTCAAACAAAATTCATCAAAATAAAGATAGCTGTGTAGGATTTTATGTCAAGAACGTCATAAATAATAATGGATGCCGTTTCTAAAACAGTCACTTGCCAACCGTTGAAAGAGACACATCGTTCCGGCGGCTGAATAATAATAGATCCTGAAAGAAAGAAGAATTTAATAAAAGAAATAAAAAGCTATTAATTAAAATATAATCCAAATTATTTATAAAGGAAATAAAAACATAATAATAAAGAATATTTAAGATAAGAAGATTTTACATACCTGGCGACATTTGAAACTTCAGAAGACAGATCAGTATAAGAAGTAGAAATTTCAAGAAAGAACTTTTCAATTAAATATTGTGAAAATTATAGAAGATTTCTATTGAGCATAACCGGTATATAAAAAGGTAATATTTTGCAAAATATTTTAAAAAAGGGTACCCGGACAAAGAGTCCATAATAATTTTATTTAATTAGAAATTTTAATATAAGAAATTGACAATTGTAAACATATTCTCTGATTTATTTCAATATAACATTTATATAACATTGAAACAAATTGAATTTTATTTTCTAAGTCTTGAAAATTAATAATAAATTTCTATTTTGACCCTACTCCTGAGCAAGAGATCTTAAGGTAAATATAATAAAGTATTAATTTTGATATTAGAATTATAATATCTGGCGCCCAAATAAATAAAAAATTAAATAAAATTTTGATATCATAAAATTATTCTTAAACAGATTTACGAAAATCATTACATTTGGCGCCCAACGTGGGGCGATAAAATTTGAAGAGCTATAAAATATATAAAGCTCTATAAAAATTGAAAAGCAATAAAATTTGTAGAGAAATAAAATTTGAAAAACTTTTAAATTTAATTTGGTAATTTTAGAGGTTGCATTCATATTAAATTTTATAAATTTAATTGGTAAAACATAAAAAGGTATAATTAATATAAATTATATATAAAATATTATATGAAATTAAGGTCAGGTAAACAAATTAAGATGAATAACATACAATCAACATCGACAACAGAACAAAATGAAACTACAATTACTGACAATACACAATTACAAAATTCAGGCGACAATAATACAGGAACATCTCCAAACATGATGGAACAACTTATGCAAATGATGACACAAATGAATAGAAATATTACTGAAACAATACAGAATAATAATGAAAAAATGGAGAAAAACTTGGAAAATATTGAGAAGAATATGGAGAAAAACAATATAGAAATAAAAAATGAAATAGGGAACATAAATGAAAAGATTGAAAGAATAAGAATGGAAACATTTGAAGAAATCAATACAAAAATAAATTTAGCAAAAGATCAAATAAGGACAGAAGTTCAACAAGAAATTGAAGATATGGTAGTTGAAGGTTTTAATGGTATGAATAAGAAAATGGAAGAAAAAGAAAAAACATATGAACAACGATTGAAAGAACAAGAAAAGAAAATACAACAAAATACTGACAGATTCATAAATAGACAAGGAATAAACATGACAAACATAAATACACAATTAAATACAGATATAAAATTTTATGCAGATAAGCAGACTCACCCTAAATTATTTATTACAAGACTAAGACGATACATAAATAATTTAAATGACCAAGATAATATGAAACAAAACATACAAAATACATTATATGGAGATGCAGAACTTTGGTATCAATTAATAGAAGAGAAATACGTAACGTTTGAAGAATTTGAAAATTTATTTATGAAGCAATATTGGGGAGAATTTATACAGCAAAAAATTAGGACAAGTCTTTTTAATTCAAGATATAATCAAAATTTTGGAATATCCAGAGAAAAGTATATAATGAAAAAATATTATAACGTCAGACATCTAGAGCCAAAATTCAATGAATCAGAAATAGTTAAATTTATAGGAAGACATTTTGAAGATGATGTGTATAATGTAATTGTAACACAAAGAATAGTTACATTAGAAGGTTTGATAGAATATATAAGAATAATAGATGAACATAGAAGTGGATGGAAAAGAAATGGGTATAGAAAAGAATACAACAATCAAAATTACAAAAAAGAACAGGATAGAAGGAGATTTTATAATAGAAAGGATGAATACTATGGAATGGAAGGTGAGAATGAGAAAAATTTTGGACAGGAACAGAGAAAAGAAGATAAAATTGGAAATAGTAAATATAATAACCATAATTATCAAAATTATAGAGAAAACAGAAGATATGAAAACAATTATAATAGTAGAAGAAACGATGACAGACAAGGAAGATTTCAAGATAATATACAAGACAATAGAGAAAAGGTAAATAGAGAAAACGGAACATATGCAAGGATATCAAATATAAACAATGGAAATACATTAACAGAACAAACACAACAAAGACAAGAGCAAATGCATAACATACAAACGACAGCACAAATACATACACCAAATAATAGTCAGGATTTTTAGATAGAGGGACTTCGGGCACAACTTACCAACATATGAGAGAATTTATAGATTTAAGCAATGAAGATGGAGAATCTGAACATTATGAAAAAAATAATTTACCATTTATAAATATAAAAATCAATAATATTAATTTAAAAGCATTAATAGATACGGGAGCTGAACTTAGCTTATGTAATGAAACAATAATAAAAAGTAACATGAATTTATTTAAAAGAAATTTAATAAATATTTCTAAAATAAAATTAATGGATGTTAAAGGTAAAAGATTTGCGGAAAGTAATAAAGTTTTAAATACAACATTTCAAGTACATAACATAGATTTTACAGGAGAATTTATCATAACTCAGGGTATGAAGTTTGATGTTATATTAGGTGAGGATATTCTAACTAAGTTGAGGGCGAAAATAGATTTAGGGAAACGTACCCTATGTATTAAAGGTAATACAATACCTATAATTGAATTGAATAAAAATGAATATGAATTTAATAATGATAAAATAAATGATAATGGCCAAGAAGCCGAGATAAATGTAGTGGGAAAGTCCACGAAAATTGATTGTTTTAATATTAATAATTCGCCTGAAAATATTCAATTAAAATGTCCTCTAGAATATAAAGAAAATGTAGTACAATTGATTAACAAATATATTTCTTTAGTAAATTATATACCTCGAATAGCAGAAGGTTATGTACATAAATTAAATGTTGATGAAGAAAAATCTTTTAAATGTAAAACATATCCTATTCCGTATAATTATAGAAAACAAGTAAGTTCAGAAATTAAAAAAATGATACATGAAAATATTATTGAACCAGCTAAAACAAATTATATAAATCCATTAGTTATTGTTAAAAAGAAAAATAATGATATAAGATTATGTTTAGATGCTAGAATATTAAATAAAATTACTAAATCACAATATGATTCTCCACAGACAGTAGATACCATGATGTGTAGAATTGGTAAGAATACAATTTTCTCAAAACTTGATCTTAAAAATTCATTTTGGTTAATTCCACTTGCGCCGGAGTCCCGAAAATATACAGGTTTTAGTGTAGATGGTCACATATACCAGTTTAAAGTGGTCCCTTTTGGATTACAATCAGCTTCTTCTGCATTGGTACGTGCTATGCAGATTATTCTTGATAAATACGACAATTTTTGTTTCCATTATATTGACGACATTCTTATTTTTTCTGAAAATATAAAAGATCATATTAATCATTTAGAAATAATATTAAATGCATTAGATACTGCAGGATTAAAGTTAAATATTGAAAAATGTGAATTTTATCAGCCTACAGTTAAATATTTAGGTTATAAAATAGGACAAACGGGAATAAGTATAGAAAAAGATAGAATTTTAGAAATTAAAGATTATCCAGTGCCAAGAAATGTTGTTAGAGAAATTATGCCAATTACAATGATGTTAGGAAGGCCTCCGGATAGACCATGGGTATCATATGATTTTAAAAAATTAGTAAAGTTAAGAAAATACTTTAGAAAAAAAAAATTAACCTTAAAAATTTTTGAATTGAAAAACAATAATAGCGAATGCAGTGTCTAAAATTTGCGAATATTTGACATTTATGTGAGTTTGACATATGACATTGACAATATCAAATATCATATCTAGTTTTGTAGATTGGTAAAATTTTTTACAAGTATAAAAGTTTCCCAATCTGGGGAGGGATAATGATATGATATCTTGTAGTCGTGTAAAGATTTGAATTAAATATTTGTATTATATTTATTTTATAATAGAAATAGGAGAATAGAAAGTTAATAATAAAATTCAATTGAAAGTAAATAAAAATTATAGTAATATAGTATTAAATTTTAATATATACAAGAGTTGTTATATGATTTTAAATGAAGAGAACATGAAGTTTTATGTAGAACATAGTTTTGTTGTAAATAAGAGTTAAGATAAAAGATACAGAACAAATTTTGAAGTTTCTCACAAGATGTGAAAAACATGGTAAAAGAATATAGTAAAAGGTTTGGAAAGTAAATATAATGTATCAAAAATTGTTCGGTGTTGATTAAAGAAATGATATAGAGTTAATTAATTGTAATATAAACAATGTTAAAAATGTTATATATAAAATAGTGAGGTGACATCTAAAATTTTTAATATGGAAAGTAAGCAGATAAAAGGCATATCAAAAGGAAGCTTAGAAAACAAGAATTTAGAACATAATATTAGAAAAGAGGTTTAACTTACCAGAAAGTAAAATTTTGAAAAAGAAAATATTTGTCAAACAAACTTCATCAAAATAAAGATAGCTGTGTAGGATTTTATGTCAAGAACGTCATAAATAATAATGGATGCCGTTTCTAAAACAGTCACTTGCCAACCGTTGAAAGAGACACATCGTTCCGGCGGCTGAATAATAATACCTGGCGACATTTGAAACTTCAGAAGACAGATCAGTATAAGAAGTAGAAATTTCAAGAAAGAACTTTTCAATTAAATATTGTGAAAATTATAGAAGATTTCTATTGAGCATAACCGGTATATAAAAAGGTAATATTTTGCAAAATATTTTAAAAAAGGGTACCCGGACAAAGAGTCCATAATAATTTTATTTAATTAGAAATTTTAATATAAGAAATTGACAATTGTAAACATATTCTCTGATTTATTTCAATATAACATTTATATAACATTGAAACAAATTGAATTTTATTTTCTAAGTCTTGAAAATTAATAATAAATTTCTATTTTGAACCTACTCCTGAGCAAGAGATCTTAAGGTAAATATAATAAAGTATTAATTTTGATATTAGAATTATAATATCTGGCGCCCAAATAAATAAAAAATTAAATAAAATTTTGATATCATAAAATTATTCTTAAACAGATTTACGAAAATCATTACAATATATATATATATATATATATATATATATATATATATATATATATATATATATATATATATATATATATATATATATATGCAAAGTGTCTTATACACCTCCAAAATGATAAACGTATTTAACGAATACGCCTCCAAAATCGGAGGCGACTTCGAAAAATCGGTGACCAATACGAACCTATGTGTAAAACATGTTCATTGTCATTATTACGTCATTAGTAGGCGTTTCCCAAATTTTCTGTCGGAGGCCAATTGGTATGGTGTACATATACAGTTATACAATGTAGTTCACTGTAATTCCACTAGTAGGCGCCACCAGTTAATACGCATATACGCTACAAATGGTGGTTAAGCAGAATTTGCCTCCACATGTTCTCTACACCAATACACCTCAGAAATATGGCAACAGTGTACGGAGGTAAGTTAGTACGTTAGTTTTATATGTGTGTAAATATTATTCATTGGTGTTATTTTACCTTCTGTGGAAAAGCGCTCGCGTGCGATTTGACTTCAATAATATTTTATTAACATGTATGCGTACTAGCTTTGTTTATGAAGTAATATAGTTGTTCAACTAGTAACTAGTGTTAGTACTAGATTGACATATTGATTAATGATTAATTAAAATAGACGAGTATTACAATTATTACTCAGGCTCAGAAAATACAATTAGTTCAAAAATAATTTGGAAGTAGCTTATTTAAAACAAAATAAGAATAAACATAATTTAACGTTTTTATTTATTCAGAACAAAAATTTGTGTGAATGATTTTGGTGTGTGTAAAATTATTTATTTATTCCTTTGGTTGAAAAATTAATGTTGGTAGTGTACGTAGTATTTCAATATGTTTTTCATAAAAAAGTAACTAAAATTGCAGTTATTAAACCAGTATAAAATATGTAAATTAGCAATAATAAAATCCTCTGTAAATGAACAGTATCAAAAATATTTGTAAACTGTACTGAGTAGATTAAATAGATACACATACACATTTTATACAAAGGTGTTCAAAGATCAGCTTTAACCTGAAGATGATGAACTCGACAATCTATTAATACAGATATGGGTAAGTAGTATTATTCTTTTTAAATTTTTATAACCAATTATGACTTTATTTGCAGGTTTGACATTATTCAAAAGTAAGTGGATATACAATATTGCATAAAAAACAAGCTTAAGATTTTATTAGCAACATGTCATATCAAATAGTTAAATAATGTTCTTGTGTTAATACATACAGTGTGGAACAGCCAAATGAAATAAATTCATTATCTAAATTATTGTGAATATTTTTTTAAAATCCCTAGGTACCTACGTCGATTTTGGATTCTGAAATGACATCCTGCAACGTACAAATTTCATCTTTTAATTCAACCCCGTTCGAGTGGCAGTTGCAAACCCTAAATTTTTTAATGGATTTAAAGTAAGGACTTGTGATACCTTATTTGGAACATATTTTTACATTTATAGATTCAGAATGTCATTTTGGATACAGTTATAGCATATTGGTATAAAAATATTAATGGCTGACATTTTTATGAGCAAAATTAATTTTTTATCTAGGCGGCCGTAATCCCAAAAAATGTTTTGCTTTGCTTGGGTAATTAATCAAAAAATATATTTTTGACATTATGCCACATGGCGTTTGTGTTATAAGATTTTAAACATTTCGGAAATCATTTTTCCAAATTAACTAATTTTTTTTAAATGGCACCATTGTGGCTCACTACGTTATTTCAATAAAGCATTTAATTACCGATTACGTGGTACCAAATAATTCACAATATCTTCATATTATTATACATTAAAATACATAAGAATAACATTCAACTAGAAATGAAATCAAGTTATAATATTTAACAATGGATCTCTATCAAGTAGATGCCTTTGATCTCCTGAATCAAAAAACGTAAAAATATATACAGGGTGTTCGATTTAAAATTCCAAAGTTAGCATCATTTTCGGCGAAACCTGAAGCATTGAGTAAATAAATAATATAAAGAGGCACAACCGTCAAGTGGCCGAGATTTTAGTATTGTATTTTATGCCAATAGCTTCAGGATTGTTTTCAATTTTTAGTGCTATGAGAAGGTATTTGTTATTCGGTTGCATAGCCCTAAATATTGTAGATAATTCTATAGTTATTGACAAAAAAATACAACACTAAAATCTAGGCCCCTTGACGGTTTTTTTTTTTTTTTTTCTCCACCTAGGGCTCGTCTGTTTAAACACCGAGGGCACTGCAGCCTCCTGGGCTTATTGTGCTCTCCCTTCGTTAATCTACTCCACCCACTTCAGTAACTCTGTACCACTAATCAAGTGATACAGATCCGTAACTGAACGAGTTTGGATAGTTTCCGGTTCTGTTTGAGTCTGCCCGTAAATATTATATCTCCCCCTTGACGGTTTATATTATTTACTCAATGCCTGAAGCGACAAAAAATGTTAAATCGGCCGAATTAATGCATATTTAGCCGTTATTTGACGTGCCCAAATTTGAAATTCATATCTTGTAAAACCAAGAAGATATAGATAGAGGCAAGTGACATCTCGTGTTCACCTGGTATATTCTCTGGGTTTTACAAGATATGAATTTCAAATTTGGACACGTCAAATAACGACTGAATATGCATTAATTCGACCAATTTTACATTTTCGGTTGCTTCCGGTTTCACAGGAAATGATGCTAACACTGGATTATTAAATGGAACGCCCCGTATATTTTCACATTTTTTTATTCAGGGGGTCAAAGGCATCTGCTTCATAGAGATCCACTGTTAAATATTATGAGTTTTTTTTTCATTTATATCTTGTTGAATGTTATAATATTCTTATGTATTTCTATGTATTATAAATATGAACAACATTAAATGCTTTATTGAAATAACGTATAGACTATAGAGCCAACATGGACTCATTTAAAAAAAATAGTTATTTTGAAAAAATGATTTCCGAAATGTTCGAGATCTTATAACACAAATTTCATATGACATAATACCATAATTGTATTTTTTGATTAATTATTGAAGCAAAATAAAACATATTTTTGGGGTCACGGCCGCCTAGAAGAAATATTAAGTTTGCTCATAAAAATATCAGCCATTAATATTTTTATCTCAATATGCCATAACTGTATCCAAACTGACCTGAATCAAAAAATGTAAAAATATATAGGGTGTTCCAATTAAAAAATCAAAGTTAGTTTAATTTCCGGTGAAACCGTAAGTGACGGGAAATGTAAAATTGGTCGAGATAATGCACATTTTACCGTTATTTGACGTGCCCAAATTTTCAAAATTCATATCTTGTCAAACCAAGAAGATATAGCAAGCGTCATTTCGTGGTCACCAGGTATACCGTGCCTTCAATTTTCGTAGCTACATGGAGATAAAGTGATCGTGTTCATTCGAAGTAGAGGGGAGTATCGTGTGCATGGTAAATTCACGTTCACGAATGCAAACGCGTATGAATGCGTTTGCTTATGGACGATGATACATGGCAGCTATCCCAACTATTTCGGTCGGACTCACGAGCTTTACCGAATATTTTCTTGTGTAGTGTTTTGAAATGAAGGCACGGTATGTTTTGTGTCCCAAAAGTAACGAGTTTAATTTATATTTTTTTTGTTTGCCTTTTAAAAAAGCAAAATATAGGTCAACTAGTATATTATAAAAAGTGTTACTTTTCTATAATATTGACAATTTGTCTTCGTCATATTTCACAAAGCTATAACAGTAATATTTTTTTACATAGGACACCATATGATATAAACTCTGTTTAAAAAATAATTAACTCTATAGATTTTACCCTTTTACCAACTTGTTTAAAGTAGTTTTCGAGAAATGTCAAAAATGGTCTGTATGAGGAGAAAACAAATTATAAGAGTGATTAAAGAAAAACCTTATTACTTGATTGACAAAAACAAATTAAATAAAAATGATAAAAAAACAATAAATCTTCAGATAGGTATGCTAATTTAGAAAAATATTATTGTTTCATAGAATAGCATTCCAAGATTTTTCAATGTTTTCAAAACTATTAAAGGTAAACTAACAGGTAAAACCTAAAAAATAACTCGGTAAATTCTTTGAAGAAGTCATTAGTTTGTAAAGGGTCATTGGCTTAATAATTGTGACTACTCCTCTAATTTTATTATTTTTATTAAATAACTATATATTTCTTTACGAAATTTTAAGGCTTTACCTGCAGTTTATTGCTAACTATACAGTTGTCATACAAGGTGTTTTAAAGAGCGTGCGCGAACAAAGTTGTATTTTTTAAATGGAACACCCGCTATATATTTGCATGTTCGAATTCTACTAAAAATTATAAGCATTCTTTGTCATATCACCATACATCAAAATTAACTGTTTCCGAGTATACAGGGTACTTTCAGATGCTGTATATTCTAACCGGTGAGACTCAAAATAAAATAACTTCTACATTCCTTTCTTAGTTTTTTATTCCCTACCCGAATATGGCAACTTCCTGTTCAGCTTATATCAACTGGAAATCGAAAATTTGGTTATTGGCTGGATTTGGACTCCTCTTCTACTCTTGTCATTTTTAACAAAAAAAATCCAATAATCTAGAGTACCTAGTTTTCTATTCTATTTAAATTAATAAAAGCTATTATTTTACTAAACTACACGGAAGCAAGTAAAATATTATTACCCAATACAAAAATGTTACAGAGTGACAAAAATGCGATAAATTTTATTATAAAGCGCACAAGAACTGGGAATGACATATTGCAAAATATTATGTCTCCTTTTAAAGTGTCTAAAAAAATATTGGCCCTATTACTCAATTATCTAAAATTTCACACCATACATTTACCGATGAACGGCCCTGAGCTTTTAATTTGACAAACTGCACGAGGATTTTGTAGAGCCCAGATAATTTGCTTTATTAAATTTAAAGGTGTTCATATGCTGAGCATAATTTAAACTGTTAAAAGTAGGGCCAAAAAGAGTAGTCAGTAGATCAAAAAATTCACCGGAAATTCTTCAAAGTATTTAGCTTTTATGGAATACAGAAGCGGCAGCTCTTTTTACCATATAATCCCATATAATTGAGAAATATATCAAGTTTTATCCGCCTACCAGAAATGAAAACCACAACTAGTTCCCCCTGGATTTACTGACTACTCTTTTTGGCCCTACTATATTTTAGACCAGGTGGTATGGGCGCAGTCGTTTTGAAGTAAATTCGGACTGATTTTTTTTGCTGGAATCGGTTCAGGAGACAGTGTCGATTATGAAAATCTATGTTACCAAAAGGTAACCTGGTCTGATATTGTTTAAAACAGTTTAAAAAAAGGGAAAAATAACATTTTTTTACTCAAACTAATTAAGCATTTTTATATTCTTCGACCGATTTCCAACAATAACTTTTTTTCGTAAACTTGATATTTTCAATGTTATTAATTTTTAAAAATTAATAACTGAAAATATCTCTTCCTTTTTTTAGGATTTATTATATCTCTTGAAGTTACTATCGAAAAAACTTGTTTTATCTAACAAATATTCAAATTAACCAGTTTAAAACTGGGAAATAACCTCTACACCTTTGACGTGATGTCAGAGGAACAATTAGAGGGTGTTTTTTGACGACTAATAGGAATTAAAATAATACAAAATCACTACGCTGACGTTTTGGAATCTATCTGTTTCCTTTTTCAAAGTGTAGGCTTTAGATTTTTATGTTACGTGTAGATGTAGATCCACTATTACAAATCTTTTTTGTGTGACTCAATTCATAGCAGAATCTATTGATCCAGGACTACAAACTGATGTTGTTTATACTAACTTTTCTAAGGCATTCGACAGACTTGATCATAACATACTTATTACTAAACTTAAAGCTCATGGTTTCTCTTCGAGTCTCCAAGAATTTTTTAAATCCTATTTTACGAATCGTAAGCAATATGTTGAATGTTCTGGTCATCAGTCTGTCGAGATTTCAGTAACATCTGGTGTTCCCCAAGGATCCAACCTAGGGCCACTCCTCTTTAACATATTCATTGATGATATCACTTGTAGTCTAAAGGTAAATTGCTTACTGTATGCCGATGATATGAAACTGTACTGTAACATCAAAAGCATTGAGGGTTGTATGGAGCTGCAAAATGACTTAGTAAGCATCAGTAATTGGTGATTTGCAAATAAGTTTCCCTTAAATGTAGCAAAGTGTAATGTCATGACATATAGCAACAAAGCAAATCTAGTTACCTTTAATTATTCTATAAACGACACAAATTTAAATCGACCTGTTACCTACCGAGATTTGGGAGTGACATTTGATCAGAAACTTTCATTTGTTAATCACATCAGTAATCTTACTTCAGACTGTTTTAGAGCTCTAGGGTACATTATAAGAAACTCCAACGACTTCAACAATATTTTATTTTATTTATTTTATTATATTTTATTTTAAGGTATTAGAATATTAAAATTGCTTTTTTATTCTTTTGTAAGATCGCGTTTAGAGTATGCCTCCAGTATTTGGAGTCCCTTCTACAATGTCCATATTCAGAGTTTAGAAAAAGTGCAGAGAAATTATAAGTAGAAATCCAAGTAACAACTACTCAACGGGCAAAAACCCCGACTTGTATTGAATTACACTTGGAAATCCAAAATTGATAGCCAATATTATTCGAATAATATTGGCTATCAATTTTGGATTTCCAAGTGTAATTCAATGCAAATCGGGGCTTTTGCCCGTTGAGTAGTTGTTACTTGGATATCTACTTATTATTTAGCATGTAGTTTAGTCCACCAGGGCTAGAGGTCGCCTGCTTTTGGTATTTGCTTTGCAAATCGCTATCTGTCACAGAGACATCATCGATGTCTTGACAGGTAGTAGCAACTGACCACCAGAGGGATGTTTATATCTCTCACCACTACCAAATAACACGGTGTAAAAGAAAATTGTTATTATTATTATTCTACACATTACATTAAAATCTAAAGCCTAAACTTTGAAAAAGGAAACAGATGTAGTTTAAGAAACGCCAGCGCAGTGTTTTTGTATTCTTTTAATTCATATTAGTTGTCAAAAAACACGCTCTAACTGTCCCTCTGACATCACGTCAAAGGAGTAGAGGTTACTTCCCAGTTTTAAACTGGTTAATTTGAGTATTATTTAGATACATCAAGATTTTTCGATAGGAATTTCAAGAGATATGGTAATAAATCCCCAAAAGAAAAGGAAGAGAAAAAATTTATGAAATGCCACAATTAGCACTTAAACAATATGAACAGTTCTTGTTGGAAATAGGTCAAAATATATAAAAAAAATTAGTTTAAGTAAAAAATCGTAATTTTTCTATTTGTTATAACAAAAATTGTTTTAAACAATATCAGACCAGGTTACCATTTGGTAACTTTCAAAACCGATTCCAGCAAAAAAATTAAGTCCGAATTTACTTCGAAACGCCTGCACCCATACCACCTGGTCCGCTACACAAACGAATAATATTCTAGCGCATCATCTTAATACGAACTCACCCCCCACTCCCGCTCAATATATGTGGCAACACTGCTGGAGGCGTAACCGAACTCCAGTGTACAAAAATTTATACAAAAGAGGCGTTTCCGCTACTCAGTATTTGGAGGTGTGTTACATTTACAAATATGGCAAAAATTTGTATATATTCAGAATGCTTATTCCTTACCCCTCTGTTGGTGCTTGTGTAGAGGTGTGTTATTATTTACCATTTGCACAAAATACACACAAAAAACGTGCTTCCTTAACGTGGAGGCTTGGGTGCCTGTGTGATGTATGGAGGCGATTAAGATAGCCGTGCACGTATATATATATATATATATATATATATATATATATAAGGGGTTAATATATTTATATATTTTTTTAGATTCATAAATAATTAATATTTTGTAATTTATATGAAAGATAAAAATAAGGAGACAAATTTAATGAAAACATTATCAAGAGGATTGTAAACACTGAGTTTTAAATAGATGCGCTTTGTATATTTTCTTAAAATGATGTTTACTATAGTTTTTGAGGGTATTATCAATGGCATTATAAACTTTGCAAACTTGGTAACTAAAACAGCGTGTAAATAGTTCTGTCCTGTGGACTGGTGGGGTTAGAAGACCCTTAAATCTGAGATTCAGTGTATGAACGTCTGTCCTAAATTTTAATTTCTGATGTAGATAAACTGGGGATTTATCTATTACTATGTTATGAAAGAGACATGCTGAGTGATGAAGTCTTCTATTTTTCATGTTTAGCCAATTTGTTTCTTTTAATGTATGAGATATTCTCTGGTTTCGACGTATTCCATAAATTAGTCTTAAACAGGAATTTTGTAACTTTTGTATTTTGTTAATATAAACTGAATCCAAACAAGGGCCATACAAACAATCTGCATAATTTAATGTTGATAGAACTAATGTTTCACATTATAAAATTTTTGTTTTATGAGGAAGAAAATGCCTACTACCATATATTAATTTTAGAGAAGAATAACCTTTTTGTAATAATTTGTTGGTATTTTCTTTAAATCTTAAGTTTGTGTCGATTATTACCCCTAAACTTTTAACTTTATCTTTCCCTTCTAATGTATTGTTTTCTATTTGTATATTTATATTATCTATAATACTATCTCGTTGGGTTTTTGGACCAAAAACAATAAAATTAGATTTGGAAGGATTTATAACTAAGCAGTGATCTTTTGCTACCTTTAAAAAGTTATTAAGATCTTCATTTATTTGTGAAGAAGCCGTGTGTATGTCGGAAGCAGAGAAAGACTGATAGAGTTGCGTGTCATCAGCATATAAATGAATTTTTGAATATCTTAAATTAATTAAATTACTTGTGTATATGGTGAAAAGCAGCGGGCCAAGAATAGATCCTTGTGGGACACCTGTTTTTAAATTTATGTAGCTTGATTTATTGTTGTTTAGAAGTACACATTGCTCACGATTTCTCAAATAGTTATTAAATAGTTTTATTGCGTTCTCTGAGAGCCCGATGTAATGTAAAATTGCTAAAAGTATATCATAATTTATTGTATCGAAAGCTCTGCTGAAGTCTAATGAAACCAGTACAGTACAAAGTCCTTTATCTGTGGCGGTAATAACCTCGTCAACAATGTGCAAAAGAGCCGTAGTGCAACTGTGTCCTGGTCTGAAACCAGATTGAATTGTACGTATCAATGAATTCTTCTCCAAGTGTTCTCTTAATTGCAGTTCCATAATTTTTTCAATGATCTTAGATAAAGTTGGTAATATGCTGATGCATCTTAAATCTTTAAAAAATTCAGGATTAGTTATTTTGGGTAACACAGATACAACAGCTCGCTTCCACATTGCAGGGAAGGTATTCTCATTTAAACAATGATAAATAATATGTGTTAAATATAGGATAATATGAGGACAACATAATTTTAACATAGTTATATTAATTCCGTCACACCCTGTAGCAGTGGTTGTTATATGAGTTAAAATTTCGTATACACAATTATCGCTGACGGCTTGAAATTTAAAATTATTATCATTGATTTTATTATTACTATAAAAATTTGTTACTTCATCAGAAAGAGAGGTTTTAGGTACACCGTTAACAAAGAAATCATTGATTACGTTAACATCACTTAAATGTACAGGTATTTCTTTATTTTTTTTATAGGCATGCAATTAATTTCTTTAAGAAATTTCCAATTCTGTTTTGGGGTTCCATGTTTTATTTTATATTCAAAGTAGGCTTTTTTTTCTCGTTTTATGGCTTGGGTTGTGTAATTTCGTATCTCTTTATAAAAATTTTTATGTAGAATATTATTAGTATTTTTAAATCTTTTAAGAGCTTTGTCTCGTATAGAAATCATTATTTTTATATTGTCTGTTATCCAGGGTGCATGTGGTCTTGTAAATCTCGATGTTATCATGGGTGCATGTATTTCAAATAAATGTGTTAAATTATTTATGAGATAGTCTACCTTCTCGTCTACACTATTTAAATCGAATATTATATACCAAGGGATGCGCCATATAGAACACAGAGTTGACAGTGGTGTTAGTTGACGGTGCTCCACGTTTGACTTAAATTTTAAATAGACTAAGTTAATAGTTAAAAGTTAATTAGTGATTAATATAAAACAAAGTATGGGCTAACTAAATGTGCATTTAAAAACTGCCTAGATAGTGCCCTTTTCTAACCAAAACAATTTTTTTGCTGAAATAACAATCATGAGTTTTACAAACTTAAAATCAATAGAACTAAAAAGTGAACTGCAAAAACGTGGTTTACCAACATATGGAAGAAAAAGTATGCTTATAAAAAGATTGCAAGCAATCGACTCATCGCCAAATGCAAAAGAAAATGATTTACAAACAAAATCTAATCTAACAAAAAAACAAGTAAATAATAAAAACAATGATAGAAGAAAAACGACTTGTTTAACATTAATTAATAAAATTGCAATGTTAGAAAAAAGAATAAATACGCTGGAAATTAGCTTCACTAAGTTAAGAAATAAACTAAACAGTACTCTACGAAGTAAAAAAACAGGAAAATGATAAGTTTGAATGAAGACACGAAAGAAAGCACAATAATTCCTAAGACAAGTAATACCAATGAACGTAACAAAATTTCCAATAAAATAAATAATGTAACATCGAATACTAATGACGTAAAAATAAGATCAGCAAGTTTTAAATCTAAAATACTAATTTTAGGGGATAATAATGGACGAGATTGTGCTGAAATAATGAACAATATTCAAGACTGTCACAAAAAATATGAAGTTAATTCGTTTTACAAACCAAATGCTTTATTTGAAAGTGTCATTTCAGATATTGAGAATCTTACGAAGAATTTTGGCAGTACGGACTATGTAATTGTAATTGCAGGCATATGTAATGCTATACGTGGATATAACATAGATTTAAAACAAGTTAATAATGTAATCGCAAAACTTAATCATACTAATGTAATAATTGTAAGTGCAACTTATTGTAAAAATCGAAATATACTGAACAAACTTATTTATGAACTTAATGTGAATCTAGTGAAAACCGTGAATAGATATCCCCATGCAAATTACTTTGAAACAAACCGAGCGTTAAAAGAAGAAAATACATTCAACTATAAACCTGAACTGACATATAAAATAAAAAATACTATATTTAATTACATTTATCCAAGACTAATTACTAATAAATCTATAAATTATTATAATCTAAGAGAAGTAGAAATAAGAGACGATATCGAGGTTAGCGTATTACAAGGAAATATTGTTAGTACAGAAGTTAATAAAAACTATCAGGGGAACAGTGCTGTACCAGATTATGAAAAAATAAACAACCGCGAGATATATGACACGACTGAAGACCATAAAGAAGATGAAGATTGTATCATTATTGAAGAGGATGTAACTGATGACAGTGTAATAAATAATAGTGGGAGTAATAGAAACAAACAAGAATGTAAAATACAAAAACAGAGCGTAAATTTTCAAGGCAGCGAAAGGGTGAGGCTGCTTATATAATAAAAACTTTATATATTAATATACAATGTATTCGTAACAAATTTGACGAACTTGAATTGTTTGCTATAGAAAATAAAGTTGACATTATTTGTATAACTGAACTAGAAACTAATGAGATAAAATTTTTTAATTTAGATAATTATCAAATTGCTAATTCTTTTTGTAGAAAAAATTGTATTTGTGGTGGAGTTATTATATATATTAAAGACACCTTTAGGCCCTCCGCACATTAAGCTACTAAAAAGAAACTAGTTACAAACTTAAATCACCTAGCAGTTAGTTATTAGTCACTGCCCATGTATTTCAATGAGCATCCGCACACAACGCTACTAGTTGGTAACCTGTTTGTAACGCGTTGGTAATCAGTCAGTCTCAACCCGACATGCAGAGTCTCTTGGCGTTTAGTTTCTAGTTTCTTTTGTAAACAACTATGCAAAACGGCCAAAATGGCAGAACAATCATTGAATTTAAGACTAGTAGAAGAACTTTCAGTAGCGTCGTGTGCGATTCATAATTTGTAACTAGTTTGTGATTTATGTTTCTAACTAGTTTAGTTTCTTTTTAGTAGCTTAATGTGCGGAGGGCCTTAGGGTTAAACAATTGCAGCACTTAACTAGTTTATCACAAGAAATCCATTGTGAAGTATCTGCAGTGGAAGTGATATATTTAAATATTATTATTATTGCTATATATAGATCTCCAAAAGGAGATGTAAAAATATTTCTTGATACCCTTAATACAATTCTTAATAAAATAACACATACAAATAAATGCATTTATATATATGGCGATTTTAACATCAATTTGATGATAAACACTGAAGCAAAAAAAGATTTTTCTAGTCTAATTAAATCATATAATTTTAATTTCTTGATTGATGATGCAACACGTGTCACAACTCGATCTCAAACTTGTATTGATAACTGTATAACAAATAGTAAAGATAAGCGTATGTTGTTGATGTTAACTTATCAGATCACCGAGGAATAATAAATGAAGTTCAGTCACAAAGTTATATTGATAGGACAAAAACAGAAATTATACAATTTAGGACATATTCGCAATCTAGAGCAATGAATTGCGTTAATAGGCTAAAAGCTTATAATTGGGATGATTTAAATATTATAAATAATACTAATGACATGTTCAACTATTTCTTCGATATATGTATAAAGATAATAGATGATTCTTTTCCAATAAAAACTAAAACTATAACAAACACTAATAAAAATAAAAAATGGTTCACAAATGATTTAAAAACAATGCGAGATAACTTAAACTTCTTTACACTATTAGCGAAACAAAACGCGGATGACCAAGAATTATTAGATTATGTTTTATGTTTAAGAAAACAATATAAAAAAGAAATTAAAAAATGTAAAAGTGATCATATCAGTAACACGATATTACATTCATCTAATAAATCAAAATACATGTGGAAAGTAATAAATGATGCTAAAACAGTAAAGAAACAAAAACAATGTAATAATGATAGCCCCAATGATTTTAATATGTACTTTGCAAATGTATCAACAAATGTAGCTAGTAATTTACCAACGTCAGATTTAAATTCCATCGACATAACTGCAAAAAATATATATACTGATAAATCTTTCTTTTTACGACCTGTTACAGAAAAAGAAGTTAGTGACATAATTACAAACCTATCAAATAGTGCAGCAAAAGATATTTATGGAATAAGTAACAAGCTACTTAAGCGAATCAGAGAAGGTATATTAAAACCGCTTACAATAATTATAAATAAATGTTTTGAAAACGGGGAATTTCCTGACAAGCTAAAAAATGCTAAAATATCTCCCATTTATAAAAATAAAGGAGATGAAAATGATAAGAACAATTACCGTCCACTTGCAATAATACCTACTTTGTCAAAACCTATAGAAGCGGCATTTAATAATAGAGTAGTGGAATATCTAGAGAAAAATAATCTATTCACACAAACCCAGTATGGTTTTAGACGACGACTTTCAACTGTAAATGCCATTATAAAATTGGTGACAGATATACTCCATGCCTTTGAGAGAGGTGAAATGGTATCAGCAACTTTCTGCGACCTCTCAAAGGCATTTGACTGTGTCTGTCACAACACATTAAATAATAAGCTTCCATACTACGGCATCAGGGGTCCAGCACTTGATTTTATTAAGAGTTATCTTCAAAATAGGATGCAAATTGTAGATTATAAGGGGGAGAGGTCACCGGCGATATTAATGAACTCGGGTGTGCCCCAGGGCTCTATATTGGGCCCTCTATTGTTTCTGTTGTATGTAAATGATTTTTCAAGTTATTTAACTATGACAGAAGCAATACAATACGCTGACGATACTACCCTTTATACTATAGGTAGTAATTTAACTGAAATGAATGAAATTAGTGCATCAGTTCAAAAAAATGCAAATGATTGGTTTATTGCTAATAAATTAGCACTCAATATGGAAAAAACGACAGTAATGAATTTCACGTTAAATAATTCCCTAGAAGATGGACACACTAAATTTCTTGGAATGGTCATAGATAAAAGTTTAAATTGGAAAAATCATGTCGACATGTTAGCTAATAAATTATCAAGCATTATTTTCTTACTACGAAAAATTGCCTCCTATGTACCAATCGAAATAAATAAAATAGCATATAATGGATTATTTCAATCACAGTTAGCTTACGGCATACTTATATGGGGAAACTCAACGGCTTGGAGTAGAATATTTATACTCCAAAAAATGGCAATTAGGGCTATTACAAAAAATACATCTCGCGTCACATGTAGACCTCTTTTTATAGAATTAAAAGTTTTAACGTATCCGGCATTATACACTTCGCACATAAATTATGGAATAGGTAAAAAAATGAGTCAAGTTTATACGTTCATATTTTTGTTAATATTGAAGCAATTTCAATAATTTTTTTATTGCGGATAGGTCATTTCTTCTGCAGTTTAATACCGTATGTTCGATTTAACTACGAGTTTTGTTATACAGGGAAACGCGAAAAGTATGAGGGCATGTAAATTCCATAAAATTTCAATTTGATCTGAGGCAATTAGGAGCCTATGAAAATTTATTTTTATAAGTGTTTCGGTTACGGCCTCTCCTATTGTACTCACTGCGCCAAGCAATTTGCCATACGGTTCTTGGTAAATAAAAAATTGGCAATTCTTTGAAAATTTTTCTGTTGCCTGTTAAGACTAATTTTGTTGGAGGCCTGGCAAAAAGTCGATCTAATGTTCATTCGAGATTTAATTTTAAGTATGTTCAATCGATGCCAAACTGTAGTAAATGCCAGGGAAGGTAATACCCGTTATTAGTTTGCATTATTGCTTAGTTTTTTGTTATTGTTATCGTTATTTTTCCTGTTAAATAAATTTATTAAGTTATTTTTATTCCAACTTGTATTATTAACCTCGATATTGGTTTCATAACTCTTTAATGAGAGGAAAATGAAACAAAATCCACTAAAATTATTGTTTTTTACCAGTTATTGGCAACAGAACAATTTCCGATGTTTCCGTGACCCTTGTTGGCACTTCAACAATTTGTTTTAAATTAAAAGTCTCTAAAACAGAGTAAAAATTATCAACAACAGAATTTGGTATGTTTAACAAATTAATGTTAAGTCTCCAGTGAGTAAAATATGCTACACCCACAGCATTTTTCCCTCTGTCTGTTTTTATTTCTAGCCATAGTTGTTCAATGACTTCACCGGTTTGGATAACTGTAGTATTTAATTTATTGCTGGCAAATACACAAACCACCCCCCCTTGTACGTCTATCACGTCTATACAATCTAAATCCTTCTAAATTAATCAAATATAGTGAGATGGGGTCATGCGTACAATTGCCGGTCTTCGATCTTCGGAGCAAAGCAGCGGTTGTCGGAGCCGGGGAATGGATGGGTGACCGTATCTCATTACATTACCGAGGATAGTGCAGCGGGCTAGATCGCCCTTGAGTGGCACAAGGGGACTAGTTACTGCCTATCTCTCCTGGGTTCGAGTCCCAGCTCCGGCAGATGGCAATGTCGGAGGGAATGGGTGTATGTGGTGTGTCCTGGTTAAGTGTCAGAATAGCTCTAAGCTAAACTTCGCCAGGACGTTAATATAAATAAGACGATTAAAAAAAAAAAAAAAAAAATCATCTGAAATTCCCTCATGCAACCACGTTTCTGCTATCAAAAAAATATCAAAATAATGCTCCACTATCAGTGTTCTCAATTCCTGAATTGAAGGTAAAAGCGATCTTATATTTAAAAAGCCAACCTTCAATTGATCTGTAGTCATCCTTAATCAAAATTAAAAATTAATCCCGGTAGTTCATATTTATGTGAATAGGTAAAGAATGGAAAATAAATGTGAATTGCTTTAACCCCTTACACAAAAGTAAATCCAAATAAAAAGAATAAACAAAAAACTTCAAGCTTGAAATTATTCGAAATTACAAAAATTAATCGATACCACTATCTTTATCTTTACCTCTGTAAGAAATCTTAATGCAGAACAACAAAAAATATATATTATAAAAAATACTGTAAATACTCCTAATATACCTAAGTACTATAAATAAAGAAATGAGAAATATAGTTGGTAGATTACCTACTATAGGTACCTTTTTAATGAATACAAAAAGTATTAAAAAGAGAGAAAACATACATGAACTGTTTTTATACTAATAGATACTAATATCACTTAAATTTCAATAATATACTATACAAACTGAAAACATTTTATAATTTCAAAATAACGGCAACTTACAATATATCTATGTAACATTCAAAAGGTTTACATCTTCAATAGAATTAATTCTAAAAATTGCATTGTTATTATTTAACGTAGCAAGTATACGACCATCACTTGTCCATGTTTTTCCTTTTGTATTTATTTTTTCTATACTTAATTTCAAAATTTTAACCTTTTCCTGTGTCAGATCTTCTCTAATCACCATAGCTTTACCTTTGAGTTTCTTCTTATTTCCATATACTAATTTCTTATCTTCTAAATAAGCGAAGTGGGCAACTATAGGGCGCATTTTATTATCGTTTATCTTCCCAGGTCTATAGCAGTTCTCAATTTTACCATTTATTTTTACATCTAAATTTGTTTTAATGAACTCTTCTACAACTTGATATAAATTTTAATTTTTTTGTTCTTTAATGCCATATATTCTAATGGTTTTGCTGCGTAGTTGTTGGTCTAGACTATGTATCAACAAATGTAGCTAGTAATTTACCAACGTCAGATTTAAATTCCATCGACATAACTGCAAAAAATATATATACTGATAAATCTTTCTTTTTACGACCTGTTACAGAAAAAGAAGTTAGTGACATAATTACAAACCTATCAAATAGTGCAGCAAAAGATATTTATGGAATAAGTAACAAGCTACTTAAGCGAATCAGAGAAGGTATATTAAAACCGCTTACAATAATTATAAATAAATGTTTTGAAAACGGGGAATTTCCTGACAAGCTAAAAAATGCTAAAATATCTCCCATTTATAAAAATAAAGGAGATGAAAATGATAAGAACAATTACCGTCCACTTGCAATAATACCTACTTTGTCAAAACCTATAGAAGCGGCATTTAATAATAGAGTAGTGGAATATCTAGAGAAAAATAATCTATTCACACAAACCCAGTATGGTTTTAGACGACGACTTTCAACTGTAAATGCCATTATAAAATTGGTGACAGATATACTCCATGCCTTTGAGAGAGGTGAAATGGTATCAGCAACTTTCTGCGACCTCTCAAAGGCATTTGACTGTGTCTGTCACAACACATTAAATAATAAGCTTCCATACTACGGCATCAGGGGTCCAGCACTTGATTTTATTAAGAGTTATCTTCAAAATAGGATGCAAATTGTAGATTATAAGGGGGAGAGGTCACCGGCGATATTAATGAACTCGGGTGTGCCCCAGGGCTCTATATTGGGCCCTCTATTGTTTCTGTTGTATGTAAATGATTTTTCAAGTTATTTAACTATGACAGAAGCAATACAATACGCTGACGATACTACCCTTTATACTATAGGTAGTAATTTAACTGAAATGAATGAAATTAGTGCATCAGTTCAAAAAAATGCAAATGATTGGTTTATTGCTAATAAATTAGCACTCAATATGGAAAAAACGACAGTAATGAATTTCACGTTAAATAATTCCCTAGAAGATGGACACACTAAATTTCTTGGAATGGTCATAGATAAAAGTTTAAATTGGAAAAATCATGTCGACATGTTAGCTAATAAATTATCAAGCATTATTTTCTTACTACGAAAAATTGCCTCCTATGTACCAATCGAAATAAATAAAATAGCATATAATGGATTATTTCAATCACAGTTAGCTTACGGCATACTTATATGGGGAAACTCAACGGCTTGGAGTAGAATATTTATACTCCAAAAAATGGCAATTAGGGCTATTACAAAAAATACATCTCGCGTCACATGTAGACCTCTTTTTATAGAATTAAAAGTTTTAACGTATCCGGCATTATACACTTCGCACATAAATTATGGAATAGGTAAAAAAATGAGTCAAGTTTATACGTTCATATTTTTGTTAATATTGAAGCAATTTCAATAATTTTTTTATTGCGGATAGGTCATTTCTTCTGCAGTTTAATACCGTATGTTCGATTTAACTACGAGTTTTGTTATACAGGGAAACGCGAAAAGTATGAGGGCATGTAAATTCCATAAAATTTCAATTTGATCTGAGGCAATTAGGAGCCTATGAAAATTTATTTTTATAAGTGTTTCGGTTACGGCCTCTCCTATTGTACTCACTGCGCCAAGCAATTTGCCATACGGTTCTTGGTAAATAAAAAATTGGCAATTCTTTGAAAATTTTTCTGTTGCCTGTTAAGACTAATTTTGTTGGAGGCCTGGCAAAAAGTCGATCTAATGTTCATTCGAGATTTAATTTTAAGTATGTTCAATCGATGCCAAACTGTAGTAAATGCCAGGGAAGGTAATACCCGTTATTAGTTTGCATTATTGCTTAGTTTTTTGTTATTGTTATCGTTATTTTTCCTGTTAAATAAATTTATTAAGTTATTTTTATTCCAACTTGTATTATTAACCTCGATATTGGTTTCATAACTCTTTAATGAGAGGAAAATGAAACAAAATCCACTAAAATTATTGTTTTTTACCAGTTATTGGCAACAGAACAATTTCCGATGTTTCCGTGACCCTTGTTGGCACTTCAACAATTTGTTTTAAATTAAAAGTCTCTAAAACAGAGTAAAAATTATCAACAACAGAATTTGGTATGTTTAACAAATTAATGTTAAGTCTCCAGTGAGTAAAATATGCTACACCCACAGCATTTTTCCCTCTGTCTGTTTTTATTTCTAGCCATAGTTGTTCAATGACTTCACCGGTTTGGATAACTGTAGTATTTAATTTATTGCTGGCAAATACACAAACCACCCCCCCTTGTACGTCTATCACGTCTATACAATCTAAATCCTTCTAAATTAATCAAATATAGTGAGATGGGGTCATGCGTACAATTGCCGGTCTTCGATCTTCGGAGCAAAGCAGCGGTGGTCGGAGCCGGGGAATGGATGGGTGACCGTATCTCATTACATTACCGAGGATAGTGCAGCGGGCTAGATCGCCCTTGAGTGGCACAAGGGGACTAGTTACTGCCTATCTCTCCTGGGTTCGAGTCCCAGCTCCGGCAGATGGCAATGTCGGAGGGAATGGGTGTATGTGGTGTGTCCTGGTTAAGTGTCAGAATAGCTCTAAGCTAAACTTCGCCAGGACGTTAATATAAATAAGACGATTAAAAAAAAAAAAAAAAAAATCATCTGAAATTCCCTCATGCAACCACGTTTCTGCTATCAAAAAAATATCAAAATAATGCTCCACTATCAGTGTTCTCAATTCCTGAATTGAAGGTAAAAGCGATCTTATATTTAAAAAGCCAACCTTCAATTGATCTGTAGTCATCCTTAATCAAAATTAAAAATTAATCCCGGTAGTTCATATTTATGTGAATAGGTAAAGAATGGAAAATAAATGTGAATTGCTTTAACCCCTTACACAAAAGTAAATCCAAATAAAAAGAATAAACAAAAAACTTCAAGCTTGAAATTATTCGAAATTACAAAAATTAATCGATACCACTATCTTTATCTTTACCTCTGTAAGAAATCTTAATGCAGAACAACAAAAAATATATATTATAAAAAATACTGTAAATACTCCTAATATACCTAAGTACTATAAATAAAGAAATGAGAAATATAGTTGGTAGATTACCTACTATAGGTACCTTTTTAATGAATACAAAAAGTATTAAAAAGAGAGAAAACATACATGAACTGTTTTTATACTAATAGATACTAATATCACTTAAATTTCAATAATATACTATACAAACTGAAAACATTTTATAATTTCAAAATAACGGCAACTTACAATATATCTATGTAACATTCAAAAGGTTTACATCTTCAATAGAATTAATTCTAAAAATTGCATTGTTATTATTTAACGTAGCAAGTATACGACCATCACTTGTCCATGTTTTTCCTTTTGTATTTATTTTTTCTATACTTAATTTCAAAATTTTAACCTTTTCCTGTGTCAGATCTTCTCTAATCACCATAGCTTTACCTTTGAGTTTCTTCTTATTTCCATATACTAATTTCTTATCTTCTAAATAAGCGAAGTGGGCAACTATAGGGCGCATTTTATTATCGTTTATCTTCCCAGGTCTATAGCAGTTCTCAATTTTACCATTTATTTTTACATCTAAATTTGTTTTAATGAACTCTTCTACAACTTGATATAAATTTTAATTTTTTTGTTCTTTAATGCCATATATTCTAATGGTTTTGCTGCGTAGTTGTTGGTCTAGACTATTATATTTGTCATTTAAATTTTGTAACCACTTGTCCTGATTTTGTATTTGTTCCTTTAATTCGCGATTTTCGGTTTCTAATTTATCTACTTTTGCGCCAAATTCCTCACTTATAGTGGATATTATAGTTTTCGTAATAGAATTAATAAATTCATCCGAGGTACAAATTTTGTTGACCAATGTTTTTATAACGGTTTGTAGATCTGAATTAGTATCTTCAGCTTTTAACTTTGCTAATCTGGTATTAGACATCTTATTAAGTCTAATACCTTATATTCCCTATATTCTTACTTGAATTTAAAGAGTCCGCATTTTCTTCAACGATTCTTGGTACCAGAACCATTCTCAATATTTTTGCTGGTTACAGTGTTACCTTCTGGAATATTTTTGCTTGCCACAGCGTTACTTTTTTCTTTGCTGGTCACAGCGTTACCTACTGGAATATTTTTGCTTGTCACAGCGTTACTTTCTTCAACGATTTTGGTACCAGAACCACCCTGAATATTTTTACTGGTTACAGTGTTACCTTCTGGAATATTTTTGCTTGCCACAGCGTTACTTTTTTCTTTGCCGGTCACAGCGTTACCTACTGGAATATTTTTGCTTGCCACAGCGTTACTTTCTTCAACGATTTTGGTACCAGATCCACCCTGAATATTTTTGCTGGTTACAGTGTTACCTTCTGGAATATTTTTGCTTGCCACAGCGTTACTTTCTTCAACAATTTTGGTACCAGAACCACCCTGAATATTTTTGCTGGTTACAGTGTTACCTTCTGGAATATTTTTGCTTGCCACAGCGTTACTTTCTTCAACGATTTTGGTACCAGAACCACCCTGAATATTTTTTCTGGTTACAGTGTTACCTTCTGGAATATTTTTGCTTGCCACAGCATTTCTTTCTTCGTCTAATGACAAAAATAATATCGATTATAGCAAAACACCAAAATAATTTGCAAAATGTAGGTACACACCAGCATAGTAAACTGGCAGTCAGTTTTTGGAGAAAGGACATTAATTCAAATATAGATTCTTGAGAATATACTCTTCGTATGTGAATAAAGGAATAAGTTAAATTTAGCTTATGTTTTTAAAAATAGTATGGTAGTTTTAGTTGTGTAGGAAGGTGTGTCAGATAAAAAAAAATTAAATGGTATTAATTTTCTATATTACGAAACGTCCCATTTTTTGAAATAAAACTAAGCGACTTTTGTCAACGCGAGAACTCCTCTAGCAAGCATGGTCGTTGTTTATATCGCGTGGTGCTGACTATAAAATTCAATTTTTCTGGTAAAACATGCTTTTTTGCATAAAATGTGTGTAACATTGTTTTAAAGACACTTTAATAGATAATTTGAAGAACATTATTTGTATATAAAAAGGCATTTAAAGTGTAGGTATAAAGTGATAAAAAATGCTGGTAAAAATTTTCAAAAAAAAATTGAAAAAAAAAACCATGCGCGAGCGGGGCTTATAAACTTGATATTCGTGTTCAATGTATCCGATTTTGGAGGGGTAGGTAAAATTCCACGAAATTTTAAGCATCTTCTTATATTAATTATTAATAATAATGATATGTTAATTGATAGCCTTACAATTGCTTATAATTTATAATAATTACCAAATGATTTATGAATATTCAGTCCTTACTCACCATACGATCACTTCTGGGACTTCTTCCGTTTATTGATAACATCCATGCATTTTTTGTGACTGTCAGTACAAATAAGGGTAGCATCATACCAACATCCTTTCCATTTTGCAGAAACTGTGTTTGGCCCCTTTTTGACTTTTTTTTCTTCCGTGCAATAATAGTAACCATCATTGAACAGAACCGCGCAATGGATGATGGACATGACGTATACGACGTACACAATTCTACAACATTAAAACTGAATTCCAAATAATTTTTTAATAACTATAACTGGTAACGTGGAGTCATGAAACTGCGAAATAATTTTGATGTGCATCATTTTTTTATCATCTGTAAGTAATTTTCACCAGATTTCCTGTACCTTTTTTAAGAAGATCTCACACGGCATAGTAATGTTATGTGTATATGGTACCTACCCTTCACTAGCTAGTGCGTAGCAAGATTTTTATAAATAGGGTGTCATAAAGAATGGAACATAGAGTTATTGGAGGTTCTTTGGCTCAAAATATGAAGATTTAATCTAGAGATGCACCGACACCTACTTTAAAAAAAAAAGCCAAGTACCGATTACCGAGCTCCCCGAAAAATGCTGAAACCGAGTACCAAGCTAATCGGGTCAAATTGTGAACCAAGTTCCGACTTATTCTTTCAGTTTCATAACTTACAAAAAATACCGCGACTCCTATGCTGTCTCTTTTCCACTCAAGCGGACCATAATGATGAACGCGCTTAATTATCAATTAAAAAACAAGGGGTTGCCATAACATAATAGCCTAAACCGCTTTGGGGGAGACTTTGGGACTTTGTAGAGGTGTTTAAAGAATATTTAAGGACTTTAGCAACATTAAAATTTCTTGTTTTTCATATTGTTTTTCAGGGTTGAAAATGGCCATTTTTGCATTTTCTCGAACTTTAAATAATTTCTCGAAAACTATCAACGTTTGAGCAAAGTTGCAAAGACCTTTTTTTGTTAAAAATCGTCCAATGTAGTGCGACAGTTTAGCTAGGATATTTCAATATATTGTGCACTTTTTGATAAAAGTACCAAATTTGGCACAGAGATAGACCGATGTAATATGAACAATTTTGAATGTGGAGCCATCGGCCAACTGCCCCCTGGCAACCGTGGCGGCCATTTTCCCAAACGGCTGCCAGTGGACACCCGAAAGACAACAGAAGTTAGATAAAGTTTGCTGCTGAAGATTTTGGTGAATACTTATTAGCCCAGGGTCGATCTGAAGATTTATATAGGAAACCTTGAACAAATTAGAGACAAGCTGAAATTTGGTATATAAGTTGGTATTGGAGTCCTTAAAATACCACCAAACCCCACCGGTAATCCGCCGTGCCTGTCACCCCTAAACAACCCCCGAAAGGGGTGAAAATCGGACTTTTTTTAGTTTTTTGGCGATATTTTAAAAACAAAGCTATATACGAAAAAATATGAAGACAGAAAAATTAAAGAGTATAAAACTTCCTATAAAATTACGTTTAGCAGATATATTTTGCTTTACCAGTGGCGGAGTTATGATATTTTTAATAACTGGGTATTTTGTAAAAATACTCCCTAGCCATTACTTATTGGATTTTGACATTAAATATACATAACAATATATATGGGTATTTTGGTAAATACATTTAATACATCCTTACGTCAATAAATTAGAAATAAAAAGCATACCAGTGGAGTAGGTACTATATTTCTAATTTCATACATTATTTTGTATTAGCTAATAGAACTTTTACGTTCCTATTAAATGTAGCAAAATAATTATTTTAAATATCCGTGGAATTTCTGTTAGAAATTGAGAGAAATTATTTTTATATTAATAATATTTAGGACATAATACCGCAAAGCCCAGGGTCGATCTGAAGCTTTATATAGGAAACCATGAACAAATTAGAGACAAGCTGAAATTTGGTTATATAAGTTTGTATTGGGGTCCTTAAAATACCACCAAACCCCACCGGTAATCTGCCGTGCCTGTCACCCCTAAACAACCCCCGAAAGGGGTGAAAATCGGACTTTTTTTAGTTTTTTGGCAATATCTTAAAAATAAAGCTATAGGTATACGAAAAAATATGAAGACAGAAAAATTAAAGAGCATACAATTTCCTATAAAGTTACGTTTAGCAGATATATTTTGCTTTACCAGTGGTGGAGTTATTGTATTGTAAATTCCAGTATATTTTAACAAAATACACATTTCCCACAAAACAATTACGTTACATTAATATATTTTACGTCTTTTACACCAAAACAGATTAAAACTATAATAATATATAAAATATGAGTTTTTTATGTAGTAAGTAGCAGTTGCTTTTTATTAAATAAACTAAAATACTTACAGGTTATGTTTAAGTAAATGAATGTAATGTATGTTTTTAATTACTTATTATCCAATATATTTTATCTTCATGTTGAGATGTCGTCTTCCACCTGTAAATCCTCAACTGCCCTATTAAAACAGGTTACGACATGAGCATGCACTTTTGCAACCACCTGATGAACAGTTGCAAAAAATTTGTTTAAGGAACCCTTTGGGGTCTATATCCTGATCCATCTGGACTGGAGAGATTCCGGAATCACTAGAAATCCATCCCCAGTCCTGGAGTGATAAGCTATTATTCAACCATGCTTGAGCCTAAAAGTTAATCATACATGTAAATAAAATATGTATGTAGAGTTGCCGGATGAAATGTCCTACTGAGCTGCATTTATGATCGGTGGAAGTGAAGCCAGATTAAAATCTTTATTTAAACTTTGCTTTGCTACATACTGCTGGTAGAGAATGTATCTGACGTTATTCAAATCGGTACTTGTTTTATTTTGGACGTATACGGAAATAAAAAATGTCGAAATAAAGGTCCTCATCTGTCTTTGGATATATTTGGATTGTAAAATTCTTCAAGAAGGTCAACCAACTTCTTCTTTTTCACAGTATTGACCAAATTAATTTTTCCCCTGGTAAACAGGCCAGATGTAGTATCACATCCGGAAATGGCGTGCATGGAAATAATAATAATAATAATAAACGTCTTTATTGATGGGCGAAGTTTAGTACAAAATACTATTCTTACACTTTATTTATTTATTTATTTATTTAACATTTATTAGAGGTCCGAACTTATGCTGCAACTTTGAAGTATTAGTAATTTTATTTGGTTTCGAACTTCTTCCTGGGCGTAGCATATTCAAATTTTGTTAGCGTAATGGAGTCCTATCGAGAATATACGAAGAGAGCATACATACAGGAGCGAATGGCGATGCGGAATACTACTCAGTTGCCTTGACATGCGGTATATGTCCTTAATATTATTAATATAAAAATAATTCCTCTCAATTCGTAACAGAAATTTACGGATATTTAAAATAACTATTTTGTTACATTTAATAGGCACGTAAAATGTTAAAAGTTCTATTAGCTAATACAAAATAATGTATGAAATTAGAATATAGTACTCCACTGGCATGTTTTTTATTTCTAATTTATTGATGTAAGAATGTATTAAATGTATTTACCAAAATATCCATATACTTGTTATGTACATTTAATGTCAAAATCCAATAAGTAAAGGCTAGAGAATATTTTTACAAAATACCAAATTATTAAAAATATCATAACTCCGCCACTGGTAAAGGAAAATATATCTGCTAAACGCAGTTTTATAGGAAATTTTATGCCCTTTAATTTTTATCTTTATATTTTTTCGTATATAGCTTTGTTTTTAAGATATTGCCAAATAACTAGAAAAAGTCCGATTTTCACCCCTTTCGGGGGTTGTTTAGGGGTGACAGGCACGGCGGATTACCGGTGGGGTTTGGTGGTTTTTTAAGAACCCTAATACAAACTTATATACCAAATTTCAGCTTGTCTCTAATTTGTTCAAGGTTTGACTGGATCGACCCTGGGCTATATTGAATGTTTTGAATGGTTTGTAAGTTAGAGTATAACTTACAAACCATCTTTCATTTAAAACATTCAATAAACATTCCCTACGGAAGACAAGCAATAGTTTCCAGAGTTTTCAAGATAAATATCTTAAACTTGCCATGGGTAATATAATTTGACACATTTCCATCACTTCAGTTTCCCTGGAAATGATCCTAACTTTGAAACTTTAAATGAACCACCCTCTATATTTTTACATTTTTGGGTTCCTGAGACGATTTTAAGTACAACTGCATAGTTTTAAAAACAATTTGCGACTACTTGATTTTTTTAGGGCTATTTTTATTTTTGCATCTAAAGTGCAGTGAATGCACTCAAATCAATCAAATGGATGGAAACAATAAGAGTAAAACGTAAACGTGAGATTTTTCGAATTGATTTAGTAGATACGACGAACCAAAATTTCGGAAATCACTAATTTGTAATTATGTCAACTTTTTCAAATGGCAACGTCTTTTAGACACCCAGTAGTTAAATACTAATTTCCACGACAAATCCATTGATACCATCAAATCGAAAATCGGTTTGATATCAACTCAAGTACACAAGTTCTTTGGTGGATAATAATTAAATTATCGAGAAAATACGCTTATCAAGTATGCCGTGGAAATTATTAAATAAAACTAGATCAAAAGGTTCAGTTTGTCAACAAAACAACGCTGCAAATGAAAAAGTGGGCTATGGAAACAAAAAGAAGTTCCGGCTGGCCTGAGAGTTCGAACTGAACAGTCTGCCTGAAGGCCGGATGCCTGATGGACTGACGACCCTCCAAACGTTCCGACGTATCTGAAATATTTTTCAGTCTCAATCATCATGGCCTCTACTGACGACGACGCGTTAGCACTTTTCGACTTAGTAGTCGCTTTTTTGGGTAAAAAAAAACAAAAAGAAACGTACAATAATAAAGATTGGTTGAAAAAAAGGCGCGTATTTTCTCATGTGAATTTTCGATTTCACTTGCTACAGACACGGCTCACTATGATAAATCGCGATAAATTCTTCCAAACACCTGTTTCCTATTTTGTGCGACATGGTGTACTAGCACTGGACATGTGGAGACCTGCCTTTGATTACGCCAGGCTGGCCGGATGAACGAACATATTTTTGATTTTTCTGCGGCCGCCTGAACAGTCTTAACTGACAGATCGGCCGGAACATATACACGTTGAGGCGACTGGCCTTCAGGCGGACTGTTCAGTTCGAACTGTCAGGCCTGCCGGACCGTGTGTAGCCGGCTTAAGTTAACAATACACACGTAATATCTAACAAACTTCTTTTTGTTTCCATAGCACGCTTTTTTATTTGCAGCGTTGTTTTGTTGGCAAACTGAATCTTTCGATCTAGTTTTATTTAATTTCCACTGCATAGGAACTTGTGTACTTGGGTTGAAAACAAACCGATTTTTGATTTGAAGGTATCTTTGGATTTGTCGTGGAAATTAGTATTAAACTTGCCATTTGAAAAAGTTGACAATATTACAAATTAGTGAATCACGAAATTTTGGTTCGTCCGTAGCATAGCTACTAAACCAATTTGAAAAATTTCACGTTTATATTTTTCTCTTATTGTTTTCGTCCATTTCAATGATTTGAGTGCATTCACAGCACTAGATGCAAAAAATAGCCCTAAAAAAATGAAGTAGTCGCAATTTTTTTTAAGTCCTACTTAATAAAATCGTCTAAGGAATCCAAAAATGTAAAAATATGATCCATTTAAAATTTCAAAGTTAGGAAAAGGAAAAGTGTGCCGTTTTCAGTATATATTACCCATGCCAAGTTTAAAACTTCTATCTTGAAAACTCTGGAAACTATGGCTTGTCTAATATATGATTCCGGTGACACCCGGTATAACGTTCTTGAGGTATTTCATATCTTTAAATGGTTAAATAAAGAACAGTTGAATTTAGCGACTTGAAACAAGATAACTTTTTTAATTAGAATTACCGATTACATTATAATTTCAAATAAAAATAGCCGTTCAGCCATTTTCAAAAAAAAAAATACATTGCATGCAACGTATAATTGAGGTCAAGACAAGACTAATATGAAATTATGATTTCACACCACAATAAATCTACCTGTACTGATTTTGAACTGGATACATCAAACAGTTTTCACTGGATACATCAAACAGTTTTCGAGTTATACTAAAAAAATATTTAAAAAAAATTTACTTCAACACCCTGTATCTCATTAAGTAGAAACATTTTACTTAAACATATTTTAGTATACAACAAACAGACGTTTCCTGGGACGTGTTTTTAGGTTGAGGTTTTAGGCGGGTGGGTGTATAAGTTTTGAGTCTGAGTCACTAGCTGTTCTCACCCACTTTTTAGCCTTATATTTTACATTTTACAAACATCTACAGATGTGCATGAAATGATACGTCTTAAGCTAAAATTGAGTTATACTGTTTTATTTACAGGGTGTAGCTCTTTTCAGAGTCTTAGAAATTAACAAAAATGTCTCATGTGGGCGTAACTAAAAAAAATACACCCTGTAAACAAAACAATTTAATTAAATTTTACCCTAAGACCTATAATTTCATGCACATCTGGAGTTTTTTTGTAAAATGTAAAATATAAGGCTAAAAAGTGGGTGAGAACAGCTAGTGACTCACTTGGTGATCTCACTTCGAACTAATTCTATAGCTGTTTTAAATTCAAATATTTTTGGATAGTTTTATTCAAAATGGGTCTAGTAACAAATATTAAAAAGGAATAAGGGTGCTTTTTCGTTGAGGGTGAGTTTTACCCCAACTCTTAGAGGTTTCGGAAAAAAATAAAAATTGTCTATTAGAACGTGTAGATCGGCGAATTGTACATCAAAAAAACCCCCTATAACGTTCTTTTTGCTTTAATACCCGCAGAGTTGCAGGGGTTGAGAACGTTAATTTTTAAGCAAACAATACTGATTTTTCAAAGGTTCTAAGCAAATTACTAAAAAAGGATCACATTTTCGAAAAAGTTTCTTATAGGTTACAAAAAAGTTAGCTAATGAAATAACAAAAACAATCCATGAAATAAAAATTTGTTTGGGCTCATCGTTTCCGAGAAGAGATACAGTTGATGATAGGAGCATTTGAACGCGCTTCAGTCATAAATCTGGTTTAAAAAAAACGAGAAAAAACCCTTTGACATGTACCTTGAATAAAATTGAAGCTTAGTACAGTAGTAAAAAATGCAACAAGGAAAATAAAAACAAAATTTTTATTTTTTACAAAAAATGTGCCCGCTTAGGTACATGAATTTTTTTAACAAATAACTTAATATTTGAGTCAGTATTAAATTTAAATTTTGAACTTAAGGGGTGGTTTTCACCCTCTTAGGGGTAAAAGCACATCTATTCCTTTTTAATATTTGAAGTAGAGACCCTAAAGTTTATGAATCCGCAAAAAAAAATGTACAAGCAGCTATAGAATTAGTTCGAAGTTTGGGTACTTTTTGGCACCAAGTGACTGTATTATTTGGTTAAATTTTATTTTGAGCCAAAGAATCTCCAGTTACTCTGTCCCATTCTTTATGACTCACCCTGTATTAAATAAAGGATAGCATTACTAGTTTTTTACCTGTTTAGAAGCAAACTGAATTGATGAAGTACATAATTTGATCTCAAAGAAATAATAAAAATTTCCGTAGTCGACAAAGCTGGCAACTCGGCCTTCACTCTACCCAGAAGTCTGTGCTTAACCTTGGCCGCTATCGGCAAGTACCTGGCTGGGTTGACCCTTTTTTGCTAATGTCCGAAGCGAGAATGTGATTTTGCAAGATATGTATATTTACACTCCGTCCGGTCTCAGTTAAGAATGCAGTGGTTTACATGGAATAATAGTAGACGCGAGAGCCATCGGCTACAGCGCGGAGATCTACGATTCCCGGGCACTGTGTCCGCTTGCCTACAACTGGCACAAGTAAATCGCGCAAGCTAAAACCCATGTTCGAACCTCGGTCTTTACTGTATATATAATTTTGAACATATTTACTTCCAAAATCTTCCATAAATATATTACTTAATATTGGAGATAATGGAGACCCCATTGCCATACCGAAATCCTGCTGATAGAAGTCATTTTTTAATTGAGAATATGTTGTTTTGATACAAATTGTCAATAATTCCATAATACTATGTACACTAAGTTTAGTTCTATCTGCCAAAGTATTATCGTTTGATAATTTAGTTTTTATTATTGACAATGTTTTGTCAACCAGAACGTTAGTAAAGAGACTAACTACATCAAAACTACGGGTCTGGCTTGCCTAACCTATCGCTGCGAGGCTGACCCTATATATCAGTTGTTTTATCTCGGGGTTTCTAGTTGATAGACGGTTGTTTTAATTTCGGGAAAGAAGTAGAGTCCGACATGGGGTCGAGGGGTTGGGGAGATGGGAAAAATTTAGGATTTTAGGATTAAAATTTGAGAAAAAAATTTAAAAAATTTAGGGGCTTTATTTAAGGTTAGGTTCTAGTAAATGGGTTTTAGGCAGGGCTGGCCATCGGATGAATTAAGTGATTATAGAACTGGCCCCGGCGGGTTCTACCCGGATTAGTTAAGCGACTCGGCGCGAAATCGAGGAAAAATTTGACAGCTGTTAAAATGACGTCTTTTCAAAAAAAAATGTGACAGCTGTCAAAATGACGTATTTCGAAAGAAAAAATATTCGTGACAGATGTCAAAATGAGGTTTTCGAAGAAAAAAATTCGTGACAGCTGTCAAAATGACGTTTTTTTCGAAAAAAAAATTGACAGCTGTCAAAAGTGTCTAAAAAAATTATTTTGGCAGCAGTCGGAAAAATTTTTTTTGTGACATCTGTGAAAATGACGTTTTGTCGGGAAAATTTTTTTTACACATGTCAAGTTTCAAGGTTTCGAGATTTTAATGTTTTTTTTTAGGGCTATGTAGTCAAATTACAAATAGGTAGGTATATTCTAGTAATAGCATTAACAATTGAGGATAACTCTGAAGCTATTGGCAAAAAAGTACAATATTAACAGTTGCGTCTCTTTAATTTTGTTTCTTGATTCAACGACAAAATATATTTATTGGGCTATTTCCAGAAGAAAACTTTGAACACGAAATAAATTAATCCGGTTTAAGAAAAGGTAATACGCTTTGAATGTTGGATTTTCAGAGTAGGTATTTTTAATGCACGAAATATGTTTGTTAATTTCCAGAACAAAGCATTTTTTATTTTAATATTAATAGTAATCGAACTAACAATAATTCAAATTATTAGAGCGAAACATATAATTGGTGTTGGTACAAAAATCTTCGAATTTTATATTCAGTCAGTAACTGTCAGCGTAATAAAATTTTTCGCGAAATTTGTTTACAAAATTGTCGCTTACAATGCAATTTTTGCTGAAAGTTTTTTCAATTTGTTTAAAATTTTCAAATTCTTATTGGTTCTTATAATGTGAGCGATGTAATAAATAGTCAGCTGATGAGAAAATGTTTATATGAGAAATTTTTCAGCCGAGGCAAGTATGTAATTTCAGCTCAGAAATGGAGGTACGTAAATGTGAATGAGATGTTTTAATAATAGTTAAAAACACACACGCACAATAAAGATGATGGAAAATGTTTAAAATAATTTATTCAGTATCTAGTACAAACAATGTATAAATAAGAACATGAAGGTTATCAATGGAACAGGAAGGTGTTTGAGTTATTTTCTTTGTAATTTTCTTCAATAATGAACAGCGAAAGTGAAAATCGTGAAAAGATTAATTCGCTTTAAATGGATAGGTAGTAGTAGTCGGTTTATACGTGTAAGGTATTATGCGAGAAATAATTGAATAAGTTTTGTGTCGTGTTAAACGAATGGCTGTAGTGGAAACTGTAACAACGAATAACTTTTTTTTACATTTTTTGTTTTCTATTTTTTTTTTGATTTTCTAAAAATTTATGGTTTTTTTTACATTTTGTTTTATTTAACTCATTTAACTATTGTCAATAATTATTCAACGCCGCCGGCGCCTTCTAATATTCCCCGATACGGTGGAGATCTCCTGAGCCGCCACAACGGCGGTCCTCAGGAGCATCTCCACCATATTCAGTCGGCGCCGATCTTGCCGCTCCTCCTCCTGTAGGTCCCCTCTGTTGTAGTAGTTGCGGCTGAAATGAGAGGAATTATATGATTATTGGAGAAATTTCAGGAAGAAGATTGTTTACCGTCTTTCCCTTCTGGTGTTGGGTTGCTGTGAAAGGGAAACGCATATTGAAATTTATCGTTTAGTTTATATGTGTTGTGTGGTAGTGACGGCGGTAGAATGTATACACGTTTTAATATCGTGTTGTATGGTAAGATTGGGAATATGTGTCGCGGGATTCGCGAATGGTGTGGAATGAATGATCAAGAAAAATATATGTCTTGCAGCGTATGAGGAGGTAATCGCGAATAGCATCGTGAATTGGTTGAGATTTATGTGATATTGTTCAGATATTCTGAAACCAGTTGAAAAAAAAAAAAAATATCTTTTACGCCTGTGACTGTATGTTAAAGGAACAGCGAGAGGTTAGGTTTTTGACCTGATATAAAAATAAAGTGATATAAAAATAATTGTTTAATTTCGCGATATTAAATATAAACCAAAGATTATTAGCAATGGAAAAGGAAACGGAGATTAAGTTTCCGAAACATCTGCGAAATATCAATGGTTTTATATTAGTTTATTTATATATTGTTTGTAGCTTATTTGTAAAACGTAATGCGTTTGTTCGTGTAGTCTTTTTTGTGTATGTAATTATTGAGGGAGAAGCAGGAATGGCGGCGGTTACCTGCATAGAGATCCGATGGAAAATTTTGTGTTTGGTAGGAGGAGCATCGTACGATGAAAATGCGGAAGAATTTGATGATCGTGAGTGGAAAATTATTGGGCGACATCAGTTGCGCGAAAGAAACGCAATACCGTGGTAGTAATTTTAATGTTGCGGCGAAAATGAATGATGAACGCAAAAAGATTATAGTGCACGAGGGATTGTATTACGAAATGAATGCGGCGCGCGTAAGAGGACGAATGTGTTGTATAGGAATGTTAAGATTATGTTGATATTGAATACTTACATAGGGATGAGCGAGGGGGCGGCCACGGCCCCTTCCTCTTGGCCGCCTCGGGGGAGTAGGAGGAGCGGGAGGGTCCTCGATTCTAACAGGTTGAGGCTGTGAGAGATGAAAAGAAGTTTTTTTAACGTTCATAGATGTTAATATAAATTATTAATGATAATCGAACGCGTAAGAGGACGAATGTGTTGTATAGGAATGTTAAGATTATGTTGATATTGAATACTTACGTAGGGATGAGCGAGGGGGCGGCCACGGCCCCGTCCTCTTGGCCGCCTCGGGGGAGTAGGAGGAGCGGGAGGGTCCAAGATTCTATCAGGTTGAGGCTGTGAGAGATGGAAAGAAGTTTTTTTAACGTTCATAGATGTTAATATAAATTATTAATGATAATCGAACGCGTAAGAGGACGAATGTGTTGTATAGGAATGTTAAGATTATGTTGATATTGAATATTTACGTAGGGATGAGCGAGGGGGCGGCCACGGCCCCTTCCTCTTGGCCGCCTCGGGGGAGTAGGAGGAGCGGGAGGGTCCTCGATTCTAACAGGTTGAGGCTGTGAGAGATGAAAAGAAGTTTTTTTAACGTTCATAGATGTTAATATAAATTATTAATGATAATCGAACGCGTAAGAGGACGAATGTGTTGTATAGGAATGTTAAGATTATGTTGATATTGAATACTTACGTAGGGATGAGCGAGGGGGCGGCCACGGCCCCGTCCTCTTGGCCGCCTCGGGGGAGTAGGAGGAGCGGGAGGGTCCTCGATTCTAACAGGTTGAGGCTGTGAGAGATGAAAAGAAGTTTTTTTAACGTTCATAGATGTTAATATAAATTATTAATGATAATCGAACGCGTAAGAGGATGAATGTGTTGTATAGGAATGTTAAGATTATGTTGATATTGAATACTTACGTAGGGAAGATCGAGGGGGCGGCCACGGCCCCGTCCTCTTGGCCGCCTCGGGGGTGTAGGAGGAGCGGGAGGGTCCAAGATTCTATCAGGTTGAGGCTGTGAGAGATGAAAAGAAGTTTTTTTAACGTTCATAGATGTTAATATAAATTATTAATGATAATCGAACGCGTAAGAGGACGAATGTGTTGTATAGGAATGTTAAGATTATGTTGATATTGAATACTTACGTAGGGATGAGCGAGGGGGCGGCCACGGCCCCGTCCTCTTGGCCGCCTCGGGGGAATAGGAGGAGCGGGAGGGTCCTCGATTCTATCGGGTTGAGGCTGTGAGAGATGAAAAGAAGTTTTTTTAACGTACATAGATGTTAATATAAATTATTAATGATAATCGAATGAGATTGCGACACTTACGATTTCTCTAGGTGGGCCGCGACGGGGCCCAGATCCCTCCACCGGCGGCGAGTCAGTTATCTGTGGACGATGAAAAGAGGATATGATGCAAGGAAATATTTATATTCTGGGAAAAATGTTGGTTACTTACGTGCATGGGCGCAACATCATCTTCTGATTCTGATGGCTGCAGTTGAAGCTGTGAAAGATAAAAAGCGGATGTAGTACGAAATAGATGAAATGTAAAAGGCCGCGCGCGTGTGTGTGTGTGTGATACGATTAATTTGAAAAATAGGTATAAAAGTGATGGGAGAATGCGGAATAAGATGTTGCGGTGGGAATGGTTGTAATGGCAGGCGCGTGTGGAGTAGTTTGCTGAACGGTAAGGCATTTAGAGAAAGAGATAGGGAGACGTTGTAAAATATTAATTTTTAGTAAGGGCAGAGTGATAACCTTTTTAAGGGGATTATAGTAAACAACATATTTTTAAAGTCATATTTTATTACTATTCGTCGGAATCGTTTCAAATTTTTATGAATGACATATAATTATATAATCTATGGCTGTGTGCATGCATATTTGAATAGGCCGGAAAAATAAAAAAAAAAATCGAAAAAATGTGAAATTTTCCAAACCCATGCATCTAAAAAATATAATTCTAAATGCGGTGTTAAAATTCAAATCGTATACCTGCTGTCGTTTGCGTATAATAAATTTTCAAAATTCATTGCATTTTGTTTTCCAGGTACAAAATGCCACGAGTTTTGAAAATTTATTATACGCAAACGACAGCAGGTAAATGATTTGAATTTTAGCACCGTATTTAGAATTACATTTTCTAGATGCATGGGTTTGGAAAATTTCACATTTTTTTCGATTTTTTTTTTTTAATGTTTCCGGCCTATTCAAATATGCATTCACACAGCCCCAGATTATATAATTCTATATTATTAATAAAAAATTGAAACGATTCCGATGAATAGTAATGAAAATATGAATTTTTAAAAATATGTTGGGTACTATATTGTCCCCTTAAATATCATTGGGAAGAGCGTTAACGTTTAATGGAAGAAGACGAGAAAGTTTAAAAAAATTTTAATACTTACGCTTTGTTGAATAGAGTTTTCGTTCATTGTTATCTGTGGACGAAATAATAACATCAATACTTCGATAGCAAACAGTAAATATTACGGATACGTACGGATATCGCCTGAGGTGGAAAGAAATGAATTGTGATGGATGCAAAATTGGAGAATGTATTCGCCGAGATGTATGTGGTGTGGTATTTGTGAATTTTGAATTTTACGTTAAGTGACGAATCTGTGCGAAGAAGGTTTTCATTAAAATCGGCGACAAACATTTTTAAAATGATTTTTTCGTGCTGCAAAAATTAAGAAATGTGAAGATGTAACAGAAAAGAAATTGAAACATAATTTTCGCAATTAAGGAATCTCTGCGTTTTCAGTTGATAGTCAATTAAAAATTGGAAAAAGTAGGTACCGCTCTTCTACGAAACAGACCTTTTTAAAGTTATATAGAAATTTCTTTCCGAGTTATTGGAAACAACGAAAAAAATTGCGCCCCTGCGATTAGGAGTGGTGAATTTTTTATAAGAACAGAAAGAAGTACGAACAAATGGAATGGAGATTTACTTTTACAATTTTATTTACATTATTATTATTATAGAAGATTATAATACACTGAGAGATCTAGCTTTCTGGAAGTCATATTTTTGTTATTAATATTGATAAATGTATATTTTAAAACAATTATTGCAGGAACTAACTAACAATGCAAGAGATCTTTTTTTTACAACTTTAAAATTAATTTCTTTTAAATAGGCGGCCCCCCTAAGCTCAGAAGTGACTTATCATCATCGATTCGTTATATCAAAAATTTCATTACATGTTGTTGTCAGCAACGAATCAATCATATATCCATTTCGTCATCAGATTTTCAGCCATCTGATGTGCAAAGTGTGTGTTTGAATGTGTATCGTTAAACGTGAACGTTTAATAATAAGGTGGTGGATAAAAATTATAGTTTTTACGTATAAGAGCGCGGGGGAAATTGTAAACATTTGTAATAATGTTGTAATAATAGTTTGGTAGCGAGGTGTGCGAAATTTTCTAATTGACATCTTCGAGGTGTTATAATAATTATTGTTGGAAGTAAATAAATACACGCGATGCACGTAATGGTTACGCCGGCACCTTCTCCTGTTCCCCGATATAGTGGAGATCTCCTGAGCCGCCACAACGGCGGTCCTCAGGAGCAACTCCACCATATTTAATCGGCGCCGATCTTGCCGCTCCTCCTCCTGCTGGTCACCTATGTTGTAGTAGTTGCGGCTGAAATGAGAGGAATTATATGATTATTGGAGAAATTTCAGGAAGAAAATTTCATTACATGTTGTTGTCAGCAACGAATCAATCCATTTCGTCATCAAATGTTCAGCCATCTGATGTGCAAAGTGTGTGTTTGAATGTGTATCGTTAAACGTGAGCGTTTAATAATAAGGTGGTGGATCAAAATTATAGTTTTTACGTATAAGAGCGCGGGGGAAATTGTAAACATTTGTAATAATGTTGTAATAATAGTTTTGTAGCGAGGTGTGCGAAATTTTCTAATTGGCATCTTCGAGGTGTCATAATAATTATTGTTGGAAGTAAATAAATACACGCGATGCACGTAATGATTACGCCGGCACCTTCTCCTGTTCCCCGATATAGTGGAGATCCTGAGCCGCCACAACGGCGGTCCTCAGGAACAACTCCACCATATTTAGTCGGCGCCGATCTTGCCTCTCCTCCTCCTGCTGGTCACCTATGTTGTAGTAGTTGCGGCTGAAATGAGATGAATTATATGATTATTGGAGAAATTTCAGGAAGAAAATTTCATTACATGTTGTCAGCAACGAATCAATCCATTTCGTCATCAGATGTTCAGCCATCTGATGTGCAAAGTGTGTGTTTGAATGTGTATCGTTAAACGTGAGCGTTTAATAATAAGGTGGTGGATCAAAATTATAGTTTTTACGTATAAGAGCGCGGGGGGAAATTGTAAACATTTGTAATAATGTTGTAATAATAGTTTTGTAGCGAGGTGTGCGAAATTTTCTAATTGACATCTTCGAGGTGTCATAATAATTATTGTTGGAAGTAAATAAATACACGCGATGCACGTAATGATTACGCCGGCACCTTCTCCTGTTCCCCGATATAGTGGAGATCTCCTGAGCCGCCACAACGGCGGTCCTCAGGAGCAACTCCACCATATTTAATCGGTGCCGATCTTGCCGCTCCTCCTCCTGCTGGTCACCTATGTTGTAGTAGTTGCGGCTGAAATGAGAGGAATTATATGACTATTGGAGAAATTTCAGGAAGAAAATTTCATTACATGTTGTCAGCAACGAATCAATCCATTTCGTCATCAGATGTTCAGCCATCTGATGTGCAAAGTGTGTGTTTGAATGTGTATCGTTAAACGTGAGCGTTTAATAATAAGATGGTGGATAGAAATTATAGTTTTTACGTATAAGAGCGCGGGGGAAATTGTAAACATTTGTAATAATGTTGTAATAATAGTTTTGTAGCGAGGTGTGCGAAATTTTCTAATTGACATCTTCGAGGTGTCATAATAATTATTGTTGGAAGTAAATAAATACACGCGATGCACGTAATGATTACGCCGGCACCTTCTCCTGTTCCCCGATATAGTGGAGATCTCCTGAGCCGCCACAACGGCGGTCCTCAGGAACAACTCCACCATATTTAGTCGGCGCCGATCTTGCCGCTCCTCCTCCTGCTGGTCACCTATGTTGTAGTAGTTGCGGCTGAACTGAGGGGAATTATATGATTATTGGAGAAATTTCAGGAAGAAAATTTCATTACATGTTGTTGTCAGCAACGAATCAATCCATTTCGTCATCAGCTGTTCAGCCATCTGATGTGCAAAGTGTGTGTTTGAATGTGTATCGTTAAACGTGAGCGTTTAATAATAAGGTGGTGGATCAAAATTATAGTTTTTATGTATAAGAGCGCGGGGGAAATTGTAAACATTTGTAATAATGTAATAATAGTTTTGTAGCGAGGTGTGCGAAATTTTCTAATTGACATCTTCGAGGTGTCATAATAATTATTGTTGGAAGTAAATAAATACACGCGATGCACGTAATGATTACGCGCCGGCACCTTCTCCTGTTCCCCGATATAGTGGAGATCTCCTGAGCCGCCACAACGGCGGTCCTCAGGAGCAACTCCACCATATTTAGTCGGCGCCGATCTTGCCGCTCCTCCTCCTGCTGGTCACCTATGTTGTAGTAGTTGCGTCTGAAATGAGAGGAATTATATGATTATTGGAGAAATTTCAGGAAGAAAATTTCATTACAAGTTGTCAGCAACGAATCAATCCATTTCGTCATCAGATGTTCAGCCATCTGATGTGCAAAGTGTGTGTTTGAATGTGTATCGTTAAACGTGAGCGTTTAATAATAAGGTGGTGGATCAAAATTATAGTTTTTACGTATAAGAGAGCGGGGGAAATTGTAAACATTTGTAATAATGTTGTAATAATAGTTTTGTAGCGAGGTGTGCGAAATTTTCTAATTGTCATCTTCGAGGTGTCATAATAATTATTGTTGGAAGTAAATAAATACACGCGATGCACGTAATGATTACCAGGTTAAATAAAACTGTAGAGGAGGAATGATTAATATTGAGTGTAGATTTATCTGTTGTTTTCAAGTAGAGTTTGGTGCGATTGTAGGAAAATATTGTTGTACTTACAGGAATTCTTGAAGAAAAACAATGATTAAACACAAATTGTTGGTAGTCATGGTTATCGCGCATCAGAAATATTTCTTACGTTCTCGATGGCAATTATATTTAAAATGTTTTGGATTGACAGGCCTCAGTCACGTAAAATTTTGATGTGAATCGGTTGGAATGCGAGAACTGTAAACGGACAACGTTATTTTTATTTTTTTTTTTTGAATTGGTGGTGTATTTTATTAAGTCTATCGTGAGTTAATGTTTGATCCGATGGGGGAAATTTGATCTTGCCTGAGAAAGAAAGTTTGAGAGTCGGCAACGATGACGTCGAATGAAATGTACCTGTCAAATAGTAGTAACCCAACTTTTTCCATTGTCAAAATAATGTAAGATGTAAGAGAAATGAGACGACTTTAGCAGGCTGGAAATCTAACCTATAAATAGCGGTCTATTTTTGATAAGGTACAGTATTTGAACTGTGCATGCATGGCGCGTGACAAAGTTTATGAACGTCGAAATTTATCGGAGGTGGAAGTGCATAAATTTAAATCGAAATTGAAGGTAAATGTACGCACAGTAAAAATTTGAGGTTATGCTAGTCGTTGGCATCCAACCTCGAAAATGAACATTTCCAATATTTTCGAATACTAGTTAATTCTCATCGAAATGTCGGCTTGTTTTTCGTATTATCGATCGAAAATTCGCTGGGTGTATCGTGAATGAACCGTCAATTGCGTGGATGTAAAAGAATAAAACGATTTTTGTCGGTCAGAAATCCAAATAGTTCTCTAAATCAGAGGTAGGTAGTTTTTAAACGTAATCATTATTCTGAGATGATGAAATCGCAGAAATTGAAGTTGGTAAATAATGCAGAAGAAGTTAAGATGTAAAGTTATGAGAATCGTTCGTACTTAACCTCAAAAATGTGCATATCGTAAGATTCTCGGATGTTAGGAAGTTCTCATCGAAATATCGATTCGTTTCCCGTACTGCTGATGGAAATCTCGTCAGGTGCATCACGATGAACTTTAAATTGTCTAGATATTATAATGAAACGTATTTAGTTAATTGGAAGACAATCTATAAGTAGCGTTTTTTTTTTTTGATAAAATACGATATTTAAACTCTGCAATAATAAGAATTGCATTCTTGATAAAAATGTGTTTACTATATATTTAGAAACGTCCTTGAATCGTTTATATAAATCCACAAAGAAATATAGGGTGTTACATTTAACATAAAAAAGTTGATGACACTATCGGAAAAACTGACATTGACTTGCTCTGAGTCGAAATGTGCCAAATCAAAACTAAAAATGGACGTTTCTGAGCGTTTTTGGCAAAATCACATCGTTTAGATTATATTGAATTTATTCATTTTAATCCCTTCAATATGAACGATATATACGTTGTTTAAGTGTACCGTGTGAGATGATCTTTAAACGTTAAAGTTGCGCCGTGGTGAAGATGCAAAAATTTAAATCAAAATTGAAAAAGGAAATTTGGAAATAAATGAAAGTCTAAAGGTTATGTAAGTCGGATGACACACGCGATTTAATTGAGAATCGTTAGTAGCAGATTGCGTGTATGTATTTTAGGCGTGAAATGAAAAGCGACAATTTCCATATAACATTTATTGATGTGTCAAAAAAAGAGGGGGGGGGGCGGTAATATTTCAACATATATATTTCAAGGTGAATGATACATAATTTGTAAAATCGAAAGGGAATATTTATGAAACATTATAAATTGAATTTAGTAACGATACAAAGTTGACGCGGTTTTCCTATTTTAAATTACAGACATAACATTACATAACATCAGTTGCGTCGTAAAAATGTATGAAAATAACATTTGTACAGAGAAGAAGGAAGACAATACATATTATGTAAGATAATTGAAATTAACAGAGCGTATGAAGTCTCCTTTGAAAAGTGGAAGGTGGTATTCTGAGAGCGTTGGTCTCTTGATAAAAATTTGTTTACTATATATTTAGAAACGTCCTTGTATCGTTTATATAAATCCACAAAGAAATATAGGGTGTTACATTTAACATAAAAAAGTTGATGTCACTATCGGGAAAACTGACATTGACTTGCTGAGTCGAAATGTGCCAAATCAAAATTAAAAATAGACGTTTCTGAGCGTTTTTTGCAAAATCACATCGTTTAGATTATATTGAGTTTATTCATTTCAATCCCTTCATTATGAACGCAGCGTATAACTTACGATATATACGTTGTGTAAGTGTACCGTGTGAGATGATCTTTAAACGTTAAAGTTGTGCCGTGGTGAAGATGCAATAATTTAAATCAAATTGAAAAAGGAAATTTGGAAATAAATGAGCGTTGGTGAAAAATGCAAGACGAAAAGAAATAAGTGAAATACATCGGTTTATTAGTTGAACAGACAGACGGTGCAAACGAATGTCGTACAGACGGTCCTTATACGCTCTGTTTTACATTTGTATGGATATTCGCAGATTGGCGTTAACGTGTATGATGTGGGTGGATGTGATGAGAGAGTGAATTGCGGGTGTGGTAAGGAAACAAAAGTAGTGCACAACGTGTGGCAAACAATTGAATCGGATAAGTGAAAGTACGCATGAGAAATGAGTGGAAGAGTGAAAGTAGTTGTGGCAAAAAAAGCAATGCAAAAGGGCACTCCTCGGTTATCTGTTTTCGACCTCCAGGTGGTCTTGACATCCATATCGAACAGATAGCAGAAGGATGAAACGTTGAAATAATTCCGGGTCTGGTTTCTTCGACGAAGGCGGTAGATATCTCGACGTACTGGCGACATATAAAATCTGAAAGAAATAGAAGAAGCGAATTAGTAATGAATGAACGATTGGAGAAAGGTGCGATCCTCTCTCTCTGCGTTGTAGCGATCTGTTTGTGTTATACCAATTTTATTTTTTGTTTCGAATTCTTACTGTTTACAATAGTCCGTAAAAGATGAGGTAGCTTTTTTGCTTTTGGCAATTCAAGAATAAAATGGACCGATATACATCGTTTATCCGTGTGACACGATGACAGACATCAGTGTATTTGATGCGCCTCTGGAAGCATTTCAAACAATCTTGCCATTTTCACCATCTCATTCTGATCGTCCTCGTGCACAGAGGTATAGGTAATTGATTAGCTTCTCGCCTACAATCCTTCTTTCGATTCCAAAGGGTGAAAGGACGAATCTGCGTTCCCGTAGTAGCGTAGAAAATCGATAATTTGGAATTCCGTCGTACTCGAATGCAGCTAGATAGTTATTTCTTTAGCGAGATGTGAATACATTTATTTCCATTATTCACAAAGATACTGTGACACTTTGATACATGCCAGTAGTTCAAATATTCCAAAAATTTAGCAGTCGACGTTCGTCCAAATAGGAATGGGTTTTATGCGTAAATTATCGTTGGATGTTGTATCTGGGAGGAAGGTTAAAATAAAATTAAGTAACGGTTAACGTGCAAAAATCACATTGAGGAATCGCACCTGGAGGGAGGTCGGGCTGGCGATCAATCGAGATTAACACTGGCATGGAAGCAGAACGATCTGCGGAAAATTAATAATTAATTTTGGGGTTGCACTATCGAAGAAACGGGGATGTTATTTTATCGATGTGTACGGTACCTTTGCTGCGTGTATACGGACATTGATTAAATTTACAGTTTTAGCGGAAGGGAAGGAAACGGAGAATATCTTGGTTGAAAGTCGTTGCTACCTGGAAGCATCACATCATTAAGCCGGACTCAGACGACTGGTGTACTTGACAAATACACCAATATTGGTATACTTGACAAGTGTACCAGCTCATTTAGGCCATTAACAAGCAACGGCGCTCACACGACGTGTACATTTTTTTTTAAATACACCAGCAAATTGGTACAATGTTGGTGGAATGAAAGAAGATTGTTGACCATCATGGATATCGGTCGTCTTGAAAATGTCGTCGCGTGTGCAGCTTTTGTGGTAACTACTTCATTTTACTACTTTACTCATCAGAGGACGAAATGTTGACATCAAAGATTCCTTTTTCTTTTTAAGTTCTTTTATGGAACACAGAATACTAATTTTTTCTTCGATTCTCTTCCAAGCCATAGTTAATTGTATTACGGTTTTTATGTTTCAAATGTTTTGCACACCATATGACTGGTTCGTTTTGATTTTGGTATTTAAATAATAATTAAAAAAGCATTTTTAAAACAAGGAACCTCTTCCATCCGCTTATACAAAATGAATAGTAGCGAAGCAAGGTACAATTATTATGTACAACTCGTGTGAGCGCAACCACAAGTATAGACAAGTATACCAATATTTGAGATCCCTTTGACGTGTGCCATTTTTACCGACAGACGATGGGAAACTGACCAATACTCACCAATGACAAATAATTGTACAAGTAAACCACTCAGACGACATGGCAAGTATACGCCATTAACAAATATTGGCCAAATACACCAGTCGTCTGAGCCCGGCTTTAGAAATGTAGCGTAGAAGTGTGTATGGAATGGTATTAGTACCTGCCTTGAAATTGCGAATTTGAATTGTTCGATTTCTTGATGGGTTGTAGGGGAGAGATGCAACAGTAATAAAGTGATAAATGTATGTACGTACAAAAGTGGAACATGAGCCGCAGAAGTGGATGAGAGGATGAATGATAGAAGATGTGTGAGATGTAGGTGGGAACGGGGCAAATTCGAATGTGTGTCGCTTTCAATAATTTATCTCGTTATTGTGACAAAACTGAATCGAAGCGCAGAAGGTGACGATGGAGGGAGACGTTGTCGTCAAGTTGTTACGTTACATTCGAATCTTCCCCAAGTGAATATCGATGAAGCGGCAATTGAAGATCCTGATGCAAAAATAGCCGGGGAGCTGTGGTGGCAGAAATTTTTAAATGATTTGTTAGTGCATCAAAAGATAAAAAGTGTGAATATGTGACAATAAAAATAATGAAATACCATTTCTTCAATTACGGCATCTATGCGGTTTCAATTAACAATTAGTAAAAAACATGTAATGTGAAAAATTATCATATATCATTTGATCGCTTCTGCAATTTGTTGTAAAAGTTGTTCGTCAATATAACATTAATATAAATGCAGTTTGCAGAAGTGTGTGTGAGTGAATTTTTACCACCTCACCAAAAATGAGGAAGGTATGTATTGGAGAAAATTTTTTTAAAAAATTTTACTGCATTTCTGGACGAATCTCGACGAATTATGACGATACACAAAATTTCAGACAACGAAAAATTTCTGTCTGTGTGTATGTGTATGTGTCGCGATAGCAGCTACAATTTTTTAGACTAAGCTTTCAAATTTGGTACACACGTTGTAGAGGTCAGGGAAAAGGTTGAGTTCGTTGATGATATAAATCGGCCCACTGGAAGGGGATCTACCGGACCCCAACATTTCTATTTCTAACTTTACAAAGAAAAGTATTGGTGATGAAATATTATAAATAAGATCTGATATACAAACCCATTATAATATTGTGTTCAAATGTTGAAATGAACGAAATACGCCAAAAATACAAAATACGTCAAAAATCACTTTTATTATAAATTCCACTACATGGTGAGGAAGTTTTGATTCCATAATTGGCAGCGATTTTTAAAACGTAAAAAGGTGTTCCTATATCATTAGTTCGATTCTGTATTTTCGCAGGCCGCATTGCCTCCTTTATATGTAAAAAATATAAAAATAATAGCAGTCAGCAGTTTTGATTTTTCATATGAAGAAAGCTTTTAGGAATAAGTATTCCTACGTTTCTTATCGGTATGGAAAATATATTATTAAGAAATTTGTGTTGCACAATGTTATTCAAGCAGTATAACTTAAAGAACAACATAATCTACATAATTTATAAACAATTATACTGGGCACATTTTTATTATAAGATTGTGAAATTAATTTTCTATTTTTATATAAATAAGCGGCCATAAAGCAATTCATTTAATGTTTTATGTTTCCGAATAAATTAAGAATATTTCTGAAAATCAGCGACACACTGTTGCTACTGTTAATTTTATAGCTGTGGGTATAAAAACGAACAAATTAAAAACAAAAAGAAGTAGCGACATATGATGTAACAGAGCTTTTTTTGAATACTTAATAATTATTGATTTTGTATACGGTGGTGCAGAATTATCTCCTGATATTTCTGTGGATGATAGTACTTCAAAAAATGGAGGTACTCTTTTTTATTTTATTTTTCCAGAAAGTGGATAATAAGGGAGATGTAAATCAGTTAAAAATTATTTTCTCCTTAATGAGTAGTTTTAGGGAGTGGCCGTCAGTATTTTAACAATAACTGTTTAATTTTTTAGTTTCCAAAAATTTTTATAAAAAACTAATTTTCAAATAATTAGAAATAAAAAAGGGATGTATTCTTATTGAATTACGAATAATCGAGTCATTCTCGAGTAATTTATGTTTTACAAATTAACGTGCATTTACAACATTTCATTGGAACATCCTTTGGAATAGAGATTATTAAGTACATATAATAAATAAATTGAACGTAGAAAATTATTATTATTGCAAAAATTACCCGAAATGTTCTCTATTTTCGCATATGTGCAATCTAAGGTTTTTTTAGGGAACGTTGAATGCTTTGTAAAAGAATTTATTAATAAAATGTGAACGCACATCGACTTATCAAATTACTATAGAACGGATCGATTGTTCGAAATGCAATAATGAGATTTTTTTATTTCTGTTCGTCAAAGCAATATCGAAATAGCGAATAGAAAGCTAAGAAATAAAAAAATTTTAGTCATTCCTGTAAAATATATGTATATATATTATTATGTAACCCCTTTTTGCACCAAGGTCTTCAATTTATTGTTTGAGAATGTGTGACATGACGGCAAGTGTGAACAGATGTGACAGAGTCGGAAGTCATCCTGCTCGAGTTGATACTCGTACCTGTAACCGTACCCAAACAATTGGAGGCTGTAACCGTACCCAAAGAATTGGAGGCTGTAACCGTACCCAAAGAATTGGAGGCTGTAACCGTACCCAAACAATTGGAGGCTGAAACCGTACCCAAATAATTGGAGGCTGTAACCGTACCCAAAGAATTGGAGGCTGGGAATGGAACGTGATAGTAGTTCCAAGCGAATGCGCAAAGCTCCGAACGGAAGTCGAGCTGAACCGAGCCCAACAAAGCGGAGGCTGGATTGAAGCGGACGCGGAAGCGTCGCCGAACGAAGGTCATTATTTCTTTGTAGGAACACCATGCAAAGGATGCTGGGTGCGTTCACTGCGGCACAGGTGAATGCACACAGATGTGTTGCAGAGTAGCGAGACAAATAAGCAATCGATATGTGTATCGGATGCGGAGGCCTCAGAGATGGATGGTATCTCGTGATTCTCTTTTACAGGACCTCCCGGTACACTATGTTGCGAGTGTAAAACTTGGGACTGGGGGGACAGAGTCTGCCCTGCACCGACGTGGGGTGCATGAAAACGCAAACGCTTTCGAAGTTTTTGGCTCTCGAAAACGCCACGTAGAGCTGGCCGTGAGCGAACGTGGGACTGGGTAGGTAAATTCCTACCTTGTGGAACGTCCGACCCTGCGATTTGTTGATCGTCATGCAGTAGGAGAACCTGAGGGGAAATTGCCGTCTCTTGAACTTGAAGGGGAGAACGTTGGTGCCAGGCGACAGGTCAATCCTGGGTATAAAGACGCGCTCTCCGCTCGGCTCATCCGAAAAGTCGAGTCGTTCGGCGTCGATGTATCAATTGCCGAGTACCCTAATGATAAGACGGGTGCCGTTGCATAAGCCCTTTCGCAGATTCAAGTTTCGCAGGAGCATTACGATCACGCCGACCTTTAGCGCCAAGGTGTGCAGGGGCATTCCGGTGGGATTCAACGTGTTTAGGAATTCCACGGTATAATTGGCCAATGCGGCCGCGGGATCGTTCGTGATGTCCACGGTGTCCGCGCTGTGGTAAACTCTGACGGCGCCGGGTAGCTTGCCGAGGACCTGCTGATTCACGTCGTGACAGGTGTTGTTCAAAGGCGTCAAGACGCCCTGTTGGGGACGGAATCGGCGAGCAAATTGCCGAAACAGAAATTGATCAGGTCGTCGGTGGTGAGGACCACGCATTCGGGCGGGATGCGGATGATGTTCCCGTAGAATGTGCGTCGTAGGGGGGGTAGGGTGCCGTCGCCTAGTCGCAACAGCCAATCGGAGAAGGCCTGTTTGTCTGCGCCTGCGCGCAGATTTACGTTTAGACTGTGCGGCGCGAAAGAATCGAAATGTCTGCTACCTTTTATGCACGCATCGACGATGGAACTCCTGTTGCCGTTCTGTAGGACGGGCAGTGTCTGCCTAAAGTCGCCGGCTATTACCACGGTCCTGTTGGCGAACGGTCTATTGTTCTGACAGATGTCTCTCAGCCCGCGTTCCACCAAATTGAAGATGGTACGCGTCACCATGGAGATCTCGTCGATTATGATGAGTTTCGCGGCGGCGATCAGCAGACCAGCCGCCGATCTGGGAGTCACTCCGGTCGTGGTGGTCTCGTCCACGTCGAGGAGTATCTTGAAGCGGGAGTGCACGGTTCTGCCACCTTTCAGGAGGGACGCCGCCAAGCCGGTAGGAGCCATGGCCACTACGGATATCTCGTCGCCTCGCATGGCGCTAATCAGCGTAACCTTTCCGCCTCGACGTTGTTTATGACGTCGGCCTGGTCGTCGTCGAAGTAGTTCGATTCTGGCAGACCGAAATCGGCAAGCGTACAGTCGTGCAGACGCAGAATGATCTGGATGAATCTGAGGGCGCGCAGGATCGCCTCGTCTCTAGGAACGTTGGCGCGCGTATGGTCCTCGATGAAGGAGTCGCGGAACGGTTCCCACAGTGCGAGCCTGTCCGAGATGTCGCAGAATATCAGCATGGCTGACATGCTCCTGAGATGGGAGACCATTTGTCTCTGGGCCGCTTCCCGCAGGGCCCTCACCCATTCCCCGTCGTCGTTCAGCAGATTTCTCCGCTGGCAGGCCTCCTTGAAGGTACCGCATACCACGTTTCGTACGGTCCGCACTTCCTCATAGCTGCGTGGGCCTCGGACGTGTAAAAGCAGAAGACGTAGGCAATACAGCTCTTGATTTCGCATGCTCACGGAGTACATGCGCGTCACTATCTTATCGGCACCTCTCTGACGTCTATTCCAACGTCTCTGGTTCGCCTGCCACACGTAATGGAGCGGGATGTCAGCGTAGAGGTGCTGGCGAGCTTCGGCGTCTTCCTCGTTCAGCCGAAACCAAGCCGTCTATTGGGTTGTGTCGTTCCTTTGGAGGGCTTGGACCTCGAACCCGGGCTGGAATCGAACCACCTGTCTCTCGGGCAGGTCGACGCACAGGCGGTACACCGTGTGCTTGTTCTTGTGCATCGGAAACTGGTTCAGTTGCCAGCTGGCCTCGGGCGGACTCATGTAGCGGGCGTTCAGGAAACTCTCTATCTCGTTGTACTCCACGTGAGGGTTCACGCCGATCCGGACCAATGCGTGGTCGGCGCCCTTAAAGAAATACTTGTACAGGTATTTGACGGTGTGTACGGAAGCGCAAGCCTCCAGGTTGACGTGGCAGTTGTATTTCAACAGGGTGAACGCGTTATAGGGAACGATCCACCCGTTGTGAAGAGTGTGTTCTCTGCCGTTGGCGACCTTCGTGACGGTTCTGCCGTCGTCTCGTCTTCGGTAAGTCGTCCTACCGTTTCCGCTGATGTGGGTTTCCGGACAGAAGGGTTTAGGAAATTTCTTCGAGCAATTTCCGTCAACCATGCAAGGGCTGTTAGGATTCATGGGGCCGCAAGGGCCGTGAACCATGTTCCTGGTAACGATGTCGTATAACTCCGGCTCTAGTTGCCTGTCCGGAATTTCGGCCCGTATGAGCAGGTCGATCCTCTGGGGATCGATGAGCCTATCTTCGCTCCTCAGTATGGTGAGGAAAGGAAGATAAAAAGGTGACATTAATTATCGGGATATAAATAAAGGGTAGGGAAGAAGCGTACGTACCTCTCTTCTGGAACTCTATAACGTACAGGTTGGCGACGGCCACGCCGAAAGAGTTCAGTTCGAGGATGTCGGCGATCAATTGGGATGCGATAGCGAGCAGCATGGGATGATCGTTGGACTGGTGACCTGGCAGTAGGTTTTCGCAGATTTCTCGCCACCTAGGGTTCGTCATAATGGTCATGAACAGACTTGGGACGCCGTGGCGACATACGACCGCCATCGCGTTTTGGAATTTCTGCTGTTGGTGATGGTGACTTCCTATAAAGGTGGAGGGCAACAACACCATGCGACCTAGATCGGCAGCCTCGTCGTCCTCGTTCACCCTTCGGTGCAGATAGTCTGCCAATCCGACGTATTGTTCGGCCCTGAGCCTCTCTTGATTCTGCATGATGTACCTCAACCTGTTGGCTTTGATCTTGATGTAAGCCGCGACGATGTACTGTTGGGTCAATTTACCTCCTTACAGGAAACGCTGTTCGTTGTCCCTGATTGCCAGGCGGTAGGCGTAATATTCACATAGAGTGATGTTACGTCGGCCGGCTGTGTGCGGCATACCCGAGCACCACCCTCGCTCGCCGTGAGGGAAGAGGAGGGGGAATACCAGTGCATCTACAATTTCATTTTCGGTACTTACCGTCCGGAACCGACTCGGTTCGTCTCGAACGTATACCTTCAATGTCGGAGTGGGAGGCGCGTCCGGGTTGGCGTTGTATACCGCCGCCACCTCTTCTAAAACTGGCAGATCGAAGCCTCTGTTTTCTGCCCCTCGGACCGTTAACAGTTCGAAGGTGACCAAAGTCATTTGCAGCGGAAGGGGGTCGACTCGGAGGGCGTCGGCGTTGGCTCGTAGTCTGTCGATGGTTTCCACTTCGACATCGTACCTACTGCGCAAATGCATGTACGCCTGCGCGTACGGATTGATATTTCTCATAATCCCTTCTAAAGCAGCGACAACCTCCGGGTTGAGTTGGGCGTTATTTCGATTCCTGTGATCGATCGCAACCTCCGGGGTCAAGAAGTAAATGGGCTCGAATGTCTGGACGGGATTATTGACGTTAACGTCCGAGAGATGGTGGTACATCTTACCTTGAATGCAATAGATGGGCGGTGCGCGGCCCCTAGGCAAGTCTCGCAGGTTAGCCTCCAGAGATATGAACTGGAAGGCATAGTTGTAGTACAAAATGTTTTGTCTGAAATTAGCTGAATGTCGGTGACCTCCGTTCCTGCCGAAGAAATTTTTCAGCAAGTCGGGCATCTGATGTAGCGCCGGTAACGTTACGTTCCCCTGCTGGCAGCATTTAGAATACACTCTCCTGATCGTAATCTCAGACCTGAAATAAAGAGCGGCGCAGAATGAACACTTGCGCGAGTTATAAAATAGATCTTAATAAATCGATTTTTAAAAAGAAATATTTTATTTCAACAGAGAAAATAAAAAGACAAGTGTACAATACAGCGTCGGTTTATTAACTAACTTATAATTTATAAAGAAGCATTCACCCGACATGAGAATGTAATGAGATAACGGATAACGAGTATCGGGTTTCCTAGATAAACTGCATATGCATTTGCGTAACTCCTCCATCCCTTGAAAGAAACCTACGGTAGGTTTAAGTTGACTCGGGGTTGCGCTACTGGATTTGGGGTGTCCGAGGTAGAGTTGCTGGCTTTCGTTGAATTTCTGTCCTTGCTATATTTTGAATAAAGTCTGTAACCAAAAAAGAAGCAAATTGCAAAAATTATACTAGCATACAAAATAATTGTCCAAATACTAGGCCTTTGACTTATTGAAAAATCTTCATCTTCTGAGAGGTCTTCTTCAAGTTTCATAAAGCTTCGCTTGATGTCTTGGTTGTTGTCCAACAGTACATTTTCTAAGTTGACTGCCTGAGGGGCTTTATTATTTTTAAAATCTATTTTAAAATCAATAGTTGAAATATTTAAAACTTTAATTAAATTTAAATTATCATGATTTTGTAATGTAATATTATTAAATTGCAAATAACAATGATCTGAAATTGTGACTATAAATGTTCCTTGAATAATTTGATTATGAAAATCATTTAGGCAATGAGTTTGAATTTTTGTTTTATTAATTAAAATAAGTATCCATGTGTTCTTGTTGATCTTCGTGAAGGTATTCTTCGTTAACTGGAATCTGGTAGGTTTGCAGGATGTGAGATTTCTGTATGCATTTAATAATTGAATTACACAGGGCGATTCTTCGTTGCTGGGCAGCAGATAGTTGTCTTCACATAAATAATTTTCGGATTCTATGATTTTACAGTTTTTTGGTACTGTGTAAAATTGCTCGGAAATTAGGAGGGAATTATACGTAGGAATAATAGTTTGAAATATATTTAAATTATATAGGGGAACGGGTAATGAATATATTTTTATGAAATTGTACATCACGTCATTAACCAATGGCATTTCCAACAGAAATACTACTTGGGTCATAGTCGAATAAGCTTTTATGGACATAAGATTTTCAATTGTCGGTATATTTTGGAGATTTGGTTCCAGTGGAAGTTTATATGGGGCAATTTCTGTTTTCATTTCGAGTAGTTCATTTCTAAGTTCTTTTGGTCTTAAAATGCTTGAATGCATGAAATTTAATTTCGCAAAAGATACAGCTGTTTGTAAATTTGTTAAAACTCGTATTATTTCGTTTAAAGAGTTTATCATTTCCATAAGAGTGATATGCATAGGGTATAGTTTTTCTCTCATAAAATTTTTTGCGTTCAAATATTCGGTAATTTGATTAATTTTTCTCTCTAGTGTATACTGGTTATGTATTAGCCTATCAATGGTTTTGTTAAAATTGTTTACTGCTTGAATGGTAAGGGAAATTGTTTCTTTTTCCGATTTGATTAGTTTTCTTTGTGTTTTCCTTAGTTCCTCAATTTTTGTATGAAATTCTTTTGCATCTTCAGCATCTAAGTTGCCAGTTATTAATTTAATTGTACTACCCAGGACGTTTATTAAACCACGTTTATTTCTAGGTGCAGATGGTAGCAATTCTTCGATTATTTCGGCGACTTCTTTTATTTGATGGTGTATTATATTTCTGAAATTATGAGTTTCCATCCTGTAGTTCTGGTCCGACGTATTATAACCTAATTCTAATTGTTTTTGAGTAGTAACTAACTTCTCAAATTCTTCTAATATAAGCGATAAATTGTATACTTGCGTAAGCGTCCATCTATTTTCAACTACTTTTGCGTTTCCTATCTTAAGCGGCAATAATCCTATATTTTCTTTAACTTCTTGTATATCAACTACAGCTGCTGCTGTGCTGATGGTGAGGGCGGTGATCCTGAAACAGGACGACTAATGTCAGCTAAATGTACAGTTTTCTTCTTATTAGATTTTGAGTGTTCTATTTGACATTTATTATGTTCTAGTAATTTTATTATTTTCCAAGGTCCGGTAAAACGTTTGACCGTTTTATTCCTATTATAAATTCTAGTATAGACTGTGTCTCCTATTTTAAACGCTGTGTCTTCTTTCGTTTGTTTTTCAATTCTTTTTGTTTTATCTTCGTGTAATTTATCGTGTAGTTTATTGTAAACTTCTTCCATAGTTTTCACATGCTTATTAACCAGGTCTTGATAATATTGTCTTGTATACAGCATGTCAAAGGGGTTTCTTGAAGCGGTGTGTCCTAGCACTGTCTCCAAGGGTGTTAAGCCTGTTGAAGTATGTATGGTATTATTGTAAGCAATAATTGCCTGTTGCATTCTTTGGTCTGATGGTCCCTCTAATAATCTGTAATGTTCTAACAGCGTTGAATGTAGGCGTTCAATTAACGCGTTCGATTCATGATGTCTAGGAGTTGTTACGTGTACTTTAATTTTGTGAGCTTCTAAAAATTCTTTTACAACTGCGTTAGAAAATTCCGAACCTCCATCACAGGTAATTTGTGTGGGCGTTCCGTAATGTTTGATAAAGTCCAAGAGTTTTTCTGCTATTTCTGTTCCATTTTTCCCTAATATTTTGTATGATTGAGCCAATTTTGAAAATGAATCAATTATAGTTAAGTATGAGTTGCCGTCTACTACGAAGGTATCCATATGTATATTTTCGAAAGGTTTTAGGAATGTTTCAGTTAGTAAGTCCTTGATGACAGGTGTATGTCTCTCATACTTGCTACTGCGGCATTTTTCACAGTTGTTTATATATCGCGTGACATCATTTTGAAGATTGTGCCAATAATATTTTTCTTTTAATCTTGTTAGTGTTTCTGAAATACCTCGATGGTTTGTTTTTCCTTCATGGTAATTTTTTATGGCTTGTAATCTGTCTTCCATGGGCACATTTACTAGTTTCTTTGTACATCTGATTAATTTGGGTCCCCTGTCCGAAAAATTGTCAACATAAACTTTTGTGAAATCCTGGTACATTTTCTCTTGATCAAACCACATATAATATGTTTTCTTTCCTGTTGTGTATTCTTTGAGGAAGTTTAAAATTAAATCATAGTTGTTATCTTTAGGAATTTGTGTTTCTATATAGTCTTTGTTTTCAAGTCTACTTCTTTTTGTACGAATCCTGTTTCCTAATCCTGTGGTTACAATTATTTGATTTGGCTTGGAATTTATTATATATTCTACGATTTCTATGCTTTTGGAGGGTTCGTCATTGGCGGTTGTGTGTGCTGTTTCTGTTATACTTCCAGTCGATTCCTCGTTAGGGGTAGGTATTGTTTGTGTGATATTTTCTAAATCTTCTATAATTCTACTCATTTCTTCAGCATCGTGGTCGGTAATGGGATTGTCTATAATGTCTTTCAGAGCATTTTCAATATCAGAATCATCGAGTTGTGGTATTATCGATACATTATCTATTTCTTTGCTAGTCCCTTGTATGCTCATTGGATGAACAGTTATTCGTGATAGAGCATCCGCGACTACGTTTTGTGATCCTTTTTTATATATAACCTCAAAGTCAAATTCCTGAAGTTTAATTTTCCAACGTGCAAGTTTGCTAGACGGATCTTTAAGCGAAAATAACCAGGTCAATGGACGATGGTCGGTATAAATTTTAAATTTACGTCCAAACAGGTAAGGGCGAAAGTGCTTACATGCCCAAAGTATACACAGTAATTCTCTTTCTACTGTGCTGTATTTGGTCTCGGTATCATTAAGGGTTCTAGAAGCGTACGCCACTGGTTTATCATTTGGTGGTAAGCCTTGTGTTAAAACTGCTCCTATCGCTATATTGCTGGCATCGGTGGTTAAATTAAATTCTTTGCTAAAATCGGGGAATTGAAGTATTGGGTCATGACATAAAATTTGTTTGCATTTGTTGAATGCTGTAATATACTCATCAGTATGTTCGATTTTTGCTCCCTTCTTTAAACACTTCGTCAAAGGTTTTGTCAAGCTTGCAAAATTCATTATAAATTTCCTGTAATAGCCCAACAGTCCCAGAAAAGATTTTATTTCTTTTGTGGTGCTAGGTATAGGGTATTTTTCTATAACTCTAATTTTTTCGTTGTTTGGTCTTATTCCTTGTGGTGTTATGATATGTCCTAGATAATTAACTTCGGTGCGTAAGAATTCTGACTTATCTAGCTGTACTTTAAGGTTTGCAGCTCTTAGCCTCTCGAATACGCTTCTTAGACGTCCTATGTGTTCCTGCAGTGAAGTCGAAAAAATGATAATGTCATCTAAGTATACCATGCATTGTTCTTCCGTTAAACCTCGTAGTATATGGTTCATTGTACGTTGAAATGTGCTTGGACTATTTCGAAGGCCAAAGGGCATCCTTAAGAATTCAAAATGGCCTTGTGGTGTTGAAAACGCCGTTTTTTCTATACTGTTTTTGTCGACTAAAATCTGATGAAATCCACTCGCGAGGTCGAGGGTGGTGAAATAATTAGCTCTACCTAATTTGTCCAGAATGTCTTCTATATTAGGGATTGGGAATTTATCTTCAATTGTTTTCTCGTTCAATTTACGATAATCGATGACCAGTCTCCATTTTCTTGTGTTTGATGCATCCATTTTCTTGGGCACAACCCATATCGGTGATGACCAGGGTGAGATGGATTCCCTAATTATATTTTGTTCCAACATACTGCTTATTTGTTTTTTAACTTCTTCATTATGAATTGGTGGTAGTCGATATGATTTTGTATAGATCGGTTTTTCATCTGTTGTTCTTATTAAATGTTTAATCTCCCCAGTGTAACTTAACGGTATTTCTTTACAGTGGAATATGTCCCTAAATTCATAACAAAGGTTTCTTATTATGTCATATTCTTCCTGATTGGTATGGCCTAATCTTAAATTTTTTAAATTTTGTTTCAAAAGTTGGTCACAATGTGTAGATATTTGACAAGTTTCTTCTTGATGGTTAATTTCGATATTTTCTTCTATTTCTAAAAGCTTCAATGGTTCTTTGAACGTTATATCTAGGTTATGATTAGACGTATTTAGGATAGTAGTAAAGCATTCATAGTTCTTTGATGTTACGAGACAACAAGGTATTTCAAGTCCATTTTCGAACTGCATGTGATTAATATAACCGTTATCCATATTTAAGTTAGTTGGAATTTTTACTATTTTTTCACATCTTGGCGGAATTGTGTACTTATATATTTTATTTTTATCAGTTGTCCTATCTTGTAAGCTTTTCAATGGTATTTTTGCATACGGTGTAATTATTACATTTTTTGTGAGGTCAATGTTCGCTTGAAGTTTTTGGAGAAAATCGATTCCTATTAAGCCATCGTATTTGGGGTTAAAATCGAATAAATGAAATTTTTGTTGTCCTTCAACATTAAAAAGGTCCCAAACAGGTATAGTTATGCTATGTTTATGCACGCTTTGTTGATGTGCAGTATTTATAACAAAAGGAGTTTCTTCGATATAATTTTTATAGTAATTTTGTGCAAGAGTAGGTTTAATTAAAGTTTTTGTTGATCCAGTATCTATTAGGAAGTTTGCTTGTAATTCTGGTACAAAAATGACTGGAAGATTATTATTATTGTCGATGTTGTTTAGTTCTATGTTGGCATTTGTGAGGCTGTTGTTTCCTGAAAATTTTGAAGATGTCCGTCTGTCTGTGCTTCTTGTATATTCGTTTCTTGCAATCCTGCATCAAAATTTTCATATGCGTCTTCAGAACGTCCATAATGGTTGTCGTTTTCATAATTTGGCATATAATTTTCGAAAGTTTCGTTTTCATAACATTCTCCGGGATAGTTTTGGTTTTCTTGATAATAAAGTTCCTCTGATGTAAAGTTAGGTCTTGGTTGAAATTGTCTGCTAGAATTTGGAGGATTATTTATTCTTCTGGTATTACCTGATGATGTGTCCATCGGTGTGGGTTTTGGTAATATTTTATTGGGGTTTGGCTTGAACACATTGGTATTCCTCGTATTAAATGGAGTTTGAAATTTTTGGTTATTATATTTCATCGGTTGGTTATAGAATCTGTTATTCCAGGGTGTTCCTTGTGGTTGATTTGCTTGCCAATAGTTTGGATGATAGTTGGGTGATTGGTTTGATTGATAATAATTTGGATAGTAATTTGGATATTGTGAAGTTTGATTAAAATTTGAATATGTAGGTGATTGCATTGATTGATTTTTGTTGGTATGCTGCGACTGTCTTGCTATGGGTTTTGATATGTTCTTGTGTGTATTATTATTTATGGCTGTGAAGTGATTTCGTACGTATGAGTAATTTTCTTCCTCAATCGTCATTCGAAGTGCTTCTTCTAGAGTTGTTGGGGACTTGCACCTTAGTAAGCGACTTAAATCAGAGTTTGTTCCCTTAAGAAATGTTTGTAAAGCTATATCATTGAACATCATAGTTTTATACATTAAAATAGCTGGTTGTTCGATGACTGCGATTTTTGAAATAATTAAATCTCTAAGGTCCTTGCATCTTTCTCCAAATTCCAAAGGTTTTTCATTGCGGTGTTGGGTCAGGGTTAACAGTTCCGTTGTGAGTGTATTTTCTGAACGTTGGTCTCCAAATCGTCTTCTTATTTCTTCTTTAATCCCTTCCCATGTAATATTTGGATTTGTTGCTATTATTGCTTGCGCTGGACCAATAAGTTTGTTTCTTATCGCTTGAAATAATGTGGCATTGAAGGTTTCATCTGTTGGTTTTTTCAGTCTGTCAATTGTTGCTTGTGCTGCTGTGATGAAAATTCCAACGGTCATTTGATCACCATCAAAAGTTGGCACAGTTTCGATGTGGTCTCTAAATGTTGCCATGGTACCTTCTTTATCTTCAGTTTTTAATTTAAGGTTATCTAATATATTTGTCAATTGGTCAATGTTAGTCATAAATTTTATTTATATTTAACAGTTTTTAATCGGTGCAGTGGGAAATAACTTTATCGTAAAGTTACGCCACTGGGTGTAGAATATTTAGGTGCTTATATAATAAGCGGAGAGGTTAAAGAAAAAGGAATTTTGGGATGATAAATTGAGCAATTTTACTTACCAGACTGCTATCATTCTCTTCTTTCTTCTACTTTTCTTAAAACTAACAAAAAGTTAAAATCTTGAGTGTATCTTCTTTTTTTTTTTTTTTGATTTTCTTAAACTACGGTGAAGCTTTGGAGATGTTATCCTAGGCTTTTTGTGAACCAGATGACGATTTTGGGTCTTCTTGGCTCGGCGGTTTCTTGCAGCGAAAAAGGTGTCTTCTCGGATGGTTGATCACTAAACTGAACGTGAAATCGATATGCACTCGATACACTCCACCCGTCCGACTCGAAAGACTGCGCCAGTTATAAAATAGATCTTAATAAATCGATTTTTAAAAAGAAATATTTTATTTCAACAGAGAAAATAAAAAGACAAGTGTACAATACAGCGTCGGTTTATTAACTAACTTATAATTTATAAAGAAGCATTCACCCGACATGAGAATGTAATGAGATAACGGATAACGAGTATCGGTTTTCCTAGATAAACTGCATATGCATTTGCGTAACTCGCGCGAGGGGACCCAAATAGGAGGGTCCGTGCCTTGGACGGCGTTCTGTAGTCATGAGGTACGTGTTTGTGGGGTCAATATTTTCGTTTATGACACGTTGGAGGGCGATGATCGCATCTCTTTCGTTGAGGAGGGCGTCTTGTGCACCGTATTGCTCGACCTCACGCAATTCGTGGTCAAAGTTCGCCATAATCATCTCGATGTCGTCGTCATCCTCTAATGGGTCGGGCGTGTGAGGAACGATAGCGGCAGGTGGTGGCGGTGGTGATGTTGGTGGCAGCACAATGTCCGTCTCAGGAGGAACTGAAAGGAATCGACGTGAGTTATGTTGAAGAAATGCACTCGGAATGTATGAAAAGAGAGACTAATCGCGTGGCGGAAATTTTTAAATGATTTGTTATAGCCTAAAGCTAAAATCGGACAAACGTAACATGTGATATTAGAATGTAAGGCAAATGATGTGAATAATAATATCAATATTAAAAAAATTAATAATATATATAACTCTACTTGTAACCTCAAAAGTAAAAAGTCACGGTTTAATTTTAGAAGCAGATTTTAGATTTAAAGGTTTAAATAATTTGTTTAAAAAATCCTTTATAGCTATGAAGAGTCTCTATTGTAATAGATATATATTATTATGATATTATTTATTTTTCTATGTTGGTGATGCCTTTATTATGTTATTTGCCGCAATATCAATAATCTTGTGGTTTTTTACTAATAAAGTTTCCACCATGCTCAGCATTTCACTTGGGATGTAGTTACCATGTATTTCATCGAAAGGAAAGGGTCCATCTTGTTTTCTCCATGCCAGCTGTTCAGTTTCCATAAAATCATTGAGTTTAAAAGTCTTATCTGATTTTCTTTTGTTGTAACTGTATGCACGGATAACTGTCTCTGCAACCTTTGGTGCTTGGGTCCCATATCCATGTGGTGGTGTGTTGGTATACAAGTACAGGCAACTGATGCTGCTTAGGGATTTTCCTGCTTCTAAATTTGGTTTTTCTTTATTCTTCATGCCATAAGTTGTTTTGTACTCCTCAACATCTTTTTCACTCAAGAGAGAGTCTGTTAATAAGGTAGATTCAAACATATTTTTATTAGGTATATCATCAAAAGTTGAAAGAGAAGGATTCGTTCATACTGTTACACAAAAGAAAATCAGATAAGACTTTTAAACTCAATGATTTTATGGAAACTGAACAGCTGGCATGGAGAAAACAAGATGGACCCTTTCCTTTCGATAAAATACATGGTAACTACATCCCAAGTGAAATGCTGAGCATGGTGGAAACTTTATTAGTAAAAAACCACAAGATTATTGATATTGCGGCAAATAACATAATAATTTGGCGCCCCACGTTGGGCGCCAAATTATTATGATATTATTTATTTTTCTATGTTGGTGATGCCTTACTTATTATTATGTTATTGCTTATTTTGTTATCTAATTTGAATATTTCTGTTGTGGGTTTTAAAAAAATAATTTTTATTTTATTTTAGAATGCTTTGTTTCAATTTTTATTATTGCACATTTTTATTTTGCATGTTTACTCATATTCTCAGGTGGGATCGCCTATTTATTTATGCTTTTTATGAAATGTAGATAGTTTTTATTCAGAATATTTTATTATTTAGTTATTTTTGGAATATTCTTTAATTTTACTTACCACACTTTAATCTACTTATACTGCAAATCTTTCAGACACCTTATAGCACTTTATAATACTAATTGATTGATTTTAATTACAAATACCATGTGTTTTTTATATTTTACAAGAATGCTTACTTGGGTTCTTGGTTTTAAACCCTGTTTCTCTTTTTTGGGACTCTAGATGGAATTTGAACATGAAAAACTTACCTCCTTTGGCTTTTCTAGTGATTTATTTTATATTTGAGTTATATTTTTAATATTAAAACTTTGTCAAATTGTAAATATATGATTTCAAGAAATTTATGTCTTACTGGTTGTCTAATTACACATATCTTTTAGGCTGTACTTTTGGTTGCGGCCTTTTAAGGATTTTATAGTCAGATTCTTTGAATTATGCTATTTTAGTTCTCATAAGATATAACAGATGTCAGCACAATATTGAATTTATTAACATAAAGTACATTTAACAATATTTGACTTAATTTCTCTCAAACAATTTCTTAAATTAATATTTAAACTTGATAGTCAAAAACTTTTAATATAAACAGTATGAAATCCTTACTATATCTAATCTTAAAAATTTAAAAAAAGTTCGTTAACGTTTGGTTTAATGCCGAAATTCCCCGTGGGATTCGCAATGTCTTTTTTAATTTTGACAGTACATGAAATTTGGTCGTTGAACTGGGTGCTTTTAAATGTTTACGCACATAAATTACTGTTAGCCGGCTGTGACTATTTCCAGCTTCTAATTTACGATAGCTTATGGTAAGTACCTGGGTTTTTTACGTATTTTTCTTACTTCATGCCTCTCCTGTGGCTTGGTCTCTGTGATATTTGGTGTAACTTAACCTCTGCACACTTCTGAGTATTATTGTTTTCAAAATTTCATCGATTTTCTGGTAATTTTTCTAATATTTTCAGGAGCTAAAACTGGCGTGAGGATGCCTCGAATTATGGAATCAACAACCCTCTTGCTTTTGTTCGTTGCCAGGTAAGTTAATTTTTCTTGTAAATTTGCAATATTTATGTCAAAACATAGCCAACTGTCATTTTCTGTGTTGTATTTTTCAGTTTATTTTTGAAATTTCCCTTTTCTCTTGATTCTTTTTCATGTTTCTTGCTTGTTTTCCTGTTCTTTAATTTATTTGCCACGTTTGGATGTCCATTTCATAGTATTACGTTGGGATGATTTTTGATCTACCGTTCTACCGTCACACTTTTTTAATTTAATTTTCTTTCACTTAAGCACTTTATTTTAGGAACTGAATTTTCACTATATCGAGTCTATTTTAGTTACTTATTATCTATTTACACTGTTTTCTTAAAAATAATTCCTTAAACTTAAATCACACATGTGACAAGTCATATTTTTAAAAGTTTTTTGTGCTTCTGTTGACATATTATACAATTTTTCAGTCTAAACTAGCATATTTCATGTTTATCTTGTAGTTTTCTATTCTTTGTTTGTTATTTGTGGTGATACTTTGTAACTTTTACTGATATTTTACTTTTTTAGGATCTACAACGTTCCAGCGTTGGAGGTTTTTGCTGCGTTGTGTCCATGATGATTTTACTTTGTGGTGGCTAACTTTCTCCTGTTCGAGGATGATCTAGAGTTATTTTATAATATCCTTTTTGACTTTACTGTAAGTATTCTTGTACAGGATGGTAAATATTTTTATTTACTTATGTTTTAAGAATTTTATTTTCATTTTAATTTTGATATTTACACGGTATTTCTAAGTAAGTCATTTTATATGGTACGTTAGTGAATAATATTGCATTCCCTCGCTGATTAATAATAAATTTTTAATTTTTTTCAAAATTTTTACTCATCTAAAACTTTCATGGAATATTATTCGCTAATACCTAAATTTTCAATTTGTTTCAGGTTATCTGCTGTGTATGGGAATAGTAATTCAATGTGGAATTTTCCTCGTATAAGTTCACTGTTTGGATATTTTGATTCATATGTGCATAAATTTATTATTTAACTTATGACGTATGGACCTTCGTAAGGATACATTAGTTTGGCACAAATCGCTCTACGATTATTAGTTACTTTTAAACGTTTTACGATCACGTAGTCACCTAAGTCAAATTTTAACCCTCGCTTAATTTTGGCATTCTCCCTTTTACAATATCTTTCAGCGTTGTCTTGTATACGTTTCCTGGCTTTGTTTTGTATAGCCTCTAAGTTTAACTCTGAGTCATTCGACCAAAGTCTTTGTGGTTTAACTCCAAAAATTACGGTTATGGGTGCAATTTGTGTAACTGTACTGGGTGTGTGGTTTAAAAAGTGTTCTACTGAAGGTATGTGTTGTATCCAGTCCGTATGTCTGTCCTGTGTCGCGATTCTCAGAAATCTTAATACTTCTTGGATGTATCTTTCTGCTGGGTTTACTTGTGGGTCGTATGCTTGTGAAAATTATGTCTACGTCTCGTTGTGTCCAGTGTTGAGTGAATCTGTCATTGTTGAAGTAAGTTGCGTTGTCTGTCAAAAATTTTTGTGGTTTCCCTATTTCCCTGCAATAATTTTCTAATATGGCTATTGTCGTTTTCGTGTTACATCTTCTAGTTGGATAAATTTTTGTGTACTTTGAAAAACAATCTATTACTACTAAAATGTGTTTATATCCCTTGTGGGTTTTTATTAAGTTACTCACGTAGTCTATTGCTACTATTTTAAGAGGTTCATTTGTGATTATACTGCTTACATTATTTTTATTTTTATGATTTTTGGTTTTCCTAGACAACAAATGTGGCAACTATTTATGACGTTTTTAATTATTTGTAGATCTTTTTCTGCGTAAAAGTTTTCTCTGAACACTAACCAGGTTTTTCGTGCTCCTATGTGTCCGTATGTAATGTGTAGGTTTTGTACTATTCGTTCTGTCAAGTCGGTGTCAATTACGTACAGTTCGTCGTCGTTTATTAATTTTATTATGATTTCGTCCTTTAAAATATGTCCTCTGTACATGTCTTTCGTCTGTAGTATGCGTCTAAGGTGTGTTAAATTTTCTTGGCTTCGTAGTATGTTTGTCTCTGTAAAAAGTCCGTCTGTCATGGTTAGTCTGTTTAGTGCTATGGTAAATTGGTGTGGATTTTGTATGTTTGGTAATGTATTTCTTGTCAGTGCGTCTGCTATTACGTTGTCTTTACCTGGCCTATGTTTTATGTCAAATGAAAATTCCTGAATCAGTAGTGACCAACGGTAAATTCGGTTGTTTGCAAAGCGATTGTTCATTAGAGATGCTAAAGCTTGATGGTCTGTTTCTAGAATGAATCGTGATGATGTTAGGTAAAATTTTAATTTGGTTATAGCAAAAAAAACTATCGCGGCCATTTCTTTTTCACAAACAGCATACCTTACCTCGTACGGTTTTAAAATTCGTGAGATAAAACATATCGGAATTTCTGTTCCTGATTGTATTTGGCTTAGTTCCGCGGCTATTGAGTGGTCTGATGCGTCTGTTCGGAGTATGAATGGTATTGTAAAGTCAGGGCTGTATAATAATAAGTTTTTATGAAAGCTGGTCTTTAGTCTGTCAAAAGCTGTCTGTCTGCGTTCGTCCCATGTCCATTTCGTCTCTTTTCTAAGGAGTTCTATCAATGGTACCTCCATTTCTGAGATGTTTGGTATGAATTTCTTGTAATAGTTTAACATACCCAGAAATCATCTTAGCATTTTTAAATTTTTTGGTTTGGGATAATTTTTAATTTCGTCCAGTCTCTCTTTATCGATGCTTATACCCTCTTTTGCTACTTGGTATCCTAAATATTTGACATTGTTTTGATAGAATTGGCATTTTTCTAAGTTTAATTTTAAACCTGCGACATCTAACGCGTTCATTATGGTATTTAAGTGATTTAAATGTTGTTCATCGTTTTCCGAAAATACAAGTATGTCGTCCACGTAATGAAAGCAAAATTTTTCGTACTTGTCCACGATCTGTTGCATGGCTCTTACTAAGGCAGATGATGCCGATTGCAACCCGAAAGGTACCACTTTAAATTGATATACGTGTCCGTCAACCATGAAACCAGTGTATTTTCTCGATTCTACTGCTAGTGGAATTAACCAAAATGAATTCTTCAAATCTAATTTCGTGAATATTGTCTTTTTTCCGATATATGCTAACATTGTATCAATGCCCTGTGGAGAATCGAATTGTGATTTCGTTATCTCGTTTAGTTTCCTAGCGTCTAGGCACAATCTAAGCGTAGAATCCTTTTTTCTTACTACTACAAGTGGGTTTATATAGTCCGTCCTTGCCGGTTCTATAACATTTGCTTTTATCATATTTTGGAGTTCTAAATTTACTTGGTTTCGATAATGATATGGAATTGGATAGGTTTTACATTTAAAAGGTTTATTTTGATCAACATTTAATGAATGAGTGTAGCCTTTTGCTATTCGCGGTACATAATTTGTCAATGAATTATATTTTATTATGAGATCATGAACTATGTCGTTATATTTAGTTGGACAATTTAACTCTAATTTATTTAGCGAATTGTAGTTGTTTATTTTGTACATATTTTCCCCCCTATTTATTTCTTTGACTCGTTTGTCATTCATATTTTTCATTTCATTATTATTTCTTTTTATTATAGGTACCGTTTTACCTTTTATATTCACGTTTCTGTCCCCCATATCTATTTTCGCTCTAATTTTTGTCAAAATGTCTTCCCCGATAATAACATCAAAATTCATATTTCCCATGATCACAAATTCGGCTTGAATTTTTTCATTTTGGACCGTAAATGTAGAATTTAGCACTTTGTTACAATTTGCAAATTTTTTTCCTCCAGCATCTATTAATGAAACTTTTGAAATTCTCATTATATTATTTTTAAAATTGCTTAAATAAACTATTCGTTTAAAAGTTACAGGTTGTAGAATGGTAAATCAAACGCCATGTGTATGTAGATATAGAAAGCTGTCTGCAGCTTCACAGGCTGCCTGCTTTATACGTAATATATATGAAAATAATGATAGACGCAGTAGTCAGCTGTTCTGATTTTTAATATGCAGAAGATTTTTAGTAATTATTCGTATTCGTCTTTTGTCGGTACGAAAGTTTTGGTCGAGAAGTATAATATAATTTACAATTATTGTTATTTACTGTATCTGCTTGCAGTGAGTGAAACACATTTTTTATTATATAATATATAAACTGGTGCATAATTGAAGTGGATGTTGGAAAAATATGGGCAATATTCGGACCTCAATATTTTCCCCTCTTCTTGCCTGCCGTCCGGGTCCCGATCTTCTAGATCTAAAGGAAAAGGCTGTGGCGCATTTGTATCAGGCGCATGATGGGAAATTCGCCGAAATCCGATAAAATCGTCCCTTTTCAAAAAATCATAATTTTTTTAGGAAGCGAAATTCGAGAAAAACGATTACGTCGCGAGATCGTCTAAATTTCATCTAGTTTAAAAAAAAAATGCGCCGGTTCATCTCGAAGGAGCCGCGAGCTATGAAGCTCGGATTGGAAGTGACCTTAGAAATTCGATGAAATCGAAAAAATTGGGAAAACACGAAAACTTCAAAGGCGGCTTTTAAGATCGTTAGCAAAACTTATTGAATTTTGTCAATCCTAAGTAGATTTTTAAATTGTGGGTGTTCCTCTTATCTACAGGGTAATTATCCAGGTCCTTATTTTTAGAGATATTGTTTGTTACAGAAGAAATAGAGAATGTTTTACATTTTAAGTAGCAGCATTTTAATGCGATTACCAATAACGATTTTTTCTTCGAGCACACCCTCTTCGAATGCAAATTGAACAAACTTTATGCCGCAATAGGAAATTAATTGACAGAAATTAATTTCCTAACCAAAGTTGTTATAATTTCACCAATCTTCTTATAATCAGTATTTCGTCATAAATCTGAAAATAATATTTTATCAGTGTTAGTGAGATATTTTAGAATCTTGGACGATATTGCCGAAACGGTTAGACATTTTTTTAGTTATCTCTATTATTAATGGAAATACATTTTTATTGTGTAAGAAACCGAATAATTTGTAATTGAAAGAACCACGATTCATAAGTTGTTTGGAACTATCCTAATCTGAGGAGATATATCGGTATGAATAAGGCGGGCCAATTTTTTTAACCATTGATGTACTTATTGTTTGTAGTTTATTTCTGGGGCAAACTGTTGAGGTTTGCCTTTGATACTACAATTTTCTTATTTCTATTTATTTTTTAGAATTTGGCGTGATTCCCAGAATTAAGTTCAATGAACATTGATGTACTGAAAATGTTTTGTAGGGAGTGAAAAATATTTTAAAATTTTTTGTGGTTGTAGCACAACTACTCGGGGGGGGGGGGAGGTGATTTGAATCTCAAAAAACATATGTTTGACTCTCTAGAAAACATTTTCAGTATACCAATGGTCTCAAGAAAAATTGACCCGTCTTGTTCATACCGATATATCTCAGATTGGGATAGTTCCGAACAACCTATGAATCGTGGTTCCCTTAATAATAATTATCTACAAATCAAGTAGGCATGTTTTTTTTTCAAAAAAAATGTATCTCGATTAATAAATAATACAGGTATCTAAAAAAATGTGGCAATATCATCCAAGATTCTGAAATATCTCATTGGCATCGAAAAAGTATTATTTATAGATTTTTGACGAAGTGCCGAATATAAGAAGATTGGTGAAAATATAAAGACTTTTAATTAATTTTTGTCAATTAATCTCGTATTACGTCATAAAGTTTGTTCAATTTGCATTCGAAGAGGGTATGCTAGGAGCGTTGCATATCGAAGAAAAAATCGTTATCGGCAATCGTATTAAAATGTTGTAACTGAAAATGTAAGAAATTCGCCATTGGTTCTATAACAAACGATATTTCTAAAAATAAGAGAGCTATAAAAAAAAATCTCCAAATTGATTCTTTAATGGGTACAAGTAACGAAGGATTATTATACTATGTGGAACTTTCCTAATTGCTGTGGGGCTATGGACGGCAAACACATTGCTATTCGCTGTCCTGAAAAACTGGTTCCTATTTTTTTAATTATAAAAAAACGTTTAGCATAATTCTATTTGCAATTGTGGATGCTAACTACAATTTTGTGTATATTGATGTCGGCACCAATGGCAGAGCGAATGACGCATTAGTGTTTTCCAAATGTACATTTAATGAGGCTCTGGAGAACAATTTGTTAAATATACCCAAGGATGGTATTTTTGTTGGAGACGACGCGTTTCCTCTTAGAACATATCTTTTGAAGCCCTATGGCAAGAAAACATTAACTTTGGAGGAAAGGGTCTTCAATTACCGCCTATCTCGGGCACGTCGCCTATCAGAAAATGTTTTTGGCATACTTGTGTCACGTTTTCGAGTACATGGAAAACCCATTCCATTAAAAATAGAGACAACTGAAATGCTGGTAAAAGCGACTTGCGCTCTTCATAATTGGCTCAGACAAACTTGTAATATCAAAGTCCCGTACATAACTGAGGGAATAATTGATGCTGAATTACGGGAAGAGGGCAGAATTTTACCAGGAACATGGCGACAAACAAAATATAACAGCTTTAAAGACATTACACTTGTAACCAGTAACAACTACACGAAAGCTGCTGCCGCTGTACGTGATGCTTATGCAAAACATTTCTGTTCAAATTAAATTGTACCATGGCAATGGAAAATGATTTAAATATTTACAAATATGAATTAAATATGTGTTTACGAACTTGTGGTTTTATTACACCCTGTATGTATGTAAAAAGCTAAATCTAATATGTATATGCAAATAAAAAAATATAACAAAGCATTAAAGGTACTTACTGCAGTTCCAGTGCTCCTTTTCGGTACACAAACGGCACGTAGGATGAGTCTACTTGTTTATACCAAAATAGCTTCGGAATATAAACGTCCTGGGAGCCAGCACCACTACGCGATGTTTCGTTGACCTTCGCAAGTTCGGTTGAATATCGGGTGCGGATTGTTTTTATTTTTGCTTTTAAATCTTCAACTGTTACCTCGTCAGGAAGATGCCCCCTCAAGCACTTCCTTTAACGCTGTTTCTCGTTTAAATTTTTGTTTGTATTCCTCTACTTTAGTATTCCATAGACAAGGCCGGTTCTGCATTAAACTCAAAATAAGTGGAGTGTGATCGTCTTTCCATTTAAAAACCATGCTGCAGAAAGTACAAACACTCTACATCAAAACTGCACGTGTACCGTCACTAAGCATTTCATTACTGATGAATTATAACGTTTACACGGTACACTTTGGATGACTCATCCCGGATGAATCATTCAAAATGAACAAAAGTAGAGTCAAGTTCAACTTCCTTCATCTGTCATCTTCGATGATCACTTTCGATGAATAAATGCTTACATGCTTCATTTTTTATTCACTTTGGATGATTCATCCAGGATGATCATCCAAAGTGTACCATGTAAATGCACCTTTAATATCCATTCATTTGACGTTAACATATCTGGCAAACCATGTCTCACATATTGTAAAGCTAAAACCTCTTTTTGTTCAGTCAAACGTTCCAACATGTGAAATGTTGAATTCCACCTAGTTGGGACACTTTGGATGAGTTGATGTTTGCTCCTAATTCCCCTTGTATTTCTTCCAAATATCGACGTGCCTGTTCAAACTTATTAAAAACTCTGGCAATTTTTCGCGATTTTGCCAATAAATGATTCACGGAACGTTGGGCGTGAATTTCATCTTCAATAACTAGTTGTAGTGTATGAGTAAGACACCTCACATCACTAAACAATTTGGCATCATTCACTTCTTTACAAATGTTTTTCCCATTATCGTATACTAGTATGTGAGTTTTTCCTAAAGGAATGCCATAGTCTTCAATCACATTATATTAATAAGTCCTATAGGCAGAATTCACACCAAAGCAATTGGCAACAAGCAATATGCGATATGCGATGCGCGATTTGAGTTGCTTATACCGTTCTGCTTATAAACGTATTGTTTTCTTTCAACTTGTTCACACTGGAACGATACTGATATCGCGTTACAGAATATCGCCATACAAACGGCGATTTGAATCTCAAGCAATATTTCGGTTGTGTTGCTAGTTGCGAATTGCTTCGCTATGACTGAGGAAAAACAGAATATTTTATTTGTGCAAACCATTGAAAAATGGTATATGATTACACAAGAAACGACTACTCCAAACGGAGTGCAAGTGACAAAGCTTAGAATGCAGTTTCCAAGGAAGCAGGTATACCAGGTAAGTAAATAAATTCTTTTTATTTTATATTTATATTTCCGACTTTCATTTTTTCAAATACACTGCATTTAAAAATTGTCTAGTTTAGTCACAATCGTAGTCGTGCTCTACGCAGTACTTCCATTGCCACGGAATTGCTGCTTTACGAGTTATAAAATATTCAGATAAATAATTTCGCAGTGAAGTTGTAGTACTTTGTTCAGTAATATTTATACCACCTATGGGAAGAATATTTGGCCCAGATTGTTGTAAAGTGTTTACATCTTCCTCCAACGTAGGTATTGAGAAACGACCTTTCGTGCTCCGGATAAATTTGTGCAGAATGCAGACAGCTTTTATTATATTGTCAACTGTGTCCTGCCCACATGCAATGGGAGTTTCAAAAATGCGAAATTTACTAACTAACATACCAAATGCGCATTCAATACTTTTACGTCCCCGGGATAAACGATAGTTAAATCGGGATTTACTGCCAATCTGTAATTCGTATCCTTCTTGCAGATTATTGGCGAAATAAGTCTGAGTAAAATTGAGAAATTGTCTTTATTCATCCTGTACAAACTTAAATTTCTCAGGGTCCAAATTCAGTTCTTAGCAACCACACTCACTGAATAAACTATATTTTGCAAATGAAAAGGTCGCACCCAATAGCGATGTTTCCTTTTGTTGGCCTTACTTCGTATTCTTCGTAACATATAAAACGCAATCACTACGTTACACATCTTCAACATCTTGAATGTCTACTAAATATTTTATTGCGTTAATGTGAACACAAACGCGATATGATATTGCCTATCGCTTGTTGCGTGTTGCTGGTTGCTAGTTGCCTATTGCTTTGGTGTGAATTCTGCCTTAGGTATTCACCCGTGTGATTAGCATGCAGTGGCAGTAGCCGCAAGTATCACTTTTAATCGATTGAACTTTTCTGGAACCACATAGTAGGCTTGTTTTGGTTCTGATTAGAACAGTTCAGGATCAGTTCCCGTCATGCGCAATGAAGAAACAGCCATGCGCTGTGTATTAAAATTGATAATTTTTTAAATTGCGCAAGACGGGAACGGTTCTAGGACTGCGAAAATTTTGAACCAAAACAAGCCTAGTGAGAAGTTAAACTAATCAAACTTGTCGTGTTGGATTTATTAGTCCAAACAACTGAAGTACAACTAATAAATTTATTAGTTTCGATAATTTGCTTTATTTCATTCTTCACAGCTATGTATGTTGGCATCAATTATTCAAGGTAATATTTGTCAGATTTTAGATTTGCTCGTGGCTCCAGAAAATTAATAACTCGAAGAAACCCAGTTTCATTAGCTAGAGTAAAGGGATAATTCCCAATCGCGATTATTTCCAACACCAGTTAGCCCGGTTTTTTTAAACTCTGATCATTAAATCTCCATATTTAAATTTTATTCAGGCAATCCGGAAGTGTTTCTTGAATATTTTTTTTATTTCGACCGTTTTTTTTAATTGATTCAGTGTTGCGCGATTCTTGTTCTTTTTTCTCAAATAAAAAATTTTAAACGTAAATGAATAACATATTTATAAAGTCGATTTTCGAATGCCCCCATAAGAATTACAAGCGATATATGCGAAATCGCGCCTTATTAAATATTAGTACCAAGTAGTAATAACGCAAAGATTGTAAGGTCGAGTTTCGCCTATCCCTATTAGAACAGCCAGCGTGATATGCAACCTCGCACCATACGTACATATGCGAAAGAAAACGAAATAAGTTTTGTTGGACAACTATAATTTCCATGTGCCAGCCGCTGAGAAAATATACGGCATCATCGGCGTATATTTTGCCGATGGCCGATGTCAATGTCGATGATTGAATTTTTGGTCCATCGGCGCCGATGCCGATGCCGATGTATCGGTCGAGCCCTATTGTATACCATCATTATTACCAATGTGGCCCAGAACCTATTCTACAACCTTCCTCCTCATTGTGGCCTAGAACCCTCCAAACACTACTTCTGGGGTGCTTTCTTGTCCAAGGACTATCGGAACACTGTGATAATGGTAGGTCATCTTCGCTGCTGTACCCATCTTCTTCATTATCTCCATTGGATCATTTTCATTTTGCTCGATATTTGGGGGAAGGATTTCAACATTTTCATCCATAATAACGTTTCTACGGTACGCTTAATTACGTATGCGTCACTGTTTGAAACTTACTACCTACAAACCTTTGCGCGTCGTAATGACCCTTTCTTTAACAGACAAACTCAGGCGCCAGTTTCTTAAGTTTATAGTGCAAGAAACAGCACTTCCTTTCCTGGCGGTTTCCAGGAAAGACCCTGGATAGAACTGCAATGGAGATACGGAGTGATACAGGGTTTTCTGGATTGAATCGCCAATTTTACTGGCCTGGGCAGTTTTTAATACCTCTCTAATTAGATTTGCTCTACTTGAAATAAGAACACTAAATATTCAGAGAAAAATAACCAAGATTTATTAAAGCAAAAGTATTATTTACAAAAGAAAAGTGAAATTTACGGTGCTGGCAGTAGTACAATAAGTTATTATACAATATAACGCTTACTAGCAAACAAGATAGATTTAACGCGAATGTCTCGAGTTTACGACGTTCGCTGAATAAAATGCGGTGTACAGGTCGAATTGGGGTTTCTGGTATTTTAATTCCCTTTGACGGGCAGGCAAAGATATTAACGGATAATTACTAATTTCTACACTAGTTTTGTGGGGCCTATTGCCTCAAAATAGGGCTTGATTACAGAAGGGTTTATTTCCCTTATTTTGGTTATTATGCGGCTCAGTGAGACCCCACGCGTTGCCATGCAATAAAAGTGTAACCGTTTCCAACAAACCAACGAGGCCCCAAATGAAACATCAGTTCGTGGCTACGAATTGATACCTCACAGAAGTATGATAATTTAATGCCCGAATTATGTTAGCTCTAAGTTGATTTACCAGGTCAATTCTGCGGCAACTAGAGAAATGTTTAGTTAGAATAACTCACGAAAACCCGAATAATTATAAGTAAATTTAATTTCTCAGTTCTACGGTAACAAAAGAAACGTTTGCGTTGCTAAATATCTTTGTCTGGACCAATGAACGGCACCCGGATTTACTCACTGATGTGTAATTACGGAAAATGATACGAATATCGGTGCGATATGATCTAGCGGACTGTTCTATTTTCTGTGGCTCATAGACGAAAAATCTCTTTTTCAAGCGCGCTCTCCGTGAATTTATACTCTAATTCCTAACTACGTATTGACTACGCGTGGGAGGTTGACACTTAAACCTAGACAATTACTTCGGGAAAGGTCTTTTACCCAGTCCAAGCGTATTATATAACTTCGGAGTCTATTCGCTATAATAGACAACGGAAATAAACTTTTCGCGATTTTAAAACTCTTTCGCAAAAAGAACCGGATCACATGGACATGTATTAAGGTTTTTACCAAACTTTAGTAACGGATGCTTTTTACTACTTACTGGATCGCATATTTAAACATTATTTAATTTAATTCTTGTTTACCAGCGGGTTGTACAACTCAAATTAAACTTAAATAAACCACTACTATGGGAGATTACAGGGTGTACCCAAGTGACAAAATAAATTTTAAACAACAGAGTACGTGCCAGAAAAATTACTTACTAAGTCAATAATTGATCAAAATCAGAATCTTCATCTGTGATGACAAGTTCATAAATTGTTATTAATTTTATGTTTCGCCTCCATTTTTGTTTTTTACATCGTTTAGCTCTTCATATATCCACTTTGACCAGGTGCTATCAGTGGAGTTTGTTGCTGGCTCCTTTTTTTGTCAAATATCCATTAAAATTTTGCCACGACACATTTACGATTTGTTCCATTTTATTTTCTTCTTCTTTCCGTTCTTGTTGGTTCTAGGCGAATTACGGGCGGCGTATCAATAACAATTGATGGCACCTGCTCTCTCGAACTATATGCTACTAAAGTTGCTTCCGGGATCTGTTCAGAAATGTCTTCATGCAGTATCTGCGATGTTCCGTTGTAAGAGTTTCCCATGTGTTCTATTGTGATGGTGTCTCGGTTTCAGCATATAAAAATTACTTTGTGTTCTGAAAAGTGTAAATAATATATAATTATTGAGGGCAGTGTAAATTTTCTTTTGTAGATAACATACAAGAAGGAGTTGGGAAAGTAACACCCAAAATGTAATATTAGAAATAGCAAAGGTCGCTAGTTTTAACATTACATACTTACCTTTTGCTGTCAGTGTAGTTCAGTGCTACACTTCGTGTGCAAAGGGAAACGACCTACTACATAGGAAGTGTTCGGTCAAACTCGTGAGATGCGACCGCGGCCGTTATCTTCCGAACCGATGCACGACGTCCGCGGGCTGCAGGTACAGACGTACGTCCATGTCTTAGACGAGGAAAGAGAGAGGACACGTAATTGAATTCTCCTAGCTGTAAGAGTTAAATACACAACGTTTTTTGACGTATATAATATTTTTCCCCATTATCAGTGATACTGAACTTAAAAAGTACAGTGTCGCCTACTAACATTCCCTGGAGTTATGTTTCTCTTTATATCGCACAACTGCATGCAGGCAACCAAAGCAGCATTCTATTCTGAGTGGTTCAGTCTGTAAAAAATTGTAAAAAGGTTTTCGGTTTTTTTTTTCATATCCTCTCCTAAAAACAAAAAAAAGATAAATATAAAGCGATTCACATAAAATGTTTTTCCACTTACCAGAGCAGGTTCTTTTTTTTGGTGGTTTTTCTTGTCTTTTCCTTGTCATATAAGTTTTCCCTGCTTGTCTTAGTATTCGTCTCTTGTTATCTTTCCATTTTGTGATGTTAACTTTCCTCTTTTTGTCCTTATTTAACGATTTTAGACCGGCCGGCGACAAAACAACTTCACGTGGGTCCATTTTGGAACAGTTACAATGTTATTCCACTAAGAGGCACTGTTGTTCAACTAAAAGTTGACATTTGGACATTGTTGCATTGGTTGCTTCTGACGAATGTCTGTTCATACTAGTACGCAATACTTCCTTAGTAGAAGACTTATACCGGAACCCGGTCTCCCCCCACCACTTTTTTTTCTGGTGGGGGGTAATTAGAGTAATTAGAGCATTGTCGGTAATTAGGGTAATTAGAGCATTGTCGGTAATTAGGGTAATTAGAGCATTGTCGGTAATTAGACTGTAATTACAATGGAGGTAATTAGAGTATTGTCGGTAATTAGACTGTAATTACAATAGAGGTAATAAGAGTAATGTCTGTAATTAGATTGTAATTACAATATAGAGGTAATTATAGTATTGTCGGTAATTAGACTTGATGTAACTACTATGGTGGTAATTGGAGTGATGCAATTGTAATTGTAATTAGTATATGTATCAATAAGTATTTCAAGTATGTAAGTGTATGATAGTAATTAGTATGGTTGGAGGTAATTATGGTTGTGGGAGGCAATTAACTGTCACATTTCATTCTCATACGCAGATGGTGGGGCGAGTTCTATCATATCTCTATAAAAGCGGGAGAGGAGTTAACATGCGATCATTGTGTAGCCTAGTGTTCTAGAGTAGTAAAAAGTGAAAATGTATGTGTGTACTGATTGTGGTAAAAATTTTACACGTGGTGACAATTTGCGACGTCATCAAAGGCAATCATGTATACAACCAAGCCATGATGGATCTCCACCAGCAAAGCAGTTTAGAGCGGACACATTTCCTTCAACATCAACAAACATGCAAACATGTAATTGCTGTAATGTGACTCTAACAACGTCTCAGATGAAGTCACATAAAAGAACGTTACAACATAGAACAAGGTCATGTGTTCCTATGACGAATGGTGTGGAAATTGTCCAAAGTGCCTTCAGGAACAGGATTGTGACGTATCGTGTGCACAGTGAAAATAATCATATAGACTACACAATGTTCTTCAACGAGATCAGACCCAAAATTTTAAATCTATTGGAAGAAGTTTTAAAAATACATAAAGCCATTAAAGTGAATATGGAAACGTTCGCAAGATACATATTACCTACACAGGATCTGGTAGAGATGAAATCATTTAATACCAGTAACAGAATTTTGGATGAATCCATGGATCTGAGGAATATCTTGTACAGCTTTGTGGATTCTATGATTATGCAAACTACGGAGTTTCAAGAACGTGATTCGGGTAAGTTAATATTTATCAAAATATGGGAATAATAATTAACGACTATTCATTTTTTAGGGTGGGCTCTTGAACGAATTACATTTCTTGAAATCAATGTCAACAAGTATAGTCCTATGGGAGGTTCATCCTACATTAAATTACCAAAATATATTTCAAATAAGGGAGCTGTGATAAATGTAGAAAACCAGGATCAAAGTTGTTTTTTTTGGGCTGTGACTTCAGCATTATACCCTGCAAATGGTCATACATCGGACACAGCGTCATATCCGCATTTTTCAACAGTATTAAATGTAACAGGTATGAGTTCTCCAGTAAAATTACGAGATATTTCAAAGTTTGAGGAAATGAACAACATTTCAATTAACGTATATGGGTTAGAACAGATACTTGAAAATAATAGAGTAAAGTATGAAGTTGTAGGACCTTTGCGTTACTCGGGGAGAAAACTGTATACACACATAAATTTATTATTGATCTCTAGCGAGTGTGATGATGATAATCACCATTGCAATAAAGATTGTGCCAACAGTCACTACTGTTGGATAAAAGATATATCTAGGTTAGTTTCCACCCAAATTTCCGGTAGCGATCATAAAAAACATTTTTGTGACGGATGCTTATTATATTTTAATAATGAACGTCAACTATTTCAACATCAGAGAAACGATTGTAATCACATTTACACCACAACGCCAACAACAAAAATACGGGTAGATAAATTCGGAAAGGAAGTTGCAGAAAATATATTAAAATTTGAGAATTTCGAAAGACAAATGCAAGTGCCATTTGTAGTATATGCTGATTTTGAATCGATTTTAAAACCTATCAATACTTGCGAACCAAACCCCGAACGTTCTTTCACAAATAAAACTTTTAAACATGACCCTTACTCATTCGCATATTTCATAAAATGTTCTTTTGACAATTCTCTATCTAAGTTTGAGCTGTACCGAGGTGCTGATGCGGCCGAAGTATTTGTATCACGTATAGAGGCTGATTTAAGGAATATATATAATCAACATATGAAAAACATAGTCCCAATGGCTCCTCTTACACCGCAAGAAAGCCAAGACTACCAAAATGCAACCACATGCGGTATATGTAATAAGCCTTTCGAAAGAGAGGATGTAAAAGTAAGAGACCATTGTCACTTAACGGGTAAAGTGCGTTTTGGTGCTGCACATTCCATCTGCAATTTAAATTATAAATTACCCAAATTTACACCTATTATATTCCACGGGTTAAGTAATTACGATAATCACCTATTCGTGAAAGAGCTCTGTAAACACCGAGACAAGGTTGATGTAATAGCACAAAACAAAGAAAAATATATATCCTTTACGAAACACATTTATATGCACGATTATGTAAATAAGAAGGGTGAAACAAAGAAAAAATTTTTACAACTACGATTTATCGATAGTTTCAAGTTCTTGTCTGCATCATTACAAAATTTGGGTGTGAGTTTAGATGATAACCAGTTGGTGGTAACACGAAGTTTCTATAACGATAATGCCAAATTCAATTTAATGAGACAGAAGGGTGTGTTTCCATATAGTTTTTTGGACAGTTTAGAAAAATTAAATAAATTGGAATTACCAGCCAAAGAGGAATTTTTTGATAATTTAAACAATGAACACATATCGATTGCGGATTATCAACGTGCTAATGATGTGTGGAATTTATTTGAATGTAAAAACTTGGGGGATTATTCAGATCTTTATTTAAAATCAGATGTGCTTCTTTTATGCGATATATTTGAAAACTTTCGTGAAATTTGTTTGGATAAATACAAACTGGATCCAGCTCAATACTATACAGCTCCAGGTTTATCGTGGGATGCTATGTTAAAATTAACAGGGGTGAAGTTACAATTATTAACTGAAATCGATATGATTCATTTTTTTAAAAAAGGGATACGGGGCGGCTTAAGTCAGTGCTCAGAAAGAAAGCATATTGCAAATAATAAATTTCTACCCAATTACGATCCCAACGAGCCATCATCATTCATAACTTACCTCGATGCAACGAATTTGTACGGATATTCAATGAGTCAATGTTTACCAACGGGGGGATTTCAATGGCTGTCCAAAGCGGAAATTGACGAATTAGATATTATGAGTATTTTGGAGGATGACCCCCACGGATATGTTTTAGAGGTAGATATACATTATCCACAACATTTGCACGATTTGCACTCGGACCTCCCATTTTTAGTCGAAAATATTGTTCCACCCAAATCAAAATCAAAATTAGCGAAGTTAATACCAAATTTAAACGACAAAAACAAATATATCGTACATTATTTAAATTTAAAGCAGGCTGTTAATAATGGTTTAGTGGTTTTAAAAACACATAGAATTCTTAAATTCAATCAATCGGCTTGGCTGCAAAATTACATTAACCTTAATACTCTTTTACGAAATAACGCAACAAATAAATTTGAAAGAGACCAATACAAATTAATGAATAATTCCATATACGGTAAAACAATGGAAAATATTGATAACAGATCCGACATAAAGCTGGTTACTCACTGGGAGAGTATCAGGCGTAGTAAAGGTGCAAATGCACTAATATCTCGCCCAAACTTTAAAACATGTTCAATATTTACCGAGGATTTCGTGGCTATTCATATGGGTAGACAAAAGGTACTTTACAATAAACCAATCTATGTAGGATTTTGTATATTGGAATTATCCAAGACGGTACTATACAATTTTTTCTATAACATAATTAAAAGTCAGTTTGGTGAGAACGCGGCTTTATTATATACAGACACTGATTCATTAATTATTAAAATTTTTACAGATAACTTCTACGATTTTATAATAGACAATCCCGACAAGTTCGATACTTCAAACTATCAAGTGGGAAATATATTTAATGTACCTAAGGGTGTGTCAATTTTAGGTAATTTTAAAGACGAATTCCCCGCGGACCCAATAATTAGTTTTTACGGAACAGGCGCGAAGGCATATTGTGTACAATCTGTGGCAAATGAATTAAAAAAAGCTAAAGGTGTAAAAAGATCCGTCATTCAAAAAGAGTTATCAATAGACGACTATAAGCAAATCGTTGAACGAGGAGGTTTGATATTTAGAAAGATGAATACGTTTAGAAGCTATTTGCATGATATATATACCGAAGTAAAGAACAAAGTGGCTTTGAGCCAGTATGACGATAAGCGATTCGTTATTCCCAATACAACTAAGACATTACCGTGGGGGCATTCTGATGTACAATTCTTTCAGGACGAACCTGAACAAAACATACGCTGGTTAATGTCAGCCATAAATGAAGTTGAAAATTGTTCTGTAAAAAACGAAAAGTTGGATAAATTACTCGCAGCCATAGCTGAGTTAAGTCAAGAATAAAAATACTTCACTGAAAAACTTATTGAAACATTATTTTTTCAATGCAAGGGTCTAAAACTAAGTTAAGTTGTGTACTTTACGAATATTATTATTCTTTTTGGAAAATGTGTTTAATAAAATATATATACAGGGTGTTCCAGTTTTTTGTAGCAGGACTTTAACAGTCGATAGACAATTGAAAATTATTAAAAAAAGTTCCTATAAACATAGGTTGAAAAATGCTTAGTTTTCGAGATACAGGGTGTTAAAGTTTGAAAATAAATACGGATTTATATTAATATTTCCGGAATGCTAAGAAGTATCGAATCCAAACTTGCCAATTCTTTACATATAATTTAGAGGCCTATTTTAGAATAACTAACTACTACTTTACTTAACCATGGGCGTAGATATATGGATTTACTAAGGCTCTTTTTTACAAAAAAATAGTACGCCACTGATATTTTCCCATGTTTTCAGTTTAATTCAATAAAGCAAGAAAATACAAAAATTTTATGTCTCTTGGCACTTTTTGATATGACAAGCCGTTTTCCTGAAAATTTGCATTTAATCATTTGATGCACCCATCTGGACGAATTTTAGACAAACTTGAAGTCGCTCAGAATTTCACCAAATTTGATGGTACGAAAAGTCTTTTAAAAAGAAAGAATGAAACATCGTTAATGATGCTTGTAATGAAGTAAGACACTTTTACATGTTGCTAGCTTTTGTGTTTGTGTTTCTAATAATTTATTTTAGTTCGACCGTTGCGTTTTAATACATTTGTGTTATAAAAATTTTGATTTACATGATAATATACTTTTACAATAAATATTTTAAATGTTTCATTCTTTATTTTTAAGAAATTTTTGGCACCATCAAATTTTTTGAAATTCTGAGCGACTTCAAGTTTGTCTAAAATTCGTCCAGATGCGTGCATCAAATGATTAAATGTAAATTTTCAGGAAAACGGCTTTTCATATAAAAAAGTGCCAAGAGACATTAAATTTTTGTTTTTTCTTGCTTTATGGAATTAAACTGAAAACATGGGAAAATATCAGTGGCGTACTACTTTTTTGTAAAAAAGAGCCTTAGTAAACCCATATATCTACGCCCATGGTTAAGTAAAGTAGTAGTTTGTTATTCTAAAATAGGCCTCTAAATTATATGTAAAGAATTGGCAAGTTTGGATTCGATACTTCTTAGCATTCCGGAAATATTAATATAAATCCGTATTTATTTTCAAACTTTAACACCCTGTATCTCGAAAACTAAGCATTTTTCAACCTATGTTTATAGGAACTTTTTTTAATAATTTTCAATTGTCTATCGACTGTTAAAGTCCTGCTACAAAAAACTGGAACACCCTGTATATAGGAGAACTCATACTGATTTCAACAAATACATTATAAATTAAATTCTTAGTTTAACTGTATACTTATCAAATATTGTATGTATGTAAGACATTTTTTGACAATTGTACAATTTTAGGTTAAGGTTAAAATTAATTATGTAACTAAAATGTAATAATAATTGGTTAATAAATTTCAATTTGAATTTGAATTGTTGTTAATTATTACCACAAAATGACAATTTAAAATAATGCATCGCTTTATTATGTGGCTGGGTATTGTAATATGGCTGCAAGGATAAGCACACCTTCTTTGTTAAATTTGTGTTTAGTTTCAATGATGTACAGATTAATTTAGGTTATGTGACAACAATGCTGGCGTCGACTCTACTAAATTTGTATCGTGTGGTATTTGGCTTGGGTTACGTGGCAACAATGTTGGCGTCATTTCATAGTCATGGATGTAATTACATCAGTTGGCACGGCGTGGCTTGGCGCCACAAACGTATAATGCTCTCCGTTACGTAGTGGCGTGGGTTTCCTTCAACCAATAGAAAGCGAGCATTGGTGGCGTGATATTATATCGACCAATGAGAAAGAAGTTGACCACCCCAACCTCTCTAGTAGTGACAGAGGTGGAGGGGCGAGAGTGGTCTAGAGCTTCTTTGAGATGCTACAAAAATTTTTTCCACCTTCAACTTTCGTCGTGTGTACAAGTGCCACAAAAAGTGCTCCGTTTTCGCATTTTTGTAATTGTTTTTTTGTGTTCAATCGTTTTTGTGTTCGTTTTGTGAAAATGGTAAGACACCTAAAGAAGAATGCGGCCGGTGGTAGTCGCAAACGCCCGTTGGAGGGTACATCACCTGCATTAGTAGGTTTAAATTTGATGGCCTATTTGCAAAATTTTGTGCCGGACCCTATTGTCAGCAATATTGTTGAAGCACCCACAGAAGCTGGTACTGTAGTGCAACAGCAACATGCAAATAATGCCGCAACCAGCGTGGGTGAGGGTTCGGCGAACGTTGCAACACCGCCGGGGCCATCTACCAGCGGAATAAATATTTTGCAAGATGTTGTAATCCCGGCGGAAAACAATATATATGAGGCCATCTCGCAAGCCTCTAATAATGGTGAAGTACAGCTTCAACAGGCGTATTTTGGCTACCAACGGACGCACGCGATTGACCACCCTGACACGGAATATCCTGTATTGCATTTGCCCGAGGATGGCGCCGGAATTAATTTCGATGCCATCGTCGACCAAAATGCAGTACAGCAAATTCAAGATAACCTTGAAGCGGAAGGTGAGGTGTTACTTTTGAGAAATCAAATACTTAAAAGTAAATCTTTACATTCCGGCTCAGGTGGTCAGGGTGGACGACATCATAATAATAATTTCTCTGGCTCTCAACACCTACCCACGGTGTCGCTTGTAGATAGCGACGACTCTGATGACGATTTTGTGAAAAAACCAAAGATCGACAAAATCATAATTCAAAGGTTAAAATCGTCATCATCGGCTTCGCTAGGAAGTAGACAGAGAAAGGCTGTAAAGAAACCGAAACAAGGAATGCGTCGTCCTTCTCGGAATCCGACCCCAGTAACTGTTGAAATAATTAAATTGAGGCCGAAGACTGAGGAGGACAATGCAATCCAAAATATAATCGATTTACAGACCGCTATGCCAACGCCTCTTACCCCTCTTACGCCCGCAACACCACCAACACCTGTTGAACAGGTTTTCAAAATTGTTAAGGGCAAGAGAGGTAAAAAGGCACCAGCAAAAAGGTCTGTTTCGGTTTCTTTACCTGATAATATTCCGTTAGAACAACCTAGTTGCTCTAATGCAATATTACCGACGCCTTTAAGTGGTAGCAGCACATTAGAACAACCGAGTTGTTCTAATGTGGTGGTTCCAACACTTCCTCTGGTGGTGTCGCAGCCACTTGCAGAACCGATTCAACATCCCTCAGAAGTTGAGTCGGTTCCACAGGTGGCGCTATCACCACCACTACCTATTCTAGAGCCGGCTCAGGATTCTTCAGATTCAGAGCCGGATGTATTTCTGTCTCAGCCTGAGAATAGAAATATTTTAAACAAATTCTTAAATTTCTATTCTGCGGCTAAGACAGAATATCAGGAGAAAGTGGCAGCAACCCAAGGTGATGCGGACCGTGAAATTGAGGTTAACGCAAGATTAGCTGAAGCCATTCGCCAGGCTAACCATGAGTTAGCCGAAATAGCTGGGCGCCGCGTCGCTTTGGAGAAAGCCGAAAGGGCGTTGAGAGCAATTGAATCGGGTCTAAGTAGAGTCGGGCGGTAAGGCTTGTACAACACACATGGTGGAGAGGCTTTGTTATGCAGTTTTTTCTAGTTATTAAGTTAGGTTAAGTCATTGTAAATATATGTAGTTAGTTTATTAATAATAAGTATTGTACATAAAAAAAATATAAAAAAAAATATATATAAATTTTTTTATACGTATAAATGTAAAAAAAAAATATTGATTAGTATAAGTATTTGTATATATTAAATTAGCGTATAAATGAATAATTAGGTTAAGTAATTGTAAAGAAGAAAAAAAAGTTAGGTTAAGTCATTGTAAATATTTGTAGTTAGTTTATTAGTAGTAAGTAATTGTACATAAAAAATAAATATAAAAAAAGTTTAAAACAAATTTTAAAGAGTAAATAAAAAAATTTTAAATAAAATATGTTAAAAAAATTAATTAGTTAATAAAATAAATACACCACATGTAATTAATTAATTGTGCATATTATGAGTACATGTTTGACATGAATAATTAGATTATGTAATTGTAAATAAACACATAATGTAAAGGTTAATTAATTTAAATAAATAAAGAGTTTAAAACATTTTTCTTAATAATAAAAACTTTAATAAAATTACAAACTTGTCTTTTATTAGTAGTAAGTAATTGTACATAAAAAATAAATATAAAAAAGTTTAAAACAAATTTTAAAAAGTGAATAAAAAATGTTAAAAAAATTAATTAGTTAATAAAATAAATACACCACATGTAATTAATTAATTGTGCATATTATGAGTACTTGTTTGACATGAATAATTAGATTATGTAATTGTAAATAAACACATAATGTAAAGGTTAATTAATTTAAATAAATAAAGAGTTTAAAACATTTTTCTTAATAATAAAAATTAATAAAAACTTTAATAAAATTACAAACTTGTCTAACTCAAAAATTACCCTCATATCAAAAAAAAAGTATTTAGGTTAGGTAGGTTAATAACAATATAAAAAAAAAAAAAAAAAAAAAAAATTAAAAAAATCGAATTTAAAACACATGAAAATCAAAATTAATGGTTAATTAGGAAAGGTCAAAGGTCAAAATTAAAAAAAAAACCGGAGATCCACCACCTCCTTTCTCCGGGGGGCGTCCGAGATTCGAACTCGTGGTCTTCTGAGTGGCCTCAAGATCGACGCGTATTCGCCCGCTCGGCTAATCGAACGCCCCAAAAGAGTTAGGTCTATTTCATAATTTCAACAAAAAACTACCTGCTCATCGATCCGTATTGACCAGGCAGGGTCGCAGCGCCTTAGGGCCTTAGGCTATAAAATCAACCCAAGCTATCGGCTTTATACATTTAGAACTGTATTATTTTGAATCAGTTTATATCTTGAGATATTTCAATTTAATTTAAATAATAATAAATAAAAGATAACCATTTTTTTTCAAAATACTTTTTAATAAAATCATTCATATGTTCATTTGTTTTAATATTTATATGATTTACTAATTTTCACAACTTGTAATATACAGGGTGGCACAAATATTTTTATTAATTAAAAAATATATACAATTAAACTTAAAAATAAAATGAAATATAAATTTACATTAATAAATACTAATTATAACGAATCATCTTCTTCTGGTTCCAATACTTGGTCATCTGTGAGGTTGGACACAGTTGAATCCGTTGGAGATGATGGCCTAGAATTAGGAACCGTCTCTATTGACCAAGCCGACGGTGAAGAAGCACGAGAATTGGACGCCGTCTCCATCGACCACCAGTCACTTGGGCTACTGGCATGTTGTATGACCTCACTGTCTATAGAGCATGTTGGAGCCATCACTGTGGAGTCACCAGTAGTTGAGGAGATGGTACTATCTTGTACAGGTTGTTCGGTCTCCATCTCAATACAAACTGAGCAACAGCAGCAAAGAACTTCATTTTATACATTTACCCCCTCCAAAACATGTGAACACTTAATATCATAATAATTTCTTGACATTTGTATATAGAACAGTACTATTTTATACTCATACTATAAATAACTACCATAAATATCTAATTTAGTAAAACACGTTGTATCGTTCACGCAATTGTTTTATTTACATTATTACATGTATGACATACTTCAATTCGATGCAATTGCACCAAGTTTGTGCTGCAACATTTACATTTCGTTATCATTGCACCATCCAACGTCGTCGTTTTGTGAATATTTACATGCTGGTGACGTCCGGACACTATCCGTGTATAGGATATATAACATAGCCCACACAGGAAGTGTTTGGTTGCATCCGGCCTGGTTCTGATTATGACAAAAGACGCTGACGTGCAATATAGTCTCCGCCGATCATCATAATTGTTTAATATTTTTCCGGAGAAGGCTAACTCTCCCGCTTCGTCTTCCACATCATCCCCAAGACCTTCATCTACACTGACGGGAACCAGGTTGCCATCTCCCCAGTCGGCACCCTCTTGGTCGACATTGATATTTTCCACGATGATGGGATCCTCCCGGTGGACAGCATCTTGATTCAAGTCCTGAAGCTCTTGATTTACACCATCTCGGTGTAACACCATTGCACCCATATCATTTTCTGCCAGTTCAGTGAGGAATCGTCTATAAGCCATCTTTAAATGTTGGAACTCAACTGATTTGATGTTAAACCTCCTCCGTTTTATATTCTATAATTCGTGACGGTGACGCCCTTCCTATGGCGTCAAGTTTACTATTAGCTATTTAAACCAAGAGTGACCACAAGAGGAACGCATTCAAACTTCTTACGTAACACAATCGTGTCTTAAAACAGAAGTGCATACAATGGTCCTACCAAGAGAGTGGAAATTAAAACCAATAATAGCAGTACAACCGTATAGTTACAATAATTCAAGAATTTGCCATAATTGCTATACTGCATGGAGGAAGCAAATTATCAACCCATGCACTGGACTGTGCAAAAAGTGTGTAATTCAGAACCCAGTGCAGAAAAAAGAATTTCGAGACAATTGTCCAAATGAAACACAATGTCGCAATTGTCTTACCATACTCAAAAGAACGAATTTTGGTATATATCGAGACGTATGTGAAGCTTGCAAAGCAGACCAACCACAATTAAGACAACGATGCGTGTATTGTAGTAAGTACGAGGACAATTGTTGGAACAACATTTGCATAAAATGTATGTCAGGGGCACTCATCTTGTGTGATCGCATTGGTGTATTTTATAGTAGTTGGACTCACCATAATAGGGACTGTTGGTGTCTTAATTATAAATAAATTATATTATTTGTGTATGTGTGTATGTAATATATATTATAACCATAAACTGTAAATATATTTTTAGTATTGTAATAACATATTATTTTGTAGGAAACTTTTAAAATTATACAAAAAAAAAAAAAAAAAAAAAAAAATGATTATTTTTAATTTTTTTACAATTTAAAATGAAGGAAATAAATTAAATAAATATTAATAAAGTATATTCATTTTATTATTCATTTGTGACACATATTAAAATATTTCAATCGACATAACTATATAATGATACATTAATATATTTTTCTAGTTAATGACAATTTTAAACAATAGAAGCTATATCAACCCACGAATTGTGTTCTATAGATAGCCCCAGCCACTTTACCAGCACTTTATTTCCTTTCTTCTTTAATACATTTTCAACTAGATACACATCGGGGTATTTTGCTTTTAGTAGCTCCATTTCATAAAAACATCCCTTGATTGGGTGTCCAAACAAGTCTTCTATCAGGTAAGTTGTGGGATTTGTTATGTTTATTTTGGTAATTTTAAAAAGTTCTGTTGAAAAGTTCGGTGTAAACCCTTTATCAAATACACATTTATACTTGCTAATACGAACTATATCACCGAGATGAAATTTCGGTTTCAGAGCAATCTTAATATAATTATATACGTTTAAATGTGTAGTTGGTTTGACATCAATGGGCTTTCTGCCAGTTGTACGATGGACTTTGTCATTGTAACTTTTTGTAACGTTTGGTAGGATATCGAGCCATTTATATTTACCCATAGCTGAGAATTCTTTATACAACCAATTTTTTAATGTGCGGATTACTCGCTCAACAATTGCTGCTTTTTTTGTGCTATACGTAGAATAATGATTAATTTCGTGCCGCTTCATTAATGCGGAGAACTTTCTGTTATAGAATTCAGTACCATTATCGGTCTGTAAATTTCTCGGTGAATAATTTGCTTCTTGAATAATAGTCTGCATAGCCTTGGTAACTTCTACAGCTGCTTTATTTTTAATAGGTTTGGTCCATACGTACTTGGAATAGCAGTCAATCACTACAAGAATATAACGATACCCTCTATTTTTATCAGCGTATGGCTGCATTTCAGCTAGGTCTGCTTGCCACAAATCACCAAACCCCTTAATTATGGTTCGCCTTCTACGAAAATTTCGTCGAGCATTTCTATGTAACTCGTTAACAACTTAATTTAAATAATAATAAATAAAAGATAACCATTTTTTTTCAAAATACTTTTTAATAAAATCATTCATATGTTCATTTGTTTTAATATTTATATGATTTACTAATTTTCACAACTTGTAATATACAGGGTGGCACAAATATTTTTATTAATTAAAAAATATATACAATTAAACTTAAAAATAAAATGAAATATAAATTTACATTAATAAATACTAATTATAACGAATCATCTTCTTCTGGTTCCAATACTTGGTCATCTGTGAGGTTGGACACAGTTGAATCCGTTGGAGATGATGGCCTAGAATTAGGAACCGTCTCTATTGACCAAGCCGACGGTGAAGAAGCACGAGAATTGGACGCCGTCTCCATCGACCACCAGTCACTTGGGCTACTGGCATGTTGTATGACCTCACTGTCTATAGAGCATGTTGGAGCCATCACTGTGGAGTCACCAGTAGTTGAGGAGATGGTACTATCTTGTACAGGTTGTTCGGTCTCCATCTCAATACAAACTGAGCAACAGCAGCAAAGAACTTCATTTTATACATTTACCCCCTCCAAAACATGTGAACACTTAATATCATAATAATTTCTTGACATTTGTATATAGAACAGTACTATTTTATACTCATACTATAAATAACTACCATAAATATCTAATTTAGTAAAACACGTTGTATCGTTCACGCAATTGTTTTATTTACATTATTACATGTATGACATACTTCAATTCGATGCAATTGCACCAAGTTTGTGCTGCAACATTTACATTTCGTTATCATTGCACCATCCAACGTCGTCGTTTTGTGAATATTTACATGCTGGTGACGTCCGGACACTATCCGTGTATAGGATATATAACATAGCCCACACAGGAAGTGTTTGGTTGCATCCGGCCTGGTTCTGATTATGACAAAAGACGCTGACGTGCAATATAGTCTCCGCCGATCATCATAATTGTTTAATATTTTTCCGGAGAAGGCTAACTCTCCCGCTTCGTCTTCCACATCATCCCCAAGACCTTCATCTACACTGACGGGAACCAGGTTGCCATCTCCCCAGTCGGCACCCTCTTGGTCGACATTGATATTTTCCACGATGATGGGATCCTCCCGGTGGACAGCATCTTGATTCAAGTCCTGAAGCTCTTGATTTACACCATCTCGGTGTAACACCATTGCACCCATATCATTTTCTGCCAGTTCAGTGAGGAATCGTCTATAAGCCATCTTTAAATGTTGGAACTCAACTGATTTGATGTTAAACCTCCTCCGTTTTATATTCTATAATTCGTGACGGTGACGCCCTTCCTATGGCGTCAAGTTTACTATTAGCTATTTAAACCAAGAGTGACCACAAGAGGAACGCATTCAAACTTCTTACGTAACACAATCGTGTCTTAAAACAGAAGTGCATACAATGGTCCTACCAAGAGAGTGGAAATTAAAACCAATAATAGCAGTACAACCGTATAGTTACAATAATTCAAGAATTTGCCATAATTGCTATACTGCATGGAGGAAGCAAATTATCAACCCATGCACTGGACTGTGCAAAAAGTGTGTAATTCAGAACCCAGTGCAGAAAAAAGAATTTCGAGACAATTGTCCAAATGAAACACAATGTCGCAATTGTCTTACCATACTCAAAAGAACGAATTTTGGTATATATCGAGACGTATGTGAAGCTTGCAAAGCAGACCAACCACAATTAAGACAACGATGCGTGTATTGTAGTAAGTACGAGGACAATTGTTGGAACAACATTTGCATAAAATGTATGTCAGGGGCACTCATCTTGTGTGATCGCATTGGTGTATTTTATAGTAGTTGGACTCACCATAATAGGGACTGTTGGTGTCTTAATTATAAATAAATTATATTATTTGTGTATGTGTGTATGTAATATATATTATAACCATAAACTGTAAATATATTTTTAGTATTGTAATAACATATTATTTTGTAGGAAACTTTTAAAATTATACAAAAAAAAAAAAAAAAAAAAAATGATTATTTTTAATTTTTTTACAATTTAAAATGAAGGAAATAAATTAAATAAATATTAATAAAGTATATTCATTTTATTATTCATTTGTGACACATATTAAAATATTTCAATCGACATAACTATATAATGATACATTAATATATTTTTCTAGTTAATGACAATTTTAAACAATAGAAGCTATATCAACCCACGAATTGTGTTCTATAGATAGCCCCAGCCACTTTACCAGCACTTTATTTCCTTTCTTCTTTAATACATTTTCAACTAGATACACATCGGGGTATTTTGCTTTTAGTAGCTCCATTTCATAAAAACATCCCTTGATTGGGTGTCCAAACAAGTCTTCTATCAGGTAAGTTGTGGGATTTGTTATGTTTATTTTGGTAATTTTAAAAAGTTCTGTTGAAAAGTTCGGTGTAAACCCTTTATCAAATACACATTTATACTTGCTAATACGAACTATATCACCGAGATGAAATTTCGGTTTCAGAGCAATCTTAATATAATTATATACGTTTAAATGTGTAGTTGGTTTGACATCAATGGGCTTTCTGCCAGTTGTACGATGGACTTTGTCATTGTAACTTTTTGTAACGTTTGGTAGGATATCGAGCCATTTATATTTACCCATAGCTGAGAATTCTTTATACAACCAATTTTTTAATGTGCGGATTACTCGCTCAACAATTGCTGCTTTTTTTGTGCTATACGTAGAATAATGATTAATTTCGTGCCGCTTCATTAATGCGGAGAACTTTCTGTTATAGAATTCAGTACCATTATCGGTCTGTAAATTTCTCGGTGAATAATTTGCTTCTTGAATAATAGTCTGCATAGCCTTGGTAACTTCTACAGCTGCTTTATTTTTAATAGGTTTGGTCCATACGTACTTGGAATAGCAGTCAATCACTACAAGAATATAACGATACCCTCTATTTTTATCAGCGTATGGCTGCATTTCAGCTAGGTCTGCTTGCCACAAATCACCAAACCCCTTAATTATGGTTCGCCTTCTACGAAAATTTCGTCGAGCATTTCTATGTAACTCGTTAACAACTTGTAATTTTTCGCTGCTAACCTCCATTATAAAATTGTCTTCAGCTATATATCAATTTCAGACATTAGTTCTGGTGGAAATGTTAGGCCTCCGGATTGCACCTTCTTTGGTTGGAGTTCGGTGGCAATATGCTCTAATTTAGAGATTCTAGTGATTAAAGTATTGTGATTGTTTATGGCCGAACGTTTAACTTCAGAAATTGCTTTATCAACATATTTCCTCATTTCTATTTTCATTTTCTGCATCATCTCATTATTTTGTTTATTGAAAATAGCGCGATTTTCTTCTCCACTTCTTATAAGTCCCACATCAACATATTTTTTCATTTCCCCAATAATTACATCGGTTGTATCAAAAATAGCTTTGGCAGCATTTTCATCATTTGTTTGTAGACGCTTGTTAACGTAATTACATGTTGCACCATCTTGATCATCGACAGGTCCCCTAGATTTTTTAAACGCTTATTTTCAATATCATAGTGATTATCTCTGGTAAGTTTAAAACCCACGCCAGGTAATCCACGATGGGCTATTAACTTACTCGCACTAATTCTTTTGCTGCGTCCAAATTTGTCGATAGTGTTTACAGTAGACATTTCTGGTTGCATCTGATCCAGTTTATAAAATTTCAGACTATATAATACTTATTAAGTATAATGATACTATGTTTTATTTCATCTTTAATACACTATTTTTTCTTCCCTAAGTTCTGATATTATTTCTATTATTTCATTGTCGTGGTTGTTATTTCCCGCTATTTTCGAACTCCATAGTAGACGTAGACGATCCACGAGTTCGCTGGGTTTATTCCAAAAAATATATTCTTTATCTTTATTTCTGTACAATTTGTGGGTAGGTACACGTTTTAAGCCGTGACCACTTGTTGACGATCGTGTCGCAATTGTAGAAGATGTTAATGGTTTGATAATTTTGTGAAATTTTCCACGCTTAGTAGTGTTATAGCCATTCGCTACATCGAATTTTTTGTAAGGTGCTTTTGTTTTTCTTAGTATTTCTCCATATATCTTACTCCATTCATCATCGAGAACACCCTCTCTATTATCATCTAAAATTGTTGGGCGTTTTAGAAATATTAGATCGTACAATTTAGGACTACCTAGATACACGCCAAGTTTCTTATTGCCATACCATAGCGTAATATTTCCATGGGAAAAACGTATTTCGGCATTGCCCATCAGCAGTTTGCCTGTCTTGGGATCTACACGCACTCCATATAAACTATCATACTTGGAATCACCAGATTTTAAATTTTGTATATGTCTTTTTACAACCTCATGTCTTTTTTCTAGTTTACTAGCTGGAGAAGTTTCGGATACAGGGGTTGTTCTTATTGACGATGGTGGTGTTTCCATAATGGGGATATAAGGTGGAACATCATCACCACCTACATACTTATCGGATCCTTCTTCAGAAGCACTCTCCCATGATACAGCCCTCTGGGTGGACACCCTTGATGATGATGGTTTTGAATGTAATTGTTGGATATGAGATTTGTTCTCTGCTGCTGAAGATATAACATTTAAAGGTTCAGTTATCGGTTGGTAGATCTTTTCAAGTGTTACGTGCATCTCCATATCTTTGTTCTTGATATAGTTAAACTTCTTCCGCACAGCATCTGTTGCCTCAATCAGCTGTCGCTTGAGTGTTATTTCGCTACTGGGATGTGCAAGATTGTTATATTTTTTATTATCTTTGGTAACCTTCATCTTAGCGCATACGTAAACGAAGTAATCCTAACGACGTATGTAATTCAAGTGAAGTTTTTAATAAAATGCATTATGGATATATGAAGCTATCAAACCCTTTTCTATATCGCCCACCTTGTACTTCTCTATCCTTATCAATCACTAGAAATCCATATTTGTCATTCCAGCACTTTGCACACATATTTTGAAATACTGTAAACGTTACATCAGGTGACACATGATCGGAAAAGATGTGATGCAGATTCATGTCGTCCTGTTTAAAGACAACAATTAAATTACTATTGTCTCTTATTAGCTGCTTCGGGATTCGAGAGTATGTCTGGCCAAGATAAAAACAATCCACATTTCTATGTCGGCCCATACTGAAATATCCCCTTATAACATCTTGTTTCTCACATATTACATCGTCAAATATAAACACAGACTCTGGCTTTGCCTCGGATGGTTCCACTATTTGCGTACCATTACTAAATGTATAAAATCCTAACCCCTCAATCGGCGCTAATACATTACGTAGATACTCATACTTGGGTTGATTTATAGACTTTGAGTATAGGTAAATATTTAAAAAACGTAAACCTAAACGATGCGTGATCAAAGATATTAAGACATTTGTTTTCCCACAATTCGAGGGTCCTATTATGAGGGCACGTACAGTTGAAGGTAGTAGTGGTCCATGGCGATTATCAGCACTTAACCCACGCCCAACTTTTTCATCCAAATTATCTATAGAAAGCGTTTGTTTCTGTTTCACAATGTGCATTGTACCGCGGCTAAATGTTATATAAGTAGATGTGTGATTTACAACTCTTATTTAAATGGTTTCTACGATACGATACACACGTGAAAAACGTACGAAGCGCGGTGGAGGATTAGTTAATTCCCTGATTAATAAGCTCCCCTTTGAATTGCATTTGCCAGGTTATCAATTTTGTGGTCCAGGCACAGATTTAAATAAAAGGTTAGCACGAGGTGATTCTGGCATAAATCAGCTCGATAAAGCGTGTAAGCAACACGATATTGCATACGACAAAAATAGCAGTAATCAAGCAGCCCGCCATAAAGCAGACTATCAGCTTGAACAGGCTGCGTGGAAACGAGTGAAATCTAAAGACGCAGGACGTGGAGAAAAGGCAGCTGCTTGGTTAGTCACAACTATAATGAAGGGAAAACAACGTCTTGGTATGGGATGTAATTCAACAATATCTCGCAATCCAATAAGGAAACGAATCATCAAGAAAACAAAGAAAGGTAAGAAGAATGTTAAAAAGACAGCGTTTGGATCTGGGATAGTACGAAAAGTGCGTGACACACTGCGAAATGCTGGAGGCAAAAGAGTAAAAGACCAAAAGAAGGTGACTGAAATTGCTCTAAAAGCTGCACGTCGATATATAAAACAGGCCGGTGGAAAACGCAATATTCAAACACCTCGAATTATACCAATTCCCAAAGTTGGTGGTATTTTACCTCTAATACCCATTTTTGCTGGATTATCTGCATTGGGTAGTTTGGCTGGTACGGCTGCTGGTATTGCTAAAGCTGTAAATGATGTGAAAAAGGGTAGAGAAGAATTAGCTGAAGCAAATCGACACAACAGAAGTATGGAAGCAATCGCTATGAAAAGTGGCAAGGGGATGTTTATGAAGCCATATCGAAAGGGAATGGGTCTTTATCTGAAACAGAATTCAAAAAACTAATAGACTCCCTACCTCGGAGACCTCTTACCGACATTGATCTTAAATATTATGCTAAGAAAATGAAGGTAGCATACTTTCGAGGTGTGTTTATGCGCGACTCACTACCAAGACATGGGCCACATTACAATGAATCTTCAATAATCAATTTGGATAGTATATATGGTCCTGGGACACATTGGGTGGCATATAAAAAACGAGGTGGTTTAGTAAATTACTTTGATAGTTTTGGTGATTTACCCCCACCTATAGAATTAGTTACATATTTCAATAACGATTCAAGGAGGGCCAACCAAATATTCTATAACTACAAACGTGTACAGAATTTTAACACAGTGTGGTGTGGACATTTGTGTTTAAAGTTTCTCTCTACAAAACAAATATAAAACGCAATGGAGCTGAAATCTATAACCCCAGCAATGGATCGAGAAAGTATCAAGCGAATGGGTCACTCACTAATTGCATTCTCCCGTTTGCGTAGTCTGTTGAAGATGAGCAAACAACAACTTGCAAATATGCCCAAAGAAGTGATGATTGGGCTTGCTTCACATGAAATTGCATTAGTATGGGATAAGCTACCTACACATCTTCAGAATGATATCGATATATTAAAATATCAATATTGCACAGAACATTACCTTAATGATTATGAAAGCAATGTTGACGTAAATGATGGTCCAACACCTAGAAAAATGTTTTGCTGCTATTGTAAGGTAAACGATGTAAATGTGGCATCCAATAACAATGTAAATATATTACCATCCACTTCTAAGAAGAGGAAATTATACCATTATTGCTGTAATCCACAATAAATTGGGTAACACAATTTAATTATATCAGTCATGTCGTACACGTTCACACTAACGAGCCGCTTAAGTGAGCTAAGTGTCAACTTTGATCCACCCATTGAACTGGATAGGAGCAGTCGTCATGGGTTAGGTTTAATTGGATTCTACTCTTACAACTCCATATACAATGTGGATGAAACAAATAACATCTTCCAATATAGGGTTAGTGCTAAAGATACATTCACTACTGTTCACATACCTCTGGGGGCTTATGAAATTGATGAAATCTATGCTGCAATGTTGAAAGCTATGAATATTGATGGAAAGGATTACACGCAAATATTCACTTTAAGGGCAAACAACAATACCTTAAAGTGCGAGATTTTGTCAAAGTATGAAGTAGATTTTAGACAACCAAATTCAATAGGAAGTCTGTTGGGATTTGGACCAATATATTTACAACCAAATAAAAATTACGAATCAACACAGCCTGTTGATATTATGAAAGTAAGGATGATACGCGTAGATTGCAATATTATTTCTGGAGCTTATCTGAATGCAGAAGAGTCACACACTCTCTTTGAATTTGACATAGACGTTGAGCCTGGCTACAAACTTACTAGAGAACCCAAAAATATCATATATTTACCTGTTAGACCTAAAGGGCGTCAGTTAATAGACAACATCACACTACGCATACTGGACGACAACGGTGATTTGATCGATTTTCGAGGTGAGAAAATTATTGTAAGGCTAGAATTGAAGAAAGTCGGATATCACCAACCAAATGGGTTTTCGATATAAACAGCGACAGCAAGTACATCACCATCAGTATGATACTGTAGCGAACAACAGTATGGATAAAAAGAAAGGGAGATGTGGAAAGCAATTCATTCAAAGTCTATACCTTAAACAGTTAAGACATAGATTGTCAGCTGAGGATCAAGCCTTTTTAAAATCTATTGGATTAAAACTGCGAAAAAATTGGTCATAATAATGGTGGCTACTGCAACTAGTGACAAACTTGAGGTGTTTGATGAACCTGTGTTAGATCATTCCCTAGTTAGCCTACATGAGCATACATATAAACCATATGGATCCCCATATTACAGAAACTCTGATGAAATACGTATTCCCATCAATTTTCAAGATGTTATACTCGACATTTCAGAAAGTTATATATACATAGAGGGAAAATTTACTCCTAGCGACACCACAAAGCGTTGTTATTTATCCAATAATGCACTAGCATTTCTCTTTGAAGAGATACGACTGGAAATGGGTGGTGAACAAGTAGCAGTAGTTAGAAGACCTGGTATTACTACCACAATGAAAACTATGGTGTCGTATGGGCAAACGCATGCACGCTCATTAATAACAACAGGTTGGGGTCTCACTGAAAAGAGACAAGATATTTTAGATACCACCAGTCACGTGTTCAGTGGCAAACTACCCCTTAAGTTCCTTATGGGTTTTGCAGAAGATTATACCAAAGGCATTCTGAATGTGAAGCAAGAATTAATTATGATAATTGCACGCTCATTTAAAGACTCCTATATCGGTGAGGTTGATGCAGAGTTGGATATCAGCAAAATTGAGTGGAAGATAAGGCACATTGTACCTGAAGATCGACAAAAGTTAAAATTATTGAATCGAATTAATAAAAGTGGTAATAATACCAAAGTTAAGATGGTCTACCGTGCGTGGGATTTTTATGAGCTTCCCTGTCTACGCGATACTACCTATGACATATGGGCTCTTAAACTCTCCACCCGTCTTGAAAGTCCACTTTTCATCCTTCTTGGCTTTCAAGGCACTGATCAGGCCAATGATAGAACAAAGGATGTTACACAGTTCAAACACGCAGACATAAATAATATTCGACTATTTCTAAACTCTGAAGTATATCCATATGAACGTTGGAATTTAGATTTCGATAAGAAGCTCGATTCTGCAGCATATTATGCTTATGAGAACTTCCAACGTAGTTACTATGATAAAGATATGAGCGAACCCATGATGGATCTTGGGGAATTCAGGAAGAATCCTTTGTTTGTCATTGATTGTTCACACCAACCTGTTGCAGTGAAATCATCTACAGTCGACATAAAGATAGAATTTGAAACACGAAAAGCGAAATTTCCGGAACAAACTCGAGTGTATGCACTTATACTTCATGATACATATTTAAGTTATAACGCATTAGATGGCTCGGTTCAGAATGGCTTTCTCGATGTTAAGTAAAAAAGAAAACATTTATTATTGTGCAATTAAGTAGTGCAGCATACCATTTCTATCAAGATGTCTGGAACATTTTATCAATAATAATCATGATGTACTTACAAATGTTCATTTTCTCAAAAAATGTTATTGTAGATTTAAATATAAAATTACAATGAAAACTGTTTTAATTATGCTAAGGTATTTTTAATTATGTAATAAAATGAATGTAATCTTTTAATGTGTATTTCATTTATTTATCCTTATAATACAAAATACAGCACCATATTGTTTACTGCAGACATATACAATATTTGGTGTAATGAATATGTCAATCAAAATTAACAGATTATAGTATTTATTTATCTACATTGTCCTCATTATCTTCTTCATCAGACTGGTTGAGTTGATATTTTTCAATGATATTCTTAGGTAGGTACTCCACTATGTCATATAGAAAGCGTTTTAGATCCACTACGCCCATATGCTCACAAAACTCATCCAAGTTTAGGAAGCCACGAGAATATCTACCACATAAATTTACACCAATGCTACACGCCTTGGAAGTTTCTTTAACACGTCGAACTTCTTCAGCATCGAAGCAGACATTTATGTCATAATTCAAAGAATGCAGTGAATCCCTCCTTATGTCATCTAGTTTACAAGACAATCTTTCAATGGCAGATTTAATGTCTTCTGCCTTTACCCATCCGTGAGATGAATATTGCATCCACATGTTTTTTTGTTGGTTAGAGTTAACCTGGAATTAAACAAATAAATTAAAAATAGATATAAAGAGAATAAATCTAATCACATACTTACACAAAATATGATATCTATTCAATTTAAAATTGATATATTGTTCAAATCAATAATTCTATATTTACAAGTGAACAGATAATTATTTTTATAATACCCCCAAAATTCTTTCTAAATGTACCCCATTTTATTATATAGTAGCAAATGTAAACTAATAACTAACTAATACAAATATTGTTTCCTAAGTACTAGAAATTAAATACCAAATTGTATTATTGCGCTGGATTTTGCGCCGATATACATTGGAGGACGTTGTCCTAAATATGTCAATGTGTATTTACCACCGCTTGAATTAATTTTATTAATAGTATCTTCACTTATATTTTCTACAACCCGTTTTGGTAAAAATGATTTAAAATCTGTAATCGCACTTTCCTCAAATAAATGTACTACGATTGATTTTCCATATCGCGTATTGACCAATGACATTTTCTTTATAATATAAGGTTTATTTATAACTAACGATGTAATAGATCTTTGCACTAAAATCTCTGTATTTTCATTTATAATCGTATTAAGTGCTAATAAATCGAATTCGGAAAGTGCCATAGTTAAAATTTAAAATTGACGTACACAATGAAAGAATCGCAAAGAATAATATAATATATTGCTCACTTGAAATATATTGCTCACTTGAAATAAATTGAGATAACTGCACTACTCTCACTAGTTAACTCTTGAGTGAACAACTATGGATGTGATTTTGAGCTACCAAAGCGTTTTATTTATAGTGAAACATTCGCCCCCTCCAACCTACTTACCTCCCACCATACTAATTACTATCGTACACTTACATACTTGAAACACTTATTGATACATACACTAATTACAATTACAATTGCACCACCCCAATTACCACAATAGTAATTACATCAAGTCTAATTACCTCTATATTGTAATTACAATCTAATTACAGACATTACTCTTATTACCTCTATTGTAATTACAGTCTAATTACCGACAATTTTCTAATTACCTCCATTGTAATTACAGTCTAATTACCGACAATGCTCTAATTACCCTAATTACCGACAATGCTCTAATTACTCTAATTACCCCCCACCAGAAAAAAAAAGTGGTGGGGGGAGACCGGGTTCCGGTATAAGTCTTCTACTTTCCTTTTCGGGGGTACTCCATCTTAAACGTTTGCCTAAAATAAAAAGATACAAATAAATAACCAGAAATAATCTAAAATTGCCAAATAAATTACACATTTATGTTTATTTCATTATATTACTGCTTCAAAACTAAAGCACCTTGCAATTATGCAATATATGCAAGTCATTTAAGATATTTCAGAAACGAAAATCATACAGACAGACTACAGAATTTGTAGACATTCTCTTTTCTAATTGAAATTCTATATATTACCCAAGAAAGGTATGCTTAAGCTGTCATATTGAAAACTGGTGGCGAAAATTCAGTAATAATAAAAATTGTAGGTAAGGTCTTAACATTTTTTGCTGATTCTTTCTTTTTGTAATGTGGATGGTTTTCAAAAATATGGCCTAAAACCAGAACTTATGGCCACCATTTTCTACGATAACGGCTTTTGTTTGGGAAGTGTATAAAATTTTAATCAAAGGGCTAGAGAGAATATGTCTACAAATTGTCGTGCTTGTATACATTTCTTTAGCTTATAATAACTACTCTAAAATTTAAATAACAAGTTTTATTAAACATAAGAAAACCACACCGCAGAAAATTTACAACCTCCATATCTAAAGCCATAGTTGTCCAGAAGGGTGTTAACGGGTTACCCTTTGACAATTAAGTTAGGTATTAAAATTGTATATAATAAATACTTAATAACGCATTGAAGAACACAAGCAATCTTGTTCATTAATTTCAGAAAATATTATTTTTGAACGTGTATATGCACAAAATTTACATGATTTAAAGTATATCTACCTCTTATGTCCTCTACTTTTTGAGGAACCTTCTCTTGTTCACATTTAATCCATTGCGTAATGAGATGCACAGTTCTATGTTTATAAATATCTTTATGAGATTCAAAAATGGATTTAACCTTTTGTTTGGACACATCCACACCAAAATTAATTTCCTCATGAAAATATTCTTGAGCTGTATACTTCTCTGTTGATATCCATGGATGGCGATCTCGTTTCTTACCTACAATTAAATTATGAAACTCAGTGTGTGTGAATCATAGTGGTCTTACCTATAGCATACTTTTATCTCTGCTTTCGTTAAGGAATTTTCTTCAGTTTCTTGTAAAGAATAAATGTTTTCATCGGAATGTCCATTACCACAGGCTTCAATAAAAGTTGATGATTTCTTATTTGAAATAGACTGTTCTTTAGATGAGGAAGAAAAATTTTCTAACAATTTTGACACTTTAGTTATATCATCTTTTTGAGTCATAATATAGTAATCTTCACGAATTTGCCTTTTGTGTGACATAAAATAAGAAACTCTGCCCTCAAGACTATTATCTACATTTGAAGTGCAGTTTCGGTAGCCAAATGCTGCCTGAAAAGCCTGGTTCTTAGAAGTTCGGGATTTTCAATGCCCGATTCAAATAAAAATTTTCTAATTAGATGGCATGCTTGAAAAGTGCTTTGCAATCGAAATTGCGACGGTTCGCCAAATACACATATCTATTTTCCTTATTTACTCCAGCTTCTTCTCTGTGTTTTAAAATCAAATCAATTGCTTTAAATCCTAGATCACGATGTATTTTTTATTATTATTATTTTATTATTTTTACCCAGTTTACCAGTAAATCTGATTCTAGCCCATTTCTTTATCTGTTCTTTCGATATAGAGTCTAATTCATCGGTTATTTCATTATCAGTTAAAATTTCATAACTGTTATAATCGTCAATCAATATGCGCTGGGTTTCTCCCGGCCTTTTCCTGTTGAATACAGCCATATGTACCAAAGTATATTCTGTCAAGTGAGTCCAATTATTCTTAGAAAGCTCTTTAGAAAGCTTATTGATATAGTACTGTATCTTAATTTCTAAGTATCTTCTAAATTGTCCAATAAATTCTGTGTTCAGCAGTACAGTTTTTTTTTCGTCTATTATAAATTGTTTGGGTTTCCATTCCTTTTTTGTTAACAGTAACGTTAAATTCAAGATTAAAAATTAACTCTAGGACTTCCATTCTTTTTTGACTTTCCTTATCACCTTTTTTAATAAATTCCATTAATAAGAGGTTGGAAAGTTTTTTTAGTTCCGTCGCAACCGACATTGCTGTTGCAGGTGCTCCATAAAGGTGAGCAATAGTGTCCAATCCTGCTACTTTATCAATGGCTTTTATAATCATTTCAATTTTACAGGCTTCTAGTGGTTCATACATGTCCTTTATATTTGGGTCTATTTCTTTAATTGCCAGAATGAGAAGACTTCAGAAGCGATTCGAGCCTCCTGCATTCACCTTGTATGTTACACCTGCGTTTATTTTTATCTGGCACTGGAATGCATTATTTATGTGATATCTTATACTAAATTTGCTGTAGTACCCCTTGCAGTGAGAACATGGGATGTCTTTATCTCTAAGACTCGTGTGTGTTTTTTTTGTTTCTCTACAAACAAGAAGCTTGTGATTTTCCGTTTTAATTTGCGTATTATATATATAATCACCTTTTTTCTTAATTTATCAAGTAAATTTTTTCTCTGATGCGACTTTGGAGGAAAAACCACAAGTTCCCGCATGTGTTTTTCTTTTTATGAACAGTTATATAATGTCGATAAATTTTAAATATTTCTTTATAGCAGTAAAAGCAAACATGTTTTTTTCTGGGGAGCCTTTATTTTTTTCGCACTCAACGGCAAAACTGAAAATAACAATATAAATAAGTATTATTTAATTTTGTGTAATATTCCGATTTAAGTGTCATAAAGGTCGGCAACTTGCCCCGCTGACATGGTCATATTCAGGACCATCAGAACAGATATCATTAGAAGTTATTTTGTTGTTGGAAATATATATTTAAATGTTAATATAAATATTTGTACTTATATCTTAGGAAAACGAAAAACTTAAAAAGACATTTTCCGACAAAATGCAAATTGTTCCTATATTTTTTCTATTATGAAAACCAAATACAATATATTTTAGATAAGATATAAGTTTACTTGGTAAAATTTTAATCTACTTTACTGTAAACACGAATTCAGTGATGTATATTAAGGTAAGTTTTAAAAAACTACTTTCCATACAAATAAAAATGTACACATAAAAAATGCCTCTAAGGCATCTACTAAAACTACAATTCATTTAAAATTTGTCAATTGTCAAACGAAAGTTTTTGGATGCAAACAACAGAAAAAGTTTAAAACGATTTTATTACAGATAATTACTACACTACACTACACTAAATTAAATATACTAGTTACTGCAAGATATTCGCTTTCCAAGAAGATATGGCAACGTAATCTGGCAGCAAGACGGAGCACTCCCCACAATATCTTTACTGGTGGTTAATTATTTAAATAATACCTATGGTCAATGGATGGGTAACCGCGGTCCTATAGCATGGCCAGCTTGAAGTCCGGACTTGAGTCCGTTAGATTTTTCTTTTATTTGTGTTCAGAATGAAAAACTGCACCAACTACGATAATTAGATACAGGGTGTCACACAAGTTGAAAAAAAAAATATGCAACACTCTGTATATGACGAGGTATAGGAAATTATGATGGACATATTTGAAAACTACGGAAAAAATCGTATAGGAACGAATTTTTATTTTTCAAATTGTGTCAAAGGGGAAGGATCTAGGCGGGGGTTCAATTCTCGCGTGAACACCCTGTACAAAATATATGTATTGACAATACAGCGAACAAGTCATTGAATCTAAGACAATATTAACATTTTAATTCTAAGTTTGGTCTGTTTTTGATAGATTACGCATTTTAGGAAGTAACCAATTAATAACTCTTCTATGCCAAATAGTTCTTGTATTAGTTTTCTCGAAGTTATTTATTTTTTTTTTTTTTAGAAATACAAAATTTTATAAAAAATATATGTATAAAGGTAAAGTTTTATTAAAGTACAGATTATTCAAAGAAAGTAGCTGTTATGTATAAAACTATCTGAAGTAGGTGAGTTATGAACGTTAGCTTCATCTATTAATTTTAATATTAAATTTGTTCTAGCTTATGGCTCTAAATTTAAGTTAGATTTACATTGTTAAAATTTCCTTTTATAACCCTTTTGCAACAGTTTTGTTCCGTTATATTAATATAATAATATCCTGAGTGAATGTTGTACAGGTTTCTAATAATTGTTGATTTTTGTTGAATATTTGTTCGTTGATTTTTAAATTACTAATATATGGTTAAAGTTATATATTATGTGTATTTTAGATATTACAATTCGCTTCTGAGATTTTAATTATTTAAAATATTCTATTTCATTAAGTTTTATTTAATTTATAACGTTATTATAATATTTTTAACGAAGTATTACATGTGAAAAATTTTGTGAAATAATGTTGAGAACATAGTTTCGTAGATTCTTGATATATTATATTAATTGATTCCAATTTTGATTTTGGTTATATCCACATAATTAAGTTCCTAAATTTCAAGTTATTCTGTAACATAGGCTTGTTTTAATCGGTTGGTGTGTACTGTTACTCTTTTTTTCTTTATTAAAATAATGCAATTTACTCTTGAATTAATTTCGACTATTTTATAGGGTCCTTCGTAATTTGGAGTAAGTTTTTTATAGTGACCTGGAAGAGTACGTTCGTTTCGTAAATAAATCAAATCACCGACCTTATATTCGATCGTTTTAGCTTTTTTTGTCGTAAATTCTTTTGTTTCCCAGTTTACTTTCAAGCAAATTATTTCTCGCGATTTCTTGAGACTTTTGCATTTTTAATTTAAGTTCGTCAATGTAATTAGAATAAGAATACTTAAATTCCGGAGGTTTTTTCAGACTCGAAGGTATATCTGCTTTATTACCAAAAACTAGTTCGTATGGTGTAAATTTGGTGCTTGTATGTATCGCGGTATTGTAAGAAAACATTGCAAAATCAATCCATTGATCCCAATCGGTTTGTTGTTTGTTAATATAATGTTTAAGGTAGTCGGCTAAAGTTGCATGACTTCTTTCTAAAGATCCGTTCGATTGTGGATGATATGCTGTGGTATGAATTCGTTTTATTTTAAAAAGCTTTGCTATTTCCTGGAATAAGCGGGAAGTAAAATCACGACCTTGGTCCGTTAAAATCGAATCTGGGATACCAAACTTACATATAAAATTTGTAACTAAAACCTTTGCGATAGTTAAAGATTCGTGATTGTTTATAGGAAATGCTTGGGAGAATTTAGTTAAGTCGTCTTGTAACGTGAGGATAAATTTATTTCCGTTTTCTGTCAACGTAAGTGGACCGACTGTATCCAAAGATATTTTCTCGAATGGTTTAGTGGATGTACTTGTAATTTCCATTGGCGTAATATTTTTATTTCTAACAATTTTGTTTTGTTGGCAAGATTGGCAGGTCTTAACAAATTCTTTGATATCCTTTTTCATATTATTCCAATAATAATTTTGTTTTATTCTTTTATAAGTTCGATGAAATCCGGAATGACCACCTGAAGGTGCGGAATGATGTTCTTTTAATATTTCAGGGATTTCGTGAATTTCAGGTGTAATAGATACATTATGACATATATTTATTTGGATATTAGTGTGGCGAAATATAAATCTAATCATGGATCGGATTTTATTCCAATTAAGTTTATCAAAGCCTATACCTAACCGGGGTAATTTAATTTGCATTTTCTGAGAATCGGCTAACATAACCTTTAATTTACATATTAAATTATAAAGTTCATTATAATTTGCTTTGTCCCAGTAATTTCCACAGGGTTCCATACTGGGGCCCCTTCTATTCCTTATCTACACGTCGGATATTTATGCTGATACAAAGTTTTCAGAAGTTCATTGTTATGCAGATGACAGTCAACTTATTTATACCAAGTTTAGCTTTCAAGATTATGAAACAGTATCTAAAAATATTAATGAAGATCTTAACCAAATAGTTGTAAACTGTAAAAAACATAATTTGAAACTCAATGCAAAAAAGACAGCTCAAATGTTATTCTGCCAAAAGAATTATTATGATTTTCTTAGCTTGAATTTAAACATTATGATTAACAATGAAAAGTTATTATTTGTAGATAGTGCAAAAAATTTAGGAGTTACAATTGATATTAATTTAAAATATAATAACCATGTTAATAGTTTGATAAAAAAGTCTTACGTAAGATTAAAACTACTGTACGGAAATAAGCATATTCTTAATTACAAAACCAGGAAAAAATTATGCGAGACAATGGTGCTTCCAATTTTCTTCTATGCTGACATAGTATACTATCCGTGCTTGGATTTCAACACTAAGAGACGTATCCAAAAGGTACAAAATACCTGCTGTCGGTTTATTAATGGTCTGAGAAAGTTCGATCATATTTCAGAAAAATTTCGACAATTACATTGGTTAAATATGGAAAATAATTACAAATATCATTTAGTTACATTCGTACATCGTTTGTTGTCAACATCTATACCTATCTATTTAAGAAGAAAGTTGTTGTTTAGAGATGAATCTCATGATCGTAATGTTAGAAACTATCAAACTCTTACTATGCCTAATCATAACACTGCAATATTTAGGAAATCATTCACGTATAATTCTGTACACTTTTATAATGCCATTGATTCGGATTTGAAAAAATTTGCTTTGAATTCTTTTAAATACAAAATTAAACAAAAATTGTTACATAGTCAATAGTTGATGTATTCATCTTATCGGTTCTAGTGAACACTTAATAGATTGTAATATAGGTGTAAAATATTAATTATTAGTTTTTGAAATACATTGTGAAATCCTATATGGTAAGGGTTAAGTGGAAGAGTGTAGTCTGTAGACTACAAACTTCGCCCTTAATGAAATGTAATTATTTCACTAATAAAGACGTTTATTATTATTATTAATTAGTTTTTAAAACCATATAATAATTATTTACGTCCTTTTCTGAAATTGCGATTATATTGCCCGTTTTAGGATTAGAATCTTTTAATTTTTGTAAATGTTTAAATTTATTTATAACTTCTTTTTGTGGATTCTCCGTCAAATTTAAATCTTCTGAAATACAAATGGCCATGTCACTTTTTGTCTCTGTTAATTTATTATTGATTTCTTGCAGATTATTATTAGTAATCAGAGTATTATTAAATTTTTCTAAAAAATCGGAGTAGGAATCCGTGAGCGAATTCGAGGCTTTACTCGAATTGCAGGTAGAAATTCGACTTAAAGCATCAGCGTTTGTGTGTAATTTTCCTGGTTTATGCAAAATCTCATAATCGTATTCTTCTAACAATAGTCTCCAACGTACTAGCCTCGAACCGGGGGTCTTTAACGTTGAAAAGCCAAGTTAACGGTTTATGGTCGCTGATATATAAAATTTTCTTCCGTATAAATAGGGACGGAAATGTTTTACAGTCCAAATTATGCTTAATAGTTCACGATCTGTGACAGAGTAATTAGATTCTGCTTTGTTTAATGATCGGCTCGCATATGCGATAGGTCGATCGTTAGGAGGGGTTCCTTGAGAAAGAACCGATCCAATGGAAAAGTTACTAGCATCCGTACTTAGGTAAAATTCTTTGTTAAAATCTGGATACTGAAGTACCGGTGAACTACATAATAAGTTTTTTAGAATTTCGAATGATTCTTGTTGTAAACTTGTCCACTCAAATGAAATATTTTTTCTTAACAGTTTAGTTAATGGGAGAGTTATTTTACTAAAATTTTCAATGAATTTTCTGTAATATCCAGCTAATCCTAAAAATGCTTTAATATCTTTAGGACAGGTAGGTCTCGGATAATTTTCTACGGCAGTTACTTTGTTTGGATCCGGTTTTACACCGTTTTCGGTTATTAAGTGTCCTAAATACATTACCTCGCGCCTCAAAAATTCACATTTATCAGGTTGTATCTTAAGATTATATTGAGATAATCTATCGAAAACCTCTTTTAAACGCTTATTGTGATTTTCGAGTGTATCTGCGTGAATGACGATGTCATCCAGGTACACAAAACATCGATAATTCTGGATGCCAGCTAAAACCGTATTCATGACTCTCTGAAAAGTGGCAGGAGCGTTTTTTAAACCAAATGGCATGCGATTAAAATTATAATGTCCTGAAGGGACTGAAAAAGCTGTTTTATCGGAGTCTTCTGGGTCCATTTTTATTTGATGGAACCCGGATGTGAGATCCAAGGTTGTAAAATATTTCGAGTGACCTAGTTGGTTGAGTATCTCACTGATATGAGGGATTGGGTATGAATCTCCAATAGTGATATCGTTTAAACGTCTATAGTCTATCACGAGACGCCATTTCTTTTTACCTGACGCGTCTAGTTTTTTTGGTACTTCCCAAACAGGTGAATTCCACGGTGAAAACGAGGGTGAGATAATTTTTTGATCTAGCATTTTGCCTATTTGTCTGTCGACTTCAGCTTTGTGAGCCTCTGGATATCGATAAGATTTTACATTTACAGGAGTTTGGTTATTATTGGTAGGAATTTTATGCGTAAAATATTCTGTGTAAGAAAGGTTATCGCCTTCCAAATAAAAAATGTTATTGTATTCTAAGCAAAGGGATATTAATGAACTTTTTTCTTCTTCGTTCAGGTGTTCAACGCGGAGTAGATTTTTTATTTTCTCTAACCTATCTGATTTAAAACTATTACACGATTTAATATTCGCGGAATTTAGGTTTTGGTCCTCATTATAATCTTCGTAAGGTATTTCCTCTAAAAATAATTCTAATTTATCTATTTTCACTTTACTCTCTGAGGTATTTAAAATAGTTGTAATAGCAGTATTAGTATCATTATTATTATTATTTACCTTTACAATACTCGAACATAAGTAAACTCCTTTTAAAATTTCTAGATTTGGTACTATGCCTTCAGATATATTAGAATTTAATACTTTAATATTTATAACGGTTTCGCATCTTGGTTCTAACATAATATAATCGTTGCTTGTCGTCTTATTAGCAAGTATTTCCTCTGAATTAGAATTTTTTGTTCCGTTTATAATATGATAGAGAGGTATTTTCGTAGAATTTATTGATAGGAAATTAATTTTATATTCTAACTGACACTTAAACTTTTTTTAAAAATCGTTACCTATTATTCCGTCAGATGAAATAGGAAAATTATTATGCACTGCGTGAAAGGTCTGATTTATATTACAATTATCGAACAAAATGTTAAGGTGGGAATAACATATAGTTTTTGAGGGTTTGATGACATTACTGTCTATACCTTTTAATACAATAGTTTGATCTTCGTAGCAAAGAGTTTCTGGTTTTAATTTAGAAAGTTTAATTAATGAAATGTCTGCACCTGTGTCTACTAAAAATGTACTAGGATTATTGCACAATTCTAAAACATTTAAGGATACATAAGTTGTGCATGGGTTATTAATTATTGAAACACGGCTTGTATCAAATTGGCATTCCTCGCCGCGGCCGTTGATTGGCGAGGGCCTTGTGAGTTTAAATTAATTTCAGAAATGTTTGGTAAGTTCTCGGAATCTGCTGGAGATGAGTCAGTATTATCGGAGGCGAATTCTCTTTTGCGGTTATTGTTGTATTGTCTTTTTCGACATTCATTTATAAGGTGATTTGGTTTTTTACAATAATTGCAGAACTTTTTATTCGTATACGTTTGATAAGAAGTACTAGGATTATTATAGTTAGAGGTTCTTTTGTGATCATTTTGAAAATATTTAACATTTTTCTCAGTATTTCGCGTATATTGATTAGGTTTATATCTACAGTTAAAATTACTATGACCCGTTTTGTTGCAAAAGGTACACAATTTGGCAAAGGAATTATTTACATTTTGATATTTTTGAATTTCACATTTTGATTTTAATTCTTGTTCCTCTGAAAGAGCTATGGATATGGCGGATTCTAATGTTTCTGGTTTTTGAGATTTTACTAGTATAGAAAGTTCTTTGTTTAAGCCTGTCAAAAAAACATTTAATGCTTGCATTTTTAGCATATTCACACAAGCTTCTCGTGCTTCGCCTGATAAACTAGCATCTAATGAGTTTAATAATTTAATGTAGCAATTCTCTACTTTATTAGCGAATGTCACTATATTTTCATTGAAATTTTGTTTACATGAGTGTAACTCGAGCTGCCATTGTCCCATGGTTCTTTTTTCGGAATAAGAATCTAATAAATAGGTTTTTAAAGAATCCCAATTAGCAAAACTTCTATTTCTTGTTAAAGCCCTAGCATTGTCGGTTAATTTAGTCTCAATAATAGCAAATAATGCAGGTTTAGATCTTTCTTTAACTAAGGAATAAGCTTTATCACAGTTATCTATAAATTCTAATAGTTTCGATTTGTTGCCATCGAATTTAATTAACATTTTTTCTGCGAGATCGATTGAGATAGACATGTTGAAATATATGTTTCTTACTCTCCGTATGAATTGAATATTGATTTGGATACGATGAATTAATTAGTTTACAGCAAAAGACTTACAGGATTTGGTAGAATATTAGTGGTTTCTTGCGAATGGTGTTGACCCGGACGTCTGGCTTGTTGTAGTGGAAATACGATTTATGAGCCTCGGTGACGAAGTTATGATTTTCTGTACCTCCAAGATGCCTGAGTTTGTAGATTTGAGAGTTGTTGTGACGGCTTCTTGAAGCGTATATAACTTCCCAATGTGGATTAATTTCTTCCCCAAAAAGTCAACGACGTAGATCTTGAAAATCACTGCGTTGCGCGTTGTATATATATCAAAACTTAATGATTATGTTTTGATTATCTCACTTCTGACACCAGTTTCTAATAGGTCGGAATTAAAATCGGAACACCTTATTTAATTATCTAGTCTATTTTATAAATTTTACAGGGATGTGTCACTACAGTTTAACAGTTTAAAACAGAATGAATCTTAAATCTAAAACTGGTACCAAAGTTAGATCGTTCCCTACCCTAAGTCGGCCTTTTGGGTTTTCTCATACCCTCATTAAACTATATATTTGGTAAAACCAAGTGATGGGAATTTTATATTTCTTGAAACCATAAACATCTGACCATAATAACATTAAGATTATATTGCTTAAAATTAGGGTGGTTGATATTGCCGCTTAGGTTTATTACTTAGGTTAAATCTTAAACTAATAAAATAGAAAATATGCAGGGGACATTACATTCGTTAGGAGTATTGAGACAACGTATATTTAATTTTGATGTGATTTTATTCTTTTGAGAAAACAACGTATAAGTAATAAGATTATACAAAAGAAAGAAACAGCCCCCATTAAAAAAGATTAAAACATGAAACTCATTACCGAGTCAAATTATTGGTTGTAATGTGCCAACAAGGCTATAATTTTACAAATTCAAGTGCCTATTAAGCAAAAGAAATTATTTACTTATTTAAATTACGATGTTGAATCCACATGGCAATCGCAATATTTTAGCTCGATTTAAATAAAAAAAAGTACATTATATCAAATAAAGTAATTTAGTCTTCCCCAGATGACAAGTTATCCTCTTCATCTGTTTCCATCAAAGTATTTGGTATGCTTGCTTTAGATGGAAGTGATAAGAATTCATTATGGTATCTTTTTGGAATAGTTTCTGTCATGCAAAGTCTTCTTAACGTATTATATTTCTCCTGAGACATGGCAGGACGTGAGTTGTAGACTCTTTGTAGCTCCATCCGGCGTCTATTTTTACTAGTATTTCTACTCTTAGTTTGCAGAGATTTAAGGGTAACTTTTATTTTCTCTGATTCATTAAATAACCTTGTAGTGTAAAAAACATATTGGGTTTACTTATGTTAAATATCGCATCGCGAATATCGCGAATCTTTACCACATCTTCCTTGTCGTTTTTTTAAATTGTGGGAAATGTGTCAGCATGTAAAGCTTTGAAATCAAAAAAATCTTTATAAGATAAATTGGTAATGCCATATGGCGGGCCATTGACTTTGACGCATTTCTGATTATTGTGTCCCACTCAGACGAAGCAAAAACGATCCTCTTTCTATGTGCATATTCTATCGTTGCATGCACCGAATCAATGGGCATGAACGTATGGCCTGGTAGTAGGTATTTGATTTTTATAACTAAAATATTTTTGGACTCTTTTATAAACCAGTTTAACATTGCCAACATTTGCTGTTTTTTGTTCTGTCCCGAACAGCTATCACAATATAGCAATACCTCGTTAATATTGGTATATTGATTGTCTACTGATTGAAGATACTTACATACACCAGTACAGATATCATTAGCACCTCTTTTTCCATCACCATATAAAACAATTGACATTATTCGTACCGCTTTCATAAAAAGTCAAGTTGTAGACAGCATAACGAGTACTGAACTCCAAAAGGAAGTACTCCATTTGGAGTACCTAACACCTTTTGTAAATCAAAACTAATGCAAAGCACTGACCCTTTTTCTTTAGATTTTCTTTGGTCATCTAGGAACGTTTCTTTGCTAATAACCTTTTCACGAATATAGTTTTGATACTTCGCCACATCAGCATCATTTAAGTGATTTTCATCTGTCTGGTTGTGCACTTCGCATAAAAGGCACTTATCTTTTTGGGAGCATGAAACCCAATGTTAAATTCCTGCCCGAATATGTTTTTAAAAACTTGAATATCTACAACGTTTTGATCATTTCTGGCTTTCTTACACAGCCTGTAAAGATTGGTTTTATTTTTTAGTTCCATAGGAAGATACTTTCGAGTGCTACTTTTTCTGCAGTAATGGGAGGGTACAGCCGGTAAACTTCTTATATAATCCATAACGTCCTGTCTTAGCTCTTTTTTTCGGAGGGTGCGCGCCATCCGCGACCATCTTTCTTCGAAGTATGTATATCGCTTTTATTTGATTCAGTATACTGTAAAAACCTGTCTGACACATCTAAAGTTTTCATAAAAAATCTTCTACATACTTTGACTTTCTCACCATCTAGTTGTAAGGTATACGTTCGAAACAACTGCGTCCTGCTTGACTCTGCTTTTATCCGTTTTCGACTAATTGCATGTGGTTCGATGAATTTAGCAGAAAATCTCTTTCGTCTTTGATGATCTAAAGACCAGTATTCCTCGAATATTTTATTCCTATTTTCTTCTGTAAATTCTTTACAGCGTCTTGGTCCACATCCTTTGCTACCAACGCAAGGATTTTTTTGAACTTTCTTATCCCTTTTACTACAGCTCTATGACCTACATAACTCTTACCTTCACATATATTTCTTTTCCTTTACTTCTTCTTTGATCCTACTTGTTTCCTTTTCTTCCCGTATTCTTCATCTTCATTTCCCCTTCCAAATTTATTACGCTATCACTTTCAAGCTCAGTGGTTGGTTCGTAATCACTCTCATGTTCCTCATTTTCCGAAGCTATATTATCAACATGAACCGTGGTCAGTTCAGTAATAATATTTGTATTTTCTTCTACAGTCTTCGTTCTTTTCCCATATAAATTATCTTCATTTTCTCCGTTATTACTTATTTTGGTACAGATATCATTTTGTTCCATGGTTGGTGCGCAGTCACTTTCATTATGATATTCATTTTCTAAAGTTATAGGATCCGCCACTTCAAAAATAATAGTAGGATCTTCTTGGGTAAGTGTAAGCACCTGTATGATTCAAAGAAGCGAGATTAAAACACTTAGTAATACCCTAGTAGACCAATTACCTCATTCTGTACTCCTGGAAAGTTTTGGGCTGGAGTATTATCGATTTGAATATCTCCCTCATTCATTGAAAATGGTTCTGTGTTAAAACTATCAACCGTGGCCTGATTATCTGTTTCCTCTTCGACTATATTATTGCAATCTTCGATAATTACCTATTGATGAAAAACATAATGTTTTACCATTGCTGCTGTAGGTATTATAAATTTCTGGTCGAATTATATGGAAACTATTCGTATTTAATTTAGAAAATTACAAATTAACGGTCCTTTATAAGAAGTAAATAAATTAAAGAATAAAGTGTTCTATAATTACTTAATCATTAACAATAACCACTACTTTTTATTATTGCAACTGTAAGTGTTAATAGATTTCGGGCCGAATTATCGTATAAAATTTAAAGAATAAAAAATTAACAGTAACTTATCAAAGGAAATATTTTACTGTTTATAAGGTAAGTATGTATTGTTTACTATTCTATAAGATTTAATTTACCATACCTGATCGTCGAAGAATAATATTGGCAAAAGGTTTAGGTCAATAACACTATTATCACTCGTGAAATTGTTGTTCTGGTAATTATTGTTAAGAGGAGTGTCCAATCATTATTTTTCAGCTGCTTCAGATCCATTTCTGCGATTTTTTTCCCCTTGATTGCATGTCTAGGGGTATTACAAAACTACACTTTTAAGAGTTATTAATGCTTCTTATGTCTAACACTCGGTTTAATATCACCACTTAATTTGTTTAAAGTAAAAACATCCGTTGTAATACGCACATATGATAGAGAAGGTTATATAACTGTACAGACTCGTCTATATAAATAGCATTCGTCCGTTTGGATTATTACCAAAGGACGTTCGTCTATTTGGCTAAACACAGGTTGCAAGTTCGTCCCAATGGGATTTACAAATATATTCATTGTAAAGTAAATATCGCTAAAATCAGTTCGTCCTTTAGCCAAATGATAAAAGTTGATCTGCCTAATGTGTTGGTACATAAAAATTATTTTTCCAAAAATTGGTCTGTTCGTCCTTTTGGAATTATATGGTCGATTTGGCGTAATAGTAATTGTCATGCATAAATAACATGGTGATATCAAAAATATATAGACCCGGACACCGGGTCACTACGTATAACTATGGATAGGTTTCCATTTACCCGTCAATTTAAAAATTATCATCACGTGTATTAAATATCCTGAAATATATTTCAAATGTTAATATTGTTTTTAGCATTAAATTGTGCCTGCCTATTTTTTAATGATCCTCACTGAACTTAAAAGTTATCTACATTCAATTTTATACTGACCATAAACGAACAATAATTTAATTTATTAAGTTTGGAGCATTATCATCTTGCTCATCGTTAATGATTGTTATTACTTCAATTATATTTCTAGTCAACGATGAATTTTCCTCGCCGTTTCCTGTATTACAATCGTCAAGTTAGTTAAAAACACCATACAAAGTATTTTTATTAAAAACTGACAAAGTTAGTTCGAAGGTAGGATCTTCTATTTTTGATTGATGGAGAGGTTGACCACCTGATATCTTCCATATTCAATAAAAAATGGGTTTGGGCAACAGCAAAAGTAATAACCTTTAACTCATATTTGGCGGGTTTATTTATCATTAATATTATAAGGTCTGTACAGAGTCTTCACGTATATTTTGAACCCCCCTTTAACTCCCTTATTTATAATTTTAGAGCAAACTGCCGTATACAGGGTGATTCAGAATTATGGTGCAAAAAAGTAATCACAGATAGAGGTCTTAAAATAAAGACACACGTGTATTATCGTTTTGGTGAATTTCGATTTTTAAGGCTCGTACGGGCCCATAAATGGAACGTTGGGAAAACAGCTTTTTTGAGATATCTCGATAAGTACTTGATCGATTTCAATGAAATTTGGAGGGTGGTCTCAAAATAACCTTTCCAATAGAACCCTTAAAATAATTTTAGGCCTACCGCAAGGGGTGCTACATAGAGTCAGTACATCGCAGTTTTTCGCTTCTATTTTTTTTTATACAATTATCTTTTGTTTTTTTTTATACTGATGCAGAATTCATTTTTACACCAAAAATGTCCTCTTGTCTATTTCTCATCATGCACCCATTTCGAGAAAAATGCGAAAAACTGTTTATAGCGTTCACTTTTTAAATGCCCCCAAAGTAAAGAATCTAGCAATGATAAGTCGGAACTATTTGGAGCCCTCCTAATAGTTCCCAATTTCCCTATTCATTCTTGATATTTATCATTTAAATAATTTCGTACTGCTAGTGTGGTATGGCACACGGTGCTCCATCTAGGTGCCATATCAGCCTATTATACTCTAGTATAGGAAGTTCTTCCAAACGCGGTTCTATTTCATTAATCAGCAAATTTAAATACCGTGCTCCATTTAATGAATATCTATAAAATATGGGGCCTGTAATTCAATTATTATAAACGCCACACCACACGGAAATTGTCTGACGTCTGTCGACGGGAGCTCCCAGAATATTTTAATCCGGGATCGGAAGGTCACCGCCTATGGTTGGAGGGGGCAGAGATTAACTCCAACACAAATTTATACAGGGTGAGTTCACTTTAAATGCGGAAACTTCGAGAATCGATTCTTTATTGAAAAATAAGTGTAGTTTGTCCTATAAACATTTTTATTTTTCATATGGGACTTGGTTTTCGAGATACAGGACGTTGAACTTTTTTTTTTTTTTTTAGTTTTCGACGAATGACTTTAAAGTGGTTAGACCGATTTTTATAAAATTTGGGTTTTGTTTATGTTAGATTAAAGTTTATCATGATCTGAAAAATTTGAAAATATCGCCCCGCAGGCGTAGATATGGGGACCACGGACCCCTTTTTAAAAAGAACTTCTACGCCTTTGGTCGTCTGAAAAAATGGATTTGATTTTTTTATTCTCCGATATTTTCAGAACATAAAATGTCTCTAGTAAATTTTCGCTATTTTTGATAGTTTTCATTGAGGTCAAATGGTTTATAGGCCAATTTTATTATAAAATTAAGTGAAATACACCGTAAATTCGGAACAAATTTGTAACAAGCTGTTTGTTGCGTTAAAATGTCGGAGAGGGGGTATTTAATATGTCAACAAAAATCCCAAAAAATCCGAGCATCGGAACACACTAAAAAATCGTCCGCCATCTTGAAATTCGCGATATTTTTCGTTTAAAGTCAAATAACTTTATTATCTTAGCCGTTATCAAAAATTATGAAAATAGGAAAATTCGAGAAAACTTCAGAATCTATAAAATGGCGTGTAGAAATTAGTGATAGCTTAAAAATTAAAAAAGTTAGAGCTTAAAAATTATAAGATATCAGTTGTAATTTTGTAATTTTTTTCTTCTATAAGAGTTGATTATTCTGTTCTGGTGCCGGGTGAGTCAAGTTGTATGGTAAAAAATTAATATGTGAATGGAGCATGAAAAAATAGTATTGATGTGTCTCAGGATTTTGCTATATAACCGTTGTATTTTTTAAATATCCTTTGATTAAAAACAGTCGTATAAATAAAATTTGGTTGGTTTATATTTTTCATAGGGCGCTATCAATTGGCGATATTAGTTTTTCAAAACTAATCCAGTGGAGTGCATATACACTTTTTTTTTTCTGATAAGAATGCCTATAACTGTGAGCCACTGGATGTTTTCATAAGTTGAAAACCTAATTCAATAATAATAAAATACTCTAAGGAAACAAAATCTTCATTAACGAAAATTTAAAAACAATTGTGACTTAATTACTATTTTTTTAATTAAATTTTCAAAATGAAGACCATTAACCTCAATGCACTTTCGAGCCCGCAAGGAAATTTCATTTTATATATTCCTTAGTTTATGCACATTTACCCTTAGTTGTCGTGAAAAATGTACTATTCGGTCAACTAGTACTTGTTGGTTGTTAATTGATTAATTTTTAGAGTGTATTGAGATTAATGTACTTCATTTTGAAAATTTATTGTAAACCGTAGTAATTAAGTCGCTGTTGTTTTTAAATTTTTGTTATTACAGATTCTGTTTCCTTAGAGTATTTTATTATTCTTACATTAGGTTTTCAACTAAGAAATTGTATGAAAACATCTTATCAGAAAAAAAATGTGTTAACGCACGCCACTGGATTAATTTTGAAAAACTGTTATCTCCAGTTAATAGCGCCCTATACAGAGTGTTCCACTTAAGTCGGATTCTTCCATAGCTCTCTTATTATAAATTTAAGAGAAAAATGTTTCAAATAAAAGTTACGCTGAATTATGCGGTGTATATACAGAAAATATTTTTACACCTGGACGCTATACAACTTCGTTATTTTAAATGGAACACCCTGTATATCTGTGTATTTTTGAATTCCTGACTTAATTTTAAGTTGATTTTATGTATCATACATTGTGCCCAAAACATACCGTTTCCGAGATATTCAAGTTTTTTTGAGAAATTTCACGATTACAGCGCTCTGAATATTGCTAGATAGCTTCTAAGCCTTAAGAGCTAGAAACTTGCGGTTTGCATAGTTCGATTTACCATGAATTACGCTATCATTTCCACTATTAGAAAAATATGGTAAGTAGTATATAAAGTGGTAAATATCGGCACCTGCATTTGACAATCTTTCAACAGGAATAACTTCTTTTTTTCAAATGGAATGACCCATATTTATTTCCACCGTTGGATTCAAAATTTAATTCTCTTTCGATTGATATAAGGTTGTCCATATTTATCTTTAACAGTTTTCGAGAAAAATGCAATTCTTTCTAAAGTTTGAAAAACGAGCTGCCTACAGCGTAAAGTAGGCTTTGCCAATATCGCTTAAAGCATCGTTTCAATGTTATGTACGTTCATCTCGACAAAGAAATTGTATTGTGAATTGTTTTCGTTTTTCCCGATAAAAATCCGGTCACCAACAATGACATCGCGTGAATTTAAAATTTATAAAACATGCACTTTTCCCTCATATTTTACCAGGCTTGGGACTGGCAGTAACAATATTACTGGCATGTTTAAAAAGTGATCTAACAAACAAAACTAAACCACTACCAACGACGAAAACAAAAAGCAACATGATAGAAAATTCTAATCGCAATAAAAAAGGGTACGTGAACTTAAAGTGCACTTTACATTAAGTGTTCGAAATGTCCTCCGTTTTGGTCACTACACAACCGAATTCGACTTAATGTAAAAGTGCACTTTAAGTTCACGTACCCTTTTTCATTGCGTTTAGAATTTTCTATCATGTTGCGTTTTGTTTTCGTTGTTGGTAGTGGTTTAGTTTTGTTTGTTAGATCACTTTTTAAACATGCCAGTAATATTGTTATTGCCAGTCCCAAGCCTGGTAAAATGTGAGGGAAAAGTGCATGTTTTATAAATTTTAAATTCACGCGATGTCATTGTTGGTGACCGGATTTTTACCGGGAAAAACGAAAACAATTCACAATACAATTTGTTTGTCGAGATGAACGTACATACCATTGAAACGATGCTTTAAGCGATATTGGCAAAGCCTACTTTACGCTGTAGGCAGCTCGTTTTTCAAACTTTAGAAAGAATTGCATTTTTCTCGAAAACTGTTAAAGATAAATATGGACAACCTTATATCAATCGAAAGAGAATTAAATTTTGAATCCAACGGTGGAAATAAATATGGGTCATTCCATTTGAAAAAAAGAAGTTATTCCTGTTGAAAGATTGTCAAATGCAGGTACCGATATTTACCACTTTATACTACTTACCATATTTTTCTAATAGTGGAAATGATAGCGTAATTCGTGGTAAATCGAACTATGCAAACCGCAAGTTTCTAGCTCTTATGGCTTAGAAGCTATCTAGCAATATTCAGAGCGCTGTAATCGTGAAATTTCTCAAAAAAACTTGAATATCTCGGAAACGGTATGTTTTGGACGCAATGTATGATACATAAAATCAACTTGAAATTAAGTCAGGAATCCAAAAATACACAGATATACAGGGTGTTCCATTTAAAATAACGAAGTTGTATAGCGTCCAGGTGAAATGGAACATCCTGTGTATTCAAAAATATTTTCCGTATATACACCGCATAATTCAGCGTAACTTTTATTTGAAACATTTTTCTCTTAAATTTATAATAAGAGAGCTATGGAAGAATCCGACTTAAGTGGAACACCCTGTATATACCAACCTAATTTCATTGATACGACTGTATTTAACCAAAATATATTTAAAAAATTCAACGAAACATTTACAACTTTAATAATAATAATAATAATAAAGTTTATTGCGACTAAAGTGATAGTACACAAATGGGAGACAGTTCGGCATTGCCGCTCTTCCACTTTCCCAAATAGATAAATTTGTTTGATTTATAATTTGTTACGTAATAGCATATTTATATAACATGCATTTATTTTGTACCTTGGCATACAGGAGCTGAGCTAGTTGGAATAAATTTACATTACATTTCTTCCCAGCGGATACCACTTCTGTACGCCATGGTGTACATCCATATATGCATATAATTACAAGACACACATATTATGTATTAAACTAAGAAATATTACAATACTAAATTAAACACTTACATTATTTTCAGAAAAGAATAATTTAGAATTTTGCTTAAATTTATTTAAGGAATTATTTAGATACTCTAAAACATAATTTAATATTGTTGGTGCTGTATAGGCAAAACATCCCTCAAATTTTACTGTTCTATGTTTAGGTATTGTATAACTATCAACTCTCACATTTACATCATGTATCTCTGATCTTAATTTTAATAATTCTACTAAATATTGCGGACATTTATATTTTACTAGTTTGTACAAGAATATACTATAAAGGTAATGTGTTCTCTGCCTAACATTAATTTCACCTAAATTCTGTAGATACGGTGTTATATGCATACCAAATGGTATGACACACACAAATCTCAGACAAGCATTTTGTATTTTTTGTATTTTATTTTTGTTATTCTCTGTTAATTGGTAGTAATAAACTGGATTGCAATAATCAATTTTCGGATATATTAGTGATTTTACTAGCCTCAGTTTTGTCTTTTCATCAATTGTAATGGCTTCCGCTCTTTTCCAGATACTTACGTAATCTTTTATACGGAAATCTCGGGCGCCAGCCCTTTAACTTTTGAGTGCAAAGGACAGCACTTTTTGGCTTTCCTATTTGGGAAAACAATCCGGGGTAGCTAACAGATGGAGATACAGATAGCCAGAGGTCGCAAGTTGGGGGTCTGTCTAAAGGACTTCAACCCCTACTCAAACGGATTAATCAGAAATTAAAATGACAGAAATAATAACTCGTGAATTTTACCTTTTTAAAATAACGGATTTATTCAAGGATAATAATGAACAAATTAATTTACTCTAAACCTCCACGACTGTACAAACAGTCGAGTGTGTATAAAATTATTTCAAAAATGATAAAAATAAGTCGTGCTGGCAATCAAGAATGTTTACGTGATTTTACGTCTGAATTTTCGGATACGTGAGATTAATGAATTCTGATGTACGACAAGCAAATGTTTCCACGAGGATTATAGACGGCGGGCAGTCCGTCAGCTATAGATATTTGAGGCTAGACACAAGATTTAAACAAACGGTAAGCTACTGCCGCAAACGTCGAGCTATTTGTTACAGGATTATTTTAAATAATGACAGCTTTGCGAGTCAGTTCTATGCAAAACCCAGTCCGTATGGCCCTAGTGAACAAATACAAACTGTTAATGCATATAGTGACTATTTTTCACGTAGGTTTTCCGGTAACCTAGTAGGCAAGGGAACATTTGAGGTGGCACTAGTGAACAGACCTCAGCAGTCTTTACCTACATTAACAAAATAAACAAACCAACGGAGGTATTACTAATAAGCTCTAGTTTACTTTGGTAGCAAAATACGGTGATATTTACTGACAATAAAATCTCGAAATATCTATACTTGACTGACGGCAGTACCTGCAGAATGTAGCAGGTTGCGTTAAATTCTTACCAATATTATACTCAAAGGAAATTACTATTAACTCGGAGCGGTGATACAAAAGATTTACGGGTTCGGTTTGATCGTCAATTGCTGGCGGTCGAACGGATCTGATCCCGACTCGAGTGCCATTTTGCCTTTTTATTACCTTTTTGACGTATCTGTCGTGTTAAAAGAGAGATGGTCACCGACTTTAAACGACAGACTTGGATGTACAACCCGGCATAACGTACAAAGGTCCAGCGTATTATGCACTTTAACGCATCGCCTCGAAACATACATAATCGGGAATGAATTACTTGTAATTTCTATCCTATGTTACAAAAAGAACCGGATTAAAACGGGCAAGGATTAACATTTTTAGTAACGAATGATTTTTATTTCCGACTCGGCCATTATTTATAATATTTCTCGGATTTTACTTATACGAGGTATTGTCGAAAATTAATCAATTAATTACTTGATTGCTTGTTTACCAGCGGACTTTTTAACAACTCATTAATAACTTAATTAAAACAGGACTTACTTACTAAAACAGCGGCAGGGTGTACCCAAGTGACGGTAATATTTAAAGCAAAATTGAACATTCCTTGATCGGAAAAAATCACTTCGTTACACCCCCCTCTTACTTCGGTAAAAAAAAATAATAATTCATTATACATTTTTTTTTCTTCTCCCTGGGAGGCTCCAGGTAAACAAAGGCAAAATTAATTGAAAACGGAAAGCTCCCTAATCTAGTATTTACAGAACAAAATTCTAAATTAGCAAAAAAAACAAAATTAACTTTAAACAGCCTCCCGGGACCGGTGTCATTACCTCTGGGGGTCTTCATTCGGTGCGTCTTACCAGTTGGCCTTAACGTGTTCCAGGATGGTCAGTATTCCCTGGGGGGTCCTTCAACTGGGCCGACCATGGTCAGGGGCTGGTCCTTCTGAAAATACAAAAAGCAGTTAGCTATGGTGAAGCTAATTGACGGCGGTAAATGTAGAACGTCGGCGGAATTTTTGGACGTCGAGCTCAGGCCTTGTAGTGGCAGTGGCAGTCACACACGGGACAAGCTCGCTTATTTCGCAAATACAGCGGGTCGGTTTGGATCCCTTGTGTCCGGGTCTTGCGGGGAAGGTTCGGTCGACGGGTTGCCCTCGGAGTGGGGTTAGGAGGTATAACCGCGGTACTACACCGGCAATCGCGGGATAGCATGCCCACGAGCCCACATCTGGAGCAGAATATAATCCTCCTCCGCGTACAACGGTCTCTGCTGTGGTCCGGATAACCACATCTCCAACAGAGATCCGGCTCGACAGGTAGGTAGGTCTGCGGCGGATACGGCTCACGTCTCCATAACCCAGACTGGGGCGTCTTCGATGGGCTCTCGTGGCGAGTCATCCGCAGAAGTTCGGAGTCGGTGGCAGGTGGTGTCGGCGTCGGGCTACGGACCAAAGGGGGCGGTGTATGGCTTCTTACTTCCAGTAGTTCCGGACGGCTCGGACGGGCTACTTCCTCCTCCTTCCTGTTGTCCTCGGGGGATTCAGTACAGGCCTCCATCAGCTCCCACTCGAAGTCTGAGGCTGGGTCGCCGAGGAGTTCCAGTATGGGACTGTCCATGTGGAAGAAGTACTGTAACATAAAGTCAAATTACACATTAATGGGCGGCGGGGCCGCGTGCGAGGCTGGTTTTAAATCCTTTATGTGGATATGTCGCACTTGCTTGCCGGTATCACTTTTCAAATCGTAAACGACGGGTGAAATGACTCGGGTGACAGTGTACGGTCCGGAAAATTTCGGAGCTAGTTTAGCGGCAAATCCGCGAACGGCGGAGGACAACGGGTTTTCTCGCTTCATAACGCGGTCGCCACGGTGGCAGCGCCATTCCCGCCTACGCAAGTTGTAATAGTGACTTTGTGTAGAAAACGCGCGGGCTAAGTTTATTCGAACCAGCTGAAAAACTTCACGCAGTTTTTCTAACCGGTTACTCAGGTCAGCGGGTTTGAGAGAGTCGGTGGTTATTTCTTCCCCTTGCTGTCGGGTTTCTGTGCGATACAGCGACTTGGGTAAGTCCAATTCTCTCCCAAAATTGAGGAACGCAGGCGAAAATCCGGTTGACTCGTGTTTTGAGCTGTTTATCGCCAATTGGAAATCGGTGATGTTTTGATCCCATTTACGATGGTCTTGTTCGCAATATTGGGCGATCATGGTTTTGATTGTCCGATTGGTTCGTTCCACGGGATTGGCTTGCGGCGTATACGGAGGCGTGAAACGGTGCTGTATTCCCAATTCTTCCAGGGTGCGACGGAACAGTCGGCTATCATACTGAGAGCCGTTATCACTTATAACGGTGCGGGGGCAACCAAAACGGGTGATAACTTCGTCATACAGTGCTTGACTTACAGTACGGGCTGTAGCACTTCGGAGCGGCTTGCACTGGACCCATTTAGTAAAGCGATCTTGAAAAACCACAAGGTAATTATTCCCTTTACTGGATCGTGGCAGGGGACCGACCAAATCTGTACTGACGGTTTCCCACGGGTTTCGGTTTGCGGAAGGTTGCATTTTCCCTGCAACCTGTTGTTGTGACGGTTTGTACCTTTGACACTGTAGACATCCTCTGACATATTTGGCGATATCGCGAAACATACCAGGCCAATAGTACCGGTGAGCCATGCGTGCCACAGTTTTGGCTATTCCCATATGTCCAGCGGACGGAGCATCATGGTTTTCGGCCAATACAGTAGGACGGAGAGACGTGGGTACGCATAGCTTCCAGGGGTCAGACAGCTCCGGCTCAGTCAGATCATGTGCATCCCAGAAGTGGCGAAACAGACGGTTGTCTCGGATGCAATAATCTGGAAAGGCTTCGGGATTTTTTCCCACTTCGGCCTTTTTCCGGTTGTACCAGGAGCAGTCAGCTGTTTCAGTTAGAGATCCCAATTCCTCGGAATCTGGGGCGGACGACGGTCCCGGTAAGGGTTGTCTTGATAAGGCATCTGCTACTCGGTTCAAGGTGCCTTTTCGGTACTTAATCTCAAAATCGTATTGTTGCAAAAAGATACTCCATCGAGCGAGGCGTCCTGCCGGACTCTTGATCGAGTGCAACCAACGGAGAGATTGGTGATCGGTTAGCACGGTAAAACGGTAGCCTTCCAGGTAGGGTCTCATCTTTTCTACTCCCCAGACAATCGCTAAACATTCTCGTTCTGTGACAGAATAGTTTTTCTCGGCGGGTGAGAGAGTACGACTAGCGTATGCTATCACCCGGTCATGACCCTCTATTTCCTGGGTTAACGCTACCCCAAGGCCTTGGTCGGACGCGTCTGTTTGCAGAGTGAATGGTTGAGAGAAATCCGGACACGTCAAGACGGGGGCCTCGGTCAGAAAGCCTTTTAAACGGTTGAAGGCCTCCTCTTGCTCGGCAGTCCATTTAAATCGATGATTCTTCTTTAGCAGTCGCGTCAGGGGGGTTACGATTTGCGAAAATGCCGGCACAAATCGACGGTACCAGGACGCAACGCCTAAAAATCGGCGTACGTCGCGGACGTTACGTGGCGTCGGAATTTGACGAATAGACTCCACCTTGTCGGGATCGGTATTTATTCCTTCGGACGTAACGACATGTCCCAGATACTTCAGTGACTTCCTACAGAATTCACACTTTGCAGGGTTCAGTTGTAAGTTCGCGGCTCGGAGACGGCGAAAAACTTCTCTCAGGTTGGTCAGGTGTTCCTCGAACGTTTCTCCTAGGACGATTATATCATCCAGATAGGCGAACGCGTGGGGTTCCAAGTCGGGTCCAATAATGCTGTCGAGTAGTCTTTGGAAAGTGGCGGGGGCGGAGTGCAGTCCAAAAGGCATTACTCTAAACTGGAACAGTCCACGGCCCGGAACGGTGAACGCGGTGATGGGTTTACTGGAACGGGAGAGAGGTATCTGCCAGTATCCCTGTTTCAGGTCGATACTAGAGATATATCGGGCTCTGCGTAACTTGTCGAGAATATGGTTGATGTATGGTAGCGGGTATGCATCTTTTTCGGTAACTTCGTTTATTTTTCGAAAGTCTATACAGAACCGGGGTTTTCCATCTTTCTTTTTGACTATGACTACCGGTGAACTCCACGGACTGTGAGACGGTTCGATGATCCCATTTTTTAGCATCTCATCAACTTCTTGATTAATGATCTCCTGCATTTTCGGGTTTTGTGGACGGTACCTCTGCTTGATTGGTTCGGAATGCGACAGACGGATGTGGTGTTGTACCTGGTCGGTAGTACCACGGATTTCTTGAAAACTTGGTAACTCGTTATCAAGAAAGTTCTGCAGGCGATGCTCCTCACTTGTAGTGAGAGTCAAGGAAACTGTGCCTAACGGGCTAGCAGGCGTGACTCGTGGTCGAGAGACCACATGACCATTCAGTGAAACGGAAGCGGTTCTGGGAGTGATGAGAAAGTCGTGCTTGCTCATTACGTCCATTCCCAGGACAATGTCGGACGAGAGATTTTCCAGATACAATAGTTCTTCAGCGAATTGTGTTCGGCCGATGGTAAATTGTAGCGAATATGCTTGGGTGACGGTAGCCAAGTTGCCATTAGCCAATCGGGCAGAGGGTGCGGTAACAGTTTGCGGTTTAATCCCCAATCGCGTACAAAATTCATGTATTTGGTTACCGACGTACGAACGGACGGCGCCGGTATCCACAAGGGCGGAGAAGGTCTTATTCCGAATGCGTACGGGGATATGTGGGCGGTTGTCATGTTCAGGTGCCAGTTCCTGGTGCGAGGCGGTAATATTTCGGAACCAAACTGGCCTCGGTACGGTGCGGTTCCGGTTTAGTTTTCCGCTGTATTACATTGGCAGTCGCGGGTCATTGTGCCCTGACGGCCGCAGCGTGAACAAAATAGGCGGGGTGGCGAGCGACATTCACTGCGGAAGTGACCGGTCTTGCCACAACGCCAACAGATCGTACTTCGGTCAGTAGGGATGTCTGCGGATGCGGAACTGTTATTTCCGTTACGTTTCTGGTTTGGACGGGTTCGAGTTTCCTGGGTTTCACGCGTCCTCTCGGAGGGCGTCGCGGTCCGTGCCTGGTCGCTGCTTGACCGCGGAGGTGGTGACGACGGTTGGTTGGAAGTACGATCTCCCGGGCCTAAGCGTTGAGACGTCCCGGAAGTATCGTCGGACGGGCGTGTACTGGTGGAACGGCGAGCGGGAGGTGGTTTGCTATACACCCGGTCAACCTCCTGCTTCAGCGTTTCATATTCACGACATTTCGCGATTAATATTGCTACGTCTGTAAAGTCTTGTCGACGAATGTACTGGCGAAAATCGGGTAACAAATTTCGGTAGAGCCATCGTAACTCTTGTTCCCCGGAAAGTCCTCTATGACGGCGGATGAGAGTCTGCAAGTCGGTGATGTACGTCATCACTGACTCCTCTGGGCGTTGCAGTCGACGGCTAATTTCTGCTTCTATATCTTCCTGATAGTGAACCGGTACGAAAAAAATACGAAAATCTGCTAGGAATTGTTCCCAGGAGGTCCAGCGGGCTTTATTATTGCGGTACCAGAGCAAGGCGGAGCCTTGCAGTAGCTCAGGTAGGACCGGAAGTAACTGCGCGGGACGGAGGGTGGTATACCCACAAACTTCTTCCAAGCGCTCCAGGAACGCGGCTGGATCGCCAGTGCCATTGAAATGGATGTTCCATTTGCGTATCTGTACGGGGTCTAATGGCGTCTGTCCTGGTGCTATATTGTGGGGCGGTTGAGGTATTACCAGCGGTGGTAACGGTGGCGGTACCGGCGGCGGAAAAAGAGGTGGCGCGGTATTTGGTCTAGGCGAAGAGCACCCCTCTTTGATAAACTTGACCAAACGGCGCTTCTTCTCGTCCACGGTACCGGTTACGGGTAGACCAAACTTCCCTAACTGATCGTCTATTTGTTCCTTCTTTAATTTATAGATCCAGCCTAGCCGAATATCTCCCAGATCAAGGTTCGCGGCCTCGTCGATGGGTAATACGGGTGTGTCGGTTTTATCTCCTTCGGTAGGCATTGTGTTACCTCCCAAAGATGTCAGTAAAACGAGTTCAGGCCGAAACGGACGATACGAGTCGGAAAATCCTAAGTCTGGAAGGGCTGGTTATATCGCGTCGAAACTATCGGCAATCGCTTTAGCGTCCTCGGTTTACTATTAAATGAGGGGTCACACCCTCGGAAAATTCTGACTCCGGAGTCACGAAATACTCCGGTGAAACTCCGGTGAAATAGTAAGAGGCGTCACGGCTGCTGTATAGCGGTCACGGATACGGAAATCTGCAGGTTGTGATGATATTCAACCTCAGGCGTCGCGACGGTAGGCGTCTTTCAGCAACGGTGCTTCAGATCGGGTTGCAAGTATCACCAATCGGTTCCTAGGGTGCGATTACCCTAAAAAGGATACCCCACAAGGCTAGCTTGTACCTGGGTATTTCTGGATGCCCTTGGATACAACTGACGGTAATTCGATTCGGAACGTGTAATCGTAGTTCCTCGTCACGTAAATTAATAACGTATAACTCAGTCTGGCTTCAATAACGTTGTGTCGCGTCAAAGTTATATGTAACTTCTTCAATAGGATTCGAATCGGTATGTAAGTAGTCGCAATCGGTTCTTCAGGTTCGATTTAATCAGAATCGACACGTCGCAGGCTTATTTACCGCGGCTAGTAGAAATTTTGTTGCGTTCGTTGCGTGCCGAATTCACAAAAAAACCTAACAGATCGCTGCACTACCCAGCGGATGGGCAGTTGGATGCTAACAGAAAACGGTAAATCTGCGTTGCAGATTTTTGGAAATTGCCTACTTACTTGCTATAAAGCAACACTGGTGAAAACACACCCTGGTCACGTCAAAATAATTTGTTGTCAGCTAGAGTACCTAACAACACGTTATCTGAGAATAATTTTCAGGTTTTGAGTTGCTTAACAACTCGGCATAGGGCAACAGCGGTATCTGCCCCCTATGACAGCGTCAAAAATAACAAAATAATGCTAAAATTATTTAAATCCCTAATAGACTGTAACAGTAAGGTATGCTGTATCAGTAAAGTAGGCACACCCTGTATAATATCGGTTCAATTATGTTGACGTTGCCTTTCCACTCAACATGGCAGAGAGTAGCGGGAGTTAACCCCAAGGGCAAAGTCAAAATAATTTGAAAAATCCTCTAACGATTCGGTATACAGCGGCTATAGCAGCTTGAGTATTTCGCGGAAGTAAGTACTTATGCAAGCAGCTGTTTGTAAAATTAAAATAAACCACCTTCGGTTGTAATTGCAATCGGGACGTATTAACAAGTTAAGTTGCACTCACTTGGCTAGGTTACAGACAGACAGACAGACAGACGGATGTAAAACCTAGAAGTAATTTATTTCAAGTTTATTTCGATGTTTAAATCCTCCGAGTTAAATAGGAAATGTTTTTATTATCTAGCAGACGGACAGACGATATTTAATTTAAATCGCCTGATAACGGAATATTATTTCTTTACCAGAAATAAAACTGTTTGGTTTTATAAATTTTAAATTGATAAAACCCTCGTGTACGGCGAACAACAAGTTTTTATTTCTTATCAATAAAAAAAACTGTAATTTATAAAAAATTCTAGCGTTTTCGACGGACTGAAAAAACAGGCTTCACGTATTTTATTTTATTTTAAATCGGCGTCTAATTGCAAATTTCTAGTGTTTCGGTATTTATTTAATTCTACGCGTATTTCACACAAGACTTGTAATTTTTTTTGGCGGCTCCGTTTTCTGGACAAATTTTACACTTTCGGATTTCTGATTAACGTAATAAAGTTCCTGCTCTAGGGCGCCATTTTGTAATGGCTTCCGCTCTTTTCCAGATACTTACGTAATCTTTTATACGGAAATCTCGGGCGTCAGCCCTTTAACTTTTGAGTGCAAAGGACAGCACTTTTTGGCTTTCCTATTTGGGAAAACAATCCGGGGTAGCTAACAGATGGAGATACAGATAGCCAGAGGTCGCAAGTTGGGGGTCTGTCTAAAGGACTTCAACCCCTACTCAAACGGATTAATCAGAAATTAAAATGACAGAAATAATAACTCGTGAATTTTACCTTTTTAAAATAACGGATTTATTCAAGGATAATAATGAACAAATTAATTTACTCTAAACCTCCACGACTGTACAAACAGTCGAGTGTGTATAAAATTATTTCAAAAATGATAAAAATAAGTCGTGCTGGCAATCAAGAATGTTTACGTGATTTTACGTCTGAATTTTCGGATACGTGAGATTAATGAATTCTGATGTACGACAAGCAAATGTTTCCACGAGGATTATAGACGGCGGGCAGTCCGTCAGCTATAGATATTTGAGGCTAGACACAAGATTTAAACAAACGGTAAGCTACTGCCGCAAACGTCGAGCTATTTGTTACAGGATTATTTTAAATAATGACAGCTTTGCGAGTCAGTTCTATGCAAAACCCAGTCCGTATGGCCCTAGTGAACAAATACAAACTGTTAATGCATATAGTGACTATTTTTCACGTAGGTTTTCCGGTAACCTAGTAGGCAAGGGAACATTTGAGGTGGCACTAGTGAACAGACCTCAGCAGTCTTTACCTACATTAACAAAATAAACAAACCAACGGAGGTATTACTAATAAGCTCTAGTTTACTTTGGTAGCAAAATACGGTGATATTTACTGACAATAAAATCTCGAAATATCTATACTTGACTGACGGCAGTACCTGCAGAATGTAGCAGGTTGCGTTAAATTCTTACCAATATTATACTCAAAGGAAATTACTATTAACTCGGAGCGGTGATACAAAAGATTTACGGGTTCGGTTTGATCGTCAATTGCTGGCGGTCGAACGGATCTGATCCCGACTCGAGTGCCATTTTGCCTTTTTATTACCTTTTTGACGTATCTGTCGTGTTAAAAGAGAGATGGTCACCGACTTTAAACGACAGACTTGGATGTACAACCCGGCATAACGTACAAAGGTCCAGCGTATTATGCACTTTAACGCATCGCCTCGAAACATACATAATCGGGAATGAATTACTTGTAATTTCTATCCTATGTTACAAAAAGAACCGGATTAAAACGGGCAAGGATTAACATTTTTAGTAACGAATGATTTTTATTTCCGACTCGGCCATTATTTATAATATTTCTCGGATTTTACTTATACGAGGTATTGTCGAAAATTAATCAATTAATTACTTGATTGCTTGTTTACCAGCGGACTTTTTAACAACTCATTAATAACTTAATTAAAACAGGACTTACTTACTAAAACAGCGGCAGGGTGTACCCAAGTGACGGTAATATTTAAAGCAAAATTGAACATTCCTTGATCGGAAAAAATCACTTCGTTACACAATTTCATATTTTAAATTGTAGATGGACTTCAATGCTATGTATGAGCTTTTAAATATGTGTGTAGTGTGATAATCAAAGTTAAGATTTTCATCTATAATTAACCCTAAACTTTTAGCTTTATTTACCCATTGTATTTTATTATTATTTGCTTTAATTTCATAATTATCCAGAGAAAGATTGGATCTTAGCTTTTCATTTCCAATGCATAAGGCTTGTGACTTTTTTGGGTTAAGTTTTAATCCATTCTTATAGCACCAGGTATATATGCGATCCACATCTGTATTTATTTCATCTACTAATATTGGAAATTCGTTAAACTTAATAGATTTATAGAGTTGAATATCATCTGCGTACAAGTGTAAGTGGCAATTCATTACAGTTGCTGGGAGATCTAAAGTGAAAACCGAAAACAGAATTGGTCCCAGTACACTACCTTGAGGAACGCCACTTAACACTTGTTGCACAGATGATATATTTTCATTATTTATTTTAACAAATTGGGTTCTGTTTTGTAGATAATCCTGAAACCACTGCAAAGCAATTTGTTCTACACCAATAAATTTTAATTTCGAAACTAATAAGTTTCTATTTACAAGGTCAAAGGCTTTGCTCTGATCGAGTAAAATCAAAATAGTAAGCATGGAATTATCCATTGCACCACTGATATCGTTCACAACCTTTAACATTGCCGTGTTTGTGCCATGTTTTTGTCGAAAACCTGACTGAACTGAGGGCAGAATATTATTATCATCCAAGTAACTTTTAAATTGAAAGCTTACAATTTTCTCCATTACTTTCGATAAACATGGTAAAATATTTATTGGGCGTAATTCATCAAAATTTAAAGGTCTATTATTTTTTGGAATAGGCAGCACTGCGGCGGCCTTCCATATATTGGGAAATGATCCGGTTATCAATGAATAATTTACTATATGAGTTAAAATATTTACACAGCATGGTAAAATAAGTTTTAACATTTCAATATTAATATCATCCACACCATATGCCTTCGATCTTATTGATGCAATCGCCTTATATATGTCATTTTCCGTCACCTGCTGAAATTGAAAGGATATATTATTTATTTTATTATTTTCATAAAAGTTTATCAGTTCTTCATCAATAAGAGTATTTTCAGCAATATTTAAAAAATGTTCGTTTATCAGTTGCGAATTCTGCAACTGTTCAGGCAACTCTTTTGTTTTTGTTGCATTTTGTATTCCCATATTTCTAAAATTTTTCCAGATTTCACGTGGATTTTTCTCATTTTTTTGCAATATAAAATTATAATAGGCTTTTTTCTCCCGACGAATTGCACTATTAACATAATTTTTTAATTCAATATAATATATCCTTTCTCTCTCAGTTTTTGTTTTTAAATATTTTTTGTGTGCTTTGTCTTTTGTTTTAATCATTTCTTTAATATTATATGTTATATACGGGGGATTATGTTTCCTAGGGTTAACTAACACCAGTGGTGCATGTTGATCAAATAATTCCAAGATATAACTGTTTAAAAGCCCAACCTTAGCATTAACGTCTTCTACTTCGCATACTACATTCCAGTCCAAACTATTGGCATCTTGTGCAAATTTTTCTGCATTAAAATTTTTGTAGGACCTACAATAAAATGGTTCATTTTTATTTTTTCTCACTTCAACATCTAATATACTATATACTAATAAGTGATCTGTTATATTACATAAATCCAAAGTATTAGATTCAATTACATTAATATTTTCACTTACACATATGACGTCAATTAATGTTTCTGTTGCATTCGAAATTCTAGTTGGTGACTTAATTAATTGTTTTAAATTAAAATTCGATATAAAAGTGTTAAATGTTTTTGTATTAATTGCTGTTTCATCTAATAAATTAATATTAATATCACCAGTTAGAATTATTGAATCCACCTCTAAACTGAGATCTTCAAGCACTGTACTAACTTGCTCAAGACTAGACACATTAACTTTTGGGGGTTTATACACAACACCTACACCAATTTTTTTATTTTGTATGTGCACTTTAATCCAAAGTTGTTCCAATTCATATTCAGTTGTTAACTGTGAATACACTATTTCAAATTTTATATTTGCTCTAATATATATGGCAACGCCTCCCCCTCGAGTGCTACGATCGGCTCGAATTAATGTATAATGTTGTAGAAAAAAACTGTTGTCAGGATCCTCCGGCGTTAACCATGTTTCAGATACACATATCATATCATAATTTTCGTTTAAAATTAAATCTCTAAATAAAGTAAAACAGGAATTAAGCGATCTTATATTAACATGCGAAATTGTTAGCTGCCTTAGTTTTTTGTAACATTAGCCTGATGATTCTGCATTTGGATCGATTTTGTTATGACTGGACTTCCGTTGATATATCTAATATATAAGTTTGTTTCTCCATTTCTCTCTCTTGCTTCCATATCTGACTTTACCTTCTTAAAATATTTACGCTGCTGATCTGTGCAATCTGGGGATATACCAACTCCGTAATTAAAATTTTTAAGTTTACTTTTATTTTTAATTATATTAAAAGCATCTTCCTGTGACTTTAAATAAACTTTTAGAGGCCTAGGATTTGCATCGCTCACTGTTCTACCTAATCTAGTAGTTCTAATTCCTGTTAAATCTACATTTGGTGCTATTTTATGAATTATCTCAGGAGCTTTTTCAGTTTCATCTTCTTTGAGTTTAAAGATTATGATGTTATTAGCCCGCTTTTTTCTTTCAGCGATTTCGTTAATAACTAACTCTATATTCACTTCAGGGTCGAGTTTTCGATCTTCCTTAAGACCCTGTATTTCTCTGTTCAAGTTTTCAACGGTTTTTGTAAGATCTTCGATTGCTTTCAATAAATAATTATGATTATTTATTTCAGAATTATTTACCGTGGGCGATTCCTCGTTTTTACACTTAGGGCATTTCCAATAAAAACCTTCTGACGTCTACGTCAATAAAATATTTTTTACACAAAACGCACATTAAAAAACACGTAAATAAATTTTTCCTTTGAGACTAATAATTAACAATAACTATCTGAACATTAACCTATAGGTATCTTTTATCAAACCTCACTAAATCTTCTTCTTAATCGTACTGCAATAACATATTACTAATTTGAACTACTTTAAAAGGTTACTTTATCAAGACAATAATTCTTCTTCTTATTGTCTTGATAAAGTAACCTTTTAAAGTAGTTCAAATTAGTAATATGTTATTGCAGTACGATTAAGAAGAAGATTTAGTGAGGTTTGATAAAAGATACCTATAGGTTGATGTTCAGATAGTTATTGTTAATTATTAGTCTCAAAGGAAAAATTTATTTACGTGTTTTTTAATGTGCGTTTTGTGTAAAAAATATTTTATTGACGTAGACGTAGTGTTATATTATGTTTGTAGTAGTGTTTTTAATGACTGTGTTGATTGGTAAGTGTTGATTATTGTTTCTCATTTAACTTGAAATTATATTGTATTAAATATTATAGATTCTGATGAAGCCTTATATTAAAGGAGAAACCGGTCAATCACATTAAAGTGTTTTTAATTTTGTCCAAAAAATAACCCACAAATACCGTATTAGAAACAATAATTTAATTTAATATACCTAAACTTTGATCACTTGAATTAGTGTTCTTGGAATTATTTAGTGCAACCAACTATCTAAATTTCTTAATTTTCTTCGATTCTTTCAAACAGGTATTTCTTAATGCGGGCTTGACATACTTCTTGTTCTATCATGAATTATTCCTAGGTTGTTATGTTTTATTTCATTCCCTAAAACTGTAATACAGGATACTATATTAAATAGAGTTTGGATATTTCCTGGATGTATTTCTTGAAAAGTAAATTGCTTTAATTTAATTTATTTATACAACTTGTTTTTACTTCTCTTCTTCCAATGTTTACTCCAACTAGCTTTATTGTTTGCTTCTTCTTAATAACTGGATACCCTGGATATTGATGATCTGTCTTGATATCAAACCAAATTTCAATTTACTATTGTCGTCTTCAATTGTCAACTTCATAAATTTCTGAGATGTTGACCCTTCAATGGTTTTAGGACGACTGACCATTTTTCTTGTCAAAATCTATTTATACTCGCCTCTATGGCTAATTTGATTTTCAAATTTTGACAAATTTTGATTAATAAATTTTTTAAAATTATTAATTCTTCTTTCCCAAGTCTCTTTTTCACTTCTATCTTGTAGCCCATAAAATTCTATGAAATTTGATATACCCTATGTCCAAATTGGTTCTATATTTCTCCCTTACTTCTTCTACCTGTCATATCTTCATATTCTGTTAAATTCTTGCATTATGCACTTTTAAATATCACTAAATTTATTTTATATCGCACCATAAATGACTATTCTTATTTAATTATTTACTTTCTAGTCTCTAGTTTACTTTCTTTATGTTACATATTAACATTCAAGTTATAAGTTTAATTAAAATGTATCTTTTTCCTTATTCTGATGATCAAGACTTGTGAAATTTATTAATACAATTGCAGTAAATATGCTATACTAGCTTTGTAATATATTTCGTTAACAAGATTTTATCATTTTCTGAAATTGAATTGATGTTTTCATGAATTGTTATGCAAAAACATATATTTTTCAAGATCTACTGGTTTTATATTCTTTTTAAATACTTTAATATTATCTTAGTTGTATACTATTATAATTTAGAAACCAATATCTGATTTTGTAAGTCTTTTATTTCAAAAGGAAAAGAAGGCAGTTTTATAAGTGTGAGGTGTGGTCACAGAAGAAAATTAATTAAATTAATTCAGTGGTGTGGTGATCCAAGTCTCAGAGGTCAGATAGAGGACAAAGGCGAACGTCTCAAGCAGCACATTTTGGTCAGCAACAGGTTGGCGGTAAACCGAATATCACTACCCAGAATCAACGACGAGGAGTGAGAGAATCAAGCGACGAGTGAGACAGCGAATCAGAAACGGTGCGGCGTTGGGTAAGACGATCGACGACCGGTCGTGCAACAAAACAGCAGAGCAAATAAACAAGTAGGTCCATTCCATTATTTTTTTACATTTAAAATTCCTCAATTTGCGTTAGTCCTGGTACTTGGGAATTGACTCGGTAATTGATTACATATTTCGACTATTGCAGTAGACGCATAACTTAAAAAAAAATATATTTACAAAAATAATAAGATAAACAAACAAAATGTCTAGCGAGGACAAGAACGCGGAGTTAAAAATTTTGATTTTTCGTCGAGGCCAGTTGAAAGGTCAACTTACAAGATTTTCAAACTTTGTCGAAAATAATGATCATAACAATGTCACGGAATTATAAATACGTGTTAAAAAATTTGAAGATATGTGGGATGAGGTCGACAAAGTCCAATCATCTATTGAATTGATTGATACAGGTACGCAGCAAGAGCTAGAACGAGGATCATTTGAAGATAAATTTTTCGGTATGGTTGCAAAAGCTCAACGAATTATTGAAACAGTTACAAATAAAAATAAATTAGCGACTAATTCAACACCTCTTCCGGGTTCACAATCAACTTTGCCAAGCACTTTTTCATCTAATTTACCGTCTATAAACTTACCTCAATTTCAGGGCACATACGAGGGTTGGCTACCATTTTTCGAAATATTCAAATCGTTAATACACGAAAACGCGAAACTGAATAAAATTCAAAAGTTTTATTACTTACAGTCATGTTTACGGGGTGATGCAACTCTGGTCATCCACTCATTGGAAATTAGCGAAACAAATTATGACACTGCATTAGAGTTATTAAAAGATCGGTATGAAAATAAAAGGGTTTTAATACGAGGACATGTAAAAGCAATTTATGACATGCCATTAATTACAAAGGAATCTCACGTAAGCCTAAGAAGTCTATTAGACAATTTTTTAAGAAATTTTAGAGCGTTGAAAAGTTTGGGACAGCCAGTCGAAACTTGGGACACATTGCTTATTCATCTCATTTCTACAAAGTTAGACCCACAAAGTAGCCGGGAGTGGGAAAGCTCAATTAAAAAAGACGTTCCTGAATTAAACGACATGTTAGATTTCTTGAAAAACAGATGTCAATTTCTTGAATCATTGGACAACCAAAGGGCATCCAAATTTAATTCAAAATTCAATAAAGATAAGTCTTTGGTTCATGTTTCGACAGACAATCACACAAACGCGAGCATTTATAACGTTGATTGCGCATTTTGCAAACAAAAAGGTCACGGTGCATATAGATGTCAGAAATTATTAGCATTATCTTACAAATCACGATATTTTGAGCTAAAAAAGGCCGGAATTTGCACAAATTGTTTAAGAGCAGGTCATAATTGTAATGGTAAAACGTGTCAAATTTGCAGTAAACGTCATAACTCAATATTACACGATAATAATTTTGAACAGCGTAAGACTCAAAACAGAGTTAGTAGTATTTCCAATAGCATAAACTCGACAGATAAGCAGGTGCAAGAAAGTCACATGTCACATGTCGCAGCGGTCACTTCAGAAAATAATAGTACGGTCAATAACGCAACCAAGTCGCAAACAAATTCTCAGGTAACTTTAGCTTCGCATAATCTAAATAACAATTATCAAAATAAATTGCAAGTATTATTAGCTACAGCTATAGTTCATGTAATAGATCAAAATAATAAAATAATAAAATGTCGTGCATTACTAGACTCGGCAAGTCAATCAAATTTTTGTACCAGGGAATTATTTGAGCGTTTAAATTTGAAAGGCTCTCGAATAAACATGCCAATTTCAGGTATTAGTCAAACAGCCTGTAATATATCCTACAGCACTAAATGTCAAATACAAGCCACCGATGGTTTATATAAAACAAATATTCAGTTTTTAGTAATCGACAATATAACAAGCAATTTAGCACAATTTTCTTTCGATATTTCACATCTAAATATCCCGAATGACACTCTTTTAGCAGATCCGAATTTTTATCTTTCTCAAAAAATAATCTTTTGTTAGGCACGGAGATATTTTTCGAAATTTTAAATAACTGTCAAATAAAATTAGGCTACAATAAACCCATTCTGCAAAGCACAAAGCTTGGCTGGATATTAGCGGGTCCAGTTGAAATAATAAATCAAAGAAATAGAGTAAGTCCATCTAAATGTTTTTTCATATTGTGGAAAAAATAGAATACTACTCATAAAATTCCTTTATTGGACGTTACCGGTTTCGTGAACAATATTCTTTGCTTCACATCCTCAGACGTAACAGGAATTTATAAAAATTCCTGTTACGTCTGAGGATGTGAAGCAAAGAATATTGTTCACGAAACCGGTAACGTCCAATAAAGGAATTTTATGAGTAGTATTCTATTTTTTCCACAATATGAACAATTACTCATATGGGATTAACCTTCCTAACTTAAATGTTTTTTGTCTACTTCCTCTTTAAACGAACAACTGCAGAAATTTTGGGAAATTGAAAACATTAATAACTCGCATATTAAATTGTCTAAAGAAGAGTTGGAATGCGAAATGGATTTTCGAAACAACACAAAAATCGATCAATTCGGGAAATATACAGTGAAATAACCGTTAAAAAATAATTATGCGGAATTAGGCGAATCATTAACTATTGCGAAAAATCGGTTACGAGCTTTAGAAAGTCGGTTAGCAAAAAATCCTGAGCTGCGTAAACATTATATTGAATTTTTAAAAGAATACGAAGATATGGGCCATATGTCCAAACTTGACGTAAGTGCAGACAATTCGTTGGATATCCACAATTACTTACCGCACCACGCAGTGGTGAAAGACACAAGCACCACCACAAAGGTCCGCGTCGTATTCGATGCATCGAGCAAGACATCTTCAGGTCTTAGTTTGAACGATGTACTGAAAGTTGGACCCAAGGTGCAGAACGACCTTTTCGATATTTTAGTGCGCATGCGCAAACACGAAATAGTAATTGTAGCGGACGTAGAAAAAATGTACCGGATGATAAATGTATGTGACTCGCATAGAAATTTTCAGATGATAATTTGGCGAGATGACCCTAATAAAGAAATTTCTCATTATACCTTAAATACCGTAACATACGGTACAGCAAGCGCTTCGTTTTTGGCTACACGAACTTTAATGGTTATTTCTTACTCGAAAACACTTAACACTTTGTTTACTGAAATGAATTTTTCTCGCTAGGACCAATGTTTGTTTGTGGACTGTATAAATTTTTTGTTTGAATGATGCTTTTAGTTGTAAACACTAGTTTCACTTTTTTAAGATTTATTTTTGCTTGAGAATACAAAAGGTGACGCTGTAGCGTCCAACTGTTATTACATTCCCTTAAGTACTAAACTAAAAAGAACATGGCACCTTTGTGCTGCTAACTTTCACATGCTGCTCATGCGCAGTCGTGCATTGGGCAGGACCGTCATGCAATAAAATAATGATATATTAACATGTACATAAAAATGCATTTAAAATTAAACATAAAACACAACACATTGGAATATTATGCTACTATAATTTTATAATGATCCTCTACGCTTTACCTTCCCTTTCTCTATGGTACTATAACAACCACACCGCACGCCACTGGCGCGCCTCAGTTCAACTCTGAACCATAGAAAAGATGGACCCTCGCAACCTGACTATGTGTACCAAGTTTGGTTTCCCCATCTTTAATATTGTGGAAGTTATTAAAGAAAAACAAAAAATAAATTGAATTTTCAACACCCTGTATCTCCATTAGGAGGCTCGATAGAGAAGAAATGTTAGAAGGGGTATGTCATAATTTCATGTGAACTTTCTGGACCCGAAGTTTGTCGGTTTAAAATCGGGACACCCTGCATATATTTGAAACGGAACGCCACTGGTAAAAAGAAGTAAACCGATATTAAATAAATTTAAAAATAAAAAAAATTAATTAAACAATAAAAAATTAATAAAAATAAAGAAGATTATGGTTATGAAATGAATTAAATTCCACTGGTTAAAATAAAAAGTAAAAAAAACTATGAAGCGAAATGAAATTCCAACGATTGGTTAATACATTTATTTATATTTATTTATTTATTTATTTTTTATATTCAATTTGTATCTACAGGAGAGATCCCAAATGATACAATCCAAATGAAAATGTAGTTTATATAACAAAACTAAATAGAGTAATAATTTTCAAATTAGATTACACAAATATAAATACAATGTGAAAATATGAAAATATCATAACAATTGCTAACATGTTTGATAATAAAATAAGGATAATATTTAACTTATTTAAATTACTTTTATAAACTAAAAAAAAAAGATTAATGCAAATCCCTAATTAATTTGTTAACCTCGTATGTTTAATTATTTTTGTCAATGTTTAATTTAAATAGAATGTAATTGCAAATCTTATACGGTTTCGAGACGATTTATATATATCTCATAATGAGGGCTCCAAATAATGCAACACTACTCCAGAGAAAAACGAATCAGTGAATTGTATAATAAAATAATAGAGTTTATGTTAGTGAATTCTCGTGTTTGTCTCTTAATAAACCCACAAAGTCTAAAACATTTATTCAAAATGTCTTCAATATGTAGATTAAACCTTAGCATCGAATCAAATTTAATGCCTAAGTCTGTTACCTGAGATAAGCTTTCTAATTTCACATTATCAATGTAATAATCTAATACAATAGCATGTTTTTTACGAGTGAAAGTAATAACTTTACATTTATTATAGTTTAATTCCATATTTTGAGACAAACACCAGGTTGCCAAAGAATTTATGTCATGCTGAACTTTTCCACAATCTTCATCGGTATTTATATTTAAAAACAATTTTAGGTCATCAGCAAATAATAAATATTTGCAATATTGAAAGCTCATAAATACATCATTAATGATTAACAAAAATAAGGTGGGTCCCAAGTGACTACCTTGCGGGACACCAGATGTAACATTTAATTATACGCGATGAAAAGCAACCAATTTTCACAACTTGTGTTCTATTATTCAAATATGATTTGAGCCATAATAACAGATTGCCAATTATTCCATATTGCTCAAGTTTCATAATCAATAACTTATGATCTACTCGATCAAGAGCTTTACGAAAATCAGTGTAAATAGTATCCACTTGTCCACCATCTTCAATACAGTTTATAATAAAATTTGTAAATAGTAATAAGTTAGTCTCTGTACTACGACCAGGATAAAAACCATGTTGCTCTTGAGAAATAACATTTTTGTAAGTTAAAAGAAGGCAATCGGCTATTATAGACTCAAAAATTTTACCTATGCAACAAAAACAACAAATAGGTCTATAATTGCAAATACCAGACTTATTTTTCGATTTAAATAATGGAAAAACAAATGTAGATTTCCATAATTCCGGAAAATAACCTGAATTAAGTGACACCTGAAAAATTAATGAAATCGGCATAGCCAGTAAAGGACAACATAACTTTAAAAGATAAGGAGGAATACCATCAGATCCGGCATTAAAACTCTCTTTTAAATTGACAAGTTTTTGAAAGACTATATCCGAGTTTATTTCGACTGTGGATAAAGTATTACAATTATTAAAGCAACTATAGTTAACTGTTGATTCATTATCATGTTTAGTATAAACAGAAGAAAAAAATTCAGCAAATGAGTTACAAATATCTAAGTTATTATTAACCATTATATTATTGTAATACATAACATTTGGTATATACAGTGTGTTTCACTTTTCACCAGTACACCCCAATATCTCGGCCATTTGTTGATCGATTTTGATCAAATTTGGTATACTTCTCTTCTTTCAGATTGTCTTTAAAAAGTTATTAATAAAAAAATTTTTCAAACTTAAATACGCCTACTATGATTAAAAGAAATTGCCAAAAATTAGGAATTTATATTAGCGATTGAGATAGGGTTTTTATTTTTACAGATTCTTGTTCAGCATGACCTAAAACGCCTGTACACCAAATTTCGTTAAAAAAAATTTTAAAAAAAAAGTAATAAAAATCTAAGATTTCAATAATAAAAAATAATAAAAGTTGAGTTATTTGATATTTTCTAAAAAAGAGTGTCCTAATGCTTAATTAGCGTCATTATCACCCGACTACCAAGTTATGTAAATATCCGACAATAAATAACTGGCGTAGTAGGGTGATTATTATTAAAATCTTAGATTTTTATTAATTTTTTTTTTGTGAAGGAATGAATATTTTTTAACGAAATTTGGTATACAGGCGTTTTAGATCATGCTGAACAAAAATCTGTAAAAACAAAAACCCTATCTCAATCGCTAATATAAATTCCTAATTTTTGGCAATTTCTTTTAATCATAGTAGGCGTATTTAAGTTTGAAAAATTTTTTTATTAATAACTTTTTAAACACAATCTGAAAGAAGAGAAGTATACCAAATTTGATCTAAATCGATCAACAAATGGCCTAGATATTGGGGTGTACTGGTGAAAAGTGAGACACACTGTATGTGTCTTTCTCTTTGAATTTATGTATCTCCAGAAATGCCTCGGATTAAGTTGAATATTAGTTTGAGCAACATTTACAAATCTATTGTAATCATTATTAATATTATTTATAGCTTGGAGTCTCAATTCTTTATTTTTATTAAGAAACAGTAAATTATTTGATTTTTTGTATTTATTATAAACTTTGTTCTTCTGTTTAATAATTTTTTTTCGTAACCATTGAATACCATGATGGAAAGTTATCAGAATTTACATAATATCTTGGCACATAAAGCTCAAAGGCAGTGTAAATAGTATTATTAAAGATAGATACAGATATGTCAACTGCATTATTGAAAAAAAGTTGTTCCCAATTTACAGAACTAAAGAAGTCATTTAAACTATCATAATCAGCTTTTTTTAAATTTAATCTCTAAGTATTTTAATTTTGCAAAGGAGGTAAAAAATCAGAACACGGTAGTTTAATCAGTAAGGGTGGATGATACCCATCTGGTGTTACGAGGGAGTAATTCTCCTTAGTAACTTCCAACTCCTTATAGTTTGAAAATACCAGGTCTAGTATGACATTATTAATATTAGTTACTTTATTAAATTGATATAATAAATTAATAAAATTAAAATTATCACACACTTGAGACTCCCACACGGAATTTGTGGAAGTAACATTCATAAATTGATTTCCAACATCTATAGAGCACTGTATAGTGTACACTAGGCATATTATAATCACCAGCACAACATAAAATAGCATTTGGGCTTCTATCCACAATGAATTTAATTGACGATATATGATGACGGTACGTTTCTAATGAAGAATTTGGGGGAATATATGTTGCACCAATAATATACTGCATAGAGTCAATATGGATGGAAACAAATAAATGTTCACAAGGAACATCTGGAATTTTAACTTCAGCAGATGAAATGTCTGATTTTATAGCAAAAAGTACTCCACCACCTCGCTTCTTTAAACTAGTATTCGAATTTCTATCTTTCCTATATATCACATAATTAGAATTTAGGATTTCATTGTCATTAATGCCTTCACAAAGCCATGTCTCAACCAATATTATTATGTCAAAATTGAGATTGAAGGAAGATTTAAAAACATCAGATAATTTTGTTCGAAGACCACGCACATTTTGATAAAATATTGTAAAACAGGTTGCTTTTAGTTTTTTAAACTACTAGTTGGGACTATTTTAGGAACATTATTGACATATTTGATAGTTTTACTGTGATCACCATCATTGTGTAATTGACGAAGCATTGGTGTCATATCATTGAAGATTTTTATACTCGAATTAGCAAGTTTCTTTTTGTTCTTTAAAATACGTAGTGCATCAGCTGAACTCTTGAGGCATACCTTAATAGGTCTACTTCTACCAGTAGTACGATTACCAAGACGAAATATTTTGATATCTGACAAATCTAATTCATCTTCTTCAAATACTGTTAAAATATCCTTCATTTTCAACTCATCCTTAGCACGCTTCTCGTTAACAGTTTGTTTTGATGATTCTGGTACATTGAATACTATAACATTCTTGGCACGATTTTGTCGTTCTTGTAATTCTGAAATAAAGTCTTCAACGCATGGATTGGTAGGCTTATTATCAATAGTAGGATTATGTTCACTTAGAAGGGTTTTTAAATTCCGCAATTCGCTTTCCAGAGATGTAACTTTCGACGATATATCCTGTAACTGGGCAATTTGATTTTTGAGGTTGTTACATTTCAGGCAGTAGTAGATAATTTTTCGATCTTTGATTTTTAAGCATTGTATCTTATTTCTAGATAAGCCTGTATATAAAGTATGAACTGCATCTTTGCAGAAATCACAGGTGATTTCTTTCTCTGCCCATGCAGTTTGATTACAAACAGAACATTTATTTGACATCGTGTAAAATGTATAGTACGGTTCTGTGAAGATATAGATATATTAAAATGGAGGAACAAAATTAACCACTGGGGCGCATTAATGGCGACCAATTATAAAATAATAACTAAAAAAAACAAACAACAAAACTAACTGAAATTATGTAAAAGAAAACCATTGAAAGTGACTTTTTGCCGGGCGTGGTATAAGGTTCGCGGCTAAAACCACCTGGGTAGGTTCGCGTAGGGTGCGAGCCCTTCCTGTATTGCACACGGGTGTTTACACCGCGGTGCCTATCTAATTTAGGTACCTCTATGGGTAATAAAATTATAATAATAAAAAAATAATGTAAATTACAATAAACGAATTAAAAGCTATTATATAATATTCCGTGGAATGCGTATGACGATGGACGTCTGCTATATAAAACCGAATTTTAGATGCAAGTACATCCGTACATAGAATAAGCGAACCTTTAGGTACGCCTCTGATGCGTACCTGAGGTGCTAAGCTTAATTCGGTCACCCAGATAGCTGCCTAATGCGAATTTAGTGAACTAGCGTTAACCCTAATCTGGCAAAATCCACGCCCAGAGAATCACAGTTCAACGGTGTCTCCTGTAGTGGTTGAAGAGGCACAATAGAACAATGGCACGCTCTAATCCAAGGGCCTTTGCCCACAATAAACGGGTAGCACACGCTCGAAGCAGGTAGCCGTTGGCCGACGTCTGTGCCGGACCCGTTTGAAGTACAATAAAATGAGAAAATAATGATTGGTCTTACTCAGAATTCTGGAATTGTTTAATCCTTTTAAGGTACTCACACCTGGATCTCACACACTTTGATTACACTCGGAGAGGACAAAGAAAAAAACCTACCGGAATAATTTCACACACTCCGTATACTACCCACTTTAGATCCGCGTATGAATAATATTAATAGCTGATTAACGTATAGCAAAGGCTAAAAGCTGAATAATTAAAACCCGGTGTCGAGGCGACGCCGACGCTAAAATATGGCTGCTCCACTCAAGTGTTGTTGGCTTTGCCGACAGTAATTCCGGAGATTTAAAAACGACAGAAAAAATTATATCTCTTCTAATTAGCGGGAAAATTAGCTCTACAGCTATAACAATTGACGGCACACACTACCGATTATAAAATAAAATTTTATAATGAACTTGAGCAAAAAAAAAATTAAATTCACGGCGGGGTCCCTGTCGGTCTAATGGAACCGAAACAGCGAGACTCCCTTATTTTTTACCAACTACCTGTATTTATACCTTCGGTTGCGACCCCAAGCTAAACTACCAAGGAGCCTGACAAGTGTCTGTCATCATTCTGGCCATCGGTAAAAATTTCCACTGCTTTGCACGTAGCTTGACTTGCTTGCAGTTAGACTGTTTTTATGACAAGCGAATCTTCAAGACAATTAAAAAATACTTCTCCTGCAGGGATTTTTATGCAATTAGTCTCGTTCTGACCAGCAGATCCGAGGTTATATCTTTTCCAACTTTGGCTGCTTCATTATGGAAGGCTTGGCCGTGATTTGCGTATAAATTGGTCTCCTTAATTGGCGACGCTCTCCAGCGTTTTTTTTCTGGAGCTACGTCGCCTGAGACTAGTTTGGGGAATTGGGGACGTAACGGCGTCGCGTCCAACCAGTAATTCGCAGGTGTGCGCAGGGAAAAATTACCTGTTGCTTGATGACGGCAAACCACTTTATTCGCCGTGTTTTGGCGTGAAAGCGTTTATACAGGTAGTCAGTGATATGCTAGGACCGCCTTGTATTTTCATTGGTATCCCGCGATAGGTAGGTTCCGTATTGTTGTGGGGATTCCTTATTTTAACAATAAACTAAGGTTGTTAATCCTCGTATTGTATTTTAATACCGCTACCGCCACCTACAAGTGGGCGGTCAAACGTGGGCTTACCCGGGCCCTAGCTAGGTAGAACTTGGCTTCCCTTGAAAGGGGCTTTATGAGAGGGCGGTGTGAGTACTGTTCCTAAATTATTTAACTTTTCCTTCAATTTATTTTAGCGGAGTTTGACGTCCGTTAACACGTCCTTGAAATTGTATGTCTTTAATGTGGTGTGGATTCTCACTATTCCAAAAGTGGCAATTTTTCGTATTAAAAATATCAGCTGTTGAAAAAATTGCCCCATCGGTCCATATAATCTTATTAAAAAAAAAATGGATCATTATCTAACCTGTTCAATATAAACTGACAGAATTCCAGTCTTGAAATGTTATGGGCTTCTGTTAACCTTGTAACCGGTAAACATTTATAAGGCCTTATTTTATGTTTATGCAAAATTTTTCATATTTTTCCATTCGAGAAATTTAAATCCCTGAACGCATCAGCAATAGAATTCAATGGATTTCCTTGGAAATACAATAATACCGTTAACTCGTCATTTTCATTTGGAACTACAGTCCGTTTCTTTCTCTTCAGAGACTTTGTGATAATTGTCTATCAACAATTTTTAAATGTATTTCTACTAGTTCTGTTAAATGGTAGTTTGAAGTGGAAAGTTCTGGTGTAATTATTTTTATTGATTTATTTTATGTTTTTTGGTGTTCTGAACACGAATCTGAAGTTGTCCAACAAAAATTTTCCCCGCAAATATGAGAAATCATAAAAAAACTAAAATTAATGATTTTTAGTGGTTCTTGGCTTATAACTTGCAAACCAAGCTACTTACGTAAAAAGTGAAAATTGCCTACAATTTATATCCAACATTTTTTTGTGCGTCGTACGATTTCCACGAAAAAGATTGTTGAAATATCGGGGAAATAAGTAATTTTTGGAAAATAGCAAAAAATACCATTAACTTATATTATTTATTTCATGTAGTTAAAGCATATGCTGTCGATGCTTTCACGATTTCTTGGAGTAAAGATTTCTTTTATGCTTTGCCACCATTCTCGATAATTTTGAGGGTATTGCAAAAAATTGTTAATGACAAAGCAGAGGGCATATTAATAGTGCCTTTCTGGCCAACCCAACCATGGTTCCCTGTTGTTCGAAAAATTGCTAATTACTGAACCGATTATTTTTCCACCAAATAAAAATCTTTTATTTTCTTCCAGCAGAGAGCCCTTTCGGAGAGTCTTACCCTGGTGGGAGGGTTCTTATCACCCAATCGTACAACCTCAGAAAAATTCCAGATGAGGCAATAAATATCCTATTATCATCAATCTCAAATTCTACAATGAAACAATACGATTCTGGACTCAGGCAGTGGTGAGCGTTTTGTAAAAAATGAGGTATAGATTAAATTCATCAGTCTTGAATATAATAAAATTCCTGACTGAACAATTTGATAGGGGAATTTCATATGGAACTCTCAATAGCTTTAGATCTGCTTTGTCCTTAGTCATGGGACCAGAAATTGGCAACGATTTTAGGATAAAAAGTTTCTTCAAAGGCGTCCAGAACTTAAGACCTTCTGGACCAAGATACCACTCTACATGGGACCCCACCATTGTGCTTTTTTTTTAAAGACCTTGACTAATAAAGATATTTTGTTACAGACTAACACATAAACTGGTCACTCTTTTGGCTTTAGTCACAGGTCATAGGGCCCAAACATTTTCACTAAAATACAAACAGAAAATAACCTTATTAAAAAAGAAGGAATAGAGAAATTTACCTACGTGTCAAAACATCTGGAAGAAATAAATTTCAACCAGCCCTGGTTCTACGGTTCTTTGCAGAAAAACCCAACTTATGAGCTGCCAGTGCCTTAGTGGTTTTTATGGAAAAGACGAAAGACCTCAGAGCTTCTGACTCTGGAAAATTGCTGATCACTTATAAGAAACCTCACCATGCTGCAACGTCTCAGACTATAAGTCGCTGGATAAAGGCAACCCTTAAAAAGAGTGGCATAGATACAGAGGAGATTGCTGCGCGCAGTACAAGACATGCCTCAACCTCGGCTGCTCGTAGAAAAGGAGTATCACTAGACACAATTAGGAAGACTGCGGGTTGGTCCCAAAATTCCAACACAATTGTTGAATTTTATAATAGGCCATTATGTACCAAAAACGATTTCGCCAATGCCATTCTCGATCTAACTTAAAATAACATGCAGTTATATATGTATATTAAAAAAAAGAATTTTGTATGATAACTGGAAAATAAAAATCCTTAAGAATAGAATTTACATTCATAGGATTTGTCACAACACATGCTTTAAACATCTATAATCGTGATCTTGAGAACGAGGCGGGAAATATAATCACAATTTCAAACGAACTTACCTTAAGTGAAGTTCGATCTTGATTATATGAACCGCCTCGTTCGAAGAGATCACACCCTCCCTATCATTTACTAGAAACTCTTTAAACCCTATAACCCCTAATAGGTTGCGACAAATTCCTCAACTTTAAAATAATGACAGTCAGCGGCACGGACGAGAGGAGCGGGGACCTAGGGGGATAATGTGGAAATAAAACGCATTTCTTTAAAGCTTGTGGCGCCACCTAGTATGAAGTAGTCTTGCTCTTGCGCTTGACGCTTATCCCTTCCCGTCTTTGCCTTTGTAACAATCTGCTCCATTCGGTTTGGTTGCCGGGATCATTTGTTACGGTCTACGTGCCATGCGCAAGTGGCTTGTTTGCTATTTTTCAAATATTACTAATTTCCCCGACATTTCGACACTCTTTTGCGTGAAAACCGTACGACGTACAAAAAAATATTACGAGACATAAATTGTAGGTAATTTTCTCCTCTTTATTTTACTACAGGACCTCTTTTTGCGTAAGTAGCTTGGTTTGCCAGTTATAAGCTAAAATCCACTAAAAAAACATAATATTTTTTTGTGGTTTTTCCATGATTGCTCATATTTGCGGGAAAAAATTCGTGTTCTACACACCAAGAAACATAAAATAAATCACCAAAAACAATTACACCAAAACTCTCCACTTCGAATCTCTCTTGTGGACCATTTGACTGAACTATACTAGGAATTACGCGATGGCCGTAAAACATCCTATATTCCCGTTGAGCAGACTTAGCATTTTTATTATTTTTTAGATATACTGATAAAATGTCGTATTTTTCCATTTCATTAAAACCCATTTTGTAACAAATAACAATCTCATAATATTAGTAAAACAGATAATGATAACACAATGACAACTTTCATTCAATTACTTCTAATTTCTAGCACTTCCAACTGCATCTTAAAGCTTAAAACGCTATTTGTAACCAATACAAAGTTTAGTATTAAATATCTCGGGAACCGTAAAAGATAGCATAGGTATATGACCTAAATATTTTTGAATTCATAGAAAACATGTCTATCCAAATATACAGGGTGTTCCATTTAAAAATACATAGCTACAGTGAATATATCTTTTGTGAGACGTTCAATTGTTTTTCTGTTTACATATTTAAAATCTGCAGAAAAAATACTAAATTTTCATATACGGCAATTTGCTCTAAAATTAAAAATAAGGGAGTTAAAGGGGGGTTCAAAATATACGTGAAGACCCTGTACAGCCAATGTCTAACAACTAATCAATTTCTATTTTATCATAATTACTACCTCATACGTAATCACAGTTTGAACTTCTGTATGAAAGCTGCTCATTCCGTATCCGCTCCGCTCTGATGCTCATTTGTATTTAAAATAGAACTTTTTTATACTCATACAATGACTGATTTAGGAAAACACATTGTATCATTTACTTTATTGTTTTATTTATATTATTACATATATTACATAATTCTATTCGGCGCAGTGGCAACATGTTTGCCGCAACTTTCACACTTCGTTATCGATATCCCCTCCATCGTCGTCGTTTTGTGAATATCAACGTGTTGGTGCTAACCGGGTAGGATTATATAACATTTCCCACACAGGAAATAGAATTAGAAGTCTAATTCGTGTATCTTCGGTATTTTTCTACAATTCTGTCGAAAACCTGGAGATTTTGTCTTTTTTTACAGTTCTTTACAGTTCGATAACTCCGATGTGTTTACATTTGAAATAATAACCGCCAATTTACGAAGCTTTTTGGTTATGGTTTCTATAACATGTTCTGTGATTATAACTTCCTTTTGGAAAGAACGGTTTTGCAATAATTTTATAAGGTACGGAATTTTTTTGCCTCAATAAGTTGTTTTTGTGCTACATTTAAGAATAATTATTTTAAAACATGATGCAATGCAAAGTTGTCCTTCCTTTATTAAAGGTGATTTGATAAAATACATATAACATAATTTTGCAGATGGTACCAATTCAGATACAAAACATAATTATTTTAGAAGAAGAGGAAAGAAGGGAGTATAACACTTTATTTTTTTGCAACAGTATCATACCAGAGAACAATTGGTCAGAGTTGGAACTTCTCAATTTCTCAGCAAAGTGCATCGAGATGTATTAATGAAGTTAGCAATCTCATTGTGACTCACTTGGCGCCTGACTGGATAGTGTTTCCTGATAACCCAAACACAATTAATACAGTTAAAGCTAAATTTATGAGGAAAACTCGCTTCCCAGGACAGGACGCCTATTCTTGAGTTGCGGGAATATTCATTTCATGAGAAGTTTCTCCTGAAATCATATTTTGCGTATTCTTGAACAACTGAGAATAATCACTTTCTATTAAAAGTCGAGAGAAATTGCTTCTCCTACTAAAGAGCAGTAGAAGACCTAATTTTCGAGAGAAAAATGCGCGTTGTTGAACCCATGAGTGACTCAACTGACCGAAATAAGTGAAACATAACCTCTAACCTCATTTGAAATAAAATCACAAAGCATTAGTACATACCTAAATAAATTATTTCTTTAAAATATACAACGCTTTTAATTGCGTAAAAGTGTAAACAATTAATACAAATGGAGTTTGATGAAGTATTTCTTATAAACCAACTATTTAATGATGTGATGGAAGCAGAAGAAAATGTAGCTGCTGAAGAACCCCGATTTTATGAAAGGCAGGATGCCTTTTCTTTATCAGATGAGCAATTTATAAAAAATTTTAGGCTTAATAAACATTTAGCACAAGTTATACAGTTGTTAACTCCTTATATGCGACCACCCTCAAGAAAATCTGCTGTTAGTATTGAAACAAAGGTAAGTAAATTAAAATAGAGACAGTACCCACATCTAACGGGCTATCACGGGTTTTTTGACTTTGGAATTTGGATTTTCATGTTCAATTTGCAGGTTTTGGTGGCGTTACATTTTTATGGACATGGCTCATATCAAGCGGGAGTTGGCAAACATATATTCACAGCCATTAGCCAACCGACTGTTAGCCGATGTGTGTCTGAAGTCACAAATGCCCTTAACTTAGACGAAATTATGCAGAATTTTATACGGTTTCCACGCAATGTCCAGGAACTTGAAGCATTAAAGTTAAGGTATTTACTGTAATTAATAGCAAATAACAATAACATACAGTAAAACATTGTATATCATTTTTAAGTTTTTTAGAAAATACCAATTTCCAGGGATCATTGGTTGTGTTGATGGTACCCACATTGCTTTGAAAAGACCAAAAGAAAATGAAGAAATTTTTGTGAATAGAAAAAATTATCATTCGTTAAATGTGCAGTTGGTAAAAGCTTAAACAACAAAAGCACCAAAGGAATATATAGAGATGTTTTGATCATTGTTGTAGGTCTGCGATGAAAATTTAAAAATTATAAACGTAAATGCTAGATTTCCTGGAGGAAGTCACGATTCACATGTGTGGAGGCAGTCGAGAATTTCTCATGTCATGGAAAATATTTATCGAAATGTGCAACAACCATTTTTCTTTTTAGGGGATTCTGGCGAGTTAAGTGTAACCAATATAAAACTTATAATAAAACATGTAAAATCTTAACTTTTTTCAGGATATCCGCTGCGTCCCTAGTTACTAATTCCTTTACAAGACCCTGTTCCTGCAACTCCAGAATGGCGATTTAATAATGCTTTAACAAGCATACGGAGCAGCATCGAACGATGTAATGGAGTATTAAAAAATAGGTTAGATGCCTCCTCAAGCATCGTGTATTACACTATGAACCTGACGTAGCAGCTAAAATTGTTAATGCATGTGTTGTGTTACACAACTTATGTATTGAAAACAATATTCCTGAACCAAATGAAGATGACATTCTTGATTACGACTTTGGGCAATATGCCCCTGAAAACCAACCAGAACGTAATGATGCACTGGAAAGAGTAAATCGCGACTTGGTTGCTGGAAGACAGTTACGACAAAGAATTGTTAATACAAATTTTAGAGATTAGTGCCAGAAATATGTACAGTGTGTCCACGGATTGAGTGCATATAAGGTATAAATGACAAAAAGTTCTAGAGTTGGGTTTTCATATTCTGGGGATCGATCCTGCTTAGTCTCAAACTAAGATATTGGAAAAATGAGCCAAATCAATTAATATACGGGGTGTTTTTAGGCCGAATTCTAAAAATTAGTCAAGAGTAAACTGTCTTTATTTTTGAAAATGTAACAAAAATGTATTAAGAAAAGTTGTTTAGAATTAAAACTTATGAAAGACTTTCAATTTTATACAATCGATCACCAGAATATGAAAACCCAACTCTAGAACTTTTTGTTATTTACACCTTATATGTACTCAATCCGTGGACACACTGTATATTGTTATTTTGTGTTCCGACAATGTAAAAGTATATAAATAAATGACTCATAAATAGATATACACGTTTATTATTTTATATCTATTATTTAAATGTAGGTACCCTTACTATATTATATAAATACAAATAAATAGTATCCTTCCTATACTAAATAAAATAAATAGTATCCTTACTATATTCAATAAAAACAAATAGTATCTTAGATTATGTACTCGCTAAAGTCTGCAGCCAGTGCGTCAAAAAAACAAAAACCTATGTGTATCTAACATTTTCAATGTTATGGTCTATGGATTTTAATGTATGCAGAATTTCATTATTTATATTGTTGTTATTTTCCAATGCAGTTATTTTTCTCACTTCATATTGCTTTCTGTGCTCTAGATATGCAATTTTTTGCTGACAATATTTTTCATTAATGTCATTTTTCTTATCCATTCCCTTTATTAGCTGCTGCGACAATTTTAAAGAGCCTTCTAGGCGTTGTTTCTTAGTCATCCGTTGTGATATTTTTTTAGACTTCACAGTAGGTGTACTTAAGGGAAAATTAAGGTGTACGAGTGATCAGTCTGTATATCCACCTCATCGACTTCAGGATAAGTAACTGACCCCATCGCAGTTGAAAAATCAATTTCAACATCATTTCTTTGCTGACATGGCTAAGAAAAACAGAACTATAAAAATTTCTGTGAATACTAAACCTTTCAAAAAATAATTTGTCTAAAATGCTTCGTTATCTAACTAACGAGCCTGATAACCTGTCACAACCATTACTAATCTCATTTTCCTTATCAACTACACACTCTGTATAAGATTCCTTTACAGAAGATATTCCATCAATTGATACAGGAGAAATCATATCTAAAATGGTGTTATCACATGTTTTTAAACAAATCTCGCTTGGTCCGCCACCACCTGTTTTATTGGCATGAATCTTGTATTGCACAGCCTTGCGCTTCACATTCTTTTTTAAATCTTGCCAGGTCTACAAAAAGGGCACAATTCGTTAAGAAAGGGAAGGTTTAATAAACATGCCTAAACAGACAAAGAAATATACTAGAAATGAAATCCAAAGAAGTCAGAAATCCATAGAGGTAAATTTTTAATAGGATAAAATTGCAAAATAAAATTTATTTTGCAATTAATACTCTTTTCAGAGCTTATTTGCAAACTATCTACATTTAACTGATAAAATGGTCAGTACTACGAATGTAGAAAGCAAATAATTTAATATTTGCAATAAGCCTCACCAGACGGATTAATCCAAAAAAGGACTCCTTCTGTTATCAGGCAGTGCAAGTCACCATCCCATGGACCGGTTTCTGGCTTATTAGCCTTCATCAGCATGGTATAGGCAACTCACACTGCATGACATCAGAAGGACTCCAGATCTTGTTAACATCGATCGACATGAAGTCGGTAAGATGCAAATGTGGACCGTGGGGCCCTCTGGTGAAACTTATTGCAATGTGGAATTTGCCCAGACTAGGCTTGTATGATAGAAATGAAATCCAAAGAAGTCAGAAATCCATAGAGGTAAATTTTTAATAGGATAAAATAGCAAAATAAATTTTACTATTCAGTCTTAATCCTCTAATGTCTTAAAAAGACATAAATACTCTTTTCAGAGCTTATTTGCAAACTATCTACATTTAACTGATAAAATGGTCAGTACTACGAATGTAGAAAGCAAATAATTTAATATTTGCAATAAACCTCATTTATTAGACATTAGAGGATTAAGACTGAATAGTAAAATTTATTTTGCTATTTTATTCTATTAAAAATTTACCTCTATGGATTTCTGACTTCTTTGGATTTCATTTCTATCAAACGAGCCTAGTCTGGGCAAATTCCACATTGCAATAAGTTTCACCAGAGGGCCCCACGGTCCACATTTGCATCTTACCGACTTCATGTCGATCGATGTTAACAAGATCTGGAGTCCTTCTGATGTCATGCAGTGTGAGTTGCCTATACCATGCTGATGAAGGCTAATAAGCCAGAAACCGGTGCATGGGATGGTGACTTGCACTGCCTGATAACAGAAGGAGTCCTTTTTTGTATTAATCCGTCTGGTGAGGCTTATTGCAAATATTATAAATTACTTGCTTTCTACATTCGTAGTACTGACCATTTTATCAGTTAAATGTAGATAGTTTGCAAATAAGCTCTGAAAAGAGTACTTATGTCTTTTTAAGACATTAGAGGATTAAGACTGAATAGTAAAATTTATTTTGCTATTTTATCCTATTAAAGAAATATACCTTTCTCCATTGACGCCAGTCTTTGGTAGCTCCTCCTGCGATAGAATTTAGTAATTCAGCAACTTCCTCCCATAATTGTTGCGCCTTTTTGAATTTAAACTCCTGAGAAAATCGGCCCGATTGTAATTCCGGATGATTTTTCATGAATTCTATGAGAACTTCTTTTTGATTTTTATTAATAGGTATGTTTCTTTCTCTGTTCATTATGGGTACTAAATATTAACAAATGATAATAATTTAAAAAATAAACAGTCGACACGAATGAATCACATCTAACTTTTAAATAATGTAGGAAACCTAACCCTAAATACAGCGGCAGTAGTTGTTACAAACACAGAAAGTAGTTCAAATTGAGCATAGAAATTTGACAACAGAGCGTACTCCGAGCATTAAGAATTAGATACCGCGTTGATATTCAAGAATATGACATTATTTGTCTATTATGAGAACAACGTTAGGAAGTGAGAAATCCTATTCTCTTAAGAGAAAGTTCACATCTCTTAACTTCAAGAATAGGGGTCCAGGAGTTTTGGGAGCTATCGATTGCACTCATATATTCATCATAGCCCCAGTTGTAGAAGAACATAACTACTTGAACAGAAAGGGATATCATTCGAAGAATGTTCAAATCGTAAGTGCCATTTACCTAATAACTTAGTATTCTTAATAATAAAAGTTACGTTTTTTTGTTATAATCAATTTTCCTGCCAGTTGACATTTTAGTTTTATTAGCCACTTACTACGATTACTTATTAGAAAAAGAAGTCATTTAATTTAACTTTCAGATATGTGACGCTAATCTGTTAATCTTAAATATAAACAGTCTCTACCCTGATGCAGCTCACGACTCATTTATATGGAGAAATTCTGTAATTCATGATGAATTACAAAGATGATATAATGCAGGTAATAAATTAAATTAAAGTCGAAAATGTACAATTACCTTTATTGCTGATGTTGCAGGTGATAATAATAGCTAGCTATCCCCAGCAGCCTTGGCTAATGACACCAGTTGTTAATGCTGCTCCTGGTACACCTGAATTTCACGAAACTGTATAGAACGATTAAACGGAGAAAATTAAGGTATGATCCTGTAACTGTGGGGAAAATTATAACTTCATGTGCAGTTCTACGGAATATGTTGTCATGTATTTTAAGTCACTAACCCCGAACTAATCAAATAAAGCAACAAAACAAAATATAAATAAAAAGTAAATTCCATTCGAAACAGGCAAAAGTGCATATTCCTTCTGATAAAACTAACCCGAGAAGCTTACGTAGCATACTCAAGTAATTCATAAATGTAAAAAGGATATTAAGTCTTGAATCCAGTCGTTGAATCAGCTGTGCAACGCCTGTTGAATAGAGAGAGGTCAACGATCTTTATGTAAACACAAGGGTCAGCTACGCTGAAATATACAGAAATTAAACAAATCAAACATACCAGTGATATAAATACACTGTGTTACATTGCATTAAAATAATCAATAACCCAACATTTTTGGTGTATTATTCTAAACAAAAGTTTGAACGATTATGAGCTACTATTAAACACGGATGGATTTCATTTATTAAATATTAACAAAATTGTAAGCAATTAATTTTAATACAAACCTGTAAAACCTCCAGTCCAGTCAAAAGACCAGACTCCATGTAAAGTAGTTCATAAGAAATAAGTGAAGTGATGTGCAACGAGTGTTTGTGAGTCCTAACGGCAAAGGAAAACTTCATATCAGGAATCGTAGACATATGGGTATCCAAGGATTCGTCTTAAAATAAAGAAGCTAAAAATAACATAATATCACTGAAAAATTGCATATTAAAGTGGTTAAAAGGCGAAAATGCTAACCTATTTGACATGTCAAAATCCAGAAATCCATGATTTTGTGCATTTTCGGCCGGTCCATAGCGACAAAACAAAATAAAAGAGTTGTTGATAAGCCGTAATAAAAGCAACCCCACGTCCAGATCGCTCCCAAAAGAAACTGAAAAATAGAAGAGAAAAATTAAATTCTTGGGATACAAGCAGAGTATAACGATGGTGCAATACCAAGCATCATAAGAAAATACCAATTCGACAGCAACTTACCAGAAAATAAGGTAAAAATCATCATAAATTATACGCAGCTTTATGATTGGTGGAAATCCTAGGCGGTTTCCAAGGCCTATTTAGCTTCCCAGAGCGAACAAACTAGGTTCAAATAAACTGTTAACATTCACAACCATATTCGCGTCACAGACGTTATAAATGTCAAAATTTATAGTTAAAGTGGCACGAAACGAAATTGTCCGAAAAACAAAACTGACCGAAAACGTAATTACCCGAAAATAACAGGACTATATGAAAAATCTTTAATTTTAGGAAAATTGTTGTTCATAAGGACTTTGTCCGCACATGTTATAGGATAAGTTAATCTAAGTTAGAGTAGGGATTTTAATTTAAGAATCAGTTGCCCATAAACCTTTAAATTCTTTAAATAAAAACCAAATTTGTCAATAAGTCCATCTCTGAGTAATACTAGTAACAAAAATTAATAAGTGTCGATGCATCAGCAGAGACATCTACCAGTCAAGGGAAGTATTCAATTGCAAACTTTAAAAGATCTCTATCTATAAAAGATCCATTCAGATTATAGTAGAATAAAACAGTGTGAAACATAAACAAATCTTTATTCAAGAAGCATACAGTAGTTGAATCAACAGGTAAGGCATTTCTTCAACAGGAGAAGGTAACTCAAAAGCCCTGAAAGAAAAAAAAGAGCTATAGCAAAGCTATAGTAAGTTTCTCAGTTATTTATCCAAGATCATACGCTCTGTCGCTTATAAAATTCAAATTAGAGGAGTATCAAACCCAGTGGCGGGCTGATCGTATGTAGATAAAATAAAATTTAAAATTCAAAAACTAATCGATTTATATACTAGAGCATGCATAAAAACATATGTGAATAAAATTTAAATATACAAACGTGCAAAAATTAAATAATAAATATAATAAAGAATATCTTAAATATTAAAATTAAAACTTACCTTGTGCTAAATAATAAAACAAAATCAATAATTTCTGAAGACAAAATCAAAAATAAAAATAAATAAAAATAATCTCATAGTATTCTCTAATATCATAACGTAAATAATAGGAACCCAACCTATCATAACATAATTAATTGGCGCTCAACTTATCTCAACAAAAATAATTGATTTACTAACGTAGGCTCAAAATAAAAATAGGGAATCACGAATATCATAATAAAAAAATAAAGAGTCGCACGTACCACAACATAAATAATTGGCGCCCAACGTGGGGCCATCACAACAAATATTAATTGGGGCCCGAACAAGCACCCATCATAACATTATTAATTGGCGAACCAACGTGGGGCGCTCGATTAAGCCAGGGCAAACTTAAGACTCGAAAAAGACAGGGAAAACAAATACAAAATGGAATTACGATCGGGAAAAAGTACGTTGGACGAGATAGAACGGGAGGAAACAGGCGAGACAACGTCGACCACCGAAAGTGCAAGTACAACGACTGAGATGACTATATTACAACAAATGACTATCTTATTTAAACAACAATCTGACAACTTCGACCAAAAATTTGAACAACAAAAAATTGAAATTCAAAACCAATTTAGTAATTTTGAAAATAAATTCGAACAACAAAAGAATGATTTAAATGAGAGGTTCGGTCAAATAAATAAGGGAATCGAGGAAAAAGTAAATAATATAAATAGTAAATTAGAAGAACAAACGGGAAATATAAACAAAAACGAGTTAGACATATCACTGACAAACAGACGAATAGACACCATACACACAAACATAGGAGACATACAGACAAAGATAAACATTGGAAATTCTACAATTGAAAAGAAAGTTGGGGATATACAACAAGAAATCCGAGAACAAGACCAGACAGACCCAAATGACATCAATATTTTGAAAATTAAAACAGACAAGGAAGTCAAAATCATAAAGGGGGATATTAGACAAATCGGCACGCCTCCTAACTTACCATTTGTGGGTACGACACACCTACAGATAGACAAATATTGCAAATTTTATGGAGACAAGAAGAGTCAACCGAACATTCTTTTTAAACCACTTGACCTAATTTTGAATAACATTCCGAAACTGTTAGATGACAAAGTCCATATAAAAATCATTGAGAACAACCATTTCTACTCAGACAAGACACCATACAATGACACGAAAATATGCCAAATTGTATTTTTTGAGAGAACGGTTCCGAGTAGATCGTGGCCAATTAAAGAATTCGGAATTGTAGAAAAACCACACCGAGAAAACGATCAAACGATCAATAAAAGAGCACAAAAATTCAAAGGGTCCAAAATAAAAATGTAAATTCCAAAAAACGAATAGGATCGACAAAATTCACGACAACCAACCTAGGAAAACAGGACAACGATTACCAAAAAAACAAAAAAAAAAAAATAATAAAAAATAAAGGGGAATTGTAAATTGTATAGAATCAAGGATGAAACTTGAATAGATAGTGGAACAAAACCAAAACGGACAAACAAAGACATAAAATTCGAAAAAGCAAAATTAAATAGAAATTAATCCTATAAAAGAAAACGGATTTCAATAAATAAAAAAAAAAAAAAAAAAAAAAAAATGTAACGAAATAGAATAAATTCAACTGACAAATACAGAACTAACCACAAAAAGGAAAATTAAAATAAGTAAACTAAAACATAAAAGGAAAATAAAAAATGGCTACAGGAAGACCATGATTGTGTTGTAATGCTTTGTACGAAAGTAAACTGTACAGTAGGTAAGAATTGTCTTAACCAAATTGGAGCTATCACAAATTTCGATGGTGAATTTAAAATAATGAATGAATTAAAAAGCCTCGAGAAAATGGGGACAAATAAATTCAATCCCAAAAAAGGGAAAATGAAAATTAAAAACTCATGCACAAATGAAATGTGGTGAGAAATAAATTTTGAATAAAATTAATATCGAAATTTGGAAGCGAAAATTGGAAGGGATTATTTGCACCGAACTACATAAACCGGTAGTGTGAAAATTTATTAATGCAAATATGTTATTCTTAATAAACCATTGCAAATTTAGAAAAACAAAAAGTCAAAGAAGCGTTAAGTAAACAAAGAAAAAAGAAAAGAATTAGCAGAAAATTAAAGGATAAAATAACATTTGAAATATCTAACGTAATAAACGACAGCGTGTATGAAATCAGAAATGTCAAAGATAATTTTATTAGAGGAAAATTCCACATTAACCTGTTATACCCATATAAAAATTAAAATACATTGTTTTTGCCAAAATAACAAATTTGCTGAAGGCAGAAATATGTGATTTGTGTCAAAAGGGGAAATGTCATGTATTTTAAGTCACTAACCCCGAACTAATCAAATAAAGCAACAAAACAAAATATAAATAAAAAGTAAATTCCATTCGAAACAGGCAAAAGTGCATATTCCTTCTGATAAAACTAACCCGAGAAACTTACGTAGCATACTCAAGTAATTCATAAATGTAAAAAGGATATTAAGTCTTCAATCCAGTCGTTGAATCAGCTGTGCAACGCCTGTTGAATAGAGAGAGGTCAACGATCTTTATGTAAACACAAGGGTCAGCTACGCTGAAATATACAGAAATTAAACAAATCAAACATACCAGTGATATAAATACACTGTGTTACATTGCATTAAAATAATCAATAACCCAACATTTTTGGTGTATTATTCTAAACAAAAGTTTGAACGATTATGAGCTACTATTAAACACGGATGGATTTCATTTATTAAATATTAACAAAATTGTAAGCAATTAATTTTAATACAAACCTGTAAAACCTCCAGTCCAGTCAAAAGACCAGACTCCATGTAAAGTAGTTCATAAGAAATAAGTGAAGTGATGTGCAACGAGTGTTTGTCCTAACGGCAAAGGAAAACTTCATATCAGCAATCGTAGACATATGGGTATCCAAGGATTCGTCTTAAAATAAAGAAGCCAAAAATAACATAATATCACTGAAAAATTGCATATTAAAGTGAAAAAAGGCGAAAATGCTAACCTATTTGACATGTCAAAATCCAGAAATCCATGATTTTGTGCATTTTCGGCCGGTCCATAGCGACAAAACAAAATAAAAGAGTTGTTGATAAGCCGTAATAAAAGCAACCCCACGTCCAGATCGCTCCCAAAAGAAACTGAAAAATAGAAGAGAAAAATTAAATTCTTGGGATACAAGCAGAGTATAACGATGGTGCAATACCAAGCATCATAAGAAAATACCAATTCGACAGCAACTTACCAGAAAATAAGGTAAAAATCATCATAAATTATACGCAGCTTTATGATTGGTGGAAATCCTAGGCGGTTTCCAAGGCCTATTTAGCTTCCCAGAGCGAACAAACTAGGTTCAAATAAACTGTTAACATTCACAACCATATTCGCGTCACAGACGTTATAAATGTCAAAATTCGGACTCGGCACTGCAAATTTTATAGTTAAAGTGGTGTTGCAGCATTAATTTCCCCAAAGTCGTTTCCCGTTTTAAAAAGTGGCAACCACGCTTTATCGGCGACGAGAGCGACCGGCTGATCGCGAAGAAGAAGACGTGTGTGTGTCAAGCCGAGACAAAGAGACGAAAGCACGCAATTTGTTATTTCTCATAGCATAATATGCATTTAATGTATTATACAAGTAAATAAATTACAGTCCAACAATTAAGGTGTATAAGTTATTACAACTATAAACAAGTGGTCCTTCAAGAGCCGCATAGAGGCAATTATCAGTGAAAAAGAGCTAGAAAAGACAATACATAACCAACAATTTCCAGCGTGATCGAACCAACGCAGTTTCAGCAGTCAGTACGCTTCGCAAGTACAGTGGCCCAGTACAAGAAATCCAGATTGCCGCTGTGGAGCTGTGCATGAACAATATTGAACATTTGATTGGTGAGCTATAACTACACAATTTCACAAAAAAGCAAGCAACTTGTGGATAAAAACGGGTGAGTCGTTCCTTTTTTATTCCCACCAAGCCTATTTTGTCTAGAATTATTGGTTTCTATTTGTGACAACGTTAAATTTCTATTATTATTTGGTTAATTGTACAGTAAAATTAGAAAAATGACGGACGAATCCTTAAAAAGAAAAAGGGGAGCTATTAAAGCTCGTCTCACTAATTTTATTAAATTCATTGAAAGTTTGCAAGCCATTGAAGGAGGTTTAACACAATTAAAGTATGTTGAGTTACAAGATAGGCTGGTAAAAATTGAAAAAATATTTCACGATTTTGACGAGATACAAACCGATATCGAGGGAACTGCAGCAAGCGAACATTTAGATGCACAATATACAGAGCGAATAGAATTTGAGGATTTGTTTTATAAGTGGATAGCTGTCGCAAAAAATATAGCAGGCGATTATTTAAATAAAATCCCTATAGTAAATACCCCTAATAATGTTTCTACTAGTGCCGCATCATCAGTTGACTCGATACCTGTTTCTACCCCCTCTATTATACGTCAAAATCCTATAAATTCTGTCAAATTGCCTACAATATCTTTGCCTACATTTCAAGGGAATTACGAGGGTTGGCTGGAATTCCGCGACACTTTTGAATCACTCATACATGGCAACGAGTCTTTGACAGACATTCAAAAATTTCATTATCTAAGGGCCTCGCTAGAAGGTGGTGCAGCTCTTGTGATAAAATCTGTAGAGTTTACCGCGGCTAGTTACAAGAATGCGTGGGATACACTTTGTGAACGTTACAATAACACGAAATTACTAGTACATAATCACGTAAAATCGGTGTTTACTTTAGAGCCCATTTTTAAAGAATCATCAGCTAAAATTCGAAAACTTATCGACGATATCTCCAAGCATTTGCGAGCACTAGTTCAGCTTGGCCAAAGTACAGATAACTGGGATACTTTAATAATTTTTTTGGTAACTTCCAAACTAGACAATAGAACCTTAAGAGAATGGGAGAATTACATAGCAAAAAAATGCGATTTGCCAGATCTAGACGATTTAAAAACTTTTCTAAAAAAGCGCGCGGATTTTCTTGAAACTATTGAGTACAAGAATAATGAAAAAGGTAACGATAACAAAACAAAGCAGCAAGTGTACAAACAACATTCTAGATCACTTTTAACTACCAGTTATTCTTGTAACTATTGCAAAAAGGATCATTCTATATATTCGTGCGCCGAGTTTTTGAATTTAACCATTAAGCAAAGATCGGATTTTGTAACAGGAGCCAAATTGTGTTATAATTGTTTAAGAGAAGGTCATACTACAAAACGCTGTAAACTAGGGCCATGCACAAAATGCAAGGCGTGGCACAATACTCTCTTGCATTCAGAAGTTAGTACGAAAACTAACAACGATAATTCTAATGAAAATCAAGCGGTGACCAGCGCGTGTAGCAGCGGGCTTATTAATTCAAATCAAGTAATATTATCTACGGCTCAGGTCAAAGTGATTGCAAAAGATGGCAAAGTTTATAACGCACGCTTGCTATTGGATTCCGGGTCGCAGAGTTCTTTTATAACTTCGGCTTTTTGTGATTTATTAGGACTGGACAAGAAACAAGCTAATATTTCTGTTGTCGGCATATCTAATACTATTTCAAATATACAGAGCAAGTGTGATATTGAAATTCATTCAATGTATAGTTCCTTTAGAGCAAAACTGTCTTGTTTCATTTTAAAACAAATAACTAGTAGTCTGCCAAGTTTCGAAATTGACATAGCCTTGTTAAACATTCCTCAAGGTATCCAGTTAGCGGATCCAGAGTTTTTTAAACCCAATAACATTCAAATTCTAGTGGGCGCGGAGTTGTTTTGGAATTTGATATGCCCTGGCAATATTTCGTGCGGCAAACATAAACCAAGATTACAAGAGACAAAGTTAGGTTGGGTTGTCTCTGGTCAAATATGTTGTTCGTCAAACAATAATATCAATACGTCGTGTAATTTGAGCATACAAGAATCTAGCGATATTAACAACATTCTTTCCAAATTCTGGGAACTAGAGGAATGCGAGGTTGCCAAACCTCTTTCAGACGACGACATAGCCTGTGAGCACAATTTTGTTGAAACCACGCGCAGGGATAAAGACGGTCGATTTATCGTTACAATGCCGCTAAATCAGTCACCAGAATGCTTAGGACAATCGAGAAATATGGCTGAAAAAAGTTTCTATTCTATCGAGCGCAGATTAAACAAGAATGAATCTTTGCGACAACTATACGTAGACTTTATGCGTGAGTACCAGGCTCTCAATCATATGTCTCCAGTTGAAGTTAATCCTGACAATTCCAAAGTTGAGTATTTCATGTGTCATCATGGCGTTTTGCGCGAAGAGAGTTTAACGAGCAAGTTAAGGGTAGTTTTTAACTGCTCTGCATTGACGAGTAACGGATTATCTTTAAACAATATACAGCGAATTGGTCCAGTTCTGCAGGATGATTTGCTCTCCATAGTCATGCGATTTAGATATCATAATTATGTTTTTTCCGCGGACGTTACAAAAATGTATCGCATGGTATTAATGTCTCCAGATCAGCGTAACCTCCAAAAAATATTTTGGCGCGAAAGCCCTACTGATGAACTGAAATCATATGTTCTAAATACCGTCACTTACGGTCAAACTTCGTCTAGTTTTCTTGCTATCCGTTGCCTTGTCGAGTTAGCAAACGAGTGTTCCGAATCAAAACCAGAAATAGCGCGCATTATAAAAAAGGATATGTACGTTGACGATTTGCTTTCTGGTGCAACTACTATCGAGCATGCGCAGTCCATTTGTCAAGAAGTCTCTAGCATTTTGAAAGGTGGCTGTTTCGAGTTAAGAAAATGGCGGTCGAACGATCCAAAAATTCTTGAAAGTATCAAAAGTTCTGACTCTTCCAGTCACAGCGTACTAGAATTCGCACCAGGCGATACAGCCAAAACTCTGGGACTTAATTGGTGCTCTAAAACCGATTCTCTTATTTACAATATTGCCGTTCCTTATTCACGGTCGTGTACAAAGCGCAGTATCTTGTCGATTATTGCAAGGATCTTTGATCCACTAGGTCTATTAAGTCCCTGTACTATAATAGCGAAAACACTAATGCAACAATTATGGATCGAAAAAATATCGTGGGACGCAAAATTACCAGAGCATTTATTAACTACATGGCTCAAGTTTCAGAACGAGCTCATAAACTTAAATCATTTAACCATAAAAGAATTAAACCAAGCCACTAAACGTCTAGTTAAACAATGTCAGCAAGAGTCCTTCAAAAATGAATTCGAAGTTTTGATTCAAAATAAAACCCTAGAAAGAAAAAGTAAATTATTTAGTTTAAACGCATTTTTGGATTCAGAACAAATTATTCGAGTAGGTGGCCGATTAAAAAACTCAGATTTTCCAGCAGAGAAAAAACATCCCATTGTTTTGCACGCAAGTCACACTTTTACGAAACTTCTATTTAAATATGAACATTTAGTTTTATGTCATTGTGGTCCCCAACTTTTACTGTCACATATTAGGAACGATTATTGGCCTATCTCTGGGCGCAATTTGGCTCGTGCTACTGTAAAAGGATGCATCCGATGTTTTAGATTCAAGCCCGATTTTGTGCAGCCCATTATGGGTGACTTGCCGCGAGAGCGCACCATTCCTTCTAGCCCCTTTACAGTAACCGGCATAGATTATGCTGGCCCTTTTTTAGTTCGAGATCGAAAGGGTCGCGGATGCAAGTATGAAAAATGTTGGGTTGGTTTGTTTGTCTGCTTTTCGACAAAAGCGACTCATTTAGAGTTGATATCAAGTTTATCCACCGACGCGTTTTTGCAAGCTTTGCGTCGATTCGTATCAAGACGAGGTAAGCCATCGAAGTTATATTCTGACAATGGCTCAAACTTTACAGGTGCATATAAAGAATTGGCCAAATTCGTAAAAAACAATAAAGATCAATTAGCATCTTCAAGCACCATAGAGAATATTGATTGGCAATTCATTCCTCCCTATGCGCCTCACTTCGGAGGGCTTTGGGAAGCTGGAGTGAAGAGTGTAAAACATCATCTTAAACGTGTCCTCGCAGGTGCTAGCTTAACCTTCGAAGAATTCACTACCGCGTTGTCACAGATTGAAGCTATTCTTAATTCTAGGCCTTTGTGTCCTTTATCTCCAGACCCGAATGATTTTACCCCCCTTTCCCCGGCTCACTTTCTCATCGGCAGATCGTTGGTCGCAGCTCCAGATGAAAATGTGCGAGAAATCCCTATGAACAGATTAAACCGCTTCCAACTAGTGCAACAAATTGTGCAACATTTTTGGAACAGGTGGAAAACGGACTATATCTCTGAACTTCAGTGCCGTCATAGTTGGCAAAAGGCCAAGGGCGAATTGCAAGAGGGTGCCTTAGTGATAATAAAGGACGACAACTCGAGTCCCACCGAATGGCGCTTAGGACGTATTTTAAGTCTCCACAAAGGGCAAGATGGTGTCGCCCGTGTTGCTTCTATAAAAACAGTCAAAGGAGTGATCCGCCGGAGCTACAATAGACTATGTTTACTTCCTATTGACGTTGAAAATCCATTGGATTCCAAGGCGGGGGGCATGTTGCAGCATTAATTTCCCCAAAGTCGTTTCCCGTTTTAAAAAGTGGCAACCACGCTTTATCGGCGACGAGAGCGACCGGCTGATCGCGAAGAAGAAGACGTGTGTGTGTCAAGCCGAGACAAAGAGACGAAAGCACGCAATTTGTTATTTCTCATAGCATAATATGCATTTAATGTATTATACAAGTAAATAAATTACAGTCCAACAATTAAGGTGTATAAGTTATTACAACTATAAACAAGTGGCACGAAACGAAATTGTCCGAAAAACAAAAGTGACCGAAAACGTAATTACCCGAAAATAACAGGACTATATGAAAAATCTTTAATTTTAGGAAAATTGTTGTTCATAAGGACTTTGTCCGCACATGTTATAGGATAAGTTAATCTAAGTTAGAGTAGGGACTTTAATTTAAGAATCAGTTGCCCATAAACCTTTAAATTCTTTAAATAAAAACCAAATTTGTCAATAAGTCCATCTCTGAGTAATACTAGTAACAAAAATTAATAAGTGTCGATGCATCAGCAGAGACATCTACCAGTCAAGGGAAGTATTCAATTGCAAACTTTAAAAGATCTCTATCTATAAAAGATCCATTCAGATTATAGTAGAATAAAACAGTGTGAAACATAAACAAATCTTTATTCAAGAAGCATACAGTAGTTGAATCAACAGGTAAGGCATTTCTTCAACAGGAGAAGGTAACTCAAAAGCCCTGAAAGAAAAAAAAGAGCTATAGCAAAGCTATAGTAAGTTTCTCAGTTATTTATCCAAGATCATACGCTCTGTCGCTTATAAAATTCAAATTAGAGGAGTATCAAACCCAGTGGCGGGCTGATCGTATGTAGATAAAATAAAATTTAAAATTCAAAAACTAATCGATTTATATACTAGAGCATGCATAAAAACATATGTGAATAAAATTTAAATATACAAACGTGCAAAAATTAAATAATAAATATAATAAAGAATATCTTAAATATTAAAATTAAAACTTACCTTGTGCTAAATAATAAAACAAAATCAATAATTTCTGAAGACAAAATCAAAAATAAAAATAAATAAAAATAATCTCATAGTATTCTCTAATATCATAACGTAAATAATAGGAACCCAACCTATCATAACATAATTAATTGGCGCTCAACTTATCTCAACAAAAATAATTGATTTACTAACGTAGGCTCAAAATAAAAATAGGGAATCACAAATATCATAATAAAAAAATAAAGAGTCGCACGTACCACAACATAAATAATTGGCGCCCAACGTGGGGCCATCACAACAAATATTAATTGGGGCCCGAACAAGCACCCATCATAACAATGTGTATAAAAGGAGGACTTGAAATCGACAGGTTTATGGTTATCCCAGAAGAACTTTCAGATCAAGCAGGAATGGGATATATTGAAAATAATTTAAATAATGGATTTTAGGCAAGAAGACAATTAATTCAGAGATATTTTGTTTGATTTTTAAATGTATTTTTGTATTTTCTTTCTTAATTGTCTTCTTGCCTCAAATCCATTATTCAAAGATATTTTGATTGATTTTTAAATGCGTTTTTGTATTTTCTTCCCTTTCTTATTTGGGATTTATTACCACATTCTTGAATATTTCCCAGACAATCTGGAATATATCTGGATTTTTAATAAAAACCTATACGCCTGTGGCTTTACAATAAATTGAGATGGGGCAAAAATTTTAAAAAAAGAGAAAAATTTAAAAATCAGCAATAATTTTACTAAATGAAGGTAAATGCGTATCAAACTATTCTGTAGATTGTTTTACGGGTTTTTTTCGTATAATTAGCCACTCCCCTACAGAGTTTATTTGAAGAAATACAAATTTTATATAGAAAACTTGCAGTATTTTTCCTGAATTTTAAAAATCTGCCAATAAAACAAACAAATGACAATCACAAAGTGGCGAAATTCTATAAATTTTATAAATTTTTTTTATGGAACGCTGTATATTATTATATTTTCGAAATCCTTATAATTTTCTAATTTCAAAAATATATTAAGTTTTTATGAGTTGACGTAAACATACCTCGATTTTGCGCACAAGTCTACGCGGTAAACGCGGGATGATCGCTACAGGACTGGCATCACAGATACTTTTTAGACAGGGACGGATTGAAATGATTTAACATAATAAGAATAAATATGATAAAATTCTCTTGGATGGTAAAACACATTCGTAATTATTTCGATACATTAATATAATTATTAGTATACCGGGTGGCCACGAGTCAATGTACGCCCCCAATTTTTTGGTTGTTTTTGAATTTAAAAATTTCGTTTTTGGTATACGTGAATAAGACAAAAGTGGGCTATTTTTAGACTAACAGGAACGAAAATATCACTTCCGGTTGAACCGGAAGTGACATCAATTTTTCTTTCTTAAATGGAATGACCATGTTTTTTTTGTGGTGTTTTATAAAACATGGAATTCTAACTGCAGCGGTTTTTTCGAATTTCAAAAATTCCAAAAAATAAATGAGATACGAACGATTTTTCATTTTTCATAAAATGGCCGCGTCAGATGAATGCGAAGTAAGAAAATTACTAAGTAGGCTATGGAAATTATTAGCAAGGTTGTAAGCTTGTCTGTAAACAATAAAATAGTTATTTAAATTACTGATAGATACGACTATTTTTAGGTTTTTCTCAAAAAACGAAATTTCATTTTCATTTCCAAAAGGGTCCTATGGAAAATTTTTAAATGGGACCGTACTATTTTTTGTTATTATTCGGACATAATGATTCATAAGCTTTAATTTTTTCGCCAATAATCATTTCTTAATGAGATCCTATTTTTAATAATAAAAGTGTATTTAAAAGGTAAGCACAAATTAAACAAGAAATAATTTTAATGAACCTGTTAAAAACACTTTTATTATTACAAAGGATCTCGTTAAGGAATTATTATTGGCAAAGGCAAACCAAACTGCCTTTGTTATTTGTCTTTTCAGCTACCTGTGGCACACTGATGAGAACATAAAGAGTTCGAAACCGGTCTGTGTCTGGTGGAGAAAAGACAAATAACAAATTTGGCTACCAATTTTGGATTTATAGGTATAATTAAATGGGAGTAGGCGCCTTTGCCCGTCCAGTAGTTGTTTCCTATAATCCTATTTATTAAGTCTCTGTTTATGTATTTTAACGTATAAAATATCCTCATTCTTATATTCATATAGAGACAACAAATAGTCTAAATCAAATTGTTTGCATTTATGTGCAAATTGAACATTTTTTAACTCTTCTTTTATTCTGATTCCAACATTTTTTTGCATTGATAAACTGGGAAAGATTTGGTAAAATTTCTCTAGGCTATAAATAAATTCTAAAAAATTTTCGCATGGCATCATCAGGTTTTCAAAGTTATCTTTATTTTTATTTTCATATGATTTAAAATAAGAAAAGAAAGCATCATCCGATAAATTTACATGTTCTTTAGCGTAATTCGTACACACATCACATTCATATTTTTGCAAGCATGTTTTCATTAAATAGCTACTAAGTAGAGGGTTTTGGCCGATTCTGGCACCTCATCCTCATCTCTGACGTCACAGATGGTTACGTCACGGCAGTAAGTTGACTTGGTGTACGTTATTGAATAGGATTTTTTGCTCCGTATGTTGAAATAGATTAATTATTTCTGTCATGTAAGTATCATACTGGTTTTAATAATTTTTACCAGATATTTGTTGTGAGCCAACTTTTGCTGTTATTATAAATTATAATGAAAGAAATCGTTAACATGGTAATGTGTTTTATTTAGGATTTAATTAATACAACTAAAGAACAAATAACTATAAGATATAAATGCTATTGACTGGGTTTCAGTTTACCATCTTCTTGCCCCTACTCTGGAAGTGCTCTCAGAACTGCATCTACGTCATCCTCCTCTTCTCCCTCCACGCCCTCCTCCCCTTCACTATCATAGTTTTCGTCAATGATTATTCTAGCTAAATGTTTTTGTAGATGTGATGGAAGAAAGTCTTCGAGATCGAAAATAAAGCGAGTTAAATGCAGTGTCTGTAATCTGCGTATTAGTTCATCGATATTAATTTTACTAGTTAAATATCTGTCACAAGTGTTGTATCCACGATTATAAGTTTCAGCAAAATTTCTGCATTCTGATATAGAATAAAATCGTTCCATACCATACACCGCTTCGTGATCTGCGTCAAATACCAGACGGTACAATGTACGTTGTAGTTTAATGACTGCACTTTTTAAGTCAACAACTTCACTCTGACTATCATCGCTGGCTTCAGTATATGCCATCCACATTTTGTAAACGTTCTTGTCAACTAACTTTAGACTTACCTAATTTCATCAGTATATATGATTTCGATGGAAAAGTGGGAGAAACATTTGGATTTTAAAATGTTTACAGTTAGAGACTTGTTAATTCTTGTCAGACTGGATTTGTAATAAAAACAATTTACTTAAAATACATTTAGGCATTAAGATGGAAATAAAAGTCATATTTATTGTTATTACATTTAATTTATTGCCTATTCAATACAAAGCTAAATTTATAGATAGCACTACATAATTAAGAATCTAGCATGTAAATAAAATTAGTATAACTTAACAATAAGAATTATTAAAGTGATATATAATTTTATCTTAAATAAACGGAACCATCTAAAGCGCTGTAATTTATCAATGCATCATGTAAAATTAGTGCAAAGACCTTAACGTTAGAAGGAAACTTATTCTTCCTAGTGTCAAACTCCAACTTAATGTCGACAGTGGATGATTTAACGGCCTCCGATTGATGAGAGCAGTCAATGACAAATAGAGGATTATTCATAAAATCTCCATAACTTGGCATTGGCTCACTCATTTCCTTACTGTAATAACTACGTTGGAAGTTAATTAATCAATTAAGGCATAGTAAGCTGGACCGAATAGCTTTTTAGATAAATCCAAATTCCACCTTTCATATGGATAAACGTTTGAGTTTAGGTAGAGACGAATATCGCTGACATTGGCATTAAGGAAGGCCGTTGCATCTTTTGCACTGTTATCTGAATTTGCAGTACTTTGAAAGCCTACAATGATATAACGAGGCCTTTCTAAACTAGTACTTGTTTTTATGGCCCAAATATCCGCTGATGTTTCTCGCAAAGTGGGCAACTCATACAGGTCTCACTTACGATAAGCTATTTTAACGCGTGCAGCAGCAATCGAAGAGGATTTGTTTATGCGAGACAATAACTTCAGTTTCAATCTATCTTCGGGTACAATGTGTCGAATTTTCCATTCAATTTTGTTAATTTCTAGACTAGCATCTACTTCACCCATATAGCAGTTCTTGACCGATCGAGCAATAATTAATATTAGCTCCTGCTTTACATTGAGAATCCCTTTTGTGTAGTCTTCAGCAAAACCCATGATATATTAGGTAGTCGGCCGCTGAAGACGTGACTATTTGTGTCCAATATATCTTGTTTATTTTCGGCAAGTCCCCAGCCATGTGTTAATAATACGGAATTTTGACTGTCTCCAAAGAAAAGCACAGTTTTCATTGCAGAGGTTATACCTAGTTTACGAACTATTGCCACCTGCTCACCACCCAGCTCATAGCGGATTTCATCGAAGAGAAAGGCAAATGCATTATTAGCCAAATAGCAAAATAGTATTAAATCTTGAAAATCAACTGGAATGCGTATTTCGTCCGAGTTCCTATATGTCGGCGATCCGTATGGTTTGTTAAGTATGTTCATGTAGACTTACAATAGAGTTGTCAAGAATTGGATCATCAAACACGTCACATTTTTCACTTTGAAGTTGAAAAAGCCAGCGCCATTTTCGCCGTGTTGTCGTTATCTATTGTTTGGGAAATAGTAATCAACAAGCGATTGAATAAATTTATAGTCTTCAGGTGAGAGTTGCTGATTCACTTTCGACACTAATGGCTTTGCAGAACGACTAAAGTATTTGTCGGACGAACTTATTTTATAAGAGTCGATATTTGCTTCACTTGAATGTTGTCGTCTAAGGTAATTGTGATTGTTGTAGTGGTTGTAGTAGGGATGAATGAATTGACGGTTATAGATGAAGCCCATAATGACAATTATTTTTATGATAATTCTTTCAACTCGAGCCGATTTTTTCACCTCGAAAGTCGATTAATTCACCATTATCATCCAAAATGCGTAGAGTAATGTTGTCGATAAACTGACCTCCGTCCGGTTTTACAGGCATATAAGTGATATTTCCAGGCTCTCTAGACAGTTTATAGCAGGCTCAACGTCTATGTCGAATTTATAGAGCGTATGCGCCTCCTCACCATTTATATAAGCACTCGAGTAATGTTGCAATCTACGCGTATGATTCGAGTTTTCATAATATTAACTGGCAGTGTTGACGCGTGGATTTTATTGGCAGCAAATCGTTTGTGTTCAAATCCTAGTAGGCAGCTAAAGTATTTTCCAGCGTAAAATCAATCTCATATTTTGATAGCATTTCACACTTTAGTGGAATTGTTGGCACGTAGAGAGAACAATTGCTTGGGTTCTTCGCTATTTCCAGCAGTCTTTTGCTTGGCACGTTCTTCAATCAACATGTTACGCTGTATTTCCTTGTGAATTTCTTCAATTTCATATGCACCTGGTTGTATCAGTAGCACTGTCGGAACGGCTTGTTCAGGCGTATTTCTGTATACAAATATATTATTTTTCCCATCAACATTTAATATGGAGTTGAAAGAATAGAAAGCAATTAACCCTAATCAATAACGACGCCTACTGTCCAATTCAATCGGTGGATAAAAGTTGGCACTTAACACGCTACACCGTTTTTCTGTTAGAGTAAACGTTCGGGACATGATTGAGTCAATTATGAATTGTCTTGGATTGGTCACACGTCACACACTTTATCAATGTTTACAACAACAATTTAAAGGGTTCAGTCGTCTCCTTTTCCGTCTAATGATGACGACAGCGATGGTGAAATGTCCACTTTGTTTTCAGACGCGACATTTATATCGTTCACCTTGCAGTAGCAGCAAAATATTCTTCGACTTGATGGACCATCATTGACATCAGTACCGCCGCCACTGCCAATATCGTCATGATCTGTACAATATTGATACTTTAGTATGTCGATATCATTCTGAAGATGTTCCGGCAATTTATCCCAGACTTGAGCAATCTCATATGGAGCACAAGCAATCATGACTTCTTTAGGCATATTTGCAAGTTGTTGTTTGCTCATCTTCAACAAGCTGTGCAGTCTAGAAAAAGCAATCAGTGATTTACCCATTTGTTTAATTTCCTCTCGATCAATTTGCGGAGTCGTCTTTATATCACTGCTTGACATCTTCGTTCTTCTGGCCCTCACTTAAACTTTGAAAGAAACTTTAGACACAAATGCCCACACCACACTGTATTGAAATCTTGTTCACGATTATAGGTGATTGCTCTGACCGGTGTAACTCCCTTATATTGATATTGTACTAGCTCCAAAGGAGGGGATAAATCGCCAATCATAGTAATTTACTGAACCGCCATCTTTTCTATACGCTACCCAATGCGTGCCTGTTCCACGTGTACTATCTAGGTTAATTACAGCACTCTCCTTTTGCCATGGTCCATCTCTGGGCAGTTTGTCCCGCATATACACACCTCGAAAATTTGACAATTGAAGGAGTACAGCAAATCGTTGAATGTCTTCGTCGGTGAGTGATCTTCGAGGAAGCGGGACATCTAAAAGTTTTTTGAGTTCGAATTTATATGCAGTGAAAGTCTAAGGTAGAGTCCGAGACCTGTGCGATATGGTTTCAAACGTAATCCCTTACCACTTCTAGTCAGTGCAATCGCTTACATTGTCTTGTTGTGACGATTTGCCTCGGTAAGTTGTTGTCGTCCAATTTTCGCTTCTTGAACAGCTTTGGCTACAGCAGCTGCTCCACCTGTCAAAGTTCCCAATGCTGAAATTCCAGCAAATATTGGCAGTAGAGGTAGAATACCACCCACCTTTGGAATTGGTATGACACGTGGCAGACGGATTCGTTGTTTTCCACCTGTCATCTTTACAGAATGTCGTGCTACTCGCAAGGCAATTTCGGCTGCCTTTAAAGGATTATTTTTCAACATTTGCTTACGTTTATTCAGCTCTTGACGGACTCGATACACAATTTCTGATCCAAATGTTACCTTTTTCTCCCCTCGTCTTCTTCCTTAAACAGTATCTTGTTTCCGTCTGATTTTCCTTTTTTGTTTCTTATCGACATTTTGCAACTTCTCTTGACAACCCATGCCAACACGACGTTTTCCTTTCATGATATTGGCAACCAGCCAAGCAGCTGCCTTTTCGCCAATTTTAGCGTCTATGGACCTAACTCGTTCCCAAGCCCTTTGTTCAAGTTCGTAGTCGGCCTTATGTCTTGTCGCTGAATTCTCACTTATATAGGCAATGTCATGGGCACGACATGCGGTATCGAGACGGTTAATGCCTTGATCCCCTCTTGCAACGCGTTTCTCTAGTTTAGTACCTGGCCCACAAAACTGATAGCCTCCAGGTAGATGAAGTTCGAACGGAAGCTTGTTTATCAACGAATTGATAATCCCTCCACCACTACAGCTTTTTAATTTACGAGGCGAAACGCGACTACTGCGACGAGTATCTACTTCGACGATCAACATTTAAATAAACCTGTAAACAGTTGTCTATGTTTATATATCATCTAAACGTTACAGAATGCGCATTGTGAAGCAGAAACAAAAGTTTACCATTGACAACTTAGATGATCATTTCAAAAGTTCTAGTGGCAATGGTGAAGATTAATCATTCAGAAGACATCGACCGTTTTTGCCGTCAACTGTTCGCTGTCTCATAGTTGGATCTTCAAATTGTGGGAAAACTAATGTAATGATTTCGCTGCTTGTTAATCCCGATGGACTACGATTTGCCAAAGTCATTATTCCAACCAAAATATGAAAATATTCGTAATATATTGGAGCCAATTAAAGGATTAGAATTTTACGTTTACGATAGTAATGTCAACATAATGGAACCTGCAGAAGCAAAACCAAACTCCGTTTTCGTTTTTGACGATGTAGTGTATGAAAAGCAAGACGTTTAGATCATTCTTTAGTATGGGACGTCACAGTAATGTGGATTGTTTCTATCTCGCTCAGACATATACTAGAGCACCTAAACAATTGGTACCTGACAATGCCAATTTCATCGTTATATTTAAGCAGGATGAGACAAATTTTCGTCATATTTTTTCTGATCATGTCTCTCCTGATGTAACATTTCCACAATTTCAAGAAATGTGTTCTAAATGCTGGGGAAATAAATATGGCTTTATGGCGATTGACAAAGATAGAGAGGTACGCGAAGGACGATACCGCAAAGGCTTCGATACTCATATACAGGGTGATTCTAAAATGTATGGCCAAATTGATACAGCGTCATCAGGACACCAAAATAGGTTGATTCAACCCAATTTACCTATATACAAAAATGCACCCCTAAGAAGTTACAGCCCTTTAAATTTCAAATAAAAAAAACTTTAATTATTGATTATTCCCAAATGGCTGTAGATATCTTTTTCTAATTCAGTGTACATTCATTACCAATAAACGCCAATGTTTTGAGATTAACAGCAATAAAATACATTAAAGGGATGGGGTAATTTAGGGGCAGTCACCCTTTATTTCACACCCTTATTTTTCTGTGCGTTAACGTATAGTCGATTTTCCAGTATCATTTGATTGATAATTTAATTTGGAAACTTTTTTCTATCTTTTATTTTTTTGATAATATCAATAGTTTGCAGATTAAACAAGAAAAATGAAGAAGATGCATCGAACTATTTTTAACCTCAGTAGCAAATATGTAATATTATTATTATACAGGGTGAATTTAAAATACACTGAATATTTTTAATCTGTAATTTCTTATAGCATAATTAATGAATTCGCAGTGTTTTAATTTCAAAATTTCATAGTTAATGTTTCAACACAAAAACCCTAAACTCGTCCCACTGGGGATACACTGACCGATGAACTTGACATTGACTTGGTTACGAACAAATACCTCTACGCAGTATTCGCAGTGTTTACCAAGTAAAACGAAAACTGAAATATAAAACACTAGGAAAAACTCACACTTTGACATCATGGATGCACAGGCTGAACTACGCGGGCAACGTGGTAGCTACGAACACAAAACTGAAATCTAAAACACTAGGAAAAATTCACACTCGACATCATGGATGCACAGGCTGAACTACGCCAACACAACAAACAACACGATAGCTAAGAAGAGTGGGGGTACAGGCATTTATGTCGCTACACACATCAGCTGTTCTGCTCAGGCAGGAGCGTCGTGAATATTTAATAAATATTCAAAAATTGTTTTCTTGGCTGTATTTCATTTATTTTACAAATGACTATTTTTAAGAATTTTTACGGACCATAGAGCTTAACGGATTAAAATTATCCAGTCTATTTCAAATTCACCCTGTATGTACAAATAGGCTGGTTAACAATTAATTAAATTAATAATTAATTAATAATTAAATAATAATAATTAAATAATAATAATTAAATAATAATAATTAAATAATAATAATTAATAATTAAAGTTTTTTTTATTTGAAATTTAAAGGGCTGTAACTTCTTAGGGGTGCATTTTTGTATGTAGGTAAATTGGGTTGAATCAACCTATTTTGGTCTCCTGATGACGCTGTATCAATTTGGCCATACATTTTAGAATCACCCTGTATATCCCTAAGTTTTCCTCATTGTAATGTCAATTGTTCATTAGACATCAATGAGACTACAACTATGACAACAGTGAAAATGTCGCATAATGTTACTGGTGAAGAGAAAAATATAAGTAGTGAGATGGATTTAAAACGTAAGCTGATTGATGCAACTGAAGCAGTTCGAAAAAAATTCGATTCTCTAAAACATAATCAGAGTAAAAATGAATTAGCACTTGAAAAGATTTATGAGCCTATAACAAAGCCTTTAAAACATTTATCGGACTTGACCGCAGAAGCAGTCAAGAAGTCAACCACTAATCCGTTGACGTCACCGCCTTTGGCAAGAAATAGAAGTATCAGTGCTAGTAGTGGAAAGTCTAAATTAGCAGCATTAAATAATAAATAAAGAAGATGACGAAGACCTCGATAGCGGTGATGATGAAGATTATGACGATAATAAAACGATGAGCATTGTAATGGAAACACCACCACCATCACCATCTTCCATGACATCGTCTCCAAGCTTCAGTGGGCCTTCTCATTATCTGTATACTACACACGTGAAAAATTTAAAATTAGATAAAGGAAAAGACAAGTATGATATAAACTATGGAGTCCTCATAGATCCGAGTGATGGCACTACGACTCTAATGGGTAATGCCGAAATACGTTTCTTAGGTGACAAAATCGAAATTTGGAGAGGAAACAGAGAGCTTGAAAAGTATAATGCTAGTAAAGAACTTTATGACCTCATTTTTTTGAAAAGGCCGACTGGCTTTTTCAAAGCGGCTACTAGCGATGTAGATGCTCATACATATGGTGAAATTCTTCATTTAACAAATGCACCCTATAAAAATTATGATTCACAAAATGAATTAAATGGTTCCACTCTTAAAAAGTTTGTTGAAATTATAAGACCGTTAATGCAACGACGACATCAATATGATATCTCTAAAGGTGAAAGTGCTGCTGCTGCTGCTACTGTTTTAGATACTCCCTTAAGTAGAAGAACTAGAGGAAAATCCAAACGTAACGGTAGAGGACTTGGTTTAGGGTCAAGAAAACTTTTCAGTAATAATCGCTCATTTCAATATGTGTATTGGAATAGACCAACAGAGCTAGTGGATCGTCTTCATTTACTATGGGGTTCAAAGATGGCTGGTCATACTGGTCATGACAATTAAATAATATCCATCCTTGAAGAGCTGAAAGAAGAAGGCATTATAAACTAGAACAATATCTTTCCAAGTATCAGTTGTATTTTAAAATGTCTAGTGTCAACACCATTGACAATCGTGAACCTGCAGGTATAGGCTTTAAACTTGACAGCGTGGGAAATTATGATATGAAAAGTAAACGTTTAACGAAAGTTGGTGAACCTATAAATGAAAGCGATGCAGCTACTCAGAACTATGTGAGTAATTGCGTTAAAAAATCGGTTAAGTCAATTGAAGCAGCTGTTCAACAGTCCTCTTCATTGATTGTAAACACTATATTATATATAGTCATGTAGATGGTGAAATTAAAGTAGTAAAAAGCGTTATGTCGAAGAATCAAGAGACAGTGCACATGGAAATAAAGAAAATTGAAGATACGTTGTTTAATGAAATAAAGAAAATAGAAGATAATTTTCTAAGGAAATTTAAAACATTAGAAACAAAATAGATACACATCTGTCCATCACTATCCAGTTCAATAAAGATTAGCAATTCCTTCTATGTTATTACCGGAAATTGAAGCATAGAACAATATTGGTCATGATAATTAGCGATATTAAATGACAAATTGTTGAAGAACTACATAAACCTGCTCGACGTAATTTTCCTCGAAGAAAAACCATAATCAAGGGCTATGGCGATTTGTGGCAAATTGATTTAGCAGAAATGCAACCGTATGCTAAGGAAAACAGAGGTTTTCGCTATATTCTTGTGGTAATAGATTGCTACTCAAAGTATGTGTGGACTCGAGCAATTAAGAGTAAAACTGCAGTAGAGGTTGTCAGTGCCATAAGCAATATTATTCAAGAAGCTAATTACATTCCGAAAAATATACAAATTGATCAAGGCAGCGAGTTTTATAACAAACCTTTCAGTGCATTGATGAAACTTCACAACATCAATCATTACTCAACGTATAGTACAAAGAAGGCAGCTATTGTAGAGCGTGTTATTAGATCTCTAAAAAACTATTTGTATAAAGAATTTTCTTTAAGGGGTAGTCACAAATGGCTCGATGTACTAGCCGCGGGTGAGCTGGCAATACCTCCTAACTCGAATTTGCTTACTTAACAGAAGGAGCAAAAAACCGTCTTATTTTAAAATATAAACTGATCGTGTATTTTTTTATTGGAAAAATATTATATTATAAAATTACTTTTCGGTTGTTGATCAATATTTTGAACAAAATTGGCTAGGGGAGTTTTAGATGTAGATAGGAGCATTTGTATTATGTTTTTTGAAGAATAGGAGATTCTGATTTGACTTTTTGTTAAGATAGGAGACATTAAATAGAAATAATTAACATCCAATATAATATCAAAATAGAGTAATGTTTATTAAATTAAAAAAAATCATTAAACTCTTATACATAACAAATCATAAGAAAGCCATAAGTAACAAAATAACAGCCACAAGCCCAAAAAACTGTTTTGTATCAGGTAGAAGGCAAATAAAAAAAGTTATAGTAAAAAATACAAAAGCGTAAAAGTTATCATTTAAAACACTTCAAAATAGACAATAGTGACTTTCTACGTTTCTAATAATAATGCACAATACAAAATATTAAACTAAAACATAACATGACATAAATAATCTTGGACGAATACCTGACAATATAACAGCTACAAGAATAAAAAAAAATAAGGTACTATTAAGGTAATTTTTTAGCAGCGATAGTACACAATCTTTTACTCTCTTATATACAATTTCGGAGAAAAAGCCTACATTATAAAAAATGCTAAACTTCGATGCTTCAAGAAGTAAATATTATTTTGCTATTGATATAATAGATTGTTGTAAAAACCGTGAGTATCTTTGGGCAACACTGACTTGAGATCTTGTAAATGTTGCCATTTCTCTTTTTTAATTTTACAGGGGCCCTTTAATAATGCTGGATAATCGTATATTACTGGCACACATTTTGGCCTAACTGGCAAATCAGTATAAGGTTCTTTATAAGACAGCTTCACTTTTATCTCTGGAGTAGGCAGTGACTCATATTTTATACATTTTATATCCGTCACAACTGGATCAAAGGCTTTCCTTCCAGGTCTTATAGAGGTATAGCGTAAATATTTAGATTCTGAGTGTTTTTGAAAAAATCATGTTCGAGTATTTTAACGTCATAAGGCTTTGGGGTCACTCTACATTCTTTAGAAACTGTGCAGTAGTCGCTTGGTAAATGTATCTCTCTATTTTTAAGTTTTCGTTCTATTAAGCTGTAAACCGAGTCACACTCCATTTGGGTGTGACCCAGTTCAAGATACTTTTGGTAAATTGTAATTTCATTTTTAATAAAAAAATTTAACAATGCATTTGCGAAAACATTATTACGATTTTGAAAACCGCAGCTATCTGAATAAATTACTATAGGTAGCTTGGATGTAGATGTAGCTTGACGTAAATGTAGAAGCACATAATTGGTTGTTTTCATTCTCAGAAAACCAGTAACAGGTCACGTCCCTGTTGGCAAGATTATACATGGTGAAGTTATGGCAGCACAACTTCGTCTTAAAATGAATTTTTCCAGCAGGTAAATATGGCGACAACTTTACCGCCTGTAAGTCCATACTTAAAGCAATGCATTCGCCATCCTCTGCTATTTTTTTATCTTTCGTTTTCTCTTCCCTAGCTTTGTTTTTGTTTTCAATATGAGCTGTCCATTTATCTTCATCAATATTATTGTACTTGTAATAAAAGCACACGTTGCATTGATCTTTCTTCGGCTTGAACAGAAAAAGGTTTTTTTCATTAAATATTTTTTTAAATATTTTTCTGTTAAGCGGCTGTTATTTATTTTTTTCTCTGCAGAAGTCGACGTATATTTTATACAAATCACTTAATGTATGAAAACATTCCTCTAAGTACAGTTTTGATGTATCTCTTCTGCAATAATGAGCTGGTAGCTTAGGTAACTGATCAAAGAAATTCCTAAGAAATTTGTACTGGTTGGTGTATCGTTCTTTACTAATATTGCTCAAATTGTTTGATGTTTCAGAAGCTCTTGTTAACCCAATTTTGAATAGTCTTATAACCTAAATCTACTGTATTTATAAACATTTGCCTACAAACTTGCAGACGTTGATCTCCAGTATTTAAGAAATAAGTATAAGTACCTAGTCTTCTAGATTCTTCTTTTCCTCTAGCCGTATTTCGTTTGATTACATTTGAGGACACGAAAACCTTTCTTTGGCTCCAGTCCATTTCTCTCCAAAATTTGTTAAATATGCCTTGTCGGACTTCTTCCATAAATTTAGAACAATTTCTTTTTAGGCTTTTCCTACATACTATGGAGTTACAAATAGGTTTCATTTCTCTTTCTTTTCTGTTCATGTCGTGTTTCATCTTTTCACATTTCTTCTTGCATCTGGATCTGCTACCTTTCTTCTCTTTCTGGCTTTATTCATTTCCTCAACGTTTGCTATTTCCATGTCTTCACCAGAAAGTCTTCTACTCGGTCTTCTATCTCCTTCAAGGTCACTGCCGCGATCACTGCTATCAGAACCGGTATCTTTCGATGAAGGCTTATAACATGATGACACATCTGAATCAATATTGCCTTCATCACTGCTTCCAATTTCGTAGGGCACAAGAGTTGCATGCCTAATCAAACCTAGAAGGAAACAGTAGTCTAAGGAACTAACAAAATAAGAATTCTCAAAATAAACCACTGATGGCGTCGTGGGCTAGAGCATGAGTGACAGGCATGGCTCTGGTCACACTGCTTGTTGAATGCTTATAACATTTTTCTTACCTTGATATAGATTAGCTACCGGTTCATTTTCACCTACTCTAATAATAGAACAGTCTCCATGTTTATTACAGTCTTGTTCCTCCAGATGCGTTAAAACACTAGAATCGTTTTCTAATTGACCACTGACTACAACTGTATTTTCAATTGGTTGCTCGCTAAAACTATGCTCAAGTTCTAAATCTCTAGTCTCTAGTTCAATTGGTAGCTGCTGATATTGCATAAAAACATTGTCTTGACTTTGAATAACTAAGTCTTGTTCGTTTATATAATCTAAACCAAGTATGGGACAATCTAATAAATTGTAATTGCAATTTTGGTCTTCTATTTGAATGCTTTGATTATCTAATAACGGTGTGTTTAAAGCCTCTCTACTTTCAGTATGCAATATTTCTATATTATTTTGTTGGGGAATTAAATCAGTCTGTATTGTAATAGACATATTCTCAATATCTAATAAGTTTGTACTATTTGTCTTTAAGATTATCACATCTTTTTTTTTATCAGGCTCGAGGGACTCCTTTCTTTCGTCGATATTTACCATAGCTAAAATCTTTTTACCTCTAGAATACATTATTGCAATACCTCCTATTACTCCTATCAGATACTGCAAGGAAAATTTTCTCTAGATGCAAAAACTCCTATCTGCAAATACAGAAAGCATTCGAATTTAGTTATCTTTCGGACTAGATTAAGATTATTATTGGTAACTAAACATTCCTAGTCATGCGAAAACAAAATTTTAAACAAAACACCTACCTTACAATCCTTCAAAACAAACAAAACACGAAAAATCGAGGAGCGCGACGTTATACGCGTTAATTTCCGTTTACAACTGCATAATAGGATGTATTGCACTTCACTTTTCCGCCGTCGTTCGAGTGGGAGAAATTTCAAGGATTTGTTATAGAATTAAATATATTTATTTTCATATAGGAGCTTTATAGGTACATGCGCACTAAAGTAGAGGCACCAAAAACTCATTTCCGTAAAAAATTGAGATAGGAGGTATTGCCAGCTCACCCGCGAGATGTTGTGAAAAGGTATAAGGTATAACAACACATTGCATAAAACAATAAAAATGAGACCTGTCGACGTTGGACCTCATACACAAATAGCAGTCACAAAATTGCTCCTTCAAAGTTCAAATTCCGCGTGGGAGATGTGGTACGCATCAGCATCTATAAAGGTGTATTTGATAGAGGATTCACTGCTAGTTGGAGCACTGAACTTTTTAAGGTGGATAAAGTAATTGTAACAAGTCCTCCTACTTATCTTTTAAAAGACATGGAAGGAGCTCCAATCAAGGGCTGCTTTTATGAAGCAGAATTTTATTGCAAAAGACTAAACATCCAGACACTTATCTAGTAGAAAAATTTCTACGTCGTCGTCGTCAACAACCGACTTGTAGCAGCAAGGCATATGTAAAATGATTAGGATTTTCTGATAAATACAACTCATGGGTAAATGAAGATGATATTGTTTAATATAATATTGTTTATTAGCACTTGTATTATTTTACAGGAAAAATAAATGTTTAATTTTTTTATATATTTATTTTATATACTTTACTTATTAAAAATTAAAAAAATATAATAATTTTATTCACAAAGAATTTTAGTGATAATACAATTATATTAATTACAGTCCAATTACAATTATGCATTTAAGGGAAAAGAAGCCAACTAAGCATCTTCAATAAGTTGTTTATGCCAATCTTTAAAATAATTCTTATAATCACAAATTTAAAAAAATCTGACCCATGAGGGAATCGAACCCTCAACTTTCGCAGTGTTAGGTGCAACGCTCTCCCATTGAGCTAATGGATCTATTATAGGTACTGTTGAAAAAGTCAACTAAATATTTCCAACAAAGAAATGAGAGCATTAAAATAAATTTATAAAAGGAAATATATAGTACCTATATCATTATTTTTAGATTGGAATTTTTTTTAGTTTGCCTCCTTTACAGTTAACATTCAAACTATACTATTAAATTTTATAATTCACTAGCGATAATGTAGTTATACAATTACATTTTTTATTCTATAGTTGCCCCAGGCTAAAGTGCTAATACCATCTGGTAAAATATATCTCTTACCATCATGACAGGAAAGTGCTACATTGTTTATTATTTGAGTGTGATTTATATGTTTAATAGATCGAAATATACTTTGTTTACATAGTAAAACTTTTTTATTAAATAAACAATTTTTATATGCGTCATGCTTCAGCCTTTTTGTAACACATTTTTTTACACCTTTCGCCTTTTTTATTACACTATTATGTCCTACAACAAAATCGTATAATTTTGCCGGAAGTCCTACAAGTTCAAGCATTATTTTTCCTGCATTATCATCTTTAAAAACGCCCAATGCATACTTATTAACCAGGGGAATTCCATATGGATTATTTAAATCATAATTAGACGTGTCAAATTTGTCAAGATTTTTTTGATATCAGCATAAATATCGTCTGTTTTTATACTATACACCAGTAAATCGGTATCGGTATATAAAAGCTTAGCATTTTCATTACCATATGTCTTTTTAATAAAATCATAATGGAAAGAATACATGATAGTTTTAGAAATATCAAGTACGCAATACCCTACGTAAATGGGTTTATTGAAATTTATTTTCATTTGTTTAAGTTGAATCGCTATTAAATTTTCATTAAAAATAGAAATGCTATGAAAACTTGGTGAAGAAATTAAAGTTTCAGCACCTTTACTATTCTTGTAGTCTTTCCATCTAGTAATGAGTTTTACATTGACTCTTTTATCTACTGCTTCCATACATTTACCAAAAATTGCATTATTTGCTAATTTATAACAATCTTTTTCAAATTGATTTTTAGCTTCTTGTCTTTTCTTCGTATTCAAATCGATGTATTTTTTCAACCAATCAGATTGTTGAAATGAAAGAATTCTATGAATTTTTGTGATCTGAAGTCCGTGCTTTAAAGCCTGATAAAGGTTACGATAATGTATTACATAATTATTCTTATCAAATAAATTTGGAATTAACTTAACTTGACGACTTCGTTCAACTGGTGGTCTAATATTTTCCGGACAAAATGGGAATTCGTCATGTAGATCATGTAGTTCTGGAGGATATACCATGTCGACTTCCAATATGTAGCCTATCTCACTATTAGGATTACTGCAATGCGTGTCGATGTCGAAATGTTCTATTTCCTCTGCTGTGAGCCACTTATAATAATAATAATAATAATAATAATAATAATAATAATCTTTATTCCTGAGATGAAAACCATTTACAAAATGTTTCATATAGGTAACGTCATGTGTGTTTTGGTCTTATCAATATGTTAAATTTACAAGTAAATTATTGTATCACAGTAAATATTAAATATTAGAATTTACATAAAACATAAACAAGACACTTTTTATTTTTTACAATAGACAATAATAAATAAGTGCTAACATTGTACTTAAAAACTATCATTAAAATATTCGTTTATTGAGTAGTATGCTTTGGGCAACAACATTTTTTTTAATTCCAATTTGAATTTATTAATATTTGAAATATTTTTTATTGTATCTGGGAGTTTGTTCAAAATCTTTATCGACATTTGGTACGGGCCAGACATTGTACTTGTTAATCTACATTGTGGCACACACAATTTTTTGCAATTTCGCGTATTATATTCATGGATATCTTTTTGTGCTGGATATTCATTTATCCTATTTTTTACGTATGTTGAGCATGCTAGAATGTAGATTAATACAATTGTAAGTAAGTTATATTTTAAAAATAGTGGTTTGCACGAATGCCGCCTAGAACAGTTTTCAATTTGTCTAATAACATTTTTTTGGGCTATAAGAGCTGATTGGACTTTCGGAGCATTTCCCCAGCAGACTATACCATATACTAATTTAGAATAGCATTGTCCATAGTATAAAGTGAGAAGGGTTGCGTCGCTAGTGTATGGTCTGAGTTGTCTAAATAGGAATGATAGTGAATTAAGATTTTTACATAGCGTCTCTATGTGCGTTGACCAGTTAAGTTTGGAGTCAAGGTGGACCCCGAGAAATTTTGTGGCAGACACCTGTTTTATTGAAGTTCCGTGGGCTAATTTAATAAGTTGACTTTGATTTTCTATCTTATTTCTTGGTGTGAAATGAATAAATTGAGTTTTGCCGTAATTTAGTGATTGACAGTTTGTCGCTGCCCAGGTTTGCATATTATTTGCGATTTGTTGTGCATTTTCGATGTCCGACACGAAGTTTGAATCATCTGCATATAGGACCGGTAGCGTATCCTCAGGTGATATAAGGGGAAGGTCATTGTTCATTATCAGAAACAGAGTTGGTGCCAATAGACTCCCTTGTGGGACACCTACCTTATTTTGTAGGGACTGTGAATGGGCTCCGTTTGAAAATTTTACAATTTGTTGTCTGTTTGACACATATGACTGTATCCATTTTTGGACTACCCCTCTTACCCCGATTTGTTCCAATTTGTAAAATAGTATATCATGTTGTACTGTGTCGAACGCTCGGCTAAAGTCGAAAAATAAAGCTACAGAGTCTTTTTTGTTATCTAGAGAGTCCAGAATGTATTTAACGCTTTCATAAAGAGCAGTTTCTGTGTTTCGATTTTTTGTGAAACCATGTTGAAAGGGTGATAATATTTTATTTTTTTCCAGAAATTCGATAAGTCGTTTATGAAAAAGTTTTTCAAAGATTTTTGCTAGTTGATTCTGTACGGCTATAGGTCGATAGTTAGTAGGATCAGTTGGATTGCCTTTATTTTTATATACTGGAGTTATTTTTGAACTTTTTAGTATACTTGGGAATTCTCCTTGTTCAAAAGACAGATTTATTAGATATAGCAGGGGGCTTATTATATACGGTATACACTTTTTTATTATGTCCCCAGGAATGCCATCAGTACCTTGGGATTTTTCCGCTTTTAATGTCGCGACAGTATTTAATAATTCGATTTCAGTTATAGGGTTTAAGAACATAGATGGGGCTATTCTATTACCGTGGTATTCTATGTTGCCGGTAAAATTCTGATCATTTGATTCAATGAAGAATTTGTTGAAAATACTTGAATTCAGAATGAGGTAGATATTGTGATAATGCTAGACCATATAAGTTATTCGCGTCTAAATAAATTAAATATTGAGTGTCACTATAAGAAAGGTAACTTAGACAATCATTCTCGTCTCTTTGTGGCATATATTGATTATTGGCTTTTGCATGTCGATGTGAACACTGCATGATACCACCTCTAATCGACTTTCTAATGAAATGTAACATGTTTGAATCTGTGAGTAATTTCAATTTAACCTGAAAGAAGAAAACTCTATATTAGTTTTACTGCTACTTTGTAACGATGATTAACAAACCTTTGTATGCTTCAACATTGCCTGCCAAGACAGACCGGGCAAAGTAAAGAAATGACTAGGATCTAGATCATATAAGTCCATGCACAGTTTTCGAAAAGCTTCAAGTATATCTGTCAAAAGAAGAACGTCCGTTTTCAGATAGAGATCGGAATATTCAGCTAAATTTTGACAGTTGAATGTATTCCATACTCTTTTAGCATGTTCATATTCTGTTTCTTCTATACCCGTCTCAGTAAGACTACTATAAAATTGCTCTCTTGAAGGGAGTTCTTGAGTTGTCTCCAATTTTTCATAGGAATCCACAAACTCATATGGAAAAACACCTTTTCTTGTAACTAATTCAAATAATTCTTCATTTGGATATGCTTTCCGCGTTTCAATAAACTGGTGTGTCTCCAAATTTTTTGCTAGGCTATCCAAACTACTTGCCATAAATCTGTAGGAATCTAGAAATCGTAAACTTATATACTTCTTTCCATTTTTTTTTCTTTCATCAGCTTCAACCATATTGTCGTCATCGGTTTTAATATTCAACGCATTATCGTTTACGCATATTTTCGCAGAAAGTGAAATATATTTCTCCTTATTTGATGGAATAACATCAAGTGATTTTATATGTAAAGCTAATTATTCCATGAGCAGGTGTAAATCATAATTACTGCCATTATGTAGAAACACTGGTATGAAGTTGGGTGTTTGATAGTTCAAATTACATTTCATATGCGCTGGACCTCTATATAAACCTGAAAGAATAAAACAACGTGAGTAACGTGATATTAATGTTAATCGGAAACATACCTGTAAAGTGGTCATGATCTCGCACTTTAAGCATGTTTAATTGTTGTTCATTATTATTATGGATAGTAGTTGATTCATCTATAGCTTTGGAGAAAGGTTCTCTGCAAATGAAACATGTTGTAGCTGCTTCATGTTTTGCAAGTTCCTCAGAAGTAAGTGGTTTCATTGGAATTACATCGGAAAAATATTTTTTGTAGATGTGTCTTACATCATCTATCAACCATTTTATGTAAATAGATGTGCAATTTTTACTCCTGTATTCTCTTAAATATGATAGGGTGTTGTCAAAATGACATTTTACATAATATGCAAAACTGTATGCTTCATGTATCTCATTATATACATTCTGAATGTCATATTTGATTCTATAAGTCGCAATGTTTCGTTTAAAAGCAGAATTTATTAAATAAACCCCTGGTTCAATTTTTATAGATGAATTTTGTTTGTGGGTCAAGCTTCTCTGATGTGAAGAAAATTTTTCTGTTGCTACATCAAGATTGCAAGTTTCACAAAATCTTAAAGATGACCTCTCCTTTGGTGGCGGGCTTTCACTTCTTTGATTGACAGCGTCATTATTTATTTGTTTATTGCTTGATAATACTGCTTTACATTCTTCTGTACCATGCGCTTGTTTTAAATGTCTAATTACATTGTTTTTATATGTACTTTGCATTGAACATGCACTACATTCGTACATACATCATATTCTTCACGTAGCTAGTATTACTATTAATTGAAGATATGTGACGTTTTAAATTGTCTAATCGACTGAACGATTTACAACAAATGCTACAATTTAAAGCTTCCATTTCTCCAGTTTCTAAAAGATATATTATACGGAGAGAAATACATACAATATGTTAGATTTAATGAGAAAAATGATGTACATGTTGACATAACATATTTTCGCTAGTAGATTATATCTAATTTAAATATTAACTGTTACAATAATTGAAAATTATTATTATTTTTACATTATATTATTATTATTATTATTATTATTATTATTATGCAGACACTTATAATTTTCGTACATACCCATTCATTATATTTGAACCATAACCGTATAAAATTTGGGTAAAAAATTACTAATTATTATTTTATTTTAATAAGGTCTTCAAAACATTTCACACATTTATCGTGGTGATTAAGGCCATATTTTTTTTTATATTGTTCATATACTATATCGAAAATAAATGTTGGTAATTTGTTATAAATATAACTTAACTGTATATAAATGCTCACTTCATTTGCCGCAATTTCCGCAAGCCGGGGTGGTGTCCAAGAATATCTGTTCAACCGGTAGACACGATCAGGAGTTACCTGGCATCTTTTCTTAATTTCACTTTTAAATAAATATTTTTTATAAAATGAAACTGTAAATTCAGTAAGAAAAAAGCAAAAGTCACTACACATATTTTACTACATACTTGAAAAATATTTATAAGGGTAGGTATACATAAATAAGCAGGTATATTTTTCTCTACCTAAAAAACAATGTTCATTTTATTTATTTAAGGATGAGAGATTAGGGTATGGAGATATTTTAATATTATTTAGATATTTACTGAATTTACACATAAGATGAAAGCTATATATTTTTTAAGAAGACATTAATAATAATTTAATGATTTTTATTACTATAATTTTAGAATTTTTAAACGTTTAATTTCCCCTTTAAAAATTAAGTTTCTTTTCATTTGTTTTTAATATTTTTTAAAATCTTATTCATTTACTAACTTATATATTAGACATCTCCATTTTAATGCAATTTATAACAATTCTATTACTTGTTACATTTAATGTTAGTGATTAAAAAATTAAAAATACTTTATTATGTTTAGTAAAGATTATTTTTATGAGTTCAAAATAAATTCTAGCAATGCATGGGCTAGTAATTTTAGAATTTTCAAACGGTTAATTTCCTCATCTTTTCATTTTTATTACCTCTTCCGCGAGAGAATGTGATATTTTTCTTTGTACTGAAGCAATTATAAGTAATGTTTTCTACAGATTTATGCAGAATGATTTTATTCCATTTTTTAGTTTTCTATTACTTAATGAAATAATTATTATGAAAGCAAAAATTTCAAAAACAAGTAAAAAATAAAAACTACTGCAAATGTAGTTATTAAATAAATACTCACATAAACTGTATCATAGTTATAATTTATATTTAAATTTAAAAGAATATATTTATTGTTCTATCCCATTCAAAAATCTTAATCATTTACTTTTATATTTAGAACTAAAATGATTTTTAACTTATTATTAGACATCTCTATTTTTTTAAACTTCAATGCAAACTATACTAACTACTTGTTAATACTTGAAATAGTTATTTTAAGTTAAAAGTTATCCATTTTCAATGCTTGTATTATCCCGTTTTGTAAAATTTATTTTATGAATCCTAAAGAAATTCTATTAATGGACTAGTAATTTTAGAATTTTCAAACGGTATAATTTCCCCTTTAAAAATTAAAGAGTTTTTTGTCATTGCTCTAATATTATACTAAAACAATTATAAGTAATGTTTTCTACAGTCTTGTAAAGTGATTAACGTTACTGATTTTAAATCGATGACATGTTTTTTATTAAGTTCCAACTCTTTTCTAAATTTTTGCTTTGTATTCTAACCGACGAAATGGTGGCATTAAAACAAAATGACATGAATTTAAAAAAATTATTATACGCAAACGACAGCAGGTAAACGATTTGAATTTTAGCACCGTATTTAGAATTACATTTTCTAGATGCATGTACATGGGTTTGGAAAATTTCGCAATTTTTTCGATTTTTTTTTTTAATTTTTCGGCCTATTCAAATATGCATACACACAGCCCTAGATTATATAATTCTATATCGTCCATAAAAATTTAAAACGATTCCGATTAATAGTAACGAAAATATGAATTTTAAAAAATATGTTGTGTACTATTATCCGCTTAATGAAATAAAATATGAAAGCAAAAATTTTAAACGATAAGAATATAATGAATGCAAATTAGTTATGAAATAAATACATAAATTGTTACATCGTACAAAAGTTATAGTTTATATTTAAATTTAAAAAAATAATTATTGTTCTATCCATTCATCTTAGTAGGTATCTAATTTAACTTATATGTTAGACATCTCTATTTTTTTTAAATTTCAATGCACACTTATACTAATTACTTGTTAATGGTTAAAAATAAAAATGTTTGTAGGTATTATTCCCGTTTAATAAAATTTATTCTATGGATCGTAAATAAATTCTATTAACGGACTAGTAATTTGAAAATTTGCAAACGGTTTTATTTCTCTTTTAAAAATTAAAAAGAGCTGTTTCTCATTATTTTTCATTTTTTCTAAGACTTCCTCTGTAAGAGAATTTGAAATTCTTTTCGTACTAAAACAATTATAAGTAATGTCTTCTATAGGATCATGTAAAGTCATTAATACAGATCTCCCATAACGTGTCTTGACTGATTTTAAATCAACCACAACATATTTTTTATTAAGTTCCAACTCCTTTAAATTGTTGCTTTGTATTCTAACCGACGATATAGTGGCATTAATTTCCTTCACTATTTGTTCCATTTTTCTATTATTTAATGAAATAAAATGTGAAAGCAAAAATTAAAAAAAAAAGAACCTAACAAGTAAAAATGAAAAATTACTGTAAAATAGTTATTAAAAAATACTCACATAAAATTGTTTCAACGCACTAACTGTAACTGAATAGTTTACTTTATAACATATAATACAGCTTGGCTATATGATTATATAACTATTGAAAAATATTACCACAATTTCAGTTTATATAATAATATAAGAATGTCCCCTCCAAAGATTACTTTAATCATTACAGCTATTTCTTCTCACGTAGGTAGGTGCTACATACATATACATTCCACCATAATATTGAAAAAATGAATAAAATTTCAAGCTACAAGTAGACTTAAACACTAAGAAATTTTAATAGCTTTTAACTCTTATTAGATAATTAAATTTAATTACAAAAATAACTTTTTCTTTAATTTAAAAAATGTCAAGTTAATTGCCTGTTTCCCACACACACATATACTCATACACTGAACAGATTTACATAAAAATGCAATTCAGAATTCAGTTAACGTTTTTTTTATTGTCAAAGGTATGTGTTCTTGTATATTATAAAAAAAACACTGTTTTATCGCTTCGATAGGTAAGAAAATCTTCAACCACGCATTCGATTCATTATGCATTCTAAACAATAAAAAACTATAAAAATGTTTCCCCCACATTCTTGTTAGTTAATTAAATTTTACAACTACAACCTTTTTTTTCACACAGGAATAAGGGATAATAATACAGAATCCCAATAACGATCTAACAAAAACACACCGAATATAAAAGACTGCTTAGTTTACAACAATTACACTATCTTACATCAGTAAAAAATATTTATTATGGATTTGCCATTGTGAGAAAAAATCTCAGTATATAATAAAATTTACGACTCCAACGGGGAAGAACATGGATGGTAATAGCATTTGTATTTCATAGTCATTTGTTCTTTTGCATTAATTAAATCCTAAATAAAACACATTACCATGTTAACGATTTCTTTCATTATAATAACAGCAAAAGTCGGCAAACAACTACTATCATGCAAAAATTATTAAAACCAGTAAGATACATATATGACAGAAATAATTAATCTATTTCAACATACGGAGCAAAAAATCCCATTCAATAACGTACACCCAAGAGTCAACCTACTGCCGTGACGTAACCATCTGTTACGTCAGAGATGAGGATGAGGTGCCAGAATCGGCCAAAACCCTCTACTCTACTAACATAATTTAGGGCATTCTTTTTAGGAAGTTCTGAATTTATATAGTCGGCAGTACCAATTTCTAAATTTGAAAATATTGTTTTTTGAGGTAATACATTTTGAAAACATTGAACTTTCTCTGGCGTAACTGTAAGTAAAAGCTCATCAAAATCTTCAATGCAATTCGTCCCCTTAGAATTTTCAAAATAATGCAAACAAAACATTTTTTTAAAGGCCTGTGCAAACTGATTTGGCGTTGGAATTCCCAGACTGTTGCTGGATTTTACCAAAAAAGTTTTCCAAGCAATCTTGGTTCAATCGTCTCGTATAGATTCTTGTATGTTTTTCTTTTAAAACTTCCCACATATTCAAAAATGATTTTATACAAATTTTCCACCCATTTATAAATTTCATAGTCGTTGAGATGTCTTTCCCAGTTTTATCCAAAACTTTCATAGTGCTAAACAAAGTATACATTTCATTTAGAAAAGAAATTTGTATATCTGAACCGATAAAAGGCCTATTGAAATCTTTAACACCACCTACTTTGAATGAATTAAATATATCAAAAAGTTTATCAATTTTGTCAATGAAAGTGGCAGTGAAACTGGCTGCAGCTGGCAATGCTCCTAATGCAACATAAGTACTAAGTGCAGCAGCAACCGTCCCCCTTAACACTTGTGCAGCCAGTTTAACTTTCATTTTTTCGAAACTGGTAGGGTTCATTGATCGTCTGATAAATTTGTTGCTAAACGAATTTGCGACTGTTTATCTTTGTCATAAAACATTTCTATATATTGTTTATTTGTTAATACGTTTCCTATTTGTATTTCATACTTGAATAAATTGTAAGTGAGGTATATCAAACATAAAATATTTTCTTGTTATTCACAAAAAAAATGGATATTCATCTGTTATGTTCTTTCTTTTTGTAAAATTTACAAAATTTGACCCTTGGTCAGTTGCCATACTTACAATATTTAAACCCACTGATTGTAGTCGTTCGATTGTCTGAAAAATAATTTTTTCCAGTTCCTCGCCAGATATGGTATTTACAAAAAAGTAAGCTACGGGTTGCTTTCAATTACAGGAAATACCTCTAGCCATACAAACTAAAACACTTTTTGCTGGATCATAAGTTTTCCCATATAGACCTTCATGAAATCCTATAATTTCATCTCGACCTCTATTATAGAACAAACATTTTTTTAAGGTCATTTCGTCTATACACAAAATGCAGTCACGCTCTGTAACGTTTAAAGTTGATACTTTGAATTCTAAGATACTAAAAATTTGATCATTTAATCCTGAAGTAATATTCCACTGTTGTGTAACTATACAGTGTACTCTTTGACGGTAGACGGAACATTTTTGACAAAAACTTGTAGACCTTAGACCCTAAGAAGTAAATGGTTAAAGCTAATTGTTTATAATCATTGTTGTAGGTATCTATAGCCTTTTGGAATTTTTTGTTGAAGATCTAAATTTGTTCTTATAAAGTTTACCAGTCCTTCCGAGAAATGTTCTTGACAAAATCTTACAAAGTTATCTTTGTCCATTTTACTCCTTTTTGACTGACCTTCGTGTTGAATTAATTTTCTTTTCAAGTTCCTCACATGTGTTCTTAGTTCTCTTTTACGTGGTGAATCAGCAGACAACGATGTTGGAGTTTGAACAGATAAATCTGAAAATATATATACAGGGTGATTCAGAAAACATAATCACCCCCCGTTTTTTCGAGATATATTGCAGATAGCGAGTTGCGGTAAAATTCAATGGATTCAGTATTTAATTTGGGACAGATTCCATGTGCCGCCAAAATAATTTCACTAAAATTCTGCATACAGGGACATCACAAAATTTTGACAAAAATTTTTTTTCATCACACGGTATTTAGTGATGGGTCATTGAAGTGAACTTTAAATGCTCTATTGACTCTGAAAAAATTATTTGAAAATTTTAAGTGGTTCAATTTTTATGGCCACAAACGTTAACTTTCAGGTCTGTATTAAAAAACATGAATTCTTATCTTTAATTTATTGGCAGTCATACGGATAATTTTCTTCTCACATAAACTAGCATATCATCAAAAAATGATGGGGTTTGATTAGGAAACATGTATTTTCTTAATGTTTAAAAATTAAATAAACCCGAACAAAACAATAAAATCAGAAACCCTACCACAAAATCAAATAATAATTAAAAATAACTTCTAAAGATCCTAATACCAGAACAAATAACAGCAAACAATCAATAACACACAAATAAATGTAGGTAACACAATAAATTGTGTGCATAATACATTAATATGTAAATAATAACTGTCGAAAAGAACCACCATTTTCATTTAAACATAACCGTAAACGTTTCATCATGGATCGATTTGTAGCTCTTTCAAGAATATCAGGAGTTAACGATCTGCATGAAATTTCAATTTATGAGGTTTAGGAGGCTTATCGTATACAAACAAGGGATTTCAAGTAACCTCATAAAAAATAATCCAGGACTGTCAAATCCGGCGACCGTGGCGGCCATCTAATAGGCCCATTATTTCCTATCCACGTTTTAAATCGTTGGCCGAGGTAACGTGAAACGGTATTAGCTGTATGTGCAGGTGCGCCATCATGTTGGAATATCACATTACGTCGTTGGTTAATGGCAACAGCATTATTCAAATATTCTTCGAATCTCGTACTTAGAAACTCCAAATAGTTTACCTGGTTTAAATTATGTTCATAAAAGAATGGCCCAAGTAATGTATTGTCGATTATCCCACACCATATATTTATCGAAAACCGCCTTTGGCTATTTACGGGGCGGATGCGATGAGGATTTTCGACAGCCCAGTGGTGCAAATTGTGGTAATTTGTAATTCCATCTTGATCAAATTTGGATTCATCTGTCCAACAGATGTGCTTTAAAAATCTTGGATCATTTTCGGTGAAATCTAGTTGTGTTCGACAAAAATTAATTCTTCTTTCTTGATCTCCTTCGTACAGTTGTTGGACTCGAGTGTAAGAGTATGAATGCATCTTGCTATTTTTAAGAATTCCTTGAATAGATGAATACGATACAGTAATATTTTGCGCAATTTTTCTTATCGATATGCCTGGATCAGCAACTACTGATGCTAACACAGCTGCAGTGTTTGCTTCATTCGTTGCTCTCTTGTTAATTTTCGTTTTTTTTTCACTTCGAAATTGCCATATTGGCGTAAAGTAGCCTCTAAGCGAGTAAAAATTGATCTTGACGGTTGTTGCCTATCCGGAAATCTGACAGCATACGCTCTTGTGGCAGCTTTGGCATTTTTTCTACACTCCACATAGATCTCGAATATGTCGGTTTTTTCATTATTACTGTACACTACCATTTCTTTTGTAATTTTTTATCGCCGCGTACACCAATGTATTCTGACAATTATGACAGCTAGCACATACATTTTAGTTATCATGTTACATACAGAAAATCTAGTTATCCAAATCTTAGATTCTTCAAACTACTAGACTGTTAATTTATTATTTATTTATGTATTATGCACACAATTTATTGTGTTACATTTATTTGTGTGTTATTGATTGTTTGCTGTTATTTGTTCTGGTATTAGGATCTTTAGAAGTTATTTTTAATTATTATTTGATTTTGTGGTAGGGTTTCCGATTTTATTGTTTTGTTCGAGTTTATTTAATTTTTAAACATTAAGAAAGTACATGTTTCCTAATCAATTTGTTGATGATATGCTAGTTTCTGTGAGAAAAAAATTATCCGTATGACTGCCAATAAATTAAAGATAAGAATTCATGTTTTTTAATACAGACCTGAAAGTTAACGTTTCTGTCCATAAAAATTGAACCACTTAAAATTTTCAAATAATTTTTTCAGAGTCAATAGAGCATTTAAAGTTCTCTTCAATGACCCATCACTAAATACCGTGTGATGAAAAAAAATTTTTGTCAACATTATGTGACGTCCCTGTATGCAGAATTTTAGTGAAATTATTTTAGCGGCACATGAAATCTGTCCCAAATTAAATACTGAATCCATTGGATTTTACCGCAACTCGCTATCTGCAATAGATCTCGAGAAAACGGGGGGTGATTATGTTTTCTGAATCACCCTGTATAGGAGGTCTAAATACAATGGACCCAAAGGAAATACCATAATTCCGTGTTTGTAATTCAAAAGGTTTATTCTTGAAATAAATGGGCTTCCACTAATAAATTTAAATTTATATCTAATACAAGAATCCCAAAAACAGATCTATATTTTTAAGTAAAACGGAACGTATAAGATATTTTTCAGTGAAGTGAGTGACTGAGGGTAGCTTGCATATTCAAGAATAAATTCTCATGACTAACAAGAGAACATCGTAGAACAGAATAGTGTATAGTATTATTTTGTACTTAAAATTTTTATATACCTACCAGTAGGGGAAGGGGGGGGGGGGCAAGATGGGGACTTTAGTATAATAATAATAATAATAATAATAATCTTTATTTCTCACTCACTTTATGTTACAAAAACAGATACAGCCTTTAATAACATAAGTAACTGATAGAAAGCGTCAGTAAAAGCAAACACATGAGACATATAAATAAATAAAAGATATGTATAATACAGTTACATCAACATTAACATAGTTACCGACACACACACAAAAGTATAAAAACTAATACAAAAAATTATATATAAAAAAAAAAATTGATAAAAAATGTTATGAAACCAATAACGGCATTAGATAAAAAATTCCTCCAGGGAGTAGCAATTTTTTCCTAATAATAATTTTTTTATGTTTCTCTTAAAAATGTTAATGTTCGCAGATTCTTTAATTGGATCTGGTAAAAAATTGAAAAATTTACAGCCATTATACAGAGTGCCTTTTTGATAAAGAGCTGTGGTATGTTGATCTGGATTTAGGTTATTTCTAAATCTAGTCAAATGATTGTGGTTTACTTGGTTACGCTGAAAAAGATGTTTATGTTTATATACAAAACAACAGATTTCATAAATATACACATTATATACAGTTAAAATGTTTAATTTCTTAAAATAATCTCTGCAAGATTCCCTACCAGATAACCCTTCTAAGATTCTATTAGCATATTTTTGTAAAATAAAAACCCTTTGGACAAGACTACTAGTGCCCCTGTTAAGAATTCCGTATCTAATAGTTGAGTGGATATTTGCATAATATAAGGTAAGGAGAACATTCAAGCTGCAATGATATTTCAATGAACGAAGAGCAATTTTTTCTCAACTTTTCACACACTAAATTTATATGAACGCACCACTGTAAGTTCTGGTCAAAGGTAACTCCTAGTATTCTTGCTGACTCACTTAAGTGAACGTTCAGATTATTTATTAATAGAATATTACCATTATTGTCATTATGATGTGAAAAACGCATTATTACTGTTTTTTCTTTATTCAAATTTAACAAATTTTTTTGTGACCAATGTATTAATTTTTCATAAACTAATTGTAAAGTGTTTAGGCTTGATGTTACATCCTTCTCAATTATCAACATATTTGTGTCATCAGCATAACAGACAAGATGTGTGTTGGAAATTGTTTGAATACTTAATGCTAGGTCATTTGCAAAAATGAGATAAAGCAATGGTCTAAAAATTGATCCTTGTGGAACTCCTCTACTTAATACACAAACATTACTTTTAACACCATTGATCTCAACTATTTGTAGTAGTATCCTACACTGTATACATGCTAATTAAGAAGCACCTAAATAGTTTTGAATACTTTATTGTAAACATCACACGTTATTTATCTTATCACAATGATAATAACTTTAAATTAAAAGTTGAATTTGACAAAAAATTTAAAAATAACTTATCACTACATAAATACCATCTTGCCCCGCTCTTGGGGTAAGATGGGGACAACTAAAAATAACTTATTTTGTAGGTGTTTACACTATTTCAATTACCTATACATAACTATTGCTGACATAAAGTACAGATATGATACACTTCATCATCTTCTTCTTCCTCGCCTGCACAAGAGCAGTGTGCCCATCGACTGCATTTGCGACATTGCACCCATCCCTCGCTTGATTCTGAATACAAATCATTACAGTAAAGACAGGCCGCGTCCTCTTCATTGGAGCCTGCAGACGAAGAGGAAGAAGTTGATTGCCTTCTTCGTCTTGGCCTTTGAGAGGAGAAGTCAATTTTTGCCTTCACTTTATTTATTAAATTAATTTTCCTCTTTTTGGGGGCCATTTCAACGGCTTTTTTATTTGTTTTCGCACGTTTTTTCGATTCGTCTGCAATTCTTTTATTATATATCTCTTCCAGCTCATCCTTATATGGCGTATCAGTGAGAATAACTGTTTTCTCCTCTTTGTCTGTGGTCGAACTGTATCCAGTTTTCCAACATGCGGAATTGGCATAATATCTTCAGGAGATGTGATCGGCGAAGGAGTAAAACATCTAGGCGTACGTGGATCAGGGTCATCTCTGGGCTTGGTGAGTTATCTGGATTATCTGCTGTAGGAGAATCCTGCGAATGCATCCAAGAGCAGCCAGGCATAGGAGATGAGGCCCTAGCACTTGATGTAGCAAAATTTTTAACATCTAGCAAACTTGGAACCTCTTCACTTCGATTTGACGAAATAGTAGCTTCTTCGTTCCCTAGCTTGGAGTTTATAGAACCATCAACTTGAGGAACAGGTCTGTCTGTAGTTTCCGCTGCCACGAAATCAGCATCAGTGAAAATATTTGGATCGCAAGGCCATTTTGATATTTGAAACACTGAAACAACGCGACCAGGGTTATTTCAGTATCAGTTACTTCCGCATCATAAAAAACACTAAGTGGTCTCATAAAACTTACATCAAAGGGCTGAAACCGGTGAGTACAGTGGGGCGGGAAATATAATAGAACTACCCCGTGTTGTTTAGCATAATCAATGACCTCCAGATTTTTCGTATGGGTATACTGGCCGTCAAGTAGCAGCAAAACTGGTGAATCTTTGGTAGCTCCAGTGAAAGCAACAAATTTTTTAAACCAAGCCGAAAAGATATCTGCTTGCATCCTGCCGCTTGGATCACATTCAGCCCATGCTCCAGGGGAACAGTCATTAATTCGGGATTCATTCTCTTTCGTGGGTATATAAACATATTATTTCTTTCCTTTTCTTTTTTGGGATTTATTACCACATTCCTCGAGATTCCTATCCAAAAAATTCGATTTATCTAAAAAATATTCAAATTAACCAGTTTAAAACTGGGAAATAACCTCTACGCCTTTGACGTAATGTCAGAGGATCAGTTAGAGGGTGTTTTTTGACAACTAATAGGAATTAAATTAATACAAAAATACTGCGCTGACGTTTCGGAAACTATATCCGTTTCCTTTTTCAAAGTTTAAGCTTTAGATTTTTATGTAACGTGTAGAATAACACGGCATAAAATAAAAATTGTTTATATCATTTCCATAGATACTTACCATAGAAATGTTGAAAAATATACTAAATAATATTAATTTTATTGAGTTCTTCTCTCAACATTGGTAACCAAGTTGAACAAAATTCTACCGAACAATTTGATACGCATTTATCTTCATTAAGTAAAATTATTGCAGATTCTTTGATTTTTCTTTTTTTGCTGTCTGCTTCTTTGGTCAAAATTTTTGCTGAATCCCGTTTTATCCTGTGATCGTTTTCCCAAGCATGTTCACAAATTTTAGATTTTTCAAAATCACCTTTTCTAATATAACTTTTGTGCTCGCCTAATCGTACATTAAGTGGTCTGGATGATTCACCCACATAATGTTTACTACACTCGCACGGGATACTGTATATACAATTTTTTGAATTTTGTTCAGGATTTAATGGTTTCGTTTTTGTCAATATGGATCTTAAAGTATTATTTGTTTGAAAAATTGTTCTAACGCCAAATTTTTTACCGACACGACGTAATTTCTCAGATAAACCTTTTATATATGGAATTAATGTCGAATAATGATATCCTGAACAAAATTCAAAAAATTGTATAAACAGTATCCCGTGCGAGTGTAGTAAACATTATGTGGGTGAATCATCCAGACCACTTAATGTACGATTAGGCAAGCACAAAAGTTATATTAGAAAAGGTGATTTTGAAAAATCTAAAATTTGTGAACATGCTTGGGAAAACGATCACAGGATAAAATGGGATTCAGCAAAAATTTTGACCAAAGAAGCAGACAGCAAAAAAAGAAAAATCAAAGAATCTGCAATAATTTTACTTAATGAAGATAAATGCGTATCAAATTGTTCGGTAGAATTTTGTTCAACTTGGTTACCAATGTTGAGAGAAGAACTCAATAAAATTAATATTATTTAGTATATTTTTCAACATTTCTATGGTAAGTATCTATGGAAATGATATAAACAATTTTTATTTTATGCCGTGTTATTCTACACGTTACATAAAAATCTAAAGCTTAAACTTTGAAAAAGGAAACGGATATAGTTTCCGAAACGTCAGCGCAGTATTTTTGTATTAATTTAATTCCTATTAGTTGTCAAAAAACACCCTCTAACTGATCCTCTGACATTACGTCAAAGGCGTAGAGGTTATTTCCCAGTTTTAAACTGGTTAATTTGAATATTTTTTAGATAAATCGAATTTTTTGGATAGGAATCTCGAGGAATGTGGTAATAAATCCCAAAAAAGAAAAGGAAAGAAATAATTTATAAAATGCCACAAATAACATTTAAACAATATATATAAACAATGTGGCATGTAGGTCCCTGCAGCATTGAAGCAAACTTCAACACTAACTGTAGTGCCCCTTTCTGCAGAAGTCAAAGCGCCTACTTGCTTCCTGCCCTTCCTGGAGATTACTCTTGATTTAGTTTTTGGCACAACGGAAATACCAGTATCGTCACAGTTCCAAACTTTATCTGGAGTAAATTTATACTTGTAAACTTTAGTTAATAATGAAAAGAACTGAGACACAGCAACCCGGTTGAAACCCAAGGCCCTAGCGGCACTTGTGTTTTCCGGCTTCCTGATCGATAGATCCTGATGACGCTTAAGGAATCCCTTAAGCCAATCTCTTTCTCTTTTTGGAAGCGTGATTTTTTCCCATCTTTTCAGCCCCCTGATAGGCAAGTCTTCTTAAATCTAACATCGTAAGCCCAAACAATCTTGCCTCCATTTTTTTAAGTATATAACAAGCTGCATTTCCTCTTCTTCAGAGAAGACAGTAGTTTTTGGTCCCAGGGACTTTTTTATGTTAAGTGGAGCGCCACCAAGTTCTCGACATTCTCGAACTTTTTCTAAAGTTGTCTGAGGTATGCTAAAAGATTGTGCAGCTCTCCTGTACCCTAGCTGACTATTTAAAACGGCCTCAATGGCATTCCTCATGCTTTCTTCTGACCAATTTCCTCGTTCGGTTTTACGCTTATATGTTCTCACCATATTCTGTAACAATGACGGAATATATAGGTACCTATCATATAACGCGCGGTAAGATGGGGACGTCCCCGTCTCGCCCCGTATAAATGACCCCATCTCACCCCGCCATACCATTTTGAGGTTAAACGTGTTCAAATTGATTGTACTTTAAACGGAATTATATATGATATCTATCACAACAAAGCATATATTAACCAAATGCATACAGTTTATATTAAAATTACACTGTACTTACGATAACTGCACTAAACTCAGCTTCAAATAAAATAACCACCTGCTAGACATGTAAGCGCGTCATACAACTTCCATGACAATATGAGCATAACATAATTTTAACTGGCCCCACCACCGCCAGACTTGCACAGAACACTAATAGGCTCATTCCGAAGCCACTTTTGACCACGTCCGAAAGATGGCACTAGTATTCATACAAATAATAACGGGTACCCCATCTGGCCCCATCTTGCCCCATCATGCCCCCCTACCCCTACGACACTGCTTAGTTCTCATTTCACGGGCCTCATCCAGGCTCAGTGGGGAATTGAATGTGCCAGAAATACTGACAGTACTCGAAGTACTTGGTTGGGGTTCTTCTGGTAATGGTGCAGCAGAATGAAAATTCGGTGGCAGATGTTCTATTGTGGTGGTCATCAAATGGGAAGTATTTGGTTGTGGTTAGTAGAGTGGTAATGGCGGAGCTGGGTCTCCCCCCACCCTTTTTTTTTGGTGGTGGGGGGTAACTAGGGTAATTAGAGTAATGTAGGTAATTAGACTGATGTAATTGCAATAGAGGTAATTAGAGTATTGCAGGTAATTAGCCTGATGTAGTTGCAATAGAGGTAAGTAGAGTAATGTGCAGTAATTAGACTGATGTAATTGTAATAGAGGTAATTGGAGTGGTGCAATGCAATTGTAGTTGTAATTAGTGTATGTACTGATATGTGTATGAGTATTTCAAGTAGAGGTGGTGGGGCAGCTTCACTCCGTGTATATAAATGAGGATGAGGAGCACACAGCCATTTGTGGTGCTAGTCTCCCAGAGTAAAGACATAAAATGTATATTTGTACTTCTTGTGGTGTAAGTTTTACACGTGGTGACAATTTGCGAAGACATCAGAGGCAATCTTGTAAGAAGATACATGATAGTGGTCCGCAAGCAAAATATCCTAAACTGGAATGTAATCCTTCAACATCTACAAATATGGAAACTTGTAATTGCTGTAATGTGACTCTAAGCACAACCCAAATGAATTCCCATAGAAGGACATTGCAACATAGGACAAATTCATGTGTTCCGTTTATAGAAGGTGTAGAAATTGTGCAGAGCGCTTTCAAATACAGGATTGTAACCTATCGAGTATATAGCGAAAATAATCACCAAGACTATGTAATGTTCTTCAATGAAATTAGACCAAAAATATTAAATCTCTTCGAGGAAGTGTTACGTATTCATAATACAGTAAAAGTAAATATGGAAACGTTTGCTACGTACGTATTACAGACACAGGAACTATCTGAAATGAAATCATTTAACACTTCCAACAAAATCTTGGATCAAGCTATGGATTTGAACAATACTTTGGACACCTTTGTGGATGCTATGATTACACAAACTACGGAGTTCCTGGAACGTGATTCAGGTATTTAAACATACATTAAGGTGGAAAGAAAATGACTAATTATAATTTAATTTTAGGATGGGCCCTCGAACGAATTGCTTTTGTTGAAATCAATGTGAATAAATATAGTCCTCTGGGTGGTTCATCATATGTCAAGTTGCCAAAATCCATAGAAAACAAGAAGGCAGTGGTAAATGTAAAAAACCAGGATCAGTATTGTTTTGCTTGGGCTGTAACTTCAGCGTTGTATCCTGCAAATGGCTGCACATCTGAGACCTCATCATATCCACATTTTTCAAGAGTTTTAAATTTATCAGGTATGAATTTTCCAGTAAAATTGCGGGATATTTCAAAATTTGAGGAGATGAATAATATTTCAATTAACGTGTACGGGTTAGAAGAAAAATTTGAGAATAATAGAATAAAGTATGAAGTTGTTGGGCCTTTACGTTATTCTGAAAAAAAACTATTTATGCATGTAAATTTGTTACTACTTTCCGGTGAATGTGGTGTAAATCATCACTGTAAGAAAGATTGCGCTAATAATCACTATTGTTGGATAAAAAACTTGTCTAAGCTAGTTTCCGCTCAAATTTCAGCTCATGATCATAAAAAGTACTTTTGTGATGGTTGCTTACTATATTTTAATAATGAGCGTCAGTTATTCCAGCATCAGAGAAATGACTGTAATCATGTTTATACAACAACACCATCGACACAATTTCGGATTGATAAATATGGTAAACAAGTACCTGAAAATATATTAAAATTTGAAAACTTTGAAAGTCAAATGCAAGTACCATTTGTAGTGTATGCAGACTTTGAATCAATTCTGAAACCTATTCATACTTGTGAACCGAACCCCGAACGTTCTTATACAAATAAAACTTTTATACACGAACCTTACTCCTTCGCATATTTCATAAAATGTTCTTTTGACAATTCTTTATCAAAATTTGAACTCTATCGAGGATCTGATGTAGCCAAAGTTTTTGTATCGCGTATTGAAGCCGATGTAAGGGAAATCTATAACAGATATATGAAAGATATAGTCCCAATGGCTAAACTCACAGCACAAGAAAGACAAGACTTCCTGAATGCGACCGTATGCGGTATATGTGAGAAACCATTTAAAGTAGAGGATGTAAAAGTTAGAGATCATTGTCATATAACTGGTAAAGTAAGATTTGGTGCCGCACACTCTGTATGTAACTTAAATTACAAATTACCAAATTTTGTACCTATCATATTTCACAATATGAGTGGCTACGACAGTCACCTATTTATAAAACAGCTCTGTGCACATAAGGACAGAGTTGATGTTATAGCACAAAATAAAGAAAAATATATATCTTTCACGAAACACCTTTATATGCATGATTACGTCAATAAGAAAGGGGAGAAAAAACGGAAATTTATACAACTACGATTCATCGATAGTTTTAAGTTCTTATCAACATCGTTGCAAAATTTAGGGGGCAACTTAACTGATAACCAATTGTTTGTTACGGGAAGTTTCTATACAGATAAGGAAAAATTTAATTTAATGAGGCAAAAGGGTGTATTTCCATATAGTTTTATGGATAGTTTAGAGAAACTAAATAATGTAGAGTTACCCTCGAAAGATGAATTTTACGATAACCTAAATGAAGAACATATAACAGATAAAGATTATCAGAGGGCTAACGATGTGTGGAACTTGTTTGATTGTCAGAATTTGGGCGATTACTCAGATCTTTATTTAAAATCAGACGTACTCCTTTTGTGTGACGTATTTGAAAATTTTCGTAAAATTTGTTTGGAAAAATATAAACTTGATCCTGCTCAGTATTACACTTGTCCGGGTCTCTCGTGGGACGCTATGTTAAAGCTAACCAAAGTGGAGTTGGAATTATTAACGGACATTGATATGATCCATTTTTTTAAAAAGGGAATACGTGGTGGAGTAAGCCAGTGTACGGAAAGGAAACATATTGCGAATAACAAATTTCTCCCTAACTACGACCCCAAAGAACCTTCTTCATTCATCACATATCTAGATGCCACGAACCTATATGGGCATAGTATGTCGCAACAATTGCCGACAGGTGGATTCGTGTGGCTGTCCGAAGAAGAAATCATGAATTTAGATATTACGAGCATTTCAGATGAAAGCACCCATGGGTATGTTCTCGAAGTAGACATACATTATCCACAAGATTTACACGACTTACACTCAGACCTACCCTTTTTAGTAGAAAATATTATTCCACCAAAATCAAAATCGAAATTGACAAAACTGATACCAAATTTAAACGATAAGAGGAGATATATTGTGCATTATATAAATTTGAAACAAGCGCTAGATAACGGGTTAATGGTTATAAAAACACATAGAATACTTAAATTCAAACAATCACCTTGGCTTAAAAAATATATTGACCTAAACACTGATATGAGAAATAAGGCTAAGAATAAATTTGAAAAAGATCAGTATAAATTATTAAATAACGCAGTATTCGGTAAGACAATGGAAAATGTTGATAATAGAATGGATATAAAATTAGTTACCCACTGGGAGAGCGTTAGGCGGAGTATGGGTGCAAATGCATTAATAACACGCCCTAACTTTAAATCATGCTCAATATTTACTGATGATTTTGTAGCCATCCATATGGGTAAACTAAAGGTAGTCTACAACAAACCAATTTACGTTGGTTTTTGTATCTTGGAGTTGTCTAAGACAGTATTATACAACTTTTTCTACGACGTTATCAAAAAACATTTCGGCGATAATGCTTCTTTGCTGTATACAGATACGGATTCGTTGATTATAAAAACATTTACAGATAACTTCTATAATTTCATAATACAGAATCCAGACAAATTCGATACATCTAACTACGAAGAAATAAATAAATTTAATATTCATAAGGGCTTGTCGGTGTTAGGTAAAATGAAAGACGAGTTCCCCTCTGATCCCATTATTAGTTTTTATGGTACGGGTGCGAAAGCTTATTATATACAATCGGTGGATAATGAACTCAAAAAAGCTAAAGGTGTGAAGAAATCTGTTATTAGAAAGCAGCTGTCAATAGATGACTATAAGAAAATCGTTGAGCGGGGAGGTTTAATATTTAGAAAAATGAATACGTTTCGGAGTTGCTTGCATGACATTTACACAGAAATAAAGAACAAAGTGGCCTTGTCCCAACACGATGACAAACGTTTTGTTATTCCTAATACTACTAAAACATTACCGTGGGGGCACCGTGACATATCATTTTTTCAGAGCGAACAAGAACAAAATATAGAACGACTGATAGTTGCCATAAATAATATGGAGAAAAAAAATGAAAACTTGGACGCTTTACTTGCAGCAATAGCTGATTTAAGCCAATAATTAATTTAAAATTTTTATTTCATCTTCTAACGTAAAGGTCGAAAATTCGAATACATACAACTAAACTGGAAAATTCAAACTACAAAATTTCACCAATATTTAATTGTAACATTATAATACAAAATTATTGTGATAATTTTAAGTACTTTCAAATAATAGAATAAAAATATCTAAATAAAAATCACAGTGTTGTTATTAGTAAACCTTTCTCCCAAAATAAGTTAAATATCGATTAGGTTAAATCGTAAATTATAAATAATGTAGGTAGTGACTTGAAGAGGTGTGTGTAATGATACAGTTTTACAATGTAAGAGTAGGTGACGTTGCTAAAACTAAAATGTCGTTTTATGCTGCAGTCAGGAATGTGATGTCATTTCAAATAGAAAGTTGTTGCGTCAGTTATTCGACGTGCGCATGACATTTAGAAAAGTTTGACGTCACTTTGTAGCGGGATTCTGTTGAGACAAAGAAAATCAACAGTGGGGTGAAAGCTTGGCTTGCATAAATCACGTGATGTCGTCCAACCAATGAGAGACGAGAGTGGTCACCCACTCCCTACCGTTGGAGGGGGAAGTTAGCTTGGCTTGGGTTTGAGGACGCTTACAAGATTCTTTCCGTCTTCGCCTGTGCTAGTGTGTGCAAGTGTGCTCTCGTGAATTTCATTGCTCAGTTTTTGTGAACAAAATGGTAAGAACCGTTAAAAATGTATCATCTGCTGGTGGGCGTAAAAGGCGCTCGTCAGGCGCTGACTTCACAGCACCGCCATTAATGGCGGTGCTGTGAAGTCAGCAATACAAAATCCATCCTCTGGCAGGGTTAATGTTTTAAACAACATTATTGTTAAAGATGGTATTGCTGCTGACGTTGGGGGCGCTTCGTGTTCTAACGAAGGCGGTAGTCAGCTAGCGTATCATGGGCACCATCAGCAGATGCACGGCAATATACATCCTGGCGCAGATTTACCTGTTTTGCACCTTGAAGATGGTGACCTCGGCAATACCGTCAATGTCACCGTATCCAGGGGTAATGCAGGTAAAGCCGTTCATACCCCGAAATTACATGGTTTGGCTTTAAACAAAAAATTTAAAGTCACACCATCTACTTCAGGGTGTCAGGATGTACGCGCATCTCATCCGCGCAAATCATCTATGTCTCTGGTGGCACATGACTCCGATGACGACTTTTTGCCTAGTGTTAGCACTGGTAATGTAAACAACAATAAAAACACAAAGTCGTCGTCGGCGCCATCAAAAGGTAAAGGTAGACGTACAGAAACACAATCCATAGACTGTGACGCGACTTTATGGGACGAGATAATGGATTTCACGCAGACAGTTGTACCTGCCCCTCTAAGTCCGCTACCTGCTTCACCAAAAAAAAATAAGGTTTCGGCAGGTAAAGGGCAGATAAAACCGTCTGCGTCGTTTGTGGCTGTACCTCTACCTGGCAATAGCGCATTACAACAGCCAAGCTGTTCTAATGCGGTGTTGCCACCACCACGCAATGACGCATTAGAACAACCGGGTTGCTCTAATGCGGTGTTGCCACCGCCGCCAGAGGTAGCTCCGATTGTTAATGAGAATCCGCTCCCAGCACAAGCGGACTCTGATTCTGAATCGGAGGTGTTCTCGCAAGTTGACACCAAAACATCTGTTAAACAATTTTTTAAAATATACGGTCAACTTAAGAGAACACATGATTTAAATTTGAGGCTTTGTCGGGATCATCCGAAAATCTTGCGTCGTGCTGCTGATATGCGGGAAAGAGCCGCAAAATTAGAGGCCGACGTAAAGAGACAAAGGGAGGCTCTCGACAAAACTGCAAAGCAGATGAGGTTTATTTCGGATCAAATGGGTGGCTGAGCACTTGCGCACACGCGGCGGAAAGTTATTTTAAGTTAGATTTTAAGTTAGTTAAGAATATTGTTAGTTAGATAAGATTATTGTTAATTAGGTTTAAAATATAGTATTAATAAAAAAACATTAAAAAAATAAATGCCAAAAAAAATTTAAAATGTTTGTCAAAAAAAAAATAAATGACAAAAATAATTAAAAAAATAAATGCCCCAAAAAAAAATAAAAATTTGTCAAAAAAAATAAATGACAAAAATAATTAAAAGATCATACAAATAAAGGCAAATTAATTAAGTTAGATTTTTAAGTTATTTAAGAATATTGTTAGTCAGATAAGATTGTTAATTAGGTTTAAAATATATTATTAATAAAAAAATATTAAAAAAAATTAAAAAGTTTGTCAAAAAAATAAATGACAGAAATAATTACAAAAAAATGATACAAATAAAAGACAAAAAATGATAAAAAATAAATTACTGTGTATTATTATGTAAGAATATATTGTTAGTTAGATAATATTATTGTTAATTAGGTTTAAAATATATTAATAATAAAAAAATATTGAAAAATGATAAAAAAATTATTAGTATATTCGTAAATTATTATATAAGAATATGTATAATTATAAAAATTATTTACCATAATTATGTAAACATATATTGTTAGGTTAGGTTAGGTTAGACTAGGTTAGGTTAGGTTAGACTAGGTTAGACTAGGTTAGGTTAGGTTAGGTTAGGTAACGTTGGGTTACATATTGTAGTATAATGCAAAGCGCTGGGGGGCGAAACCCCACAGCGGGGGCCGCCGGGGGGCTTCGCTTCGCGAAGCCCCCCGGCGGCCCCCCTTGCCCCGCCCCCGCTTCGCGGGGCGGGGCGGGGGGGCGGAGCCCCCTATAGGCGGCGAAGCCGCCGTTATAGGGGGCGCAGCCCCCTTTATAGGCGGCGAAGCCGCCGTCATAGGGGGCGCAGCCCCCTTTATAGGCGGCGAAGCCGCCTTTATAGTGGGCGCAGCCCCCTCTATACTTTACAGGGGGTGAAAGCCCCTTTATACCTAAGAGGGGGCGAAGCCCCCGATACAAAAAATTATGTGACATTCTTAAAATTTATTAAATAAAGTATTTATTAACATGACTTATTTATTAATTTATTAACTAAAACTATTTATTAAATTATTGACAATGCATCAACTAAATCTATGTATTAAAATCATGTAATATTCTTAAGAGTTTATTAAGTAAATAAATGTATTAAAATGACTTACAATTAATTTATTAACTAAAACTATTTATTAAATTATTGACATTGCATCAACTAAATCTATGTATTAAAATCATGTAATATTCTTAAGAGTTTATTAAGCAAATAAATGTATTAAAATGACTTACAATTAATTTATTAACTAAAACTATTTATTAAATTATTGACATTGCATCAACTAAATCTATGTATTAAAATCATGTAATATTCTTAAGACTTTATTAAGTAAATAAATGTATTAAATGACTTACAATTAATTTATTTACTAAAACTATTTATTAAATTATTTACAATGTTTAATTTATATGGATGCCTAATCTGTTCCCTCGCGGACATTATCGCACTCTATCAAGAGCTGATAATCTGACCAGTGGCTCTGGTCAGGTGATGGCTGGCCGTCTGGATCGTAGAACACCGTTTCCATAGACCATGCTGATGGTGATGTTGCCCTATCAGTGCTGCTGTCCGGGGGGTTATCTTGGTCTCCCTGGTCCTCGCCTAGATTCTCACCTATCCAATAAGATGAAGGTGATGTGATATTGGTCTGTCGTCAATGCTATCTGGGGTAGCTTGGTCTTCCTGGTCCTCTTCGTCTTCCTGGTCCTCTTCGTCTATCGAATACGATGGAGGTGACCGTTCCCACCAATCACTGCTGTCTGGGCCGTATTCACTAGGCATTGACCAGGTCGATGACGTTGATCTTGAGTCGGTGCTGGAGGAGACGCAATTTACTTGAGAAGTGTCCATGATGTTAATAATTTTAAATCTGACAAACAAGAGCGTTGCTGTGTGTTATATAAAGCAAACTAATCTCCACCCCCAGCAGTGGCGCCTCCTACAAACATTACTTTACAGGCACCTCTATTATTGATGAGGGAGAGGGGGTAAACATTTAATGTATAGTGTTTTACTGAATCAATGAATAAGTCAGGTTGGCCGAGTGGTTAAGGCGTCAAACTTCACTAATTAAAATTCATAATAACACGTATCCTATGATTGGATATGAATACCCCCTCTATTATTTTAGAGTGACTCCCTCCCCACACTACTATATATATGGGAGTAATATTAAACCAAACTTAGTTGCATTTACTATTTCTATCTATATACCACGTATCGAAATGGCAAATCCATCTATTATATCTATTCTAAGACGGTTGGCGCAAGAAGATTCCAATAATTGGATGCTATTTAATCATGAGGCTGCGGAGATGGGGATACCTGCTGAGGCTGTGGAGATTGGAGCACCTGCTGATGTTGATGCCAATGGTGCCAACATCGATATCCAGGAAGTCATCGAAGGCGGCGAAAATGGTATAGTGGACGATGGAGTCGACGAAATGGTGGACGATGGTATAGAAGTCGATGTTGCGGACCTCATCGAGGAAGACCAGCACGAGATGGCTTTCCAGATAAAAGATATGGTGGCTGGTACAATGGACAAGGTGTGTGCTACAGCGGCCTTCGTTGTGGTATGCAGCATTGACCAGGGAAAATATTTTATGTGCACTAGGTGCTACGTATCGTATTCTCGCATGGTCGTAGAGGGGGCTGTTCACCAACACGCAAGTCTGCACAACACGGTTGAGTGGTGGGACGTACCTACCATAAAGTGCAAAGCTTGTGGCGATGACACAGTGACAGTCGGTGCCATCGAAGGTTGTTTTGTGTGCAATAATACTGGAAAAAGAACAGTACCCATATAATAATATTAGATTTTCTAGTTTGTACTTTTTATATTATTTTTTATGTTTGTTTAATGTTTAATTATAATTTTTAATTATATTTAATTAATTTTATGTTTTATGTTATATGTATATTTGTATCATTCTTATAATATAGATTGTAGGAAAATAAAAAGGAATTAAAACATTTATGTGTATGTTTATTATCTTTCAAGTGTTAGCATCTACATTAACTATTAGGGCTAAACATTTCAATATAAAATATAGCAAAATAATTATTACAGCTAAGATAAAGAATAAATATGTATGGGCTATTTCAATACAATACTCGTTTGTTTCATGAGAAAATAAATTTTACCCCAGCTAATAGTTATGGGTGTAATACACTAAATCTAAAATTTATTAAATCGACTGATGATATTAAACTATAGCAGTTTCATCAATCCATGAACTCTGTTCTAAGGGCAATCCCAGCCATTTAACGAACAGTTTGTTTCCTTTCTTTCTTAAAACTTTCTCTACTAAATATACATCAGGATGTTTACTTTTCTGCAACTCCATTTCATAAAAACCACCCTTTATTAGTCGACCCGTCATATCTTCAAGCAGGTAAGTTGTGGGGTTCGTTACATTTATTTTTACGACTTTAAAAAGTTCTGTTGAAAAATTTGCCGTATACCCTTTTTCAAATATACCTTTGAATTTACTAATTCTCACTATGTCCCCAATATGAAATTTAGGTTTTACAAAAATTTTAATACGATTGTATGCAGTTAAACGTGTAGTAGATGTGACATCCGCAGGCTTCATACCAGTTGTACTATGCACCTTATTATTGTACATTTTTGTTATGTTGGATAGAATGTCGAACCATTTGTATTTTCCTCTAACTGAGAACTCCTTATATAACCAGTTTTTTAGGGTTCTTATTACTCGTTCTACTATTGCTGCTTTTTTCGTGCTATACGTGGAATAATGATTGATATTATGTTCCTTCATTAATGTGGCAAAGATTTTATTGTAAAATTCTGTACCATTGTCACTCTGCAAGTTGAGAGGGGTGTAACCAGAATCTTGAAAGATGCTTTTCATAGCCCAGCTAACTTGGCTACCAGTTTTATTTTTAACGGGTCTACACCACACATATTTGGAATAACAATCAATCGCCACGAGAATGTAGCGGTAACCTTTATTGTCAGATGCAAATGGTTGCATTTCTGCCAAATCTATTTGCCATAAATCGCCATATCCTTTAATTATAGTCCTTCTTCTACGAAAATTTCGTCTAGCACATCTATGTAACTCGTTAACAACTTGTAATTTTTCGCTGCTAACCTCCATTATAAAATTGTCTTCAGTTACATATCAACTTCAGGCATTAGTTCTGGTGGAAATGCTAGGGCTCCGGATTGCACCTTCTTTGGTTGGAGTTCGGTGGCAATATGCTCTAATTTAGAGATTCTAGGGATTAAAGTATTGTAATTGTTTATGGCCGAACGTTTAACTTCAGAAATTGCTTTGTCAACATATTTCCTCATTTCTATTTTCATTTTCTGCATCATCTCATTATTTTGTTTATTAAAAATAGTGCGATTTTCTTCTCCACTTTTTATAAGTCCCACATCAACATATTTTTTTATTTCCCCAGTAATTATATCGGCTGTATTAAAAATAGCTTTGGCAGCATTTTCATCATTTGTTTGTAGACGCTTGTTAACGTAATTACATGTTGCACCATCTTGATCATCGACAGGTTCCCCTAGATTTTTTAAACGCTTGTTTTGAATATCATAGTGATTATCTCTGGTTAGTTTAAAACCAACACCAGGTAATCCACGCAGGGCTTTTAACTTATTCACACTAGCTCTTTTACTGCGTCCAAATTTGTCAATAGTGTTGTTTACAGTAGACATTTCTGACTGCATCTGATGCGGTTTATAAATTGCAGACTATATAATACTTATTGTGTATAATGATGTTTTATTTCCTCTTTAATACACAATTTTTTCTTCCCTAAGTTCTGATATTATTTCTATTATTTCATTGTCGTGGTTGTTATTTCCCGCCATTTTTGAACTCCATAAAAGGCGTAGACGATCCACAAGTTCGTTGGGTTTATTCCAGTAAATAAATTCTTTATCATTATTTCTATACAATTTGTGGGTAGGTACACGTCTTAATCCATAACCACTTGTTGATGATCGTGTCTCAATTGTAGAGGATGTTAATGGTTTGATAATTTTGTGAAATTTTGTACGTTTAGTGGTGTTATAGCCACTCGCTACATTGAATTTTTTGTAAGGCGCTTTTGTTTTTCTTAGTATTTCTCCATATATCTTGCTCCACTCATCATCGAGAACACCTTCTCTTTTATCATCTAAAATTGGTGGGCGTTTTAGAAATATTAGATCGTACAATTTAGGACTACCTAGATACACGCCAAGTTTCTTATTGCCATACCACAGTGTAATATTTCCATGGGAAAAACGTATTTCCGCATTGCCCATAAGCAGTTTGTCTGTCTTGGGATCTACACGCACTCCATATAAAGTATCATACCTGGAATCACCAGATTCTAAATTTTGTATATGTCTTTTTACTACGTCATATCCTTTTTCTAGTTTTCTAGCTAGAGAAGTTTCAGATACGGGGGTTGTTCTTATAGACGATGGTGGAGTTTCCATGATGGTGGTAAACGGTGGATCATCATCATCGCCTAAATACTTATCAGATACTCCTTCAGAAGCACTCTCCCATGGCACTGCCCTCTGAGTAGACACCCTCGATGATGATGATGGTGGTTGTTGGGCGTGTGGTTTGTTCTCCGCTGCTGAAGATATAGCATTTAAAGGTTCAGTTATTGGTTGATAGATCTTTTCAAGTGTTACATGCATCTCCATATCTTTGTTCTTAATAGAGTTAAACTTCTTACGTACCGCATCTGTAGCCTCAATCAACTGTCGCTTGAGGGCTATTTCACTACTGGGATGTGCAAGATTATTATATTTTTTATTATCTTTGGTAACCTTCATCTTAGCGCATACGTAAACGAAGTAACCCTAACGAAGTATGTGGTTCAATTGAAGTTTTCATTAAAATGCATTATGGATATATGAAGCTATCAAACCCTTTTCTATATCGCCCACCTTGTACTTCTCTATCCTTATCAATCACTAGAAACCCATATTTGTCATTCCAGCACTCTGCACACATATTTTGAAATACTGTAAACGTTACATCGGGTGACACATGATCGGAAAATATGTGGTGAAGGTTCACGTGGTCCTGTTTAAAGACAATAATTAAATTACTATTGTCTCTTATTAGCTGCTTCGGTATTCGAGAATATGTCTGACCAAGATAAAAACAATCCACATTTCTATGGCGGCCCATACTAAAATATGCTCTTATAACATCTTGCTTCTCACATATCACATCATCAAATATAAATAAAGACTCCGGCTTTGCCTCGGATGGTTCCACTATTTGCGTTCCGTTACTAAATGTATAAAATCCTAACCCCTTAATCGGCGCTAGTACCTTACGTAGATACTCATACTTGGGTTGATTTATAGACTTTGAGTATAGGTAAATATTTAAAAAGCGTAAACCTAAGCGATGGGTGATCAAAGATATTAAGACATTTGTTTTCCCACAATTCGACGGTCCTATTATGAGGGCACGTACAGTTGAAGGTAGTAGTGGTCCATGACGATTATGTGCACTTAACCCACGCCCAACTTTTTCATCCAAATTATCTATGGAAAGAGTTTGTTTCTGCTTCACAATGTGCATTGTATAGCGGCTAATTGGTATATAAATAGATGTGTGACTTGCAACTCTTATTTAAATGGTTTCCACCATACGATACACACGTGAAAAACGTACGAAGCGCGGTAGAGGATTAGTTAATTCCCTGATTAATAAGCTCCCCGTCGAGTTGCATTTGCCAGGTTATCAATTTTGTGGTCCAGGCACAGATTTAAATAAACGGCTGGCACGAGGTGATCCTGGCATAAATCAGCTCGATAAAGCGTGCAAGCAACACGATATTGCATACGACAAAAACAGCAGTAACCTAGCAGCCCGCCATAAAGCAGACTATCAGCTTGAACAGGCTGCGTGGAAACGGGTGAAATCCAAAGACGCAGGACGTGGAGAAAAGGCCGCTGCTTGGTTAGTTACAACTATAATGAAAGGAAAACAACGTCTTGGTATGGGATGTAATTTAACAATATCTCGTAATCCAATTAGGAAACGAATCATCAAGAAAACAAAGAAGGGTAAGAAGAATGTTAAAAAGACAGCGTTTGGATCTGGGATAGTACGAAAAGTGCGTGACACACTGCGAAGTGCTGGAGGCAAAAAAGTAAAAGACCAAAAGAAGGCGGTTGAAATTGCTCTAAAAGCTGCACGTCGATATATAAAACAGGCCGGTGGAAAACGCAATATTCGAACACCTCGAATTATACCAATACCAAAAGTTGGCGGTATTTTACCTCTAATACCCATTTTTGCTGGATTATCTGCATTGGGTAGTTTGGCGGGTACGGCTGCTGGTATTGCTAAAGCTGTAAATGATGTGAAAAAGGGTAGAGAAGAATTAGCTGAAGCAAATCGGCACAACAGAAGTATGGAAGCAATAGCTATGAAAAGTGGTAAGGGGATGTATATGAAGCCATACCGAAAGGGGATGGGTCTTTATCTAAAACAGAATTCAAAAAACTAATAGACTCCCTACCTCGGAGACCTCTTACCGACATTGATCTTAAATATTATGCTAATAAAATGAAGGTAGCATACTTTCGAGGTGTATTTATGCGTGACTCACTACCAAGACATGGGCCACATTACAATGAATCCGCAATAATCAATTTGGATAGTATATATGGTCCTGGGACACATTGGGTGGCATATAAAAAACGAGGTAGTTTAGTAAATTATTTTGATAGTTTTGGCGACTTACCCCCACCTATAGAATTAGTTACATATTTCAATAACGATTCAAGGAGGGCCAACCAAATATTCTATAACTACAAACGTGTACAGAATTTTAACACAGTGTTGTGTGGACATTTGTGTTTAAAGTTTCTCTCTACGAAACAAATATAAAACGCCATGGAACTGAAATCTATGACCCCAGCAATAGATCGAGAAGGTATCAAGCGAATGGGTCACTCACTAATTGCATTCTCCCGTTTGCGTAGTCTGTTGAAGATGAGCAAACAACAACTAGCAGATATGCCCAAAGAGGTGATGATTGGGTTGGCTTCACATGAAATTGCATTAGTATGGGATAAGCTACCTACACATCTTCAGAACGATGTCGATATATTAAAATATCAATATTGTACAGAACATTACCTTAATGATTATGAAAGCGATGTTGACGTAAATGATGGTCCAACACCTAGAAAAATGTTTTGCTGCTATTGTAAGATAAACGATGTAAATGTGGCATCCAATAACAATGTAAATATATTACCATCAACTTCTAAGAAGAGGAAATTATACCATTATTGCTGTAATCCACAATAAATTGGGTAACACAATTTAATTATATCAGTCATGTCGTACACGTTCACACTAACGAGCCGCTTAAGTGAGCTAAGTGTCAACTTTGATCCACCCATTGAACTGGATAGGAGCAGTCGTCATGGGTTAGGTTTAATTGGATTCTACTCTTACAACTCCATATACAATGTGGATGAAACAAATAACATCTTCCAATATAGGGTTAGTGCTAAAGATACATTCACTACTGTTCACATACCTCTGGGGGCTTATGAAATTGATGAAATCTATGCTGCAATGTTGAAAGCTATGAATATTGATGGAAAGGATTACACGCAAATATTCACTTTAAGGGCAAACAACAATACCTTAAAGTGCGAGATTTTGTCAAAGTATGAAGTAGATTTTAGACAACCAAATTCAATAGGAAGTCTGTTGGGATTTGGACAAATATATTTACAACCAAATAAAAATTACGAATCAACACAGCCTGTTGATATTATGAAAGTAAGGATGATACGCGTAGATTGCAATATTATTTCTGGAGCTTATCTGAATGCAGAAGAGTCACACACTCTCTTTGAATTTGACATAGACGTTGAGCCTGGCTACAAACTTACTAGAGAACCCAAAAATATCGTATATTTACCTGTTAGACCTAAAGGGTGTCAGTTAATAGACAACATCACACTACGCATACTGGACGACAACGGTGATTTGATCGATTTTCGAGGTGAGAAAATTATTGTAAGGCTAGAATTGAAGAAAGTCGGATATCACCAACCAAATGGGTTTTCGATATAAACAGCGACAGCAAGTACATCACCATCAGTATGATACTGTAGCGAACAACAGTATAGATAAAAAGAAAGGGAGATGTGGAAAGCAATTCATTCAAAGTATATACCTTAAACAGTTAAGACATAGATTGTCAGTTGAGGATCAAGCCTTTTTAAAATCTATTGGATTAAAACTGCGAAAAAATTGGTCATAATAATGGTGGCTACTGCAACTAGTGACAAACTTGAGGTGTTTGATGAACCTGTGTTAGATCATTCCCTAGTTAGCCTACATGAGCATACATATAAACCATATGGATCCCCATATTACAGAAACTCTGATGAAATACGTATTCCCATCAATTTTCAAGATGTTATACTCGACATTTCAGAAAGTTATATATACATAGAGGGAAAATTTACTCCTAGCGACACCACAAAGCGTTGTTATTTATCCAATAATGCACTAACATTTCTCTTTGAAGAGATACGACTGGAAATGGGTGGTGAACAAGTAGCAGTAGTTAGAAGACCTGGTATTACTACCACAATGAAAACTATGGTGTCGTATGGGCAAACGCATGCACGCTCATTAATAACAACAGGTTGGGGTCTCACTCAAACGAGACAAGATATTTTAGATACCGCCAGTCACGTGTTCAGTGGCAAACTACCCCTTAAGTTCCTTATGGGTTTTGCAGAAGATTATACCAAAGGCATTCTGAATGTGAAGCAAGAATTAATTATGATAATTGCACGCTCATTTAAAGACTCCTATATCGGTGAGGTTGATGCAGAGTTGGAAATCAGCAAAATTGAGTGGAAGATAAGGCACATTGTACCTGAAGATCGACAAAAGTTAAAATTATTGAATCGAATTAATAAAAGTGGTAATAATACCAAAGTTAAGATGGTCTACCGTGCGTGGGATTTTTATGAGCTTCCCTGTCTACGCGATACTACCTATGACATATGGGCTCTTAAACTCTCCACCCGTCTTGAAAGCCCACTTTTCATCCTTCTTGGCTTTCAAGGCACTGATCAGGCCAATGATAGAACAAAGGATGTTACACAGTTCAAACACGCAGACATAAATAATATTCGACTATTTCTAAACTCTGAAGTATATCCATATGAACGTTGGAATTTAGATTTCGATAAGAAGCTCGATTCTGCAGCATATTATGCTTATGAGAACTTCCAACGTAGTTACTATGATAAAGATATGAGCGAACCCATGATGGATCTTGGGGAATTCAGGAAGAATCCTTTGTTTGTCATTGATTATTCACACCAACCTGTTGCAGTGAAATCATCTACTGTCGACATAAAAATAGAATTTGAAACACGAAAAGCGAAATTTCCGGAACAAACTCGAGTGTATGCACTTATACTTCATGATACATATTTAAGTTATAACGCATTAGATGGCTCGGTTCAGAATGGCTTTCTCGATGTCAAGTAAAAAAAGAAAATATTTATTATTGTGGAATTAAGTAGTGCAACCTATTTCTATCAAGATATCTGGATAATTTTATCAACAATAATCATGATGTACTTGCAACTGTTTATTTTCTCAGAATGTAATTGTAGAATTAAATATAAAATTAAAATAAAAACTGTTCTAATTATACTAATGTATTTTTTGTTGTGTAATAAGAAATATGAAATAAAATGAATGTAATCTTTTAATGTGTATTTTATTTATTCAGTTTTATAATATAATATAAAATACAGAATATTGTTTACTACAGATACATACAATATTTGGTGTAATAAATATGACAATAGAAGATGAATATTATTTATGTATCTACATTGTTATCTTCTACATCAGACTGGTCGAGTTGATATTTTTCAATAATATTCTTAGGTAGGTACTCCATTATCTCGTATAGAAAATGTTTTAGTTCCACTCTGTCCATATGCTCACAAAACTCATCCAAATTTAAGAAGCCACGGGAATATCTACCACATAGATTTACACCAATGCTATACGCTTTAGAAGCTTCTTTAACCCGTCGAACTTCTTCAGCGTCGAAGCAGATATTCATATCATAATTTAATGAAACCAATGCATCCCTTATTAAGTCATCTAGTTTACAAGACAATCTCTCAATGGCAGATTTAATGTCTTCTGCAGGGGTCCATGTTTGGGTTGAATATTGCATCCACATCTTTGCTGCGTACCTACAAATAAAAAATGAAATGTAAAAAAATATATAAAAAACAGCACTAAATGGACTTACGTTTGAGCTATTGGTGTACACGAAGTAAAAATATGTTGTACAAATGTCAATTTAGATATATCAGAATCTTTATAGGCTAACAAGTGATACTATTCTATAATACTCCTAGCATTCTTCCACAATATTCCATTTCTACTTAATACTTAAACTTAGCTAACTTAAATACTTTACGATTATTTTTGTTTGAGAATTAAACACCGAAACTTATTAATGGACTAGATTTTGCTCCAGGATAAGCTGGAGAACTTTGTCCTAAATATGTCAATGTAACTTTACCATTTGACGAATTTATTTTATCGATAGTGTTCTCACATATAATTTCCACAAACCGTTTCGGTAAAAATGATTTAAAAGTCGTAATTGAACTTTCCTCAAACAAAGTTACTATGATTGATTTTCCAAATCTTGTATTAACCAAAGATATTTTTTTTATGATATAAGGTTTATTTAAAATTAACGCTGAAATGGATCTTTGCTCTAAAACCTGCATATCTTGATTTATTAGCTCATTAAGTGCTAATAAGTCAACTTCGGAAATTGCCATATTTAAAATGAATATAATGAAAGAATTATAAAGAGTAATATAAGATATTGCTCACTTGAAATAACTGAAGTCACTGACTGCACTAGGCTGATTTGTTAGCTGTAGATGGTTCACGATAGAACACGATAGAAATGATTTTGTGTTGCGACTACATCTTCTTTATAGCAGTCTAGCTGAGCTACCCCACCACCACTACTTGGAGTACTCATACACATATTGGTACATACACTAATTACAACTACAATTGCATTGCACCACTCCAATTACCTCTATTGCAATTACATCAGTCTAATTACTGCACATTACTCTACTTACCTCTATTGCAACTACATCAGGCTAATTACCGACAATACTCTAATTACCTCTATTGCAATTACATCAGTCTAATTACCTACATTACTCTAATTACCCTAGTTACCCCCCACCACAAAAAAAAGGGTGGGGGGAGACCCAGCTCCGCCATTACCACTCTACTGTGGTTGTTCTGTAATCATTTATTTTTTTTTAATTTAGTTTTATTTTAATGTTATAAATTTATATAAGAATTTTACCCGATTGCATATTATTATTGAAGGTGAAGATTGCGTCTTTCTTTAACCTGTTTTTTAGCAGACTTGAAAACATTTCATCTTCGAAATGAAAGTAGCACACTCTGTAATTATTTTAAATATGGTTGGGGTGCAGGTTTTCTAGATCCGCGCGTCTACGGTTCTTTAGCCAGACTAAGCATCTAATAAAAAAATATAACAAACTACTTATCATTTTCACAACGTATATTATTATATCTTATCTTTTATGCTCTTTGGGAAATCTGAATAAACTTATATTTGTTAATGCGGAATTATCGGAACATCCTTTCACACAACAATAAATTCCCATTGTTTCCAAATAAAAATTGTCCAAACTACTGAATTAAATAATTGTCAATATAAAAACACTTATTTCAAGTCACTTAACTAGAAAGTTACACAAAAACAGTTCTACACAATAGAAATGCTATTAATTTGTAATTCACAAAATAAAACCTAGCGTCACATAACCCATCAACTCTTGCAGCACGTAAACAAACGTTCTGACGGTGACTAATGTCAGAAGATGCGCAGAATGGTTCGCAAATCGGTGACAACCGGGAGTCGGAGGCGGATACAAGCCAAAATACGTCATAAGTGAAATATCTGATTGTTTTAGTCTGTGGTTTAAACCTCGAGTTGTAGATGAACGCACCCTATACAACTAAGCTCTATTCACTATAAATAAGGAATATAGAGTAATTTAATTGTTTTTTTTTTAAGCATTAAGTTGATCGGTCAACTGATTCCATAGTTCACAGCAGTTTTGTCTCCCATTCAACCCAATAAATCTATTTGTTATTATTTCATTATGCGTCTCTGCAAATTGCAATAAAACGTTCCAACGGTCATTAGTGACCTGCATTTTATTTCGCAATAATTGTTTACAGTTTACACTACACAGAATTTAAAAGTTAGGTTACGTTATTTACTTAAAACATCAAAGTGTGTCTCCCTCTCACTCACTGTATCCGCGTATCTCACTCGTACACGTATAGCTTTACTCTCTAGGCGATAGGTATTTTGCGATCGCCTCGTCAGAGCCCCACCCCTGGTCGGCATCCTCCTGGTTGATATCTGTCACGGTGACGAGATCTTCCCGGTGGACAGCCTTGTGGTTCCAAGTCCGGCATATCTTGAATCACATGGTCTACACCATCTCGGTGTAACACCATTGCACCCAATCATTTTCTGCCATTTCAGTGAGGAATTTTCTAGCAGCCATCTTTAAACATTGGTACTCAACTGATTTGGTATTAAACCTCTCCCTTGATAACCTCGGCCACCTTTTGATACCGACCACCTCTCGAACTGTTTTATGAAAATTGGCAATTTCCATAACCTCCACGCTGATTAAAATTTCCTCGACTGTGTAATGGCTTCCGCTCTTTTCCAGATACTTACGTAATCTTGTATACGGAAATCTCGGGCGCCAGCCCTTTAACTTTTGAGTGCAAAGGACAGCACTTTTTGGCTTTCCTATTTGGGAAAACAATCCGGGGTAGCTAACAGATGGAGATACAGATAGCCAGAGGTCGCAAGTTGGGGGTCTGTCTAAAGGACTTCAACCCCTACTCAAACGGATTAATCAGAAATTAAAATGACAGAAATAATAACTCGTGAATTTTACCTTTTTAAAATAACGGATTTATTCAAGGATAATAATGAACAAATTAATTTACTCTAAACCTCCACGACTGTACAAACAGTCGAGTGTGTATAAAATTATTTCAAAAATGATAAAACAAGTCGAGCTGGCAATCAAGAATTTTTTACGTGATTTTACGTCTGAATTTTCGGATACGTGAGATTAATGAATTCTGATGTACGACAAGCAAACGGACCTTTCCACTCGGATGTATTATGCACGGCGGGCAATCGATTAGCTATAGATATTCTAGGCTATACGGAATTTTTACATACACGGCAAACTACTGCCACAAACGTAGAGCGATTTGCTAATGCTTATATTATTATTATATTATTACGTAAGTTTCGCGAGCCAGTTCTATGCAGATCACCCGTTTGGAAGGCCCTAGCGAACAATTCCTCTCAGTTGATGCATATAATGGCTATTAGATTTATCGTAGGTTTTCCGGTAACCTATTATGCAGTGGAACTTTTGAGGTGACCCTAGCGAATAGACCTCAGCGGCTGCTGCATATATTAACAAACAAAAGACCAACGGAGGTATTACTAATTAGCTCTGGTTTGATTGAGTAGTATAATACAACAATACGTGCGGACACAAGAACCTTTGAATATCTATACTTAACTGAAAGCAGTACCTGCAAAATACAGTGCACGACGATGTATTCTTACCAAAATAATTTTCGGAATCACGTTCTGATAGGATTTGCTATTTAATTCGGAGCGGCGGCGCGAAACTGTAGACGGCTGGTTCGATCTGGCACTTCTGAAGGTGGATCGGATCTGATGTCCACTCCAGGGCGATTCTTCCTTTTTATGACCTTTCTGACGTGCCCATATGGCATGTTAAGAGGGGCGTACTGATTTGACACGATGGGATCGTGTGCTCAACACGACGCTCGTTGCAGAGTGCAAGCGGATTATGCAATTTGGAGTATTCGTTCAGAGCGTCGATAACCGGAAATGCGCTACTTGCAATTTCTATACTATGTTGCAAAAAGAAACGGATTAAAACAGGCAAGGATTAACATTTTTAATAACGAATGATTTTTATTTCCGACTCGGCCATTATTTATAATATTTCTCGGATTTTACTTATACGAGGTATTGTCGAAAATTAATCAATTAATTACTTGATTGCTTGTTTACCAGCGGACTTTTTAACAACTCATTAATAACTTAATTAAAACAGGACTTACTTACTAAAACAGCGGCAGGGTGTACCCAAGTGACGGTAATATTTAAAGCAAAATTGAACATTCCTTGATCGGAAAAAATCACTTCGTTACAACTGTTTATTTGATACTGCACTCTGCGCTTCCATGAACCCTTGCCTGCTCCGACCTGACGACAGTCTATCTTGAAATGCCACGGCTTTCCATAACCATAGCACGTCTCTTTCTGCTTCTTCGTACTCGATATGTTTTCCATTACAAAAGCGTTTGATTTTGAATCTGAATTCACATTCTTTATTGTCTGTCAAGTTTATCATTTTTGTTTTTTCTTAATTCCAAAAAATTAAGGGTCGCTATGTTACCTCGTTCTGTTGGTTTCCCTTTCGAGACCCATAACTCTGTACTAGTATTATTTCTTGGAATTAATTTGAAGTAGCACCCGGTGTGACATCACAACTAGCGTTGGAACAACAGACCCGGCATCAGAAATAGCACTGGTAGGGACAGGATGATAATTAATTACCACAATCTTAATTCACTTTTAGTTGTCCCCAATTAATTAATTGTTGAAAATACTTTTGTAGTTGTTCAGAGACTAATAATTGTTTTCACTATTAACTAAAAGTAGGAATGTGACAAAAGTTTCAACTTACCATTGAGCAAAATATTATTTGACGTTTTCATACCTACATTGACAATTATTACAACTGTCTCAATATTTAACTTTAAAGATACTTCCATTTTTATTAAAAATTTGATGGTTATAAGCTTTCTGACATAGACATCAACGTACCGCACACCACACCGCTGCGTGGATGGTCGGTTTCAGGAACAAAGATTAAAAGATCAAACGAACTTACCTACGAAGTTCGATTGCAATTGTATCACGGCGCTTCGTACTAAGAGAACACTTATATTATTGACTTTGTAGACGTTGAGACTTCTTTTCTAATTTTTTATTTGAAACTAATGCAACCAAGACTTAATATATAATAAAATAAATACACCACATGTAATTACGGCCCCCTTTATCCCAGAAGGCTGAGCCTTGTGCGGGAGGGGGCTACACATTTATAGACAAGGGACACACATCCAATATCCGTGTATAATGGAAAAATCCCTCTCACAGTATTCACCATTGCCACGACCGGGATTCGAACCCGGGACTTTTGGGTGAGAGGCAGGTACTCTACCATCTCGACCATCAGTCATACAATATACAATATACAGTACTAAATTGCCATATCAATCTTAATACAAACTACATTTTTAAAACTGTATTTGCAAACAAATATTTGTTGGTTGCTGACCACCTTCGACTTTTCAGTCTAACCGGCTGAAATAGTAACTCGTCCAGGAAACTGCAAATGCATCTGTATTAAAGGCATCGAGTATAAAAACCACGAACCTCTCTATCATAGTCCACTTGTTACCGTCCGACTCTTAATAGGCTATATGGAAGATTTTCAAATAATGGGCTTTATTGTTGCGGCAGTAGCAAAATAAAATATCCGACGGGTGTGCGTGCCCGGCAGCGTAATTACTATCCATACTATTATACAGATCCAACCTGCTCTCTATAGAGGTAGACTTTGTAATAGGAAATACGCCGCCTTTCGCATGTCTAATTATACTACTGCACAGCGTCACCAATCTGTGGATAATAGTATGGTTAGAAGTTGCGGAATGCGCATTTACTGATTTCAAAAACAAATATGTTCCTTCTTTGACATAAAAATATACTGCAGTATATTTTTATGTCAAAGAAGGAACATATATTTTTATGTCAAAGAAGGAACATGTTCGTTAAAAAAATCACTAAACGCGCGTTCCGCAACTTGACAACGGTTTATAAAATCATTTTTTATCACTTAATGCCCAAATAATACAGAACCGGTTAAAATATTTTTTTATCGTCTAATGAAAAATGTTTGCATGCAGCATTTGAAATTTTTGAAGGCATGGGAGATAGAGTAAATAAGTTTAAATTGAAAATGAGGAATGACTTTTTTTCAAAACGCAAACCGTTTTCAAGCTGTCATTTATTTACGACTGCAAAAATGTATTTTTACTGGGCCCGTTATTCGGAAACCATTAATGGAGTTGTGAAATTTTCGGTATGGGGGTTCCAAAGCATGCTGATTAATAATATTGTTAATAAAACTAATGTTTTTCTGTCAAAAAATGCCCAATATAGCTTCTCGAAAAAGCGACCATGTTTGGAGAGAGAGAAAGATACTTTAATAATGAGAAAATAGCAGTTCCTATTTCATCAGAACCCCTCTTACCATCTGTTTCATTCCATATAAAGCAATGACCTTCATTATCAGCTTGGTCATTAACAGTTAAATTGTAAGTACAAAGTTTAATAAAAAGAAGACACATTTGAGCACGGACTATAGAGTACCGCTTGCAAATCAAATGTAAAAGATTTACAAGAAGGATCTTCTTTAGCTTTAGATTTATCCTTCTCCTTCTCCGCTCTTGCTAAATCTTTATTTTTAATGTGTAGTTTATATTTTTCTTCTTCATCTTTTTTCTGTTCCTCTGATAAATTTTTATAAATTTCGCAAATTTTGCAAGTACCCTTTTTGGGTTTAAAAAAGCTTAAATTAAATTGCGTGTTAAAAACCTTACTATATGGTCCAAATTTTATGTTGACTGTTTCGTTATCTGTTTTAAATTTTTCTTCAAACAGATCAAACATCTTTCTAATAGATAGTTCTTGATTCAAAAATTGTCCTCTAGTTTTCTTGCGGCAGTAGTGACTCTCCACCCTAAGAAAAGATTCGATATGATTTTTTATTCTTTCCAAATTTTCATTAGATAACTTATGTTTTGGGGGATGTTTACTACTTAAATCTACAGTTACGAAAGGAGAGGATGAATCAGTTTGCTTGTTTTTAGCTGTAAAAACTGTTCTCTCTCCTATGTCTAATGTGCACAGAAAAAAATTCTTACAAACTCTTAAAAGTTTATCTTGCTCTTTTGGAAAATGATAAATGTTAGTTAGCTTGCGCTTACTATTCTCAGAACTGGTTGGTCGGCGTCTCTGGATAGAAATCTGACTTACCATTTGGCATATAAAATCACGTTGCCGGGTGTAAGAGCCCAGAAGCCAATAATTTTTTAGAACGTTCATTCTTTCATGAAATGAACATTTTTCTGTACATTTCATCTTACATTTGGAGCAATCAATCTCACGTACTTTTCTCTCCGTCACTTTTCCTTTGGAATTTAAATAGTCCTTTCCTAAGTTTCGCAAGCGTTTCCGTGTATTGCTTTTGTAATTCTCCTTATTACATTTTCACTTCCGAGTGCCCCTCTTCACAAGATCCTGGATTTCTTGATTATTTTCTAGATCGTCAACTGGTTCATTGTCACTACTGCCAGATGAGGCGGTATCTCCCATATCTTCACCATCCAGATTATAGTCAGGATCATTTTTTGTTTCAGAACTGGTGTCTGATTTGTGTGAAATAACCTCTAATTAAATGTATCATAGGTCGTGAACGATTCACCATGAATTTGAGGCATTACCGTAGCCGAAAATGTATTTTCGGTTACGGTTAATGTTGATTCGCCAAGAAGCCTAAAATTATCTATGTCCACAATATTTCTTGACAACTGTGATTCGCCTTCATACACTGATGTTAACTCTTGATATGAAACAGCATTATGGCAACTAACTACATTATTAAGTGAAATATTTACAGACCCTTCATTGTTAGGTGCTATGAGCTTATCTTCATATTTTCAGATGACGTGATTATAAATTCTGTATTTACAGGTACTGTACTATGTTCAGCTATCGTAGCATCTTGGACTATCACAGTAGTTTTTTCACATATTACCATTTCATTAGGCATAGTTGAGCTACTAGTTGATCGAGCATTACACGCTATTTTTACCATTCGTTTGCTTCGTTAGCTCATGTCTGCTATAAATAAAACATATTTCACATTTTGTGCTAGAAAATGCGTATCTATTTTAAAACAGCCTATGTCTTAATAATACGAGATTTTTCCATTTCTATTTCAAATTACAAACTCTTCCAATAAATCCTAAATAATGCTTCACATTTACCTTAGTAGTTGTAAGCCCCTCAATAGCGCTGCAGCGTCATCTAGTGGCTTAATACGGAACTAAAATGTTACAGCGCCATACGACAAAATAGAGAACTAAAGATTTACGTCCTGGCTAAAAAGTTCTGCTAAATGCAGGGAAAATACGGAACTAAAAAAGCGCTACACGATAAAATAGAGAACTAAAGGTTTGCGTCCTGGCTAAAAAGTTAGCGTCTCTGCTAAATGCAGGGAAAATACGGAACTAAAAAGGCACTACACGACAAAATACGGAACTAAAGGTTTCTGTTCCTGCTGAAGGTTTGCGTTCCCGACTTATTAAAATATATTGAAAAATTATTAGTGGTAATAAACATGCTTTCGATCGAGGAAAAATATGTAAGATATTATTTTGCTATCAGCGGTCTAACCAGCGTATTACTGTATAAAAACACAATTATAGTACGACTTTTTATAATAAAATGTATTTCTCGTCACACAACAGACAGGGAGGGGCCTTTAACATATGCAGGAGGAAAAAAAAATACAAAAATATTTAGGATTGAGCATTTGCAAAAACGCTCTGTGTGTGGTGTCTTTAAATAGAACACATATGCAAAATGCATAATACCGTTTACAAATTATATTTAAAAAACAGATATCTCGATTTATTTATCATGGTTAAATGAATTAAATTATAAATATTTTATGAGCATAGTAGCAATGCTTATTTTGTTAAATAGAAAATATTTTCAATAGATTTTTCACCAAGAAAAACTACTAATTCTAAATTAAAATTATTTTCCACTTTATTTAACACTCTCTTGCTATATGTATAATGGCAATAATACGACTGACCAATATTCGAGGCTTAAACTAAAAACTACATATTAGTACAATCAAATTATACATTGAGCGATGCATCAAATCAGGTATTCTTGTTTTTTTGATATGTTGTTTATCATAAAAAGGCAATGTTAAATCCAAGTTTTCGACCTCGGCGGATGACCGGGTCATTGTCAAAAATCAAGAAAATCTCGAAATTTTTGACATTTTTTCAGTTTTTGTCGATTTTGACCCGGAAGGACTGGTTTTTCAGCAAAGACCAATATAATCATTTTTAAAGAAGATTAAATTTGCAACAATTTGAGATGAACGGTTATTGTAGGTCTAACAGTTTCAGAGATACAGCTTTTCAAAATTTGGTCAATTTTTGAAGTTACATGATTTTTAGCACAATTTCACCATTTTCAGTGCCGTTCATGTGTCTGAAGTGAAAACCCTATCCCCCCGCTCGGTGGACTCTCCTAGGGTCTCAGGAGACTCAAAAGTGACCCCCCCCCAATTTCTTGAGCAAAAAATGAGATGTTATTTGTATTTCTATTTACAATCGTGGGGTGGGTATATGTAAAAATCAAAGTACTGACAATTATTTAGGATGTCTTTAATTTTCTTGGGATGAGCATTATCATTAATATTATATTTTAAAAAGAAATATTTGTGTAATGTATTGATGAAAAATAACTGAAAATATGACATCAATATTGAATATGTGTTTAGTTTAATCAAATTTTGTCCCGTTTGATGGACCTGGTTGGTCCAAGACGTTGTCTCCTGAGATGTCAGGAGGATTTTCAAGAATGTCCGAGACGGGTACCCCTTCATTTAGATCATCTTCGTCTGGCAGGTCATCTGTGGGTGAATAATCCAGGCTTAATGCGACCTCAGGGACGTTGTCACCTGAGACTCCCTCACACTGGATGCAAACTACGGAGCACTTCAGTCCAACCTTCCTGCAGCTGCAGACGCTGCTGCAGCCTTTTTTGCAGCCACAGGAGATGAGCTCCAGGAGATGTTGTGGCGCCGCGTCTTTTGTCATAATCTTAGGGCTGAGACCTTGGGAAGTGCGCAGCCACCCCCAGTCAAGAGGATCTTTGTCCACACAAATCATGTTAAATCGTCAATTTCTTACCAAAGCAATCAAAAAGAAAATATGCAGGTAGCTAAATGGTATTCAATGGCTTTTTATCTGATGGTAGGAGCGCAGCGAGTGAAATCTGATTGAATTCTGGGTGGGAGGCAATCTCGCTAGGTTGAAGTTTGATTTGCCGCAGCCTCAATTTGAGAACAAATTGTATCTTAGATCGCCCAGGTGCTGCGTTTTGTGCAGTCCTCCATAAAGAGCAATAGTGATGCACTCGCCTGCAGCTGCAATATCATCTGGGTTTGCGTTGCTGTCCAAGAAAATCGCAGCAGTCTGATCAAGGTCTCGATGTTTTTGATGAAACGTGGTGACAATTTTTGTTTTCCCTTGTCCAAAGAATGAAGACGTGGAGTCACATCCACTGAAGAAGGAGTTGAGGATCAATGCAGTCATATTTGAAAGAGGTGTTGGTGTAGGTCACATCACGTTGACCTCGTCCACATTTTGCAAAAAATATATTCCGACGGTTTGGAGGCGTGATTCCTGCGAGCAAGACTAGCAAGTCTATACCCTCACCAACAATTACGACATCGTGAGTAGTGGAGAAAGAGATCGCTGATGTTACAATCAGTCTGTCGGTATCTTCTGTAGCCTGCAATGTTGGAATATTGTGTTTCTCCATTTGTGTCTTCAAGCAGTTAATGAACCGAATTGTATTGCTTTCATTGGATAGGAACTTTTCTTGAGACACTTGAGCAACTGACTGTATTGGCGTCAAATAAAATTCGAGGGAATATAGCAGCCTTGGATCTGCGAATACGCTCAGAGCTCTTCGTGCTTTTCTCTGCAGCCTCAGTCGAATTAGCGGGTAATAGAAATAAAACTTTACAAACACAATTACGTCTGAAAATGATAAAATATTACTAAAAATCGTGCAACTTGGAAAATTGGCCAAAGTTTGAAAAGCTATATCTCCGAAACTATTAGACCTACAATAACCGCTCAAATCTCAAATTGTTGCAAATTTAATCTTCTTTAAAAATGATTATAATGGTCTTTGATGAAAAACCAGTCCTTCCGGGTCAAAATCGACAAAAACTGAAAAAATGTCAAAAATTTCGAGATTTTCTTGATTTTTGACAATGACCCGGTCATCCGCCGAGGTCGAAAACTTGGATTTAACAGTGCCTTTTTATCATAAACAACATATCAAAAAAGCAAAAATACCTGATTTGATGCAGCGTTCACCCCCTTTTCATGTTTAATTTGACTGAACTATATCTCAAATGTAATGTTTCTTTTGGAACTTATATAAACATAAACATAGAAATTGAATCCATCGTCACGTACGCCGGAGACTTAATTCTTATGAATTTCCATTCGGCCATCCTGTATATTCCCGTCTTCGGGAACTGTTTGGGTAGAAGCTGTCCCATCTCTCAGTAACCTGTTGTCTGCAAACAGAAAATCAGCGGCAGTACTTGGTTTACAAGTTGTACTGTTTGAGATTTGACCCAATCTCACAGCGAGTTTAGTTGGTATTTCGTTTTCAGAGGAAACAAAGAAATTGATTATTTTTAATTCATACCCATATGTATCGCAATGAAGGATGCTTGGCCAGAACACCCAACAACCAGGATACGAAGGCATTTCAAAACAACCTTAGAACTCAAAATTGCTCTGACACAGGTCCATTCTTAGCCGCCCTTGTACGGCCCCCCTCCGGGTAGCGAATAAAATTCGTTTCACGGGTAACCTTTACAGTCGTCCCGTACGACTTCAATCGCAGCTGGATCAAAATCAAATCTCAACAGTACTTTAACAATACTCTCAGGTTTCTTTTAAGGTCGTCCTGCCCGACCATTACATTACCATTTAACTTTCTAAAAGATCAATTAAATCCTCCCTATCTCTTATATCATTTTCAGAATCACTACTAGACACATCAGTGTCCTTCCCGCAACTGCTGTAGGGTCTCAGGGAGTCGGCGGCAACCAGAGTACTAAAATTTTTATAACCTCGCATGCCCTTAACGCCTCGTATTTTATATCCATCATTACCGAATATTTTCTCTACCTTGTAGGGACCAGAATACTTTTGGTCTAGTTTTCTGTTAACCCCTTTTTCACCACAAGAGATACCTCTTTTCCATAAAACTAAATCACCCTTTCTGTATTTTCGAGGTGGCTTTTTGTTTTTATCGTACTGGGTTTTCATTTTTACTGTTCATTTTTAAGATTTTGACTAGCTTTTTCCCGTCTGTCATGAAAATTAACAGAGTTCGAGGGTTCTTTCAAGTTGTTAAGTAAATTTCCTTTATATCCAAACAAAAGCTCGAAAGGCGTGTGTTTCGTACTACTGTTTATGGTATTGTTAACACCCCAAATAATTTCGGGGATTTTGTCATCCCAATATTTGTCATCATCCATACTCATAGTTCTCATCGCATCTAGAAGTGTCCTATGAAATCTTTCCACCTGACCGTTTGCCCTAGGCGTGGCAGTCCGAGGTCATAATGTGTTTGATTTGTTTATCGGTTACAAACTCTTTAAAATATCGACTGGTGAAAGCGAGACCATTATCAGAAACCAATCGCTTAGGATACCCCAGAAATGCCCCGAATATTTCCCTTAAATTTTTAATACATTCCTTTGAACTCAATGTTCGCGATGGTCTTGCAACTACATATTTTGTGAATGAGTCTATTACTGTCAAAATATATTTGAAACCGGTTTTGCTCTTAGGGAATGGCCCTACGTGGTCTATGTGAACAGTGTCCATGGGGACATTAGGTTTAGGAATTGGATGTAAAGCGCCCTCAGCTTTACCATAAGTACTCTTGCAATATCCGCAATGAAAACAAGCAGTGACATATTTTTTAATGAAACGAGACGTTCTCGCGAACCAAAACTGATCTTTAATAAATTTTAAACGCCTTTCAAATCCGGGATGACCTATCTCGTCGTGATATTTCTGGAGTAATTTAAATCTCGCGAATTTTGGTATAACTAATTTCTCTCCATTGATAGTTTTTCTGTATAATCGATCGTTTTTGTAGTTGAATTCTTTAAGCAGATTTTTGTCGGATTTGTTTCTGATACGTTGTATAATATTTTGTAATGGTTCATCTTGTAACTGTATTGTTAAAAACCAATCTTCGGTACTGATTTGGAGGACATTTGGTGGATTTCTGCTAAGAGCGTCAACATGTCTCATACTAGAGCCTGGCTTATGTTCGATAGTGAAATCAAAGTCCTAAATAGATAACCACCATCTAGCAATTGTAGGAATTAGGTCGCGTTTAGAAAATGTGTAACGAACAGCAGAGCAATAGGTAATTATTTTGAAATGACGCCCCGATTTCGAACGAAGCGATTTCGCGTATATCTATACGCGAAATCGCTTCAAACTTTCAACAACTGCCAGCGTTTCTAGCTCGTAACTATGATAAACCTGTTTAGCAGGGGAAGTAACACGGCTAAAATTAGCTATCGGTTTCAGTTGCTTGTCATGCTGGACCTGGAGAAAAATTCCTCCTAAGCCCTTTGAACTGGCGTCCGTGTGTATTCCACTTTCCAGGTTTGGGTTACAGGTTACTAGAATGGGTTTGCAAGTCAAAAGGTCCTTAAGTTTACAAAAGGCGGCTATTTCGGGCTGACCCCACTTAAATGGCTCGTCTTTTCGGGTCAATTTAGAGCAATAGTAGCAAAGTCTCGTACAAATTTCCGAAAATAACCTGCAAGGCCTAAAAATTGACGAACTGAGCAAGGCAACCGAATTTCTCGCTTTGAATATTATTTTTTCGACTCGTCTTCTACTTAGGAATTTGCCGCTTGACTTGTTCGATTGATTTATAAAGAATAATATTTTCGGAAATTGTTTATCGCCATTAATAAACAAAAAATTTGGAATCCACGGACCTCAGCAAGGCAACCGAGTTTCTAGCTTTGAATATTATTTTTTCGACTCGTTTAACGATTTAACGTTTCGTGTATCGCTCTAAATTCGTGAGATACCATCGCCGTATCAGAAAAGCTCTGTTTATTGTGTAACAATAGTGACCGATAATTTAGTTTTTTTATTTCCGGGACATTACATGATAGAACTTTCATTGCATTTTAATGCGTGATTTGTCAAAATATAAAAAGGAATTTTATTTATGTTTAAAATGTAAAGTTCCGTTCAATGTACAATAAATTTATTTCGACAACAAACCGTTGCAATTTTGTAAATATACATACTCAACCTATACACCAGCTAATATTTTCGATGATTTCTCGACCTAGGATTGTTTTAAAATGGGAAGTATATACCGGGTGCCACAGCATAGTGGCTCACCCCTATATTTCCTTTATTTTTTAACTTATCGATTTAAAATTTGGGGGCATAAACTACCGTTTAAAATGTATTTCTGCACATTACAAACACTATGGTACCACTTCCGGTTTATCCGGAAATTACCTCAACTTTCGATTTTCAAATAGAACACCCTGTATATTTTTACATATTTGGATGCAGGGCAACATTCTGCATACACCATGTAAGTTTCGCGAATTTTGAGCCGATGTTCAATTTTTTCAAGCATTTTCAGAAATCCGTCTAGAGTGCTTTGGAATTCCAAAATTCGTTATACGGTAGGTAAACTTCAAAGGAAAAATATAATTTTTCTTTTCGATTCACTAATAACTGTTTGCGAAGCCTCCAAAGTTGAACATATCACTTTTTAATCGAAAACTTTTTTTTTTCAAATAGGAAGGTGGTGGCTCATAGTGTTTGAAAAATTATAATTTTCTTTCTGATTTCATTGATATCTATTTCATATCTGTGCTATTTATTTTCCATTTTATTTCATTCGTTTAGAATTCCAAAGCACTTAAACGGATTTCTGAAAATGCTTGAAAAAATTGAACATCGGCTCAAAAATTCGCGAAACTTACATGGTGTATGCAGAATGTTGCTCTGCATCCAAGTATGTAAAAATATACAGGGTGTTCCATTTGAAAATCGAAAGTTGAGGTAATTTCCGGATAAACCGGAAGTGGTACCATAGTGTTTGTAATGTGCAGAAATACATTTTAAACGGTAGTTTATGCCCCCTAAATTTCAAATGGATAAGTTAAAAAATAAAGGAAATATAGGGGTGAGCCAGTATCCTGTGGCACGCGGTATATCATTCAAATGCTAAACGTGTGGACTATAACTATCATTTAGAACTTTTTTTTCTAAAAGCTGCAGTTTACGCACTATGTCTGGAAAAATTTAGAACAATATAAAAAAACGTGTGTTATTTCGTCTAATTCTTGAAATTATCAAAATTCCGAGAAAATTATAATAAACTATTTTATTCTACTCTAAGGGACAAACATTCTGGCGTAAGAACGAAATTTATATCTTCATTCGTTTACAAGATATAGCCATTTGAAATATTTTACCCTTAAGGGGATGGTAGGGGTGAACAACCCGTATCTCAGGGTGGCAAGAAACATTTTTATATTTAGTATGAAATAATTAAACATAAAAAATATCTTGCCAGCTTTAATCATTTAATTCCCACGAAAATCCCTACGCGGTCCTACTATTTGTCCAGAACCCGTGAATATTTATATTATTCAAAGTGCTTCTTCCCCCCCTGTCGAATGCATCACTAAAAATTTCTAGTTTATATTCCGAGGGTCAAATGGTGTTTTTGGCATGTAGGATGTGACTCACTCACCATTGAAAATCTGTCTGTAGAGATAAAGGTAGCTTCATGAGTTTGTCGTAATTCCCATTAGATTTCTGTAAGGCTAAATGATTTTGTCTCTTAAAATTTTTTATATGAGACCACCCATAGCATACTGCTGTACATGCGCTACTAAAGTACCGATTAGTTGCGCAAAATGTATTTTACATTTTCGCACATTTCTAAAATTTTTTATTAATTTTAATATCGTTTCCCGTTTTTTCCTTTGGTAAGGATATGGTAATTTTTTAGCTATTAAATTGAAATCCTAGAATCTACATTTCTGGGAAGGTTTTGTTTGACTTTTTTGGAAATTAATGAGGAACCCCAGTGATAGTATTTTTGTTGTATATGTCAAGTTAAACAAATTTGTTCAGTTTCATCTAGTAACAGGATATCATCTAAGTATACAGGGTGTTCCAGTTTTTTGTAGCAGGACTTCAACAGTCGACAGACATTTGAAAATTATTAAAAAAATTCATGTAAACATAGGTTGAGAAATGCTTAGTTTTCGAGATACAGGGTGTTAAAGTTTGAAAATAAATATGGATTTATATTTATATTTCCAGAATGCTAAGAAGCATCGAATTCAAACGTACCAATTCTTTACATACAATTGAGATTTGAGAGATTAGAATAACAAACTACTACTTTACTTAACCATGGGCGTAGATATATGGATTTACTAAGGCTCTTTTTTACAAAAAAGTAGTATGCCACTGATATTTTCCCATGGTCCCAGTTAATTTAATAAAACAAGAAAAAACAAAAATTTAAAGTCTCTTGGCACTTTTTGATATGACAAGCCGTTGTTCAGAAAATTTACATTTAATCTTTTGATGCACGCCTCTGGACGAATTTTAGACAAACTTGGAAGTCGCTCAGAATTTCACTAAAGTTGATGGTGCGAAAAGTCTCTTAAAAAGAAAGAATGAAACATTTAAAATATTTATTGTAAAAGTTTATTATCATGTAAATCAAAAGTTTTATAACATAAATGTATTAAGACGCAACGGTCGAACTAAAATAAATTATTAGAAACACAAACACAAAAGCTAGCAACATGTAAAAGTGTCTTACTTCATTACAAGCATCATTAGCGATGTTTCATTCTTTCTTTTTAAAAGACTTTTCGTACCATCAAATTTGGTGAAATTCTGAGCGACTTCAAATTTGTCTAAAATTCGTCCAGATGCGTGCATCAAAAGATTAAATGTAAATTTTCTGAACAACGGCTTGTCATATCAAAAGAAACCAAGATACATTAAATTTTTGTTTCTTCTTGGTTTATTGAAATAAACTGGAAACATGGGAAAATATCAGTGGCGTACTACTTTTTTGTAAAAAAGAGCCTTAGTAAATCCATATATCTACGCCCATGGTTAAGTAAAGTAGTAGTTTGTTATTCTAAAATAGGCCTCTAAATTGTTTGTAAAGAATTGATAAGTTTGGATTCGATTACTTCTTAGCATTCTGGAAATATAAATATCCATATTTATTTTCAAACTTTAACAAATGACTATCGACTGTTAAAGTCCTGCTACAAAAAACTGGAACACCCTGTATAATAGATAGAACTCCTTTTGCCCTAAGAAGGGCATGACTGGTTTAAATATTTTAGTGTATGCGGTGTACGGGGTGTTCAACGTAACTTGCTACCCCCATAATTTCCTTATTTATAAGGTAGTAAAAAAATTAAAAATTTCATCTTATTGCATTTTTCACATACTTTTTAAATATCTTATCAGATCATATCTCGTCTTTTTCAAATAATGATTGTTGTAAAGATAAAATAAATATAATTTATCTGTTATTGCAAACGGTTTTTTATTAATAACTTCCTTAATATTACTCGAAATATACAAGTATTATATATTTTTGAAATCAGAAAAAATAGCCAAATCCAAATATGTAAAAATATATAGGGTGTTCCATTAAAGAAAAACACATTTTTTCGCACCCACTGTATATTTTCTGATATGGATATGATTTGATAACATATTTAAAAAGTACATGAAAAATGCAATAAGATGAAATTTTCAATTTTTTTATTACCTTATAAAATAAGGAAATTATGGGGGGTAGCAAGTTACGTTGAACACCCTGTACACGCGGCCGAAAAGGAGGTAAATAAATTCATACAGTTTATTGTTGAATGGAGTCTTAAGTATTTTCTGTTGTTTTTAATAATAATAATAATAATAATAAATGTTTTTATTGAACAAACAGTGTACAGCGTAAGGTTTTCATAAATACAAGCACAGTAAAAGTATAATAATAAATATGTACCTACACTGTAGAGACGTTTGTCAAGTGGCAGAGTTCAAAATATCTGACTAAAGTCAGAATTTTGCTCTTCCACTCAACCATAAATTTACATATAAGTATAGCCATACCGAAAATAAAAATGACAATAATATTAATGCAATAATTACTACATTCCACAAACAATTAAATAAAATAAAAACAAAAAAATAGAAAAATAGAAAGCACATAGGTAAAACATATTTGAAAGGTTAGCGGTATGTGCACACAGTGCAAGGGCATAAACATATTAAATCGGTGATGAAATAAATATATATACCTAATTTTACATGCCTCCACACATTTACACACATAACTAACCACAATTAACCACACAGATGCATAGGTACTTTCATAATAAACATATTACAATATAATATAATCTACAATATTAAAATCATTCACGTATTAAATGAAACGGTGCCCAGCAATAAATCTTTCTTTAATCTAATTTTAAAGGAAGTTACTGATAGTTTTTTATAAGACTCAGGTAACCGATTGTATAGCCAAGTTATGTGATAAGAAAAGCAGCCCTTGTACAGTGAGGTTTTGTGTTGAGGAGTCGTTAATTGGGATTTAAAACGAATGTTGATGTTGTGCACATCCGTGCGAAATCGAATTTTTGTACAGATAGGTTGGTTTATGAGTGGTTATAATTTTATGAAATAAAACACAAGCATGAACTATACGTCTCTCGTTCATATTTAGCCATCCGATGCTCTTTAATCTTTCGCTGATATGATCACGCCTCCTAAGCCCGCATATTAGTCGGACACAAGAATTTTGAATACGTTGGAGTCTTACCGAGTCCTTTTTCAACAAGTTAGGGCCGTATACGACATCAGCATAATTTAAATGCGATAAAACTAAACTATCGCAAAGTAAAATTTTACATTTTCTGTCAAGCAAATTGCGATTAGCGTATATTAACTTTAAATTACAAAATGCTCTTCTAATAACAAAAGTTACATGTGAGGAAAATTTCAGAGAGTTATCTAGAAAAACTCCTAGATTTTTAGAGTTGTCTTTTACAGTCAATAATTCATTATTAACCAAAATTTGAACTCGTTCTTTACAACGGTTACGAGCAAGTGTTCTACCAAAGAGAATAGCATTAGATTTCGACGCATTGATGGACAGACAGAATTTATTTGACAAATCTACCAGTGATTTCAGGTCTTCATTAATATTTTCGCAAGCTTGGTCGATATAATTTTCTTCAAAGGTATAATAGAGCTGGGTATCATCCGCGTAGTAATGAGAACTGCTATATCTTAAGCACTTATGGAATTCACAAGTATATAACAAAAACAGAAGAGGTCCTAGGATAGAACCCTGAGGTACCCCACTTTTAACATGGATGAAGTCTGATACATTATGCTTGACAACTACAGATTGAAAACGATTATGTAAATAAGATCTCATTAAATTTACTGCATTATTTGAGAAACCCAAGTAATGCAAGAGTTCTAGAAGCAGTTTATGATTAATTTTATCAAACGCTTTGCTGTAGTCAAGAAGGATAAGTATACATAGTTTATTATTATCAATAGACTCATGAATGTCATCCGTGCCTTTTAAAAGAGCGGTTGTGCAACTGTGCGCACAGCGAAATCCCGATTGCTGTTCTGGCAAGATATTAAAATTATCAGTATACGTTCGAATTTGTTTGTTAATGATTTTAAAAGCTTTAGAAATGCAGCATAAAATACTTATGGGTCTTAGGTCTTTGTAGTCTTCAGGTGTACTAATTTTAGGTAAAGGAATGATAAGCGCGCGTTTCAACAATTTTGCTCAACAGTTTTTATTAAAAAAATCATGTCCATTGAAATGGACATTGGGACTTACCCTAACTAACAGGTTTATAAATTCCACCTTCCTAACACAAGTGTTATTTTTATGGAAATGTCTAAAACTACTATTTTTTATGGAAATATCTAAAACAATTTCTGCCTTTGACAAGGCAAAGATGTACGTTACATTTTAGACAGTATACATGCGTTTTTCCCTTGCATTGGGTATTTTTGCATCGTGTCGCTTCCTTGTTTTGGTCCAGTTCTGGCATGTGATCCACAAGGTCAGTTTGAATTTCACGCAAGGGTTTTACTTCAACATGTTTCCTCTTTGTTGTTGGAGTCGTTGGAGGTATGTTTTCTAAACTGGGGCGCCCAGCTTTTCTTTTTGATCCCGCCGGCTTTCCCATTTTTATCAAACATTCCGCAATGCGGAGCTTGAAATGCAGGGAATCCAAGATTTTGTTTTTAGGGAGCCCTTGAATTTCCGCATCCTTCTTAGTAGGTATGGAGTCGCCTCAGCCCACCCCCTCCACTTCCACTTTTAGCCCCTCCCCCTTTTCACCATCAGCCAATCAGAGAGCGCCGCGGGAAATTCAAAAATTTTAAGCCTTTTTTTTCGAGGCCCCATTTCGAGGACCCCCATTTCGAGGACCCCCATTTCGAGCCCCATATTTGCATTTAAAAAGTTGTTGATTCGAACCGTCGACCTATTGATACGTGTTTACGAGATATTGTAAGTCATTATTATCAGAATAACGACGGGACATAAACATTAGAATTATTTTGTTCGAAGCGTAGAATAAAAACAGGGTCTAGACAGCTATTAGGTATTCAGGTTACTCAATACAGCTTTATTATCAACTCCTGCGGCGACCGTATCCGGTGCGTGTGGGTGCCTAAACACAATCAGGTAAAAACCAGGGACGTCTGCAGAATTAAAACAAAAATGATATAAAAAGTATATTGAAACAAAATACATTTTCTGATGCAAAAATACTCGCACACGATCGCCAACTTCTGAGACCCAGGCTGCACAGAAAGATAGGGTTGGTGGAGTAGCCGTTGCTGCACAGAACAGATAGGGTTGGCGGAGCTGCTGTAACCAAAGAAAAGACAGTAGCAAAAAATAAAAATATGCTGAATTATTACATGCCATTTTCCGAGCTCTAACTTCTGAGACCCAGGCTGGGGTTGCTGCACAGAAAAGATAGGGTTGGCGGAGTTGCTGTAACCAGAGAAAAAGACAGTAGCAAAAATAAAAAATATGCTGGATTATTACTTGTCATTTTCCGACCTCTAACTTGTGAGACCCAAGGGTTAGTGGTGTTGCTGTAACAGAGAAAAGACACCAAGAATAAAAAAAACATACTGTATTATTACTCACACACGACTGGTTGAAGTAGCCACTGCTGCAGATAAAAGACATTTAGTAGTAAAATTGCTATTATTACTTGTCGCGTCTAGGGTTGGTGGCCACTGCAAAAACCAGAGATTATTAAGATAGTTTCGAAATATTAAGTATATTACCATTCTACCACCACCCATCCACGGAATCGTCGGGGCTAAATAAAAATAAAGGTTAACATCATAGAAAAAAAAATGAAAAATAAACATATTACCCCTCTAAGCAGACCCCACTGTCCGCGCTCTCATCCTCTGAACTAAAAGAAAATAATGTGTTAGCGGGGTAAAAATGAAAATTGGTAAATATTACCTTGCCACGACCGTTTCGCTATCGCTGGAGCTGTAATTAAAATCAATGTAGAATTACTATGATCAAGTAAAATGTTGCAACTTACTCGGCCCAAGGGTGAACATGACGACAGTGTGGGGGGCATGGACCCGGATGATCCTCTCTGAAAGAAGAATTTTTAATTTAGATAATAAAGAAAAAATAATCTCCATACTCATCCGAGGACACTTCAACGACGTCATCATCATTACTAAAAACAAAAAAAAAAGGCGTTAACAACAAATAAATTAAAAATAATAATATATTACCCCTCGAGACCTGCGTGACTGGGGCCGGGTAGGTCGAAACTAAAAAACAAAAACGTTAACAACAAAATAAATTAAAATAATATATTACCTCTCGAAACCTGCGTGACTGGGGCCGGGTAGATCGAAACTAAAAAACAAAAACGTTAACAAAAAATAAATTAAAAATAATATATTACCTCTCGAAACCTGCGTGACTGGGGCCGGGTAGATCGAAACTAAAAAACAAAAACGTTAACAAAAAATAAATTAAAAATAATATATTACCTCTCGAGACCTGCGTGACTGGGGCCGGGTAGATCGAAACTAAAAAACAAAAACGTTAACAAAAATAAATTAAAAATAATATATTACCTCTCGACAACCGCGTGACTGGGGCCGGGTAGGTCGAAACTAAAAAACAAAAACGTTAACAAAAATAAATTAAAAATAATAATATATTACCTCTCGAGACCTGCGTGACTGGGGCCTCGGGTCGTCGTCGGGTAATCAAAGTCCTCGCTGAAAGATAAAATTTAGATAAAAAATATTGAAAAATATCGTCCTTACTCATTTAACATCGACCGGGCTCCGATATCGCTAAAATCAATAAAAATGAATTAGCACTGCGTATATATCGAAGGCAAATTACTACCTGTTAAAAATTCCTACACCGGGGTGGATGGGGGCCGGTGGTTCAGGACTATATCTAATAAAAATACATATTTTACTTTTTTTTTTGAAAAATACATGATAAAAGGTTGTATACCTATTATAGCCGCTGTCCTGAACATCGGCGCTGAAAAATAAAAATTCAGATAAAAAATATTTAAAAATGATGGTCCTTACTCATTTAACAACCAGGCTCCGATATCGCTAAAAAAGGAATAAAAACGAATTAGCATTACATATTGTAGACATTTTATTACTACCTGGCTGAAAGTTCAAAAACAGGGGGTGTGTGGGGTTGAAATCTAAAAATAAAATATATATATATAACTTACGGTTAAATACATGATAAGTGTCACATACCCGGGCCAGGAGTGGTCTAAACACATAGAACTGAAAATAAATACAAATTTAGACTTTTGAATAATATTAACTTTTAGCACTCACATCCCCAAACGCTGTCGGTGCATATAGCAGTTAAAACACGAACAAGGCATTTTTATAAGAAAAAAACAACACTAATGTTACTGAATATTAATTCTTTTTGTTTATATACTTACCCCTTCCCTTTTGCCACACACGGAAATATTTTGCTGTAAATTAAGAAAACCGCGTAAAGGATGTAAATGCAATCACAGAGATATTAAAAATCAATTAGTCCTTATCAACAAAAGTGTGTAAAACCGCGAAACCTACGCTAGACTGGAAAGCAAATAATATTTTCTGTTTAATTTGTGTAAAATAAGCAATTTCGAACAAACTGATTTCATATTTCCAATTACAAAGAGGGTTCATTTATCATAGACTTAGAGGGGTATTCACCGATGAATTCCTAAGCTGGTTTAATAATCGATAGATTTTCTCAACAAAATCTCAGAAATTACGCAGTTAAAAACTCACATACGATATCTGCAAAATGACCTCTCTTGCATCCGTCACGCGCGCAGATTTATGAAACTGCGGTTAATCTGGTATCAATTGTTTTTTCCGGCAAAACCGTGGTCAAACGGTATCAAAATGTTTTTTCCGGCAATTATTGTAGAAAAATTCACTAATTATAATGAGCCAAAACCAGTAAGTTCTGTATAGATTTTCATTTTTGCTACTAATATGTTTTTTCGTGTTACAGTAAAAACGTTATCCCGAAAATGGAGGTGTAAGTCCTTTTATCACTCACACTAATATTTTTTAATTTTTCGTATTACAGGAAAACCGAGACGTAAGACTTTATAATTTTCAACAAAACAACACTAAAATAATTTTCTATATTACAGCGCGAGCGGATCGGCATCCGAACCCACGTAAGTTAGCAAAAAAATCGTTTTTACCGTACTAATATTTTTGTCGTGTTACAGCGGGCCGACCACCACCTGTACTGCGTAAGTCATCCTAATTTTTCATTTTTAAAAAATTCAATAATATTTTTTCTTTTCAGCGAGACGCTAGACGCGTAAGTTCGCCTAATTTTTTTTTTTTTACCGTACTAATTTTTGTTAATTTCAGCGTTAGGACTAGGCTGCTACACGGGTCCCGTCCGTTGAAGGTTTTCGTAAGAAGGCGATCAACGGACGGGACCATCTTTATTTGTTTCTTTTAAATATAAAATTAAATTCTTATTCTAATAAGCCTGTGTTTAATTTGCTAGAATATAATAACGCCGCGTAGGCTGCTGCGGAAGTAGATAATAACCGCAATTACGACTTTCGTTTGCAATCAACACTCATATTAGCGCATTGGTTTCAAAACAGTCGAACGATAATATTCCAAAATTCAAGTCGTAAAATTCAATATTCTAAATTTCTCTCACAGGGCAACAACGATAGGTGCAGTGTTTAAGTTTGGTGGAAAGTGGTGTGTATGTGATGTGTGTAAAAATTGAGGTAAGTCAATACTGTAAATCGTAAAAACCGCATTAATTCCTAACGGATTTTCAATTTGAAATATTTGAGAAAAAATTAACTATTAGAAATATTTTAGCAGTGCTGCTTGAGCCAATTTCAAAACCTCATTAATTCCTAAACAAAATTATTAGAAATATTTTAGCTGTGCTGTTTGAGGCAATTTTAAAACCTCTTTAATTCCTAAACAAAATATTTCTAATAATTAACAGATTTCAATTGAAATATTTGAGAATTATTAGAAATATTTTAGCAGTGCTGCTTGAGATAATTGCAAAACCACATTAATTCCCGCTCAAAATTTTGTAATAATCAATGCATTTTCAATTTGTGAAATTAACTACTTGTGCAAAATATTTGGTTTATGAAACTTATGGCATTTTGTATACTAAGGTTTTAAACCACGCTTTTTCACTTTGCTTGTTGTGGTGATATACTTTAGGAGCAACGATGATTGTTAAAAATTATTTTCTGTTTGTAGAATATTTTGATTTTGTTGGTTTTTCACTTTAAAAATGTAAAAGTTGAAAAAATGTTGTTACAAATTTTTAATTATGAAAATTCTATGGTAAAATAAAAACATTGCACAAAGTTGACAATAAACAGTTTTATCTCCCTCGTAAAAATTTGTTCGATTCAAAATTTTCAGAATAGCTTTTTCTGTTAGCGATTCAATAGCTTTTCGTAGCGTACCCGAATCGCTGGTTTTACAATGGCCGTTTTCAATTACTCTAAAATTAACTTACTTTATGTTTGTAGAATATTTTTGATTTTGTTGGTTTTTCACTTTAAAAATGTAAAAGTTGAAAAAATGTTGTTACAAATTTTTAATTATGAAAATTCTATGGTAAAATAAAAACATTGCACAAAAAGTTGACAATAAACAGTTCTTATCTCCCCTGTAAAAATTTTGTTCGATTTAGGCTGTTCTTCATTAGATTAAAAATGTTCGCGATAGCTAATACAGTTCATTTTTTCCTGAGGGGCAATTTTCAGAATATAATATTTTTCAGTTAACCAACTTCAAATTCTCTGAAGGAATAGCGCTGTAGAAATACTTTCATTCTGGTTTTTACCGATGTTTTTCAAATGGAGGAATAGCGCTGTAGAAATACGTTTTTACCGAAGTTTTTCAAATGGAGGAATAGCGCTGTAGAAATACGTTTTTACCGAAGTTTTTCAAATTATGGAATATCTGTAGAGAGAACTTTGTTTTTCGGAGGGCGTCAATATGTGGTGGAGGAGGATGAGGTAATTATTCAACTACTCTACACAAATAATTACCTAGGGTACGAGATAATTTTCAATGGAACAGCTGTTTTTGATTTCAGTTTAGTAAACATTACAGATAACATTTTAAGATCATTGGATACTGATGATGATACTACTTGACTTTTCTAAAGCCTTAGATAGACCATTCTTTACTATGTGCTAAGTTATATTTTTATGGCATGTTATAAAATTCTTTAGACCCTACCTAAATTCTGATCTCGGCTCAATATTATGCTATTCAACTAATCATAATTTAAAGCTAAATACAAATGTATTGTTGTACTGCTCAGCTAAAAATATTCTGTCGACTCATCTAAAAATAAATAACAATGATTTAAATTTTGTTCATAAAAATCTTGGAATTATTTTTGAACCTTAGGTCTGCTAGTTAAAGAGATCTTGCATTGAAGCTTTTATATACTAATATAATTAATTTTAAGATGAGAAAAAGTTATGTGAATCCCTTCCAATTTAATTACTGTCATATGTGATAAATTAACTCAAAAAATTCAAAACACTTGTATTTGTATTTGATCAAGCAGTAAACAATAAATGAGACGGCTTAAAATAGATAACTAAGTATCATTTAGTTGTATTTTGTTGTTTTATTAACTACATCTCCACCATAAGAGAGAAACTCATATTTAGACATAATTTGAAGTTATAGAATTATTAACTATTACATCATAAAATCATGTTTTGTCTTTCTCATACAACGCGATTACTATAATAATAATTTATTTTATCCATATTGATCAATACAATGATATTGGATATTATCATTATAAATCGCCACCATTACCATTTCGTAAGAAACTATATTTTTTATCCTTGCAATAGACAATTAAATTCTGATCTTTTTATAATCATGTGTTGTAACTGACATTTTTTAATCTCTTTTCTATAATTATTTATCTACTTCTTATTTGTATTTTAAATTTATAATTTGTATTCTTAAAATTGAGGTTTGAGTAGCTTAGACTTCGACTTTATTATTATTTTTTCACAAACGGGGCACAAAGCTGTTTTCGAACAATATTGTCAGTAGGTAATTTTTAAAATTTCTAGAAATGTGTGGAGGGCTGTGGACTATGATGGAAGAGAGCGATTAGATAACACACATCGATTAGAGTTAACACACTTGAGGAAGATTATAGGAAGAGGACGATAGGAGATGGGGAAAGACTACAAAAACATGGTAATTATTTTCATACAGGGCGATGAAAAAGTTTTTATTTATTCAACATTTTTCACAGGCCTAATAAAACGATGGACCTGCTGTTAATAAGTTAGACTATCTCCACTAAAATTATTTTTCAATAAATAACGATTAATTAAGGGTAATTAATGGTAAATAAGGGTAATTAAGGGTAAATAAGGGTAAATATAAGGGTAAATAAGGGTAATTAAGGGTAAATAAGGGTAAATATAAGGGTAAATAAGGGTAATCAAGGTACGGTTTTAATATTGTCACAAAACTTAATCTGATTATACACTTCATGATAAACAGCTTTTAACTGGGTCTACCCCGGGAACAGCTGTTCAGGTAACAGGGGTCTGTTTGCGAAACAGGGTTGTTTAACAGCTTTTAACTGGTCTGTTCTGGAAACAGCTATTCAGGGAACAGGGGTCTGTTTGCGAAACAGGGTTGTTTAACAGCTTAAAACAGCTAAAAAACAGCTTTTAACTGGTCTGTTCTGGAAACAAGCTGTTCAGGTAACAGGGGTCTGTTTTAATAGGCTGTATCTGGAACAGGGTTTGTTGTTGTTCCCCAAATTTAGAACCCCCACCCCTTCGAAGTTTCATAAAATTATTTCTATTTAATTAAATTTTTGGTCTTTAAAATTATTCCTTTAATCTTTAAAATATTGCCACGGCTTTCAAATTAATTTCTTAGCTGTCAGAATGTAGAGCCTGTATAAGCAATCTGATATTACCCCGGGTGGTTTATTATCCCTAACTGTTTACAGCTGTTGTCTATTAATAAGTCAATACCAGACATCTAACTTCTATTATTTTCAGGGTAATAATGGATAGGTCAACTGAGTTCTACTAGATTGCTGATTCTATGGGGGGAGGAAGCAGCCTCAGAATAGCAAGGTCAACTGTATGCGGTTCATAGAGATTTGGTTCTACTAGCTGGAGGAGGTAATGAAAATTACTCAGATTAATTATTAAATCTTTGTTGTTCTTATCCTATTGATTAGGCGAATTTTACACATAAACAATTGTTTGGTCATTAACTTCCACCTCTATCAGTAATTGGCGTAATAGCTTGTAATGAATTTTTAGCATTGTTTTCCATATTATCACGAGTCTTTGGTTTAAGTCGATTAACGGCGTTAATAAACTTGTTTAGGTAACTTGAACCGCATTTAAATCATAATCTCCAAGGCGTTGATTATATCACGAGTTTCTGCACTTGGTCATAATATATATTACCTCTCGAGACCTGCGTGACTGGGGGCCTGGTAGGTCGAAACTAAAAAAAACAAAAACGTTAACAACAAAATAAATTAAAATAATATATTACCTCTCGAGACCCGCGTGACTGGGGCCAGTTTAGATACCTTGGTTCAGTTTTTAGATACAGGGTTGTATTCCTTTTATCTCTTAGCCCTCACTACTATCATAATAATTTTTGTTCCTCGCATGATGGGGTCAGTTTAGATACCTAAGTTCAGTTTTTAGATACAGGATTGTATTCCTTTTATCTCTTTGCCCTCACTACTATCATAATTATTTTTGTTCCTCGCATGATGGGGTCAGTTTAGATACCTAGGTTCAGTTTTAGATACAGGATTGTATTCCTTTTATCTCTTTGCCCTCACTACTATCATAATAATTTTTGTTCCTCGCATGATGGGGTCAGTTTAGATACCTAGGTTCAGTTTTAGATACAGGATTGTATTCCTTTTATCTCTTTGCCCTCACTACTATCATAATAATTTTTGTTCCTCGCATGATGGGGTCAGTTTAGATACCTTGGTTCAGTTTTAGATACAGGATTGTATTCCTTTTATCTCTTTGCCCTCACTACTATCAGCATGTTCTAAATACTCTGTTAAAGCAAATGCTGTTGAGTTAGAGCTACGAATTGCAATACATCATATGTTTAAAATAGCCCCTTCGCTGAACGCAGTATATTTTTTGGTATTTAAAAGTTGACTAATTTCAGAAAAATGGTCCCAGTATAGATTCAAATCGCAGCGGGGCTTTTTTCCTTTGTTCTGTGTCCTTCTGGGTTTGAATTTCATGCGCTATATTGATAATGTTTTTAAGCATAAATTGAAGGTTATGATAAGAAAAACCACAATCACCATACAAAACACTAGATTAAATTGCAGGTCTTTATAATGGTTTAAAGTCTTTGCATCCGAAATTGAGTCGAAGAAGTCGCTCTTATCTGTATATTTCCGACTGATAACTTCTCTGAGGAGCGTATATCTCTTTAGAGACAAAAACCAAAAGGTAAAGTTAGCGGATCTTCCAAAGAGGACAGCCGGTTTAACAAATTCACCACAGAAGCAGGCGTTAACCTTTATTGAAATAATTTGCCACCGAATATTTAAAATGTTTACTTCCGCTCCGGCTTCTTTCACCAAGAATTTGGGGGTCAGTTTAGATACCTAGGTTCAGTTTTTAGATACAGGATTGTATTCCTTTTATCTCTTTGCCCTCACTACCATCATAATAATTTTTGTTCCTCGCATGATGGGGTCAGTTGTATGGCTCTCCGCGTCTGCAATTTTCCAATGTCTCGGCGTACTTTTTGGTTTATCCGGGTCCTTGTTCACACATGCCGCCGCTACGACGAGGGCGCGTGGCAAACACATATTGTCCTTGTTGTTAATACATATTATCCCACGCCTCATGCCACACTCCTCTTCAAAGTGTTATAGCGGCGGCCTTTTCCTTTTCCCGCCGGCATCTTCACCGACGTCACCCCAAGACAAAAAGTGTCGGTGTTGAGGAGTTGGACTGGTAAACGCTGCTAATGACGTCTCAGATATCGTCGTAGGTTGAAGACGGATATTTGCGGCGTGTCCATATTAAAAAAAATATCCCCACATAGCGCTCTATAATGCTGAAGCAGAGGTAATGGTTTATCGCCCCATTAAATATCATGTGTTGATGGATACCTCTGCTTCAGCTTCTTTCACCAAGTATTTTACGATTTTAAACTGTACCCTGTGCCCACATGTTTTGCAGTCTTCGTAAATGCTAACTTTTCATTAGTGAAAAACGATCACAAGGGTTTGTGATGATAAATCCACACACACACAACCTTCTATTGAGCTCTAACCATTATGCGTAGAGTAATGAAAACCATTTTAAATATAATGTTTCTATTTGCTGAAATGAGTAGGAATACAGACGTTTTTACACCTCATCATCAACATTTTGTATGTCATGATGTGTATTTCCGCTCCAGCTTCTTTCACCAAGAATTTGGCTTCTATAGCCCTTATTCTCAACATCGTCTGAAAGTTTTATGATGATTTAATCTCACACAGTGTCCTTCATTTATGGTTATCTCATATGTTATGGTGATGAGTAGATAGGCTATGGGGCTACGGGGTCAAAATCCCATGTTATTTCTTATGGAGGTTCATTTGGGACTTTTTTGACGAATTTTACCCCCTCCACTCCCACCTGCTGAAGACCTGGAGGATGTCTTCATAGGTAGAGAACAAACTAATGTAGGTGGCTCAAGGTTAAAGCTAGCGACTTGTTGAGACTTGTCTGTAGGCGGTTTTAGAACAAAGGAGTCTGTGTGGGTGGTTCCAAGAATAGCTGTCAGATATATGTAAACAAGCTGTGATTAATGGTTTCCGGCGTAATCGATGAGTCATTCTGCGTTCAAGGTTGAAGCTAGCGACTTGTCTGTAGGCGGCTAGATCAAAGGAGTGATTAATGGTTTCCGGTGGTGAGTACGTGACTAAAAGAGCAGCAACATCCATTTCTAAGAATGGCACACGTGTGCGCTCAAGGCTAGCGACTTGTCGAGACTTGTCTATAGACGGCTAGATCAAAGGAGTGCGGCGTGTGGGTGGTGAGTACGTGACTAAAAGAGCAACATCCATTTCTAAGAATGATGAGTCATACGCACACCTGCGTTCAAGGTTAAAGCGCTCTAGTTTTAGAACAAAGAAGTCTTTGATGGTGTGTGATTAATGGCTTTCGGCCGACCGCTAGCGTTCAAGGTTAAAGCGTTCTCACGGTTTTTGCTGACTCGCAATGAAGTATGGGGAGGGGGAAAGGATATAAAAGTCAGCGTATTGTTATTCTAGGCTTAATAGTTCAGCAGTCTGTACACTTCATAGTTCAGCAGTACATTTCATAGTTTTTTGGTGTTTTAGTGTGATTATCGCTATTAATTATAGTCTGAATAGTTCAGCAGTTAATAAGTCTGTACGCTTCATAGTTCAGCAGTACATTTCATACTTTTTTTAGTGTTTTAGTGAGACTATCGCTATTAATTACAAAGTGAGTACATTTTAATCTTTTTTGTTTAAATTTCAAATCATGAATGTGGCTAATTTACAAGAACTGAATAAAATTGTGCTTTTAGAAACGAAACCACTCGTTAAGGTGTCCGACTTACCAATAAACAGTCCTCAGCCAATATTATCAGCTCAAGTAGTGACCACAAAATTTGGCGATAGCATGTTGATTGAACTGGAGGATAATAAGGCTTTTCTACCGAAAAGGGTGACGCCTTTAATGAGAAACAATTTATCTGATTTTACCGAAGGCAAATACAGCATTATTTTTGGAGGCTTGAAGGACATTAAGAATCCGTCTATGGGGATAAGCTTTCAATTTGTGAAAAGTAAAGACAATCAATTAAATTTTATTTTATTTTTTTATTTTTTTATTTTTTTAATTTTTGAATTTTTGAATTTTTGAATTTTTTTGTTTTTTTGTTTTTATTTATTTTATTTTTTTAATTTTTTAATTTTTTTAAATTTTTTAATTTTTTATTTTTTTTTATTTTTTTATTATTTTTATTATTTTTATTTTTTCATTTTTTTTATTTTTTTGATTTTTTTATTTTTTTCATTTTTTTAATTTTTAATTTTTTTTAATTTTTTAATTTTTTTTTATTTTTTTATTATATTTTTTTATTTTTTTATTTTTTTTTTCTAATGTTTGTATGTGTTTTTTATCATTGCAAGACCGCAGCAGCAGCAGCAGTACTAATTAAGATAAAATAGGATCGATATTGAAATCTGCATGTATAAATTTTTCTTAAACATTGTGAAGTGCATTTAAGTAAAAAAATGAGTTCATTAGAAATTGCTAGTCTCAGCGACGAAATTGTAGAGAAATTTTAATCAGTCGAGGTAATTTTAGCTCAAAAAAGAAATTTTACGCCGCGGGAGAGAGACACTTGGCTTAAGCATATAAAACAGCATATTAGGCTTTTTAATAAGGTGATTTGCGATTCAGATTTAGCTGTAGGTACCCTGAGAAAACTACAAACTAATCTCGGGCATCTTAAACGGTTTAAGAAAGTAATTGAACATTTAAATCGTATTGGGGGAGGAGGAGGAGGAGGAGCCGCGCCAGTGAAAGAAAATCGCAGTGATAGGGTGAAATGGGACGAGATAATTTCAGTTTTTCAGGGTCGAGTACGTACGGGAATAATAATAAATTTAACACACAAAGATGTTACTCAATTTTTAGATGATGCTTTTTACTTGTTTAAAAATAGGGTTATGAATGTATTGAAAAAAATGCGTACTCTTAAAATGAATACCTGTTTCTGTGGTGAATTTCTGAGAAAATCCTATTGATTGGCTCTATTTAAAATTAATTTCACATCCTAAATTCCAAGAAAAATGTTTAAATTTCGCATCAAAACCAGTCATATTTCATAATAAAGAATCTCTTTTAATTTTCAAATTTCCCGCCAAAAACCAATCATAATAGGCATTTACGATAATTGGAGCGCTACATACCGCAATGTATCAGAGCGTTCGATAATAAGAACATATCTACCGAACCGCGTTCGGTAAATGTATCGAATGTATTCGCTACATCTACCCGATCCAAAATTTATGGATCGACTACATCGGTTGGTAAATGCGGTATAACCTTAAAATATGATTAAAAAACATAATTTTTGACATTTTGTGAGTATTTGAGAAAAATGAAACCCATCACTGACGAAAATGATGAAGTAATTTTAGATGAGGACGGAAACATTTATGTATACATATGTATAATGAATTAAGTAAGTAAGTAGGTATACCACCTAAATATGCAATACATATAAATGTTTTTTTACTTTCCATTTTGACATGGCGAGCAGTATGGACTTATGAATAAGCATAAAATAAAAAAGTAATTCAATTTTCAATTATTTATTAATTAGTCAAGTGATGCTTTAGGTTACATTTGAAATTTTGCGTTCGGTAATTCTTAGCTCGGTAGATGTATTGACATAAAACAGCTGATTACCGCAATGTACCAGGATACATTACCCGCTCCAATTATCGTAAATGCCTATTAGATTTCATGAAAATCGTTCTAGAATATTTCAATTTAGCAATAAAAATTTCTGAACGTACTAGAATTTCTGAACACACTCTGATCACGTGATCTATTTTCAGGTTATATCTCACCGCTACTCATCGGCTCAACTTTAATAAAACTGGGGGAAACGAAGACTTCTCCTCATTCAACAGTTTGTCATTGAACAAGCAAAATGTCAGCTAAAGATATTTTAAAATATTTGTGTGTGGGCATTGCTGCTCTGCTTAGCGTTCTGTCCACTACATATAGTGAAGATACAGCCAAGGACGGTCTTAGGCAATGCACCAAGGCCATACGGAATATAAAAGACCAACTAAAAACTGCAAAGACTATGGGAGAAAAGCAGAGCTTATTAGCATCTCTGGCCCAAATCAAAAGTTTTAGGGCTCAAATTAAGTTTGAGCAGAAACGTGGAGCAGGGATAGCGCCAAGGAAGGAAACTGCAAAACATAGAGTTCATTGGGATGATACGGATGCAGCATTCACTAGTCGCATCCGTACTGGAGTCATCTCCAATTTAAAACATAGAGATTCCAAGGAGTTCCTCAAAGACTGTTTTGTCTTATTTAAACGTCGCATCGCCAATGCTCTAAAAAAGGACGAGTCCATTAAGGTTAATGCTGTGTTTGGGGGGCAGTTTATCCTTCAGAAAGCGGATAGGGTCATAGAGGAATATAAGTATTTTAATACTAAGAATGCCCCAATCTATCGGAACACTGATATAGAACAATGGTTCCAAAAGTATGTTGTTGACCCTATTTTAACGCAGCTGGAAGAGTTCCAGGAAAGAGACTCTGGATTTTCGTTGAAGGCCATCACCAATTTAGGCATTAACATTAATAAATTTACACCCCAGCTTGGTTCATCGTACATTAATTTACCGGAAAAAATTGCTAAAAGGCAGGCATGCATCAACATCAAAAATGACGACAACGCCTGCTTTGCGTGGGCAGTTACTTCAGCCCTTTATCCAGTTGATTGGGGATGCAATCCAGGCAGAACATCCTCCTACCCGCATTACTCTGAAGTTTTAAACCTAACCGGTATCCAGTTCCCTATGACCTTGAAGCAGATACCTCGCTTTGAAAAGCAGAACCTGATATCGGTTAATGTTTATCAGTTACAGACGAAGAAGAAAGCATTTGATGTGCACCCAGTTTATCTAACTAAAAATAAAATGTCCAAGCATGTCAATCTTCTATTGGTCCAAGATCGTTATGATGAGGAAGAAGAAGAAGAAGATGATATACCCAGCAACCCCCTCCAGTACCACTATGTATGGATTAAGGATCTATCCAGGCTGGTATCCAGGCAGCTAAGCCATCACAAAAGCAAAAAATACTTTTGTGACCGCTGTCTGCACTATTTTTACACTCAACCCAGCTTGGATAAACACACAGAGGACTGTATTAATATGAATGAGTGCAAAATCCGACTGCCCACCGAGGACCAGAAAATGGTAGAATTTAAAAATTATAAAAACAAGGAGAAGGCGCCATTCATTATTTATGCTGACCTTGAGTGTGTACTGAAGCCAACAGATGGAGGGGGCAAATATCAAGAGCATGTGCCATGTAGTGTAGGCTACTACGTCAAGTGTTCCTATGATGACTCATTGTCCTTTTATCGATCGTACCGAGGCGAGGATTGTATGTCTTGGTTTGCTCACGAAATGAAGGAATTTGCTGACGATGTGGAAACCGTTTTCTTATGTCCCTTTGATATGACATTGACAGCTGAACAACAAGCTGAATTTGATAAAGCCACGCATTGCCACATCTGTGAACGGGCCCTCAGTCCGGAAGATGTTAAAGTACGGGATCATAATCATTTAATTCCAGAGAATAATTATAGGGGTGCAGCTCACAATTCTTGTAACATTAATTACAAGGATAAGGTGAATATACCGATTGTCTTTCATAATTTATCAGGATATGACGTACATTTCGTATTGGAAAATATCGCGAATGACATGCCGGGTCGCGTTGATTTATTGCCCATAACCAAAGAAAAATATATTTCATTCACAAAAAATTTAGAACAAAATTTAATTAAATTCAGGTTTATAGATTCTTTTCGATTTATGGCGTCTTCGTTAGACACGTTAGCTTCATATTTAGAAGATTATCCTCTTTTAAAAACACAGTTCCCCAAAGTGAGCGAGGAACAGTTTAAATTGCTAACTAAAAAAGGTGTATATCCATACGATTTCATGGACAGCTTTGAAAAATTCAATTTTGGCGCTTTACCGGAACAAAGTCAATTTTATAACCGTTTAGAAGATAAAGATATAACAGATACACAATATGAGCATGCGCAACGGGTTTGGAACGCTTTTAATATCGAAAATTTAGGTGAATATTCAGATCTGTACATGAAAACGGATATCATTCTTTTGGCCGAAATTTTTGAACAATTTAGGGAAACCAGTATAAAAAATTATGGGTTAGATCCGGCACATTATTATACCTTGCCGGGGTATACTTGGGACTGCATGCTCAAGTATACCCGGGTAAATCTCGAGCTCATAACCGATATCGATATGGTCATGTTTATCGAAAGGGGTATTCGTGGCGGGCTAAGCCAATGCTCAAAACGCAAAAGCATTGGCAACAACAAATATCTACAAAATTTTGATCCCAGTAAACCGACTAAATATATATCTTATTTCGACATTAACAATCAGTATGGCTGGGCGATGAGTCAGTATTTACCATACGGGGGGTTTGAGTGGGTAGATCCAAACATTGACATTACAACTGTGTCAGACACATCAAATGTGGGTTATGTATTGGAGGTGGATCTCGAGTATCCCGAAAATCTCCATGATCTTCATAAAGATCTGCCGTTTTGTCCTGAACATAGGGCTCCTCCCAGCTGTAAAAACAATAAACTTTTAGCTACTTTAAACAACAAAACGCGGTATGTTATTCATTACATGGCGTTAAAACAAGCATTACAACACGGTCTAAAGCTAACAAAAATTCATAGAGTCTTGGCCTTTAAACAGAGTGCCTGGTTGAAGGATTACATTGACTTGAATACTTCGCTACGTCAGGCGGCAAAAAATGAATTTGAGAAAAATTTGTTTAAGCTCATGAATAACGCAGCATTCGGAAAAACGATGGAAAACATCCGCAAGCACTCTAATGTAAAGCTTGTTAGCAAATGGGAGGGGCGCTATGGAGCAGAGGCTTTAATTGCTAAGCCCGAGTTCAAGGCGGCAACCATTTTTAACGAGAACTTGGTTGCTGTTGAATTAAACAAGACGGAAATTTATTTTAATAAGCCAATATACGTTGGAATGGCGATTTTGGATCTCGCAAAAACCACCATATACGACTTTCATTATGATTACATGAAACCCGAGTTTGGTGACGACTGCACCGTCCTCTATACTGATACAGACAGCCTTATATATGAAATAGCCAATAAAGATATATATGAAGTCATTCATCGCGATTGTCATTCACGATTCGACACCAGCGATTACTCCAAAGACAATAGGTATAACATCCCTCAGGTCAATAAAAAGGTTTTGGGTATGATGAAGGATGAATTTAACGGTGTACCAATCCAAATTTTCGTGGGGCTTAGGGCGAAAATGTATACTGTTAAACGAGCAGTGAATGATGGTGAGGCTTTATCAAATAATGTCGGGTTAACCAAAAAGATAAAGGGCATTAAGAAATCAGTGATCAAAAATGTCATCACACTCGAAGATTTCATAGAGTGCGTAGATAATTTTAAAAATAAATTCATCACGCAAAATTTAATTAAATCGGAAAAACATCAGGTTTATTCCATCACCCAAGACAAAATAGCCCTCAGCCCGCACGACGATAAAAGGCACTTGATCGAGGGGTCATATGATACTCTGCCTTGGGGACATTATTCCATCATGGCTACATGTAATGATCTTTCTTAAACCTCCGAAGAAGAATAAACAACATACATACAACCATTCATCATCATTTTCAGTCTGACCGCCAAACAGTCAACATGCCTAGGGAGTGCGATTGGGGAAGAGCCTGCAACTGTTCAGAGTGCACACCTAACCTCAAAGATGCCTGTGAAAAATGTGGAGAAAAAGCTTACGGTGTTACCTCCATATACAGACGCGATAGACGAAACATTGGCTATTACGATTTCACAACATGCTGTTATAATCGCTATCAATTAAATGGGGGAATAAAACAAGCTTCCAGATTTCGGGATATGTGTAACCAGGTACAAGGATTACCTCTAATTGAGGAAACGGATTCTCTACCTGAAATACATAAAAAGCATTTTGCTTTACAAATACCATTGATTGAAGATTTTCGTAAGATTACCAAGGAGATGCTACGTATAGAGATACATATGATGCTTTATAGTAATAAGATCAAGCACAGCACTGCATTAGCACCGATGATATTATGTAGTGACACGGATCCAATGCAATGGTTTGAGAGTATTGTATTGAATATGGCCGTTCAAGAGCTGCAGCAATATAGAAGCCCTATCACATTATTATCAATGACTGTGAATGTTTTATAATTTATGTATTACTTTTTACATATAATTTATATGTAATTTGTATATTCTCTAATCATATATTTCAATATTTATTTACTTTGCGTTCTATATCCTCAATAAATATGTTTATATTTTAATATTTATTTATCTTTATTAAAACCTATATTTTATATTGTATTATGTAGCCTCTATAAATTGAGGACTCTATATATTTTTATTAACATAAATTAAGAATTGTATTATGCTTTATATTTATTCATGTTTTATATTATTTAAAATTGATATTATGTAGTCTCTATAAATTGGGGGCTCTATATATTTTTATTAACTTTAATTATGTATATACTTTATATTTTTATTCATGTTTTATATTATTTAAAATTGATATTATGTAACTTTAGCAAAATTGATCTTAATAAAATAATCAATTTATTTACATGTGTTTCATTTAGAAAACATTATTACCATCCTATCCTCTTCTAAAATTATGTGTCTCCTACTCTTGTGATCTGAAACAGAGAGAGAAAAGGTGGGAGTCAGACTAATTATAAATCTCAAGCTGTTAAATGATAATAGACAAAATCACAATTTAAATTTAAATGTCATAAAAGTTTACAATCTTACAAAACGTAACCTCAATATCAAACATAAAAAGTTTTTAGAGGATAATGCTAAAAGCGTTCCCCCGTAAACAGTTAGGGATAATAATCTGTTCCTCTGTAAACAGTTAGGGATAATAATCTGTTCCTCTGTAAACAGTTAGGGATAATAAACAGAGTCTATAAGCCATTCGGGATAATGTTGAACTGATGAGGACCAATGAAATGAAACAGCATAGATGATGCCCCTAGGTGGTTTATATGCTGCGAGAGCAAATTTTTTAATAACAGTCATTGTTAAACAGGTAAACAGCTATTTTAAACAGGTAAACAGCTATTTTAAACAGGTAAACAGCTATTTTAAACAGACCTGTTTAACATATCTGTTTACCTGTATACAGACCTGTTTAAAATAGTTGTTTACCTTTACTATCCATGACATGCTCATGAATGTCCATGAATGCCCATGAAAAATATAAACTGATACGGGATATTACCAAATAGATCTGTATAGTTTGAGGATAATTCAACTTGTCTTCCCCAACCTAACCTTACATTGGCCTGCCCTAGACAAGTTGAATTATCCTCAAACTATACAGATCTATTTGGTAATATCCCGTATCAGTTTATATTTTTCATGGGCATTCATGGACATTCATGAGCATGTCATGGATAGTAAAGGTAAACAACTATTTTAAACAGGTCTGTATACAGGTAAACAGATATGTTAAACAGGTCTGTTTAAAATAGCTGTTTACCTGTTTACAGGTAAACAGTTACCTGTTTAAAATAGCTGTTTACCTGTTTAAAATAGCTGTTTACCTGTTTAAAATAGCTGTTTACCTGTTTAACAATGACTGTTATTAAAAAATTTGCTCTCGCAGCATATAAACCACCTAGGGGCATCATCTATGCTGTTTCATTTCATTGGTCCTCATCAGTTCAACATTATCCCGAATGGCTTATAGACTCTGTTTATTATCCCTAACTGTTTACAGAGGAACAGATTATTATCCCTAACTGTTTACAGAGGAACAGATTATTATCCCTAACTGTTTACGGGGGAACGCTTTTAGCATTATCCTCTAAAAACTTTTTATGTTTGATATTGAGGTTACGTTTTGTAAGATTGTAAACTTTTATGACATTTAAATTTAAATTGTGATTTTGTCTATTATCATTTAACAGCTTGAGATTTATAATTAGTCTGACTCCCACCTTTTCTCTCTCTGTTTCAGATCACAAGAGTAGGAGACACATAATTTTAGAAGAGGATAGGATGGTAATAATGTTTTCTAAATGAAACACATGTAAATAAATTGATTATTTTATTAAGATCAATTTTGCTAAAGTTACATAATATCAATTTTAAATAATATAAAACATGAATAAAAATATAAAGTATATACATAATTAAAGTTAATAAAAATATATAGAGCCCCCAATTTATAGAGACTACATAATATCAATTTTAAATAATATAAAACATGAATAAATATAAAGCATAATACAATTCTTAATTTATGTTAATAAAAATATATAGAGTCCTCAATTTATAGAGGCTACATAATACAATATAAAATATAGGTTTTAATAAAGATAAATAAATATTAAAATATAAACATATTTATTGAGGATATAGAACGCAAAGTAAATAAATATTGAAATATATGATTAGAGAATATACAAATTACATATAAATTATATGTAAAAAGTAATACATAAATTATAAAACATTCACAGTCATTGATAATAATGTGATAGGGCTTCTATATTGCTGCAGCTCTTGAACGGCCATATTCAATACAATACTCTCAAACCATTGCATTGGATCCGTGTCACTACATAATATCATCGGTGCTAATGCAGTGCTGTGCTTGATCTTATTACTATAAAGCATCATATGTATCTCTATACGTAGCATCTCCTTGGTAATCTTACGAAAATCTTCAATCAATGGTATTTGTAAAGCAAAATGCTTTTTATGTATTTCAGGTAGAGAATCCGTTTCCTCAATTAGAGGTAATCCTTGTACCTGGTTACACATATCCCGAAATCTGGAAGCTTGTTTTATTCCCCCATTTAATTGATAGCGATTATAACAGCATGTTGTGAAATCGTAATAGCCAATGTTTCGTCTATCGCGTCTGTATATGGAGGTAACACCGTAAGCTTTTTCTCCACATTTTTCACAGGCATCTTTGAGGTTAGGTGTGCACTCTGAACAGTTGCAGGCTCTTCCCCAATCGCACTCCCTAGGCATGTTGACTGTTTGGCGGTCAGACTGAAAATGATGATGAATGGTTGTATGTATGTTGTTTATTCTTCTTCGGAGGTTTAAGAAAGATCATTACATGTAGCCATGATGGAATAATGTCCCCAAGGCAGAGTATCATATGACCCCTCGATCAAGTGCCTTTTATCGTCGTGCGGGCTGAGGGCTATTTTGTCTTGGGTGATGGAATAAACCTGATGTTTTTCCGATTTAATTAAATTTTGCGTGATGAATTTATTTTTAAAATTATCTACGCACTCTATGAAATCTTCGAGTGTGATGACATTTTTGATCACTGATTTCTTAATGCCCTTTATCTTTTTGGTTAACCCGACATTATTTGATAAAGCCTCACCATCATTCACTGCTCGTTTAACAGTATACATTTTCGCCCTAAGCCCCACGAAAATTTGGATTGGTACACCGTTAAATTCATCCTTCATCATACCCAAAACCTTTTTATTGACCTGAGGGATGTTATACCTATTGTCTTTGGAGTAATCGCTGGTGTCGAATCGTGAATGACAATCGCGATGAATGACTTCATATATATCTTTATTGGCTATTTCATATATAAGGCTGTCTGTATCAGTATAGAGGACGGTGCAGTCGTCACCAAACTCGGGTTTCATGTAATCATAATGAAAGTCGTATATGGTGGTTTTTGCGAGATCCAAAATCGCCATTCCAACGTATATTGGCTTATTAAAATAAATTTCCGTCTTGTTTAATTCAACAGCAACCAAGTTCTCGTTAAAAATGGTTGCCGCCTTGAACTCGGGCTTAGCAATTAAAGCCTCTGCTCCATAGCGCCCCTCCCATTTGCTAACAAGCTTTACATTAGAGTGCTTGCGGATGTTTTCCATCGTTTTTCCGAATGCTGCGTTATTCATGAGCTTAAACAAATTTTTCTCAAATTCATTTTTTGCCGCCTGACGTAGCGAAGTATTCAAGTCAATGTAATCCTTCAACCAGGCACTCTGTTTAAAGGCCAAGACTCTATGAATTTTTGTTAGCTTTAGACCGTGTTGTAATGCTTGTTTTAACGCCATGTAATGAATAACATACCGCGTTTTGTTGTTTAAAGTAGCTAAAAGTTTATTGTTTTTACAGCTGGGAGGAGCCCTATGTTCAGGACAAAACGGCAGATCTTTATGAAGATCATGGAGATTTTCGGGATACTCGAGATCCACCTCCAATACATAACCCACATTTGATGTGTCTGACACAGTTGTAATGTCAATGTTTGGATCTACCCACTCAAACCCCCCGTATGGTAAATACTGACTCATCGCCCAGCCATACTGATTGTTAATGTCGAAATAAGATATATATTTAGTCGGTTTACTGGGATCAAAATTTTGTAGATATTTGTTGTTGCCAATGCTTTTGCGTTTTGAGCATTGGCTTAGCCCGCCACGAATACCCCTTTCGATAAACATGACCATATCGATATCGGTTATGAGCTCGAGATTTACCCGGGTATACTTGAGCATGCAGTCCCAAGTATACCCCGGCAAGGTATAATAATGTGCCGGATCTAACCCATAATTTTTTATACTGGTTTCCCTAAATTGTTCAAAAATTTCGGCCAAAAGAATGATATCCGTTTTCATGTACAGATCTGAATATTCACCTAAATTTTCGATATTAAAAGCGTTCCAAACCCGTTGCGCATGCTCATATTGTGTATCTGTTATATCTTTATCTTCTAAACGGTTATAAAATTGACTTTGTTCCGGTAAAGCGCCAAAATTGAATTTTTCAAAGCTGTCCATGAAATCGTATGGATATACACCTTTTTTAGTTAGCAATTTAAACTGTTCCTCGCTCACTTTGGGGAACTGTGTTTTTAAAAGAGGATAATCTTCTAAATATGAAGCTAACGTGTCTAACGAAGACGCCATAAATCGAAAAGAATCTATAAACCTGAATTTAATTAAATTTTGTTCTAAATTTTTTGTGAATGAAATATATTTTTCTTTGGTTATGGGCAATAAATCAACGCGACCCGGCATGTCATTCGCGATATTTTCCAATACGAAATGTACGTCATATCCTGATAAATTATGAAAGACAATCGGTATATTCACCTTATCCTTGTAATTAATGTTACAAGAATTGTGAGCTGCACCCCTATAATTATTCTCTGGAATTAAATGATTATGATCCCGTACTTTAACATCTTCCGGACTGAGGGCCCGTTCACAGATGTGGCAATGCGTGGCTTTATCAAATTCAGCTTGTTGTTCAGCTGTCAATGTCATATCAAAGGGACATAAGAAAACGGTTTCCACATCGTCAGCAAATTCCTTCATTTCGTGAGCAAACCAAGACATACAATCCTCGCCTCGGTACGATCGATAAAAGGACAATGAGTCATCATAGGAACACTTGACGTAGTAGCCTACACTACATGGCACATGCTCTTGATATTTGCCCCCTCCATCTGTTGGCTTCAGTACACACTCAAGGTCAGCATAAATAATGAATGGCGCCTTCTCCTTGTTTTTATAATTTTTAAATTCTACCATTTTCTGGTCCTCGGTGGGCAGTCGGATTTTGCACTCATTCATATTAATACAGTCCTCTGTGTGTTTATCCAAGCTGGGTTGAGTGTAAAAATAGTGCAGACAGCGGTCACAAAAGTATTTTTTGCTTTTGTGATGGCTTAGCTGCCTGGATACCAGCCTGGATAGATCCTTAATCCATACATAGTGGTACTGGAGGGGGTTGCTGGGTATATCATCTTCTTCTTCTTCTTCCTCATCATAACGATCTTGGACCAATAGAAGATTGACATGCTTGGACATTTTATTTTTAGTTAGATAAACTGGGTGCACATCAAATGCTTTCTTCTTCGTCTGTAACTGATAAACATTAACCGATATCAGGTTCTGCTTTTCAAAGCGAGGTATCTGCTTCAAGGTCATAGGGAACTGGATACCGGTTAGGTTTAAAACTTCAGAGTAATGCGGGTAGGAGGATGTTCTGCCTGGATTGCATCCCCAATCAACTGGATAAAGGGCTGAAGTAACTGCCCACGCAAAGCAGGCGTTGTCGTCATTTTTGATGTTGATGCATGCCTGCCTTTTAGCAATTTTTTCCGGTAAATTAATGTACGATGAACCAAGCTGGGGTGTAAATTTATTAATGTTAATGCCTAAATTGGTGATGGCCTTCAACGAAAATCCAGAGTCTCTTTCCTGGAACTCTTCCAGCTGCGTTAAAATAGGGTCAACAACATACTTTTGGAACCATTGTTCTATATCAGTGTTCCGATAGATTGGGGCATTCTTAGTATTAAAATACTTATATTCCTCTATGACCCTATCCGCTTTCTGAAGGATAAACTGCCCCCCAAACACAGCATTAACCTTAATGGACTCGTCCTTTTTTAGAGCATTGGCGATGCGACGTTTAAATAAGACAAAACAGTCTTTGAGGAACTCCTTGGAATCTCTATGTTTTAAATTGGAGATGACTCCAGTACGGATGCGACTAGTGAATGCTGCATCCGTATCATCCCAATGAACTCTATGTTTTGCAGTTTCCTTCCTTGGCGCTATCCCTGCTCCACGTTTCTGCTCAAACTTAATTTGAGCCCTAAAACTTTTGATTTGGGCCAGAGATGCTAATAAGCTCTGCTTTTCTCCCATAGTCTTTGCAGTTTTTAGTTGGTCTTTTATATTCCGTATGGCCTTGGTGCATTGCCTAAGACCGTCCTTGGCTGTATCTTCACTATATGTAGTGGACAGAACGCTAAGCAGAGCAGCAATGCCCACACACAAATATTTTAAAATATCTTTAGCTGACATTTTGCTTGTTCAATGACAAACTGTTGAATGAGGAGAAGTCTTCGTTTCCCCCAGTTTTATTAAAGTTGAGCCGATGAGTAGCGGTGAGATATAACCTGAAAATAGATCACGTGATCAGAGCGTGTTCAGAAATTCTAGTACGTTCAGAAATTTTTATTGCTAAATTGAAATATTCTAGAACGATTTTCATGAAATCTAATAGGCATTTACGATAATTGGAGCGGGTAATGTATCCTGGTACATTGCGGTAATCAGCTGTTTTATGTCAATACATCTACCGAGCTAAGAATTACCGAACGCAAAATTTCAAATGTAACCTAAAGCATCACTTGACTAATTAATAAATAATTGAAAATTGAATTACTTTTTTATTTTATGCTTATTCATAAGTCCATACTGCTCGCCATGTCAAAATGGAAAGTAAAAAAACATTTATATGTATTGCATATTTAGGTGGTATACCTACTTACTTACTTAATTCATTATACATATGTATACATAAATGTTTCCGTCCTCATCTAAAATTACTTCATCATTTTCGTCAGTGATGGGTTTCATTTTTCTCAAATACTCACAAAATGTCAAAAATTATGTTTTTTAATCATATTTTAAGGTTATACCGCATTTACCAACCGATGTAGTCGATCCATAAATTTTGGATCGGGTAGATGTAGCGAATACATTCGATACATTTACCGAACGCGGTTCGGTAGATATGTTCTTATTATCGAACGCTCTGATACATTGCGGTATGTAGCGCTCCAATTATCGTAAATGCCTATTATGATTGGTTTTTGGCGGGAAATTTGAAAATTAAAAGAGATTCTTTATTATGAAATATGACTGGTTTTGATGCGAAATTTAAACATTTTTCTTGGAATTTAGGATGTGAAATTAATTTTAAATAGAGCCAATCAATAGGATTTTCTCAGAAATTCACCACAGAAACAGGTATTCATTTTAAAAGTACGCATTTTTTTCAATACATTCATAACCCTATTTTTAAACAAGTAAAAAGCATCATCTAAAAATTGAGTAACATCTTTGTGTGTTAAATTTATTATTATTCCCGTACGTACTCGACCCTGAAAAACTGAAATTATCTCGTCCCATTTCACCCTATCACTGCGATTTTCTTTCACTGGCGCGGCTCCTCCTCCTCCTCCTCCCCCAATACGATTTAAATGTTCAATTACTTTCTTAAACCGTTTAAGATGCCCGAGATTAGTTTGTAGTTTTCTCAGGGTACCTACAGCTAAATCTGAATCGCAAATCACCTTATTAAAAAGCCTAATATGCTGTTTTATATGCTTAAGCCAAGTGTCTCTCTCCCGCGGCGTAAAATTTCTTTTTTGAGCTAAAATTACCTCGACTGATTAAAATTTCTCTACAATTTCGTCGCTGAGACTAGCAATTTCTAATGAACTCATTTTTTTACTTAAATGCACTTCACAATGTTTAAGAAAAATTTATACATGCAGATTTCAATATCGATCCTATTTTATCTTAATTAGTACTGCTGCTGCTGCTGCGGTCTTGCAATGATAAAAAACACATACAAACATTAGAAAAAAAAAATAAAAAAATATAATAAAAAAATAAAAAAAATTAAAAAATTAAAAAAAATTAAAAATAAAAAAAATGAAAAAAATAAAAAAATCAAAAAAATAAAAAAAATGAAAAAATAAAAATAATAAAAATAATAAAAAAATAAAAAAAAATAAAAAATTAAAAAATTTAAAAAAATTAAAAAATTAAAAAAATAAAATAAATAAAAACAAAAAAACAAAAAAATTCAAAAATTCAAAAATTCAAAAATTAAAAAAATAAAAAAATAAAAAAATAAAATAAAA